>BSBK01006095.1:175000-867500 GCA_027943335.1 Chamaecyparis obtusa
CTACAAAATGTGATTCTCTAGGTTCAACTTGAAATCTTGCTACAATTCCAACTGAATGTGCTATATTAGGTCTTGTATGAGTCAAATATTGCAATCCTCCAATCATAGATCTGTATTTCTTCTGTTCTACTACAAGAGTCTCACCTGTGCTAGATAACTTATGTCTGGTCACCATAGGTGTTCCAACTGGTTTACAATCCTCCATTCCAAATCTTTTCAATAAGTCATTCAGGTACTTTGTCTGACTTACAAAGATACCATCATTGTTTTGTGTTATTTGTAATCCCCAAAAATTATTTCATTTCACCAATCATACTCATTTCAAATTCAGTCTTCATTTCATCAGCAAATTTGTCACTAGCTTCATCTTCTCCTCCAAAGATAATGTCATCAACAAAAATAACTATAACTAACAAGCCATTTTCAATTTCTTTTGTGTACAGATTGCTATCAGCTGTACCTTTTATAAATCCCAACTTTAACAAATACTTATCCAGTCTTGCATACCAAGTTCTAGGTGCTTGTTTAAGTCCATATAAAGCTTTCTTCAATTTACATACCATGTCTCCTTCTTGAGTTAAAGGAAAACCTTCAAGCTACTCAATGTAGACTTCTTCTTCCAATTCTCCATTTAGAAATGTTGACTTCACATCCATCTGATACACTTTGAATTTCTTGTAAGCTGCATATGCCAACAAAATTCTTACTGCTTCAATTCTTGCAACAGGTGCAAAAGTCTTTTCATAGTCAATTCCTTCTTGTTGTGAGTAACCCTTACATACCAATCTTGCTTTGTTTCTTACTACTTCTCCTTGTTCATTCATCTTGTTTTTGAATACCCATTTAGTTCCAATAACATTCTTGTCTTTAGGTCTAGGGACCAATTCCCATGTCTTGTTCTTTTCAATCTGATCTAGTTCTTCTTTCATAGCATTAGTCCAACTTTCATCTTCACAAGCTTCATTAGTAGTTTTAGGTTTAATTTGAGAAGTCAAACATAACTGTTCTTGTGCCTTATTTTGAGTAAGAACTCCTCTTTTTATGCTCCCAATAATCTATTCAAAAGGATGATTCTTTAACAAACTCTTGCTAGGTGTCATTATCTCAAATTTATCTTCAGATGTAGGTTCTTCAATAACTTCACTGTGGCTTTCATTGAACAAATCACTGTCAGTTTCATAAAATAATTCAGTAGTTCTAGTATTAGGCTTAGGATGAGTTTCTTCATCAAATTCATAATCAAGCATTCTTTCCTGAATTTTGAAATTTTCATCAACTTTAACATTTGCGCTCTCAACAATAGTCTTAGTTCTTTTATTGAAACATCTATATGCTTTGCTTTTCAAAGAATATCCAAGAAATATACCTTCTTCAATCTTCTTGTCTTCTTCATTTCTAGATCTGCTACTGCCAGCATAATCTCCTCTCACACTGATGCTTCTTGACAAAGTAGGGCAAACACTAAGAGCACTGAATGTTGTCTCCATTCTAGGTAAGTCTCCTAATAGTCTCAGGTTCATTTCTATTGCTTCCAATCTTCCAAGAAGAGTCTCTCTTGTAAATTTTGTTGTACAAGGTATCACTTGTTCAATCATCTGTGTTGTCTGCTTAAATAAAAGAGTTAATGTCCTCAAAATTTTTCATATCACTTCATTCTTTATCTTTGTTCCTCCACAAGATTTTATACCTGAAATGATCTCTGACATTCTACCAATATAACTTCTAACAAATTCATCTTCCAACATTCTTATATCTTCAAATGCACATATCCAATTATGTAATCTAACTCTTTTTGCATGTTCATCACCTTCAAAAGTAGAGTGTAAAGCATTCCAAATTTCATGAGATTTTTTCAAATATTTTACCTGACTATACTCATTCTCTGGTAGTGCTATCAAAAGTGCTTCTCTTGCAAGTATGTTACACATGAATAGATCTCTCTCTTCTGCAGTACATGTTTCAAGATTGTCCTCTTCAATGATAGTCTTATTATTCTTTGTAATCAACCAATAACCTGGTCCTAAATATAATAAGTGTGTCTTCATCTTTTCTTTCTAGCTGTCAAAATTTACTCCATCAAACTTAGGGCTTTCTTTCCTAAAATTCACCATGGATCTCCTTAAGCTATTAAACTTCTCTTTCAAGGACCTATTGCTCTGATACCAATTATTAGAAAGTAAAGTCCACCAAGATAACTGAGAGGGGGGGGGGGTGAATCAGTTATCAAATAATTATAACTTATATCATCTTCAATAGAATTAAACCATATGAGAAATATAATTACCAACCATAGAAAGATATTCATACACAATAACATAATGACACAAGATATGTTGACTAGGGAACCTCTTGATCAAAGAGTAAACCCCAGTGGGAATGATGCCCACAAAAGATGCACTAATATTAATATTCCTTGTGAGAGGATGGACTCTGTTAGGAGTCTTATGAAATACATTTAGTACATATGAATCCCTGTTAGAAGATTTTGAATCCCTGTTAAAAGATTCTAACCCGGTTAAGAGTTATAGAAGACAGAAGGACCCACTACCCAAATAGCTTCAGGGTAAGATCACTGAACACACTGTCCAAATAATCTTTGCATTACTCAATAGAATAATATGTTACCTCTTCTCTGACTATGCCAAACCGCACTCACTGTTACATCAAATCTCAATTTTAGATATCTATACTTCGCATGTCTTTCTTCATAAATTTGCTTTCATACTTAGCTCTTTTCTTTACTTCATGCATACAGCATCACAACCACTGCTACCATATCATAATTACACACTTTCACATCACAACATCATGCTACTATATTACAATTACACATCAGCAAGGAAATACATTCATTCCTTTATACCACACTCAAATAATTACAAATGAGTCGACATACAATTACAAAATAAAAGTTTCCACACGCTACACCAAAATTACATAAAACTGTTGGCTTCCAAATACAATAAATCTTCACTCATGTGACCTCAAAGTCTATGTTGTCTTTCACATCACTATCAATGTGTCTTCAACTTCCCTTTAACTGCGCAAAACCATATTCCATCCCAATTAGGAGATATCATCCAATTTCCACAAACCACTACTCAGGAACACTGCCTGAACATTGCTTCCACCAAAATGATCATAACTTCCATGAATCAATGAATTAATGTCTTCGCTCTTAACCATAGACATATGACATATCAAATAGTATATCCTCAATGTTGCATAGCTCCAACTACAATAACCCATGTGCACTAATCCAAACTCTGTCTACTTCTCTGCAAGTCTTCAGTAAATCATTGTGTTTACATCAATGACAATCATAGTCATGAATGCAACAACTACTACTACAGAATGGCTGCCAAACACTTTAGCATTCATTCCTAACATTAACATCTATGCAAAAAAATTACTTTACCAGAGAGCCTGATTTAGTAGGAGTAAAATCATAAATCAATTTCAAAAGAGTAATGTTTATTTGTGTACTATAAACATGCATATGGTTCCAAATGGAAAGGATTTGAGGGATATACCTCTTGTTTCAAGAATGTGTAGAGTGATTTTTTTGTCATTTCTTTTATTTTGTTGTGTATTTTTCATATGCTTCATTTTTCATATTAAAAGTGAAAGAAAATGTGATTGAACAAAGACCCTCTTATTTGGTATTGCAAAGGACCCCCCTTTACATCAACAAAGAACCAGGCATGCTTTGAGATCTGATGAGAGGGGAGATTATCATGATGATGTTGATGCTCCTCTTAACGATTTCTTAAAATTGAGAAGATAAAAAAAAATCAAGAAATGATTGTCATCTATGCACCTTAATTGATAATGACTATTTTTTATGTGTCAATGAATTTAATTATGTGTTATTAAATGTTCATTAATTTTATAATGTGTTAATGAATATTGATGAATGTTGTGTGCTAATGAAGGTTACTAAATGTTATCATGTGATAATGATTATGCTAAGACAATGTTGATAGTGATTAAGCCAGATTCAAATATTATGTGCATGATATTCATATTAGAAGCCATGATAAAATTGAGGTGAGTGCTATGAAACTTTACTTTTCCTTGTTATGAAATCAGGTTTGAAGCAAATATATTTCAAAATTTAAAATTTAAAACTCAAAATAGTCCCTCTTATGTTGAAAATAGGTTTCAATGATTGCACTAAATTTGTCCTTCTACTTTAGGTTTGAATTACATGTTAACCATTGACAAAATGTTATGATTGTTATTTGAATATTAAGGCAAGATATTGTTTAAAGTTATTTCATTTCCTTCTTGTATTATAGACAAACATTATAACAAGTAGGATCTTAAATTGTTGGTTTAGTTAAAATGGTATGTTATTTAAAAATATATATATATAACAAAATAGTTAAGTTTGGTGTAGGATAAGTATGTTGTGTAATGTCCAATATAGTATCTTAAATATGGGCATTCCAGTTACAAAACTCACTGACTGTAGCTAAATATTGTAATCATGTAGCAGTATGTTGTCCTGTAGAAACAATTATCATGTACTTGTCTCTTGGTGTCCTTGATTGCTCCATCTATGTCATTTGAAAACATGCTTATGGTTCCAAAATTATATTTTCCCTTCATCTCATTTTAGTATGATTGTCATTTGTTTTTCATTTGTATGATAATGTTGATCATCTGAGAATCTTGTTAACCATGATAGGGTGAATGCATCACCCATGTCATCATAGTCCCATTAAGGAGATACATGTTTGTAACAGTGAATCATGATGATTCACAATTATGAATGATAGGTGTCTCCTCGAGCTATAAATATCTGGACTCTCATTGCTATGTCTACATTCAGACCTATGTTAAAGTATCATGGAATGAGGCTTCTCTATCTCAGCTAAAAATAAGAGACCTCTCCACTATTATATAATCATCTTTTGATCACATTGATCACAGTTCCTATTTATTACTTTGTAAGAACTACATTTCCCTCTTCTTGACTGTGAATCTTTACCTTATAAGAACCTGCTTCATTTGTGCCTATGTTAGTTGCACCATGTTTGTTGATCTCTATATTAAATCACTAAATTTTTCTTGATCGAGGATTGAAAGATAGTGCCTAGCATTCATAGTGTTGTCCACAGTCAATTTGTGAAATGAAATTTGTATTCAATCAACATTCTTCATTCAGGGATACTCCAAAATGCAAAACAATCTCTATAATATTATAAGGAAAAGAGAGGAATCTCACCTTCCCAACAAATCAAGGTATGCAACTCTATTATAAATCAACAAGGTTGCATGGGGATGTGGGTACTTGGGTAATTTGGGTACGGGTATAGGTACGGGTATGACTATTTTTCAAAATAGGGGATGGGGGTACTTGTGTACATCAATTTTTTAATTTAATATAATTTAAAATTTTATAGAAAGTCTAAAAATATGAGTCATGACATTGAGTTTTCAAACCAAGAACAGTGATAAAGTTTGCAGATGTAATGTATTATTTTCTTTTGTTCTTTATGTCTTTTAGACAAATACTATGTATCACAAAAACATTAGCAACAATCACCAATAAATATACTCACAAAAATTTTGTAGTTCCTAAAATCATAATTATCTTAAAGAGTTTGGTAGGGAAAAGAATACCTATTAAATTATAAGGGTACATCATACTCATATTTCAGATAGCCCAATATGACTCGAACATATCTTTTAAGATAAATCCTATCAACCAATTATTGCTTATTCTCTAGTGCCTATTGTGTTCTATGGTTCATCAAAAAGGAGCTCATGTTGGGTTTGACTAGGTAAAAAGTCACAAATAGTATTGATAATATAAAAAGCAAAGTACATGTTAGAATTCCATCTTTCTAGACTCTATTAAATAGTTGACACAATTTTGATGGCTACTCACTTGGAGTTTGAATTAGGCACAATCTGGTTGCATTTAAATTAATTTATGGGGTGAAGTTGCATTTAAATGAATCTATGAGGGGAGGTGGTGTTAATTTAAGCTCTTTCCAATACCTTAGTATGATCTAATTAGTTTACGTGTGTTGTTTAATTTTTATTTTTATTTACCTATTTTTTAATTATGATCTTCATTTCAAGTCTGATTGATGTTCTTTATAGAGGCTAGTGAATGGTATTGCACATAAATTTGCTCTTAAAATGTAGAGGATATGGAAATAAATTTTATAGGTTTCATTCTTCATTTAACATATTATGTCAACAAATAAGGTATGAGAAATTATCATAGCAAATTTGTAGGGAAAAATACCTATATATGCCAAAATTATAGAGTGTGTCTTGTGTAAACAAGAAACCCCCTTGGGGTTTATTTGCATAATCTAACCTTGGAAAGGATTTTGTCCCTATTTCAAATTGTAAGCCTAAGTACCCAAGTACAAAGTCTCTATGGTTGACGTAGGCAAGGACATCAATGATGAGCCCTTGAGACTTAGGTTTGGCCCCTAAGACTTGTTTTTGTTTGAATATAAATAAAAATTGTCTTTGTTTGAATTTAAATTAAAATTGATTACTCGTTCTCAATTTCATGTGTTATTGTATTGTTTAGTCATTCCCATGACTTATTTTTTGAGGATAATCATTTGACATAAGATGATCGTAGAATACTTAGATGATGAATGATGAATGATGAAGAAGAATTAAAAATGTTTATTTGATGATGATTATGAAGAATATTTGAAAATGTTGCACCAATCTGAATTGGATCAATCATCATATTCAAATATTCTTTATCAATCACCATCAACCATTTTCCAAGAGCAACACCTTTCTCTATATGAATCTTGGTTTACATTTCCCTGTAATCTTGATCCAAAATGTTTCCATGAAGTACGTTAGGGGTATAATGCATTCAAGAAAAATGCCCTAAATGTACAATCCTAAATAATTAGTATACCATTGATGGGTTCATAATTATTAAGTGATATGTAGTTTTCTGATCCAGAACCTCCTTTGGTGATGATCCTATGCAGTTCCACATAGACACGACATGTTCCTTAGAAGAATTTTAATCTCACGATAGCTGAGAAACAAAAATGTAGGCATCATGGTCACAATTCTTTGGAGGCACAACATAATTGAATTGTATACCCAGATGATACAATGCAACCACTACTCCTTCGGTCCTAAGTTGACACTGTAGGATCCAAAAACCATAGATAACTATGGCTAAGTTGAATACAACAGAGAGGGAGAGGAATAAATAAAGAGAGCAGAGGCTGGAGGTCCATAAGGACTCTTAGCTCTCTCAATTTATTTCTTATCTATGGTTTTTTGGACCCTACAGTGTCAACTTTGAACTGGAGGAGTAGTGGTTGCATTGCATCATCTGGGCATACCACTCAATTATTTTGTGTCTCCAAAGAATTGTGACCGTGATGCTAACATTTTTTTTTCTTAGTTGTTGTGTCTTAGGACCCCTTATGACCCTTTACAATCCCTAAGAATACATCTTAGAGGTCTTAAAGTGTCGTAAGGGGTCATAAGAGGCTCCTAGGAAGGGCTAGATGAGCTTCCACCTTCACGTAGTTGGCCCCGTTAAGTCGAGAATGTTAAACTATTCTTGAAACAAGGAGAATCTCAATATTTTAGGGTCCCGGGGACAAAAAATAATTGTTTGTAGTCTTTTCTTCATAAAACCGTCAAAACTTGTTACACTTCTGCAGCTCATCAATACTAGAGGTCTGAAGGAATCAATTATTTGGTCAATTATGAGAAGGTAAATAGCAAGATAATATTATTGTATCTTTCATTTCTTTTATCCATTCATTTTTTATGCTTTCTCTTCACCTTTAGTAATAGATTGGATATTGTGCAGTGTACATAAAGACAAGGTGGTGATTATAAATGATGATCGACAAGTATAAGTATTCTAAACCTTACCTAGTAGCTAGGACTAAAGATAGTAGAGCTCAAGAGACCATAACAATTGGTCTCCATCTTTGGTCCATATTATTGACAAAATGGTTTACATTTCATTAGCTTATCAAATGCAGGGATTAGAGAGATTTTAATAGAATATTTTCATGATAACGTATATTATTTAAGTTGGCATTACATGAATTTATCTACTTCATGCACTTGAGGACTACGAGGACAATGATAAAGAAGCATCATCTCTTGTGGCCTACATTATTCACTCAACCTCGAACATAATAAAGTGTGTTATTATGCTTGAGCCTAAGTGAATAATTTAGGCCACTGGAGGGGATTCTTCTTTATCACTATCCTCATAGTCTACAAGTGCACGAAGTAGATAAATTCATGCAACATCAACTTAAATAATATACGTTATCATGAAAATATTCTATTAAAATCTTTCAAATCCCCGCATTTGATGAGCTAATGAAATGTAAACCATTTTGTCAGTAATATTGACCAAAAATGAAGACCAACTGTTATGGTCTCTTGAGATCTTCTATCTTTAGTCCTAGCTACTAGGTAAGGTCTAGAAGACTTATACCTATTGATCGTTGTTCTTAGTCACTGCCTTTCCTTTATGTATACTGCACAGTATCCAATATATTACTGAAGGAGAAGAGAAGGAAGGAAATATAAATGGATAAAAGAAACAAAAGATACAATAATATTATCTTGTTGTTTACCTTCTCATAATTGACCAAATAATCGATTCCTTCAGACCTCCAGTGTTGATGAGTTGCAGAAGCATAACAGGTTTTGATGGTTTCATGAACAAAAGACTACGAACAATTATTTTTTGTCCTTGGGACCCTCAAATATTGATCTTCTCTTTGTTTCAAGAATAGTTTAAAACTCTCTAGTTAACGACACCAACCACGTGAAGGTGGAAGCTCATCTGGCCCCTCCTAGGAGCCTCTTGTGACCCCTTACGATACTTTAAGACCTCTAAGATGTATTCTTAGGGATCATAAAGGGTCATAAGGGGTCATAAGGGGTACTAGGACACAAAAGTTGAGAAACAAAAATGTAGGCATCATGGTCACAATTCTTTGGAGACACAACATAATTAATTTGTATACCCAAATGATGCAACACAACCACTACTCCTCTAGTTCTAAGTTGACATTGTAGGGTCCAAAAACCATAGATAACAATGGCTAAGTTGAATAAAACAAAGAGGGAGAGGAATAAATTGAGAGAGCAAGGCCAAAGAGCCATAAGGACCTTCTACTTTCTCAATTTATTCCTTATCTATGGTTTTTGGACCCTACAGTATCAACTTTGAATTGGAGTAGTGGTTGTATTGTATCGTCTGGGTATACCACTCAATTATGTTGTGTCTCCAAATAATTGTGACCATGATGCCTACATTTGTGTTTCTCAGTTGTTGTGAGATTAAATTCTTCTAAGGAACATGTTGTGTCTATGTGGAGCTATGTAGGATTGTCACCAAAGGGGGTTCTGGATTAGAAAACTCCTTGTCACTTAATAATTATGAACCCATCAATGGTATACTAATTGTTTAGGATTGTAAGTTTAGGGGATTTTTCTTGAATGTATTATACCCCTGACATACTTCATGGAAACATTTTGCATCAGGATTACAAGGAAATGTAAACCAAGCTTCATATAGAGAAAGGTGTTTCTCTTGGAAAATGGTTGATGGTGATTGATGAAGAAGATTTGAAAATGATGATTGATCCAATTCAGATTGGTGCAACATTTTCAAATATTCTTCATAATCATCATCAAATGAATATTTTCAATTCTTCTTCATCATTCATCATCTCAGTATTCTACAATCATCTTTTGTCAAATGATTATCCTCAAAAAATAAGTCATGGGAATGACTAAACAATACAATAAGACATGAAATTGAGAACGAGTAATTAATTTTGATTTAAATTTAGACAAAGATAATTTTTATTTCAATTCAAACAAAAACAAGTCCTAGGGCCAAACCTAATTCTCAGGGGCTCATCATTGATTGCCTTTCCTAAATTCAACCACAGAGACTTCGTACTTGGGTACTTAGGTTTACAATTTGAAATAGGGACAAAATCCAATCTTGACCAAATTTTTTGTGTTGAATCTAAGTCCTTAACCCCAGTAAATTCACATTGAGAGAGAACACTAATCAATGCTTCCCTTGCAACCATGTTGCAAGAGAAAAACTTCTTCTCCTCATTAGTGACACTGCCCAATTCATCTTTAGGCTTGATCTTCTCTTCTTTCTTTGCTATCATTCAGTAGTCAATACCCAAACACAAAAAATGTATTCTCATCTTATTCTTCCACCTATAAAAATTAGCAAGATCAAACTTTGGACTTTCATTCCTATATAATGCCATCTCCAAGATCACCTCAAGATGTTAATCTTTCTCTCTATGGACCAAAAGCTCTGATACCAATTGTTAGGAATAATAGTCCACCAACACATCTGAGAGGGGGGTGAATCAGTAGTGAGATAGAATAATACACTTTAATCTTTATAAACCAAAACACTTAATCAGAATATCAACACAATGAATGCAACACCATAACACAATATTTTGTTGTTGAGGAAACCTTGTTAAAGGTAAAACCCTAGTGGGAATTAGCACCCACAAATGATATGTTGAGAGTATAGTATCCATTCTAAAAGATTTAGCCTTGTTAGGAGCTTATTAGTGCATACAATACATAGTACCTATTAAATGACAAACCCTATTAGGAGTCAAGATAAATAAATAGTAGGCTCACTACCCAGGCACACTGCCTAAAAAAAGTTAAATCCACCTTCAGGATTCACTATCTAAAATAAAATTGTATAGAAGATATACAATACAATGAACTGTCTTCTAGCAAGTGTCTTTGCTTGATCAGTTCCAATGAAGCTTCTCAATCAAAACCTCTTCTCTACATCCATCAAACTTCACAAATACAAGCTCACAGCTCACACACACACCTCATTCTCCAAAAATAACTCTTCTTTATACCCTATTATAATAATCAATTAGGCTAGCCAATTAAGACTTCCATAATAAAAAATAATTAAATAGACCCTTGCTAAGATACACATGGTACCTTACACAAGAATACAATAGTTATAATACATCAAATACACTCTAGGACCTGAAGTCCATGCATTTCATCTTCACAACACGTTACACATATCTAGTCGGCTCCAAATAGGTGTTTGCAAGACCACATACTTCAGATGAAATCACCAAAAATACAACTTCATAATCACAAATAATATTCTTCAATATGTCTTCTATCATTTATTAAGCTCACAGGTCACAAATCATGTTCATATAAGAGTTATCTTAGAAACACAGAGACTAACTATGTCACTATCCACTGTCATAGTCCAGTAACCAGTCTTTAATAAAATAACTATAACTCATTCCATCTACAATATTAAGCCAAGTGACCTTAGACATAAGGTCACAACTCATCCCTATACATATTCCTATCTTCACATGCTCTGAAAGAGCCATACAATATATGTACACTTCTGGCAGTTATCCATATATCACTGCTAACCAATATGTCTGCCTTTATCTGAAACATATATTGATAGCAATGAAAAACAATGAGAGTTAAAATATATTACAAAACCAATTCCAGCATAACTAAGTAGATGAAGTTGGTCAGTTAAATAAGAAATCAAGTAAAAGACGACATCGAGTGAAGATATGGATTGATCTAAAAGATTATAAGGAATGAACAAAGTTAGTTAATGAAATCAATGGATCAAAATTTTAGGTAAAGATAAATGGTGAAGATTTGATGGTTGGTTTTAGATCCAAGAAAATTTCAAGTCCCAAGGTGAAGCTCTAGTTGGAAAGAATCATAAAATGTTTTACCAATCTATAGATTTGACTTAATGGATAAGAATAAGCAGTGAATAGGATTAAGCAGAAAAAGTTATCTATATAAAGGACAATCACTATGATCATATTGTTGATATTGATGCTCAATTGTTGATTTGTTGATAGCCAAAGCGGATAGCCAAATTAGTACAAAAGGGTACACTGAGCAGAACAAAGTTGAAGAAAAGTGATGATGAAGTGAAGAAAAGTGATGAGATGAAGAGTGTTTGTTGATCAGACAGAAAGGAATATTTTGAAGAAGATAAATGAGAAGAAAGAAGATCGAAACATGCTTGAAGGTAGTTGCATATTTTATGACATTATTTCATTATTACTTTCTAACCATTGTAGCATAAAATATCTTAACCAAGTGGATTTAACAATCCTATTTCTAAATCCTTTGTAAGATGACATTATAAATTTTTTTTAAGTCCTCTAATAAGGCCACTCATTATAGGGTGAAAGATCTAGTCAATCTTTGGTGAAAATCCCCTAACAGGGTCACATCTAGATAATGTGTTTGTAATCTTTAACGGAATTGGCTCTTAACCGATCTCACTTCAGAAAAGTGAATTATTTTATGGGTCATAATTCTCGCTGTTGTTTTTACCCAAATTGGGTTTCCATGATAAATAATTGTGTTAATGTTTGATTGAATGATTTGTATGTTATTTACTAATTTTCTTATGAATATTTCTATGATCGTTTGAATATTTAAATCTGATTATTAAGATTAGTTATTGAGAAGGTTTTAAGGTTGAAAATTGTTAAGGGACCTAAGATAATTAATTCTACAACTGATACACCCCCCTCTTAGTTATCCAATAGGTTTTTACTCTCAACAAAGGTTTTATTCCCCTCATAATCCTATCATTCTCCCCATGAGAAATAATTGGAATCATTTTCTCTATAGTTTTTACTCAGTTCTTGTTATCATCTTCTAGAGCTCTTTTTTTTCTAATTTCTAGTTTATTGAATGATTCCTTTGGAATGATATCTTCAAGCTCAATCAAATTATTCTTGAAAGCTAATATATAATTAATAAAAATATATTAAATTTTAATTCTATCCTTTTCATGATACCTCTCATAATATTTGGGGAATTGGTTCAGCTTTCCATGCTCTACTATCCTTTTTGCTAACATTTTTAGATCAAGTTTCCATAACTGTCTCTCAATTGGCTTCTCTTGTGCTATTACTTTAGTGGGTTCTTTAGTATTTTTATTCTCTTCTTTTCCTTCCTTATTTTGCTTCTTCGTTGGTGATTCCTTCTTGGGTCTAGAGTACCTTTTTGTTCTCGCAAATGTCTCCTTTTTAATTTTCACTTTTATAATCCTCTAAAATGTTCTTCTAGGAGGGGTAGGAGTCTGATCATGTATTGTGACTATATCTAGAGGTGAATTAGATATGTCTACAAGTTCTACATTCTATAGGGGTGAAGGCTCTAATCTTGCATGTCTGATGGACTTCTTTGCATCCTTTTTCTTTATTTATGTCATCTATTTCTTAGATATCCCTTCTCCTTTTGCAACTTCATCAATAAATTTATCTACTTTCCTCTTCCTTTCTCCCCTATTCAATTTCTCTCCAATCTTTATAGAATTTTCTTCATACATTCCCAATATCTCCTCTGTGGGATCTTTCTCAAATGCTAAGATGTGTTCAATGTGAGGGATAAGAATCTGAGAACTCACCTCATAAACCATGAGAGCATAACATCATACTCTTGGTTCAACTACCTTAAAGCATGTGCGATATATCTCCACCATAAATAATATGGTCTCCTTATACTTTTCCACTATCTCCTTGGGTATCCTTACCCTTTTCTTCATTTCTATTTGAAAAATTTTGAACATACCAAATAATTAACCATCAACCCAATTCTTATCATGCATTCTATAATACCTACTAATCTAAGAAGCTATAGGTTCATCTTCATTCCATGCATGAGGATGCATGCTAGGAAACTTATATACAATGTGGAAGAAAAGGTGTAATATCAATGATCCAAACCTGAAGGGGCTTGACCTATCACACTTGATTTTTCTTATGTTTTCCAACAGTTGTATCCTTAGAATTTTAGTCACATCATAGTGCTCATTCTCAGTAACTATCTTATAGGCCATCAAGATAATACCTGCTGGTGCAGACTTTACCAGACTACTATAATGCTTTTTGTAGCCAAAAATCATGGAAATAATTCTTGCATCCTTCTACTTAATGTCTATGATGGTCATAGCACACTTTTTCCACTTAGATTATATTATTGTTTCAATCTCCTTCTTGGTATTCTTTTCCATAGTAGGGATCTTGCCTTCATCATCAATTCTAGTCACTAAGTGGATTAATTCCTTGGTAATCTTTACTATTTTGTCTCCTATCCAAAAGAATTGGTCATGCATCCTTCTCAACACAATCTTATCCATTCAAGCTCATCAAACTCATGGAATTTGGTCATTTACATAATGTTTATGTTTTCCAACACCATGAATCTAGGTTTAAGTGAGCCATCCTCATTCAAGTACATATCCTTCATCTCTTTGTGAATTTCATAATCTCCAATGGTTTTTGACTTACAGTGTATATAAGCCCTAATATCCTCTACATGGAATAATCCATGTTGGGTTTGTGAGAATGCACCATCAAGGTCATCTTCCATAGATTTAAATGGATGTTTCTTAAATTTATACCTAGTCCTCTCCTTTACATCAAAGATCTGAGGTACATCCATGTTTTCAAACTGCTAAAACTGAATATCAAGCTTGCAAACATATCTAAATACCTTTTTCACCAAACTAGGGTTGTATATCATGTAAACATTGGGATTTCAATAATTGCTCAAAGTTTTTTCTCTTCTCTTCACAAAATTTATTGAATGGTGATAAAAATGATGAAGTCTGCTCATATAGAGCTCGCAAGATATTTTTGACACATTTCTCAATGTACTCCAAAAATCTTTTACAAGGCCAGTCAACCATGAAACTATTAGCAGTCAATCTAATTCACTTTCCAATCCTCATGAACAAAAATATGACATAAAAACATATTCATTAAACTACAAACAACTTCACATAGTCTCAATATGCATATCAATGGCTTAATAATTGAGTAGTGAATTCCTCCAATGCTCCCCCTAAATCTATACTTGACTCTTTTATGTTGATATGGGAATGTTGGCATCAAGCGAAGATCTAGTTGCATCTACTAATTCTCCTTAACCCTTAGATTCACTCTGAGCCTTTTGCTTCCACACTTTTCTATTTTCAATTCTTCCTTGTTTTACAAAAAGGTGATTAAACTCATCCATATACTTTACCAAGCTCTTGCCACTATCATCAATATTTTTCTTTATTGCTATAGGTATTATTATGTTTTTAACATATCTATTATATCTTTAATACTTTTCTATGTGTCCCTCATTGTTGTACTTAAAATAAATATCAAGTGATCTCCTAGGCTGAGACCTATTCTGATTAACCTACAACTTATAGTTCCTTGCAATTTGTGCCCAAAATTATTATATTTGTAACATGTAATGTTATTTTTCACAACAGGTCATCTAACATAATCTTGTTTCCTTCATTTATCCAGTTTCCTACATTTCTTCTATGTCCATACTCCCAACAATTACCTCAATATCTAGAAAAATATTTAGGAGTACTCTTACCTTTGTAATCCTTCTTCATGTGACCAAATGTTTTTCATTAAAAAATTTCCACCTTTGAAAGGATTGATCTTCTCTTTAGGTTCTTCATCCTGATTTTGTATCTGGTCTTCTTTGTCTTCTGATTTCTCCTCCTAAGATTCAGAACATTCAACTTCACTGAAGCCAACTCGTGTCTTGTCACCTTTAGGTTTTTATCTCTCCAATTGTTCATCACATTTGTCACTACTCACTTGAAGTTTTTCAATATGTTACCTTGTCTCCACAAGCTCTTCCTTATGATGATATTGTACTTCTCCTAAACCTCTCACTTGCCTCCTAATCCAAGCCTAATCATCTCCTAAACATTTTCATAATCATAATCGATGGATTAAGAAATCATAAGCCAAACAAAGTCAACCCTCATGTCACATCTGCACATCCCCCAATTCCCTCATCTCATTTCAACCTTAAATTCTCTTACATGCCTCTTACACACTCCATCCTTCTCTTACACATTTGTCCCCTCTCACATCTCCCAAAATGGTCACATTCCCCCACTTCTTCCAACCTCTCCCATTTTGACACTTGTCACAATGAGATGCATTTGATAAAGCACAATCCATATGCTCCCCCTCAAGTGCATCTTGACCCTTCCTCATGTTTGCATCTTGATTGTCCATTCATCCCTCCTCTTGCCTATAAATTGAGCCCTCTTCTCCTTCATTTTCATCCACCATCAAAGCATTGTTATCGTGCCCATTTGAGAGCCAAAAATATCCAAAGAAACTTTATAATGCCAAATTTCTCCCACACATCTTGAAGCTTGAGCAAGGTTTATGAGAACACATATCCTCATTAGACCAATCCTCTACACTTTTGAGGCTTTTGGGTCTAAGGTTTGCATTCCCTCATGTTTTATTGCTTTCATTTCTAGGTCTAATCTTAAAGGTTTATCTAGTTTGTATTGTTGAATGTTTATCTTCCTTTATGTTCTTTAACACTACATTTTAGGTAATATACATACATAACACACACACACATACACACACACACACACACACAAACTCACACACCCACACACACACACATATAGCCAATCAACTTTATTTCCAGCTCACTAATTCTTCACAAAATGTGTATCCATACTTGGCCCATAATAAGATAAAAAAACATACAACCATTCATCCACCAAGATAGGTGAGGACCTATCATAAATCATAAACTAGATCAAAAAAATAACTTATGTTAAGTCTCCAAATGTCATGTCCACTCATAAGCCTTGTTTTCACTGTTTACTATACTCACATGACTTCACCAACTTGTCACTTTCTCTAGACACAACCAAAAATATTGTGACCATGACAGAAGCTCTAATATATCCCTTATATCATATATATGATCTCAAATTCCATCATTATTAGCATCTTGTGCTTCACCAACCAAAACAAATCAATTGTGCCAATGACTTTATACTTGGGAATTTTTCACTTAACTGATAACCCAAAATATATCTTCATTCCAAGTGACCTTACCAGAGGAGTGTGTTTTGATTAATGACAACATAAGAATAATCATATTCTGCACACTTTCGAAAAAACTCTCCCTTTGACAATAATGACAAAGGTAATCTGGAAAAGAAACAAAATATCTATGTACATAGAAAAATTGTAAAACTCTCACCATAAAGTCAGACCATATGGATTATATCTTGGAAGTTTGTATCCAAGGTCTATAAATCTATTTCCCATGTCTTCTTACATGTCTAAGATACCTAGATCAACCCACTCAATGCATATGATGAATTTTTTGTATTTTTCATATATGTGGGAGCAAGTCCAAGATAGGACTTCTGGGCTAACTCCAAATCTTCTAGGTCTTTTTCCAAGATAGAGAGTTTATGAGTGATTAGACTCCTTAACTTAGAGAATCTCTTATGTACTATCCCTTTCTCCACCTCTATAACACTTATTTTATCTACAATCCTTGTAACTTCCTTATAAAAATCTATGATCATCTATGCTGATGATTACTGTTCCTTCACCATCTTGTCTAGTAACTCTTCATATTTAAGTATGATATCTACAATTTTTTGTACATGTATGAATATATTTACATAGTAATTATATACCTTTCTACCTTGACTAAAACAAGCTTTGATTTTCTATATGGTGATCTCCAAAAATTTTGTGTCCCAAGTGATGGATCTGCACAGTTATGCTAACTTCTTCTACATGTACTCTTTCTCCACTATTTCTATTATGAACTTTTCTAAAATTGTGAAGTGAGTATAAAAGTCATCCAATACTTTGTTTAGATTGTCTATAGTATCATTTCCTTGAAATTTTAAGGGAAAAGGTATAAGTTTTTTCATTGTATCAACTGCCCTTTCTAGTACTTTTTCCTTCTTTTCATATTTTTTGTTCTAATCTTTCCATTTCCTTAGAAAAAGGCCATTAGTGACAACTTCATTAGATCATCTTCATCCATCTCATCCACGTTAGAAAATTTGGATTCTTATCACTTTCCAACAATGAATCTACAAGTAATTTCTCCTTAATAGGAGTCTGATCAATACTGGTGGATAGTTTTGTCTATTTCTCAACGTTACTCTTTGTGCAAGATTTACTTGTCTCTTTATTCTTCCCTTCTACAATGATCTCTTTCATTTCTTGTTCTATTATTAGATTCCTTTCCTTGAAACACTGTCCTTTTGATTTTCAGTTTCAACTTCACTAGTAGAAACAAAATTCTATTTGAAGGGGTCCAATATATCATGTGATGTATCCAATGAAATAGAAATGCCTTCAACAAAGAAGCCAGGTTTCTACACAGTACTATAGAATTTTTTAGTACTTTCATCATCCTTAGATTGTTCTTCTTCTTCTCTAACTGACTTAGATGATTCATTTATTTTATGACTTTAGGTTTAGGTGCCTTTGGAGGTTTGGATTTCTTAGGCACTTCATTCAATAGAACTTTGTCAATGGCCTTTTTTGTTTTTTATTTAACTTCTTCATATTTACTTTCCATTATCTTAATCATCCTAGTTTTAACTATCAACAAAGGTTTAATTCCCCTTCTAATCCTATCATTATCCTCATGAGAAATAACTAGAAGCATATTTTCTATAAATTTTACTCAAATCTTGTTGTCCTCTTCTAGAGCTCTTTGTTTTCTAACTTCTAGTTTATTAGCAATTCATTTGGAATGCTTCCCTCAAGCTTAATCAAATTCTTCTTGAAGATTAACATATGATTAATAATGATATCTTCAATTTAAATTCTATCCTTTTCATCACACCTCTCATAATATTTGGGCAATTGGTTCAAATTTCCCTGCTCTACAATCCTTTTTGCTAACATTTTCAAATTGGATTTCCACAACTGTCTCTCAAATGGCTTCTCTTGTGCTATTACTTTAGTTGGTTCTTTAAAAAATTTCTTCTCTTATTTTCCTTCCTTCTTCTACTTCTTTGTTGGTGATTCCTTCTTGGTTCTAGAGGACCTTTTTGTTCTCACAGGTGTCTCCTTTTCAATCTTCACTATTACAATCCTCTGTGATGTTCTCCTAGGTGACATAGGAGTTTGATCATGTACTATGGCTATTTCTAGAGGTGAATCAAATATTTATACAAGTGTTTTAGTCTATAGAGGTGTAGGTTCTAAGCTCACCTATATAATGAATTTCTATGTGGCCTTTTTCTTTAGTTACCATCTGTTCTTTAGATATCCATTCTCCTACAAATTTATCAAGAAATTTCTCTACTCTTCTCTTCCTTTCTCCCCTAGTTAATTCCTTTCCAACCTATATAGACTTTTCTTTATATGTTCCGCATATCTCCTCTTTGGGATCTTTCTCAGATGCTAATATGTGTTCAATGTGAGGGATAAGAATTTGAGAGCTCACCTCATAACCCATGAGAGGACACCATAACACTCTTGGTTAAACTACCTCAGAGAATGTACAATCTATCTCCACCATAAAGCATATGGTCTCCTTATACTTTTCCACTATCTCCTTGGGTATCATCTCCCTTTTATTCATTTATCTTTGAAATAATTTGAACATACCAAATAATTCACCATCAACCTAATTCTTATCCTACATTTTATAATACATGCTTATCTATGCAGTTGTAGGTTCATCTTCATTCCATGCATGAGGATGCATGCCAAGAAACTTATGTACAATGTGGAAGAAAAGGTGTAATATAAATGATCCAAACTTGAAGGGGCTTGACCTATCATTCTTGATTTTCCTTAGGTTCTCCAACAGTTGTAGCCTCAAAATCTCACTCACATCATAGTTCTCATTCTTAGTAACCATCTTATAGGCCATCATGATAATACCTACTGATACAAAGTTTACCAAACTTCTATAATGTATTTTGTAGCCAAGAGTCATGGAAACACGTCTCACATACTTCTTCATAATGTCTACGATGGTCATAGCACACTTGTTCCACTTAGATTTTGTTAGGGTTTCAACCACCTTCTTGGTATTCTTTGCTATAGTAGGGATATTGCCTACATTGTCAAGTCCAGTCACCAAGTGGATTAATTCCTTGGTAATATTTACTATTTTTTATTCTATCTAAAAGAACTAATCATGTTACATGCTCAACATAATCTTTATCCATTTAGGTTCATCAAACGCATGGAATTTGGTCATCTAAAGAATGTTTAGGTTTTCAAACTTTATGAAGCTAGGTTGAAGTGAGCCATCCTCATTTAAAATGTCCTTCATCTCTTTGTGAATGTCATAATATCTAATGGTTTCCAAATTATAGTGAATATATCCTCTTCATGTAACACTCTATGTGGGGTTTGTGAGAACACACCCTTAGGGTCATCTTCCATAGATTTAAATAGATGTTTCTTAAATGTATACCTAGTAATCTCCTTTACATCTATTACTAAAAAATATAGCATACAATACAATAAGCATAAATAGGAAAAGGTTGCATTTGTTTTTCTAATTAACACTACCTTGCAGGTTTTGTTAGTTTACATGTCATTATTGCATTCATTCTATATGTCATCATTGTACTCTAAGTATTGATTATTATTCTAGAAAAATTTCAAAATTCATAAATGATCATTACATTGTGTATTCAAGCTGAATGTAGTATACAAATGTCCTTTCTTGTTTCATATTTCATATCAATCAGTAGAGTACAATGCAGAATTGAAAGAAAGATTGAAGTATGGAATAGGGGTCCCATGCATTACCTCTGTGTTGGTTTTTTGTTAGCTGGTTGTCTGCTAGGTCTCAAGTTCCAAGGTATTCAAAGTTTGAGTCTCCATCTGCATTTAGGTCTTTAGAGTTTCATATCTGCATAAGAGAGAAAATAGGGTTAGATCCTATTGGATCTAAGCAATACATGAGAAACAAATAACATACTGTAGCAATCAAGTTTTCAATACTGCATATCAATCTGGAAAACTAAATATAATAAGGAAATGTACACTGACACTCACTGCAAGGTAGTATTAAAGGGACTTGTTTCTAACATGAAACCTTTTACTATTTATGATCATTATGGTGTATGTTGTCCTTTTTATTAACCAGGTGTCTGAATCAAAGGGACTTAGTAAGTTCCAAACTGAGAAACCTTTTTTAGATAATGCAATTCATGGCTAGATTAGTGAACATAATGGTTTGAAAGTAAAATTACAAGTTGTTTATTAGGTTCACTAATCTAACCATTTCATAATGATGTTATTTGAGAGCTTAACAAATTATTTTGTAGAAAATAGTTGACTGGTTTTCACATCCAGTCATTGTCAAAGATGCAGATCAAGCTGAATCTCCATGATTAAAGTGCTACAGAAAGTGTGAATGATTGCTAATATTCAAGTTCAAGTTACAAAATGTAGCTGCATAAATACTAGTATAATATGTCCTTGTTTTCAAAGGTACATTTTCAAGTAATAACATTATTGTTTCTGAATACAGAAAGAGTGCTTCAAGATTGAGCCATAAAGTTATGAAATGTTTATAGTTTGTTTTTAGTGAGTGTCACGAACCTGTGTTCGAACCCCACTAAGTAGCATTCTGGTGTTTTTGAGTGTCACGAGCCCGTGCTCAAACTTCATTAACAATGAACAAACATTTTCATCTTGTTGTACTTCTCATATTTTAAGTGCAGATTCAGCATAAAGGAAAATTGTTAACAGTGGACATGTTGTAGGAGCTATGATGCTAAAAGCTAAGTTACAAATCAAGTGGAATTCAAGCTGTAAAGTAACAGTGAAACTAGAAAGTACAAGAAATTGCACACCTATCAATAAAGAAAGATTAAAGTACTTATATGTTATGGGCATAGTGACTTTTATTCCTTGATGCTTTTCAGTCATTTTAGTCAGCTCCCAAAGTTTGTAAAGCTTATGACTGAAAGATGTCATAACAAAATTGAATACATGTATCACATCTTTCAGTCACAAGCTCACAACTTTGATGAAATAACTAGAAAAGAATGAAATAATTTGAAAGCTGATGGATTTTTATTCATCTCAATAGGGTGTTGGAATGAGGAGAGATAGGTACTGAGAGGGGAGGGGTGAATCAGTGCCTTCAAAACTTTTACTTGTAACAACCTTTCTAAGATATAACTAAATACAGTAATAACCGATCAAAATAACTTGAATCTAATTGCATAAATCAATCATCTAGTTAACTTAAGAAAGTAAACAACAGGAAATCAATATGACAATCACATAACACAAGTATTTTGGTAACGCAGAAACCCTTGTTAGAAGGTAAAAACTGTGGTGGGGATGACACCCACAAATTCTTCACTACTGCAGATAAAAAAGGTTTGTCTGTTAAGGCTACAAGTTTTGATCACTTCTGGTGATCTTACCCTGTTAGGAGTAACATATTAGATCAGCTAGATCTACCTAGTTATAGGATTTAACAACACTATATGAAGTGTGTACTTGGTTAAGAGATTTATACAAAGACTGTTAAGTCTACTCTGTTAAGAGATTTATCAAAAACTCTATCACAATTGTCAGAAAGTAATAGGTAAACTATCTGCTAGTTGACAACTCAATTGTCTAAAATAGATCTATAAATGCTCATCAAAATATCACCTTATCTGTGATGGTTCTCTACTCTGTTCTGCTCGGTAGCCTTGACTAATTCTGTTCAAACTGATATCCTCTGTGTTCTGTTTTGCTCGGTAAACTGATTGTCTTGAAGATAGGCAATTTCTTCAAGTGCTGCTTGATTCATATATATCAGTTCAAAAACCTCATAAAAATGGTGCGAACAAACAAAATATATAGTGTTCTATTTTTTCACCTTAGCAAAAATTAGGTTACAAAAATAATCATAACCCTAAGATCTACGGTGCAAAATAACCTAGATCAACTAATACAAATAAGATAATCATTGCATTTAATGAATATCTTTTACAATAAATGATCCTTGATCTTGGTAAACCATTTTACGATCTGTTATAACTATTTGCATAGAATAATGTGCCATTTCTGATTACTATGTCATTTTCTATGATCATTGGTAAACACTGTATAATCTACTCGGTGTCTACTACGATGCTTGGTGTTTACTGACCGTCATTGTCGGTGTCGCCGGTGCTCAGTTAACTATGTGATGCTCGGTGTAACAAGCTTTACCAACTACTCTGTCTTACTTCTAGTTACCGATTGTCTCAATATAAGTAACCGACCGACCTGTTTACTGTCCTTTGATACTAATGACAACCTTAAATGCTCAATAGAGATTAACATAGGGTTTTGTAGTTTCAGCTTGAACTATTTTCAAAATGGCTCAGTTTCATTGCTCTGTTAGAACAAGTTCACCAGTTCATCAAATTCACTACCGATGTTACACAGATTTATTCATGTCAGCAAAATGAAATAGTTTGGATGCTATATGCTATAGTCACTGTTTATGTACAAACTATAGAAAACATGTTTAAATCAAGTTCTAGTAACTGTCTATTTTATACAAAGTGTTTTTAGAAGCTAATCAGAAAAGAGCAATTATCTTTTATGTCCAAATTCTGAGTCAAAGTATTCTAGTTTCATTTTATGTTGTCATAGTCATATGCTGAAGAAAAGAGATCAAATTTAGTAAACCACTGTTGGCAATAAATTTCAAATGTCCACATAAGTTTGGAATGTGTGAACAAAATGTTCGAACGAGCTTCATGTTACATCTATAGAAAGTATGAAATGTCTACTAGGTAGAGGCTCAAGAAAAGTTGAGACAAGCACAACTCTTCAAAAATAGTCAATTTCCAATGCATGCATTAACTCTCAGTCAAGCCGAGTTCATTCTTAGTCACAAGTGAAGTCAAGCTTCATATATAAGCACACGGGATGAAAGAGAAATAGTCGACTACACTCAAAACCACAAGCTATATACTGGACTGCAAGTTATAAAATGGTATGTGGGGCTTAAAATTCTTTTGTTAAAAAATTCAAGAGCCCGATATCTATATGACAGTCATGGCTTTATATTCAAACCAAAGGAAATCAACAGTCATAAAGCTGTGACTATTAGTAAGTCATGATTTGAAGCTCACGGCTCTGTACCAGTCACAAAGTTGTGACTACTAGCAAGCAGAGGTTCAAGCTCATAGCTTTGAACCCATAAAAGAAGTAAAGAATAAAACAATAGAGTTCATGGATTATAGTGTGGAGCTCGCGACTTGAAGATAAAACAAAGAGCAGTTTCAATTACATAATATAAACATCAAGTCAAGATATTGTGCAAATTTCAAGTCACAATTCAAGTTTTAGAAATACAAATGGAAACAAAGTACAAGAGAACACCAGTCATATGACTGTCAAAGATAGAATCAACTTGAAGCTCGTGGCTTGCAAAAAAATCAAAGGAAACTCTCAGCATGACCGATTTTGTGCATAAAGAAAGGTATAAACTAGTCACGACTGTGACTTATATTCATATCTCCATAATTAAGAAAGCAACAATCATATTTCGAAAGCACCAGTGAAGGAATAGTTTAAAAGATGAGAAGGCCGCAACTCATGTAGAAGTGATGATACAATTTCATGGTATTCATTACTAGAAAAAAAATCTCCAAGAGATAAACCGAGTTCAAAGATAAACTTACAATTGCCTGTCAACTCGAGTTTGCCAAATGTCGAGTTCTCTATTTGAAATGCACAATCAGTGAGGAATAGCAGTGATCTCTAATGTAGCAGTAAGCTCAAGTTCAATAGAAGGATTCATTCACAGTCAATATGCTGAGCTCCATCACAAATTTTTGAAGGCCTTCTTACAAGTTAGGGTTTCATCTTCCCTATTCTTCTCTGTGAAGAATGAGATAAGCACAAGTGTTGAGAACAAAATGAAGATAACAATTTGGAGTCCGCAAGAAGAATGGCATTCAATGCCATTAATGCAGATGTCACATTCCTGCAGAGTCTCAAAAACTGCATAGTGCCACCTCAGACTTTCATCTCATCATTTTTTGTATTGTATTGCAAGTGGATTGAACAGTCACGTCGACTTTCTTCACTTTGCATATTTCACACTTAGAGATTTTTATCTAAGTTAGGAGTTGAAAGTTAGGTTATTTGATATTAGATTTTATCTAATATTAAATAAATATTAAATATTGGTTAGGAATTGTAAAAGGATTAATTCCTTATTATAAGCCAATATTAAGGGGCACTTAGACTCGAGCTTTCATAGGCTTAGTTATTGGCATGTTTTTGGCCAATTTTAGGCATTTTTTGTGGGGTTTAGATTTTCAGATTTGAAGCATAGGCAGGCTATAAAATTGATTTTTTATGATCGATTAGGGGTTGTAGATTTTGGAGAGAGGGCATATAGAGAACTTATTGTTCCTAGATGCTTTGTAAGCCATTTTTGTAAGCACTTTTGTCAGATTTTGAAGGGAATGAACCAGATAGTTTTTATTCATATTTGTGGAGTTGTTTTGATAGAGGATCATGTCTTCATCTTTTCTAACAAGTGCTAAATTATTTATTGTCCAAAGGAAGTGAGTAGATTTATGTTCCTTCTTAGGATAATCAATTTCTTAGAAGCCTTGTATGAGAAATGTATGTCTATTAATTACTCGAGCTATTCGTGGTCTAACCCTGATAGTAAGTTTTGTTAACCTATATGTTGAGCAAAGATTCGAAGTGTCAAGATCTTCATTTATGAGTTAGGATTGATGTTTTATCTTTTCTTCAAAGTTTGAAACAATTCTTGGTGTATCACCCTAATCTATTTTCATTTAGAAGTATTCTTTTCCCTTTTCCCAACAAGTTACAGATCAGGAAGTGATATTCCATATTTAATAGGAACCAACCTAGAATCTAGAGATTCCTCCTTATTCAGAGTCTACCCACAGCTCGAGGAGGTTTCCATTGTTAGGATAGAATTGTTGTGTAGCCCTAATGCCTGAGTTAAGGTGACAATTCTAAACCTGAACAACATCAAAGATCTGAGGTACATCCATGTTTTCAAATTGCTAAAATTGAATATCAAGCTCACAAATATATCTAAATATCTTTTTCACCAAACTAGGGTTGCAAATCATGTGAACAGTACAATTTCACAAATTTCTCCAAGATTTCTCTCTTCTCTTCACAAAATTTCTCGAATGGTGATAAAAATGACCAAGTATGCTCATATATAGATCGCAAGACATTTTAGACACATTTCTCAATGTATTCCAAAAAGATTTTACAAGGCCATTGAACCATGAGACTACTGACAATAAATTTGAGTCACCTTCTAGACCTCGCAAACATAAATCTGACATTATCACACATTCATTCAACTACACACAACCTCACATACTCTCAATCTACATATCAAGAGCTCAATAAGTGAGTGATGAATTCCTTCAATGCTCCCCCTAAGGCCATACTTGGTCTTTTTATGTTGATGTGGCAATGATGACATCAAGCAAAGATCTAGTAGCATCTACTAATTATCCTTGACCCTTAGATTCACTACGATTCTTCTCCTTCCACACTTTTCCATTGTCCTTGCTTCCTTGTTTTACAAAATTCAATTAAACTCATACATATACTTTTCCAAGATCTTTCTAGTATCACCAATATTTTTCTTTATTGCTATAGGTGGTTTTTTGTTGTTAAAAGATCTATTATATTTGCAATACTTTTCTATGTGTCTCTCATTGTTGCACTTAAAATAAGTAATAGGTGGTCTCCTAGGATGAGACCTATTTTGATTAACCTGAAACTTACAGTTCCTTGCAATGTGCCCAAAATTATTGCATTTATAAATGTAAGATATAAAAATATAAATAAAGATATATATATTTATATGAATATTTGTTGGGTATTATGATGATGGGAAATACAAGATTCACCCCTAAATCCAAATTCCCAAAGGAGAGATCCAAATTGATTAACCAAAAGGTTAATGCATAAAAGAATCAATCTATGGAGAATATGAATAAAGGAGAAAACCTTAGATTTTGTTATGAAAAGTATGTATTGAAATCTTAATTGAATTGAAGGAAAATACTAACCTCAAAATAGGGTAAATTTGGAAAAGACTAATTTGTGATGTCTGTGTTCAGTTTCGGGAGATTATGCAACCTACTCCGGACAGGAAATGTCGAGCCAAAGAAAACCCAAAAAACTTTTATCCTTCTGAGGTGAGGTCAACTTTGACCCAAATAGCAGGGTACAATCTTACCCTAAGGCACAATCTTACCCCTCACTGAAGTTTTTCCCTGACCTGAAACAGCTCCAATGGAAATTCTATTCACGGATCCCATAAGTTCACCGAAAAGGGTATCTAGATCTGAACTTCAATTTGTTGTCATGTACCTGTACCTACAAGAAAAAGGGTTTTTTTATTTGGATGAGGGGTTTGCCTTGGTCAAACCTTAGTTTGGAATCATCCTTAATAATGGAATTGAAATAGAGAATGCTAGCAAGTAGTAGAAGTAGATCTAACAATGAAACTATGATATTCAATAGATATGCAATTGTATTTGAAATGTAAACAAGTATATTGATATGAAAGCTTGGACTCGCCAATGTAAATCAAAACCATAAATGTAAATCCAAAACCTCCATGATTGTATGCTTGGAATCCACCTTGAAAGGAGAATGAATGGATCTTGAAGATGAACAAAAGATCTTGAAGGAAGATCACACCACCATGATGGATAGATCTAGGGTTTGAATGATGAATCTTGAATGCTGGAACCAAATCCCTTCAAAGACTTGAATGCTTGAATCCTTGATCTTCAATGGAGAAATTGAATTATTGGATTCTTGCTTGAATGATGATGATGACTTGAATGAACCTTGAAAACTTTGATCTCAAAACGTGACTTCTTGATCATGAAAGTGGATGGAGAAAATGAGAGAGGAAGGCTTCCTTTTATAGTGATCTAGGGCACAAACTTCTAGAGAGTCCAACATTGGAGAATTAAATCCTAATTAAACTTAACCCCTAGAAATGGACCTAAATTAAATATCATTTAATATTTTACCATTCCGAAATCTAAAACAGCTGACCCGAATGCAAGAAAATAAAACTTTCTGGAGCTCGATATCTCGAAACCCCCAGAACCTAAAATTTGGACCTAGAGTCAAGGTCGAGGTCGACTCTTCCCTAGGTCAGATTCAAGGTCAACTTTGACCTAGTTCAGGATCAAGGTCAACTTTGACCTAGGTCAGGATCAAGGTCAACCTTGACCCATCAGGTCATCATTGACCCAAAAAGTCAAAATCTTTAGTTTCTCAAAGAAAGTTGTCAGAAAGAGGCTGGAAATAGGGGAGAGAAGCAGAACAGGGGGGAAACAGCCAGATCTAGTCAAAGACCAATTTACAGCACTTGACATGACCCCAAACCACTTACTCAGAGGGCTAAATGCTCTTAACATGGAAGTGCTTCCATTTTAAGATGATACATTAAGCCCCCACTTTAGCAAGAGTATGGATTCAATGCAAACTCTTGGTAAAGGAGAAGAAAGAAGAGATCCAAGTGGATTCACAGTGAGATAAAATTACACTTAGCTAAGGACATAAACCCCTAGGCTAAGGATTCTAACTCAACATACATGCACGATGGTGTGAAAATAAAGACAAAAAAAAAAGCAAAGCTAAAAGACACAAAAAGAGGGGTTAGTACTAAAACAAACCCAAATCAACTAGTAAAGGAAACCTTGCTAAGAAATGCTTCCTATGCTAATATCATATTTGGAAAGCTATCATAAAAGCATAAATTATTACATAATAAAGACAAGAGAAACACTATAAATAACATAGCTTCATGATCCAGTCCTACTAGCATGAAAGCGAAAAGAGAGAAAGGAGAAAGTGATTACCTCACCCAATAAGATGCCCACCTTACCATGAATCACCAAGGAGGGAGAGCCAAACACCAATTGATAATACAAGACCTTTAGAAAAGCAACAAGTTAAAAGTACCTGAAAGAAAGCTACAACAAATTGCTCACCAATAGCTCCTTCTCAAATGGTGACAAGATCAAAGACTAGGTCTAGAATAAAGAAAGACATGACTCATGAAAATGTGCAAACTATCAACTTAGATGATGACAAACTGGAAGACATAAACTACCAAATAGTTGAAGAAGAGAAGGTGGTCAAAGATCTTTTTGATCTTGATGATGTGACACTAGAAATTATCAGTACATCAATGAAGACTCCTAAACAATCAAGTGTGTCTGATACAACACCTAAATAGTTGGCCTCTTCTGTAAATAAGAAATGCAGTCTGGTTCCTGTTTCAGTTCCCATCAAAGACATTGTCAGTAAATATGTTCAGAAAACCCCAAAGATGAAAAAGGTGAAAAGCACAGCTTGAATATTTACTGATGTAAAAATAGGGAAGTGGACTTCTGAAGTAGCCACTTACAGACCAAAAGAGGGAGAGCAAGAACTTAAGGTTAAAGACTTTGAGGTCACTAAGGTTGAGTTGGGAACCATGGATCATGTGGGAAATAATCACCTATTCAAGGAAACTTCTCAATAAATGTTGTTGACCTCCTAGCAAGACAATAAAGAAAATAAGGAATTTAAATAGACAATAATGACACCATCTCAATTCATAAACACCTTTTTTAGTTTCGATGCTACCCCCTGATATAGTCTCCCCAGATTTTTTACCTGAATTCAAAGGAGAGTAAAAATTTGTTGAATCAAGTTCAACGTGGAAAAGCTCTAGTTTTTATAGTGGATGAATGGATGAATGAAGTGATTAGTAGTAGTCTCAAATATGTTAAATATTCTCATGGTGTTCTCCATGATGCTGAAGCCCTGGTGGAAGAATTGCAAGCACAACGATATGTATGGGATAGGGGAGACAAAAAATGGATTTCTACCATGTCAAAGTTCCTAGAAATTGAGAAGTATGGGTTCACTAAGTTCTATACTGATAAATCTTTGAAACCCTTTGAGGAATCCGCTTTCTTCCTCTTAAGAAGGAACATTAGCTGGCACATTACTACTATTAGGAGTACCATAGCTAAAACCAAGGATTGTGAGAATGAAATCAAACAGATACAGAAAACCATGTTGAATCAGTTGAAAGTTATTAACTTCTCTCATACATATTCAACAAATTATGGTGACCAGGAACTAAAAGAAGCTCTAGAAGTGTTTGAAGCCACTATGAATAAAATCAAGAAGAAGATTAATCCAAAAGCTTTTGATTTCACACAAATGGCCCGAATTGAGCCCCTGATGTATCTATGCATAGATCAACTTCCTAAAATGATTGAAAAGGTTAAAAAATTGAGATGGACTAAAGAGGCTTCAATGATGAGTATTTTAAACATGAAAATCCCCCATTTACCACTTGCAAAGGAGCTTGTTCAGGTGTATAAAGAATGGGAGTTGACCCATTCTATTGCAGGTGAAGGAGAAAGTCTCGTTAGAGGTAAGGAGTGCATCGTTGATAAGGAGCATGATCTGGAGATTTAGTTTCTTTTCTTGTTGCATGAAAACTCTAGAGGACATGTGTCCTATTTACTTTGGTTTATCTAATAACTGCTTGTCCGAGAGGTCAGGTTTTTAGGGAGACCTCTTGGTTAGCTAAGACTATAAGTAGGTTAGTGAAAGATGGCAAAAAGGGTTTAGAATTTTTGGAAAGAATTAGTTAACCTTTCTATTTTATTTTACCTTTCTTTAAAAACACTATGAATCTGGCTTACTGTGGAAAACATATATATATACATTTTTTCCTATGTTGCAATGATGATTGATAAACATACATTTATATTTCAAATATGTGCTATTTGAAATGAATGGATGAATGTTCTGTGTTGACACTTTGATTCATTATGTATTGTGCTATGAAGTTCCAACAGTAACTTGAAACATCAGAAATTTTTATCTGGTTTTTAGTTCTAGAAGTTACTCTTTAACATTTTATTCTTGAAGTGTTCCTAGCAGTAGAAAACTATGCATTTTCTACTATCTTTATCTTATGTTCTTTTTTTGAAATGATGTTGAAAGAGTTTGTCATCTAAAAATGATATAGAAACCTTTTGAAGCTTTCTAGTTAAAAGTTGAACTCATAAATTAGTGTTTGAGATTTATTGAAAATCAATCCTAGGGAGCTGTACTTAAGATAAAATTTAGAGGGAAGTGATTAGAATAACACTTACCCAACTATTAGTGATTGGTTGTCTTTTGAATGGGTGATAGAGTGTTTTTTTAAGAAAGATTTAATGAAAGACAAATCTATTTACTAATAGATTTTTGGCAACTCTACTGGGGAGCATGAATAGTGTAGACCAATGTATACTATTTTCATTAATGCATAATCATGGTTCTACCTACAATTGTACTACCTAATCAACAAGAAATTCCCCTTGTTATTCAACCAAACTTGAACTTCCAAGATACACAGGAAGATATCATCACAAACTTGAATACCCTTGCTTGGAAAGAAAGAACCAACAATCAGCAATATCAACAAGTCATATTGGTTCTGGAAGAAGAAGAAGATATAGGTGAATGTTTGAGAGGTCTCCTGATTGCTCAAGAGGCTAAGATTGTGAATAGAGCTGTCTAGAGACCCTAAGAATCAAAAATATTGGATCCTCAACCATATACGAGATCCAAAAGGAGGGAGGGAATTCACGACACTTTATTTGAAGAATTGCAAAAATTTCAATTTCAAACTACCTACACCTCAAAGCCAAAAGCAAAGACTATACCTCCTTCTCCATCTAAAGTCACATCTAATACCTCTACATTTAATAGTATCTGGAAAGCCCTAACTCTATCTATTATTCAAGCTCCTCCCCTTTTGACAATATTTCCACCGGCTATTATGGCACAACCATGGGGTGTTGCAGTTGGTCCTCTCGCCCTTGCTGGTCATCACTTTCTTCCAAAGGGTGCTAAGGATGTTCTTCCTAAATTCTTTGGAGATGACAAGATCTCTGTGGGAGAACATTTTAATTCATTTAATGTAGCCACTAGTATACTGGTAGTGCAACACGAAGATGTTGCAGTTAGGCTTTTTGTCCAAACTCTCATAGAAGGAGCTACAGAATGGATTGGTCATCTGCCAACTAGGTCCATAATAGATTGGCAAACCATGAAGACTGCCTTTGAAAATCATTTCAAAAGTGTTGATGATGAACATTATTTTTGGCACAACTCACACAAATGAAGAAAGAAATTCATGAGCCGATGAGGGACTGTGTGGCCAAATATAATAAAGTTATTCATAAGATCCCTACTGCTAAAAGACCAACTCTTGAAAACCAACAATGATTTTCATAAATTCCATGCCTCTAGATATTAGTTTTCATCTCAGAAGAAAGAGGCCAACTAATTTGGCTACTACTCAAAGTCAGGAAATGGAACTAGAAGATGATTTAATTACAGCTGGAAAGTGGAAGAAGGACCTTCAGTCTCCACACTCCCAAACCTCCACCTCTTCCTCAGACCCAGTAATTCAAAGATTAATGAATGATATGATTTCCCTGAAAAGGCAATTACCAAAACAAGGAGCATCCTATTCCCCTGCATACCAAGATGCTAATAGGAAACAACCTGGGTAGTGGCATGGTAAAACTCCTCTTTTACCCTTAACTCAATTGAGGTTAGCCCTTGAAGCTCCATTTGGAGAGGGAGTCATGTTATCTTTTCACTTGACATTAGACCATGATGGTAATATATATCCAGATATGTTCAAACACGTGCAAATGGACGAACCCAAAGATGTATTGGGAGAAGTAAAAGTAGAGGAGATGGCTCAAGAGCGACTTGGTGACTCCAACTCATTTTACCTAGAATATGAATTAGACTCTAAAAGAGGAGATATTTTAGTCACTCTTGAAGATCCAACATGTGCCATGCTTACTCAAAACCAAAAGTCTTCTAAGCTCACTCTAACAATGTCAAACACTGTCTATAAGAATAAAGAATCTATAAGTAATATATCTTCTCCAAGTTCAAAAGTCTCCAATTTCAAAATTTTGCAAAAAGCTGTTGGAATTCCTTCATTTGATATAGTTAAATTTTGCAAATTTTTTGCTATTCAAATTTCACCTACAAAGTATTTAAGATTGAATCCTAAGGAACTTGACAAGTTAATTAAATATGTCAAGGGTGAATCTTCAGACTCATCCCATTCTAATCAATGTATAGCTAACCAAAATGACACTCTTGTTCAGTCTCCTGCAATTGTTCCACCTTCTATTGTAGACCAAAACAATTCATCAAATGCCTCTACCTTAGGGACAAATTGTGACATAGATGAAACAAGAAAGCTTGAACCCTTCTACATTTCCTTGCTCCTTAATGGTCTTAAATTGAGAAATTGTATCATAGATTCAGATGCATCCGATAACATTATGCCATCTTCAATTGCTAAAGCCCTCGGCTTGACTTTGACAAAAAAAATTGGAAGGTGTTATTTGATGGATGGTAAATAGGTGCCCTTAATAAGTCAAGTAAAAGATACCCAGGCTTTCCTAGTTGCTTATCCAGATAAACAATTAAAATTAACAATTCTTGTGGTCGACATCCCAAGAAGTTACAAAATGCTCTTAAGTAGGACCTTTTGTAGGGATATGGGTAGAGAAATTAAAATGGATTGGTCAGAAACAGTCATCCTTGTAGGAAAGAAGAAGGTTAAGTTGGAACCTAAAGAGAAAAACAAGTATACAGTCTTCCCATCTAATGACCCAAAGGCTCAAATTATATATCATGAGTGCAAATTTGGGAATTATTTAATCTTTCCAGATGAGGTTCCTCTAGTTCCAATGGTTCATGATGAAATTCCTCATATTTGGTCTATGGAATTTGATGGAAGTTGTGCTAATGCAAGGTCTGAGGTAGGAGTAGTGCTTAAACGTCCTAATGGAGAGTATTTAACTTTTTCCTTCAAGCTATATTTTAAGAATACTAATAACACTGAAGAGTATGAAGCCTTGTTATTAGGATTAAAAGAAGCAAAAACTTGTGGAATTAAAATTCTTGTGGTAAGAGGCGACACTGAGTTGATAGTTAAACAAGTGAAAGGTCAGTTCACAGTAAAGAATGAATGGTTAAGGCATTATAGAGATTTAGTTTGGAATGAAATTGAATCTTTTGATGCTTTTTCTATAGAATCCATCCCAAGAAGTTTGAATTCACAAGCCTATTCTTTAGCAGTGTCGGTTCCCTTATTGCTTCCTCATCCTAATTTTAAAATAGACACCTACAGAATAGAGATGATATACAGACCTATCGTTCCCAATAATATTGAACATTTGCAAGTATTTGAAGATGATTCTTGTATTAATGACTTTATGGCATGTGTAGAGGTGTTTGCATCTATGTACTTCGAAGGTTTGGGTGAAACATGTGAAGAACCTGGTTCTGAAGTACCATCAATAGAAGAGGTAGTTCAGTTAAAGGGAAACAAGATTCCTAAAGGACTGATTTCACTTGAAAAAAATTTCTCTAAAAGAGATGACAGTCACATCTCAAAAGGAGGGTTTCACTTTGAGGTTTTGAAAGAATATGATAAAATTAATATTGGGGATGAGGTGCAACCATAATGGATATCTATAGGTAAGAATTTATCCACTCAGGAAAAGGAAATATTGCAAGTGTTATTGACTACCTATATAGACATATTCGCCTAGAATTATAATGACTTAAAGGATTTTAGAGGAGGAAGTTTTAGTCATCATATACCCCTTAAATCAGAATCTAAACCTTTCAGGCAAAATATTTGTAGTTATAACCCCCAGGTATCATAAGCCATATTACATGAGGTAGATTAAATGTTGAAAGCAAGAATCATATATCCTATTCACCACTCAATGTGGATTGCAAACATTATTCCAATGAGAAAAAAGAATGGAGAAATAAGGATTTGTGTTGATTTCTACAATCTGAATCAAGCTAGCCTGAAAGACAGTTATGCCTTGCCAAAGATGGAACACGTTCTACAAAATGTTTCTAGGTCTAAAATGATGTCCTTGCTTGATGGATTCTCAGGATACAATTAGGTTAGTGTAGCAAAAGATGACAAATACAAGACTACTTTCACTACACTATGGGGAACATTTGCATATAATAGGATGCCCTTTGGCTTGATTAACGTAGGAGCAACTCTCCAAAAGGATATGGATTCTTCTTTTGCTGACATAAAAAATAAGATCATTGTGATTTATCTTGATGATTTAACAGTTTATTCGAGGAGGAGAAAGCATCACCTAAGAGACCTTTGGTTAGTTCTTGAAAGGTGTCAAAGCCATGGTATATCTCTCAACCCCAAAAAGTCTATCTTTTGTGTAACAAAAGGTAAACTTTTAGGTCATATTGTCTCTAAAGAAGGAATCAAGAATGATCCTAAGAGAGTGAAGGCTATTCAATAGATTGGTCTTCCATCAACTAGGACAAGGGTTAAATCTTTTTTTGGTCAAATTAATTTTTTGAGAGATTTTGTACCAGATTTTTCTAAACTGACTAGACATATCATGGGGATGATGAGCGAAAAGAAACCTTTCAAGTGGACTGAAGCTGGTAAAAAAACATTCAATGAAATCAAAATTATTGTAGCAACTACTCTTGCTTTAGCTTATCCAATTTATAAAAAAGATTTTATCATTTATTGTTATGCCTCTGATCATTCATTATCGAGAATATTAACTCAAAAGATTGATTCTGAGAATGAAGCACCAATTTCCTTTATGAGTACCCCACTAAAAAAGCATGAGCTCAAATATTCATTTGTTAAGAAACAAGCTTTTGTTGTAGTTAAAGGTGTCAAACAATTCAGATTTTATATTCTCCATTCGCATTATGTGGTGTATGTTCCTAATTCTACTATGAAAAGTCTACTCACTCAACAAGAAATAGTGATGAACAAGAGGGCAGCATGGGTAACTAAGATACAGGAGTATGATTAGACAATAAGACCCACTAAGCTGGTTAGAGGAAGGGGTTTGTGTAAGTTCATAGTTGAAAACTCAAAAGAAGCAAAAGAACCAAGACATGAGATATCTTAGGCATTATTGGTTAGCTTAACCGACCCTTGGTTTTGTGACATAACATATTATCTAACCTATGGATAATGTCCTATGTGTTTAACTCCCAAAGAAAGACATAATTTGAAAATCCAAGCAGCCAAATACATGATATGGCAAGGCACATTATTTTAAAAAGGCATAGATGGAACTTTCCTCAAGTACATGGATAAAGAACAACAGGCACATTTGTTGAGAACTTTTCATGAAGAATCCAGTGGAGGACATTTTTCTTCAACTATCACTGCTTTTAAAATCCTTCGCAACTATTTTTATTGGACGAGTATGTTCAAAGATGCCTATGCATATGTCAAAAGTGTGAGAAGTGCCAATTGTTTTCTGGAAAACCTCAATTAGCAGTGCTACCATTGAAACCAGTTGTTGTGGATGAACCCTTCAAACAATGGGGATTGGATTTTGTTGGCCTAGTTAATCCTCAATCAAGTGCCGGTGATATCTACATATTAACAGTAACTGACTGTTTCACCAAATGGGTTGAGGCTATCCCAACCAAAAAGGCAAACTCTCAAGTAGTGTGTGATTTCTTGAAAAATAATATCCTAATGCGCTTTGGAGCTCCTCAAAAGATTGTAACAGATAATGCCACATATTTCTCATTAGAGGAGCTAACTATTTTCTGCTATGATCATAGTATTTATTTATCCCATTCATCAGATTATTTCTCACAACGTAATGGGTAAGCGGAATTAAGCAACAAAAATATGGTAACTATCATGAAGAAATTGGTAGATGACAATGGAAAAAAATGGCATAAAAAGATTTTTGAAGCTCTCTAGGCTCACAAGATAACCCCAAAAAGATCTATTGGCATGGCGCCTTTTGAACTTGTGTACAGGGTGGGTGCTCAGGTATCACTTCCACTAGAATTGTTAGCAATAAATCTGCAAACATCTATCAAGGACCAAACCTTCAGAGATTCTTTAGAAAAAAGAATTATGTACTTGCATAAACTTGAAGCAGAAAGAGAAGCACTAGTAGATAAAATCATAGAACACCAAGTCGGGGTCAAGAATATCTTTGACAGAAGGGCTAGACCTCAAAAATTCATGAAAGGAGATGAAGTGCTACTTTGGAATAAAAGGAAAGAACCAAAAGGAGCTCATAGCAAGTTTGAATCTTTGTGGAAGGGGCCTTTCCATATCAAAGAAGAATTAGGACCTAATGCTTTTAAACTAGCATAACTAGATGGAACCGTCTTGTCATTTTCTTACAATGGGCAAGATTTAAAGATTTTAAAGCTTTGAGATTCACAGTGTGTAAATCTTTGCATATATTAGGTCTAGTTTTTTTTTCCTGTAGTTTGTTTTTCCTTTCCTATTTTTGTCATGTTGGTTTCACCCTTTCAGTTTTTCCATAACCAGAGTTCTGAGTTCTCTGCCTTTTGTCAAAAATTAGTCCCTAGTCAAAACCAATGTTAGTCCAAGTTTGGTACTAGTTCCTCATTCCTTCTTTTTTTTGGAGTTGGTCTTGTATCAGTTGGGTCACCCTTGTTCTCCTCTATTATTTTGTCTTTCCCTATAGCCCAACTGTTTATAAGATTCATTAGTCGTTTGGGTCATAACTTGATTTTGAGCGATGTAAGCTCTTGTTAACAAGTTTTCATGAACACTCTTGAACAACTTTGAATAGGTTTGAACTCTGTTCAAACCAGTTCAAGGTTGTTCAAGTCGGATTCATTACTTTTGGAAAATATGACAGGTTTATGAAGACAATGAAGATGATCAACCAGCCGACAAGTCATGAGGAACACTGACGCATCAATCATCGATTTATGATACATCATTACAATTGGAATACCAAATAGTAAACTTGGGAGGTCAAAGTTCCTGAACTACATTGAACACTCTTGAACAACCATGAACTTTGTTCTTCCATGATCAAAGGTACTCATAAGAAGATAAGAAGGTAAAAGAAGATAAATGTTATGACAGCTCAGTGGCGGGTCCCATGAGGAGTTCAGCATTTAATGCTAATAATAGTGGGGAAAGTTGGCACATCTGAGGAGTCCAAATAATCATTAATTTTTCTGACATAAGGACTTGCATGAATGGTAATTATGGATTACATGCATTAGTTGTCAAATCAAATCTTTAATCATCACCTTTGTAAAGATTTGCAATAAATAACTCAATTCTCATGCTTCTCCTATTTAATTTGATCCCTATGCTCAAAGTCCTAAATATTATTATTATTAAGAAATTCATGGGTAGATGTAAGGACATTGGAGCTTCTGTGATCAATAAAACCTGCAGATTAAGGTGAGTTTGATTATCTTTTCATGATATTTTCAAATTTAATAGCAGAACAGTGATCAGAATAGAGAATATAAGTCACTGAAGCTATGCAGTCTTCTTTTCATCTGTTTGGGAATGTATCAAGTTTGGTGTGTGATAGTCCTATAATAACAGACACTAATTTAGAAAATTACAGTCTAGAAGGTTTACCAAACCGTCTCTTAAATTCCCTTGAGGGTACTCTAGCCTTAGAAATTTTACACAGTGGATTATGCTCAGCTGCAACTTTCCATCTTGTTGTCATATGTCCCGAGTTAATTCTAGAATGTATCAAAAATTATGACACACATACTAAATCCATTAGAAAGAGAGATGGTAGCATCTTGATATCTGTCAATAGGGAAATAGTGTCTTTAGCTCTATAAATCCTATAAAAGACCTTCTCTACCTTTTCTCCTACACATTCCACTGTCAAGTTTAATGAAAATAGAGATGGGAATAGAACTTCTATGGCTAAAAACTAGCTACTAAACCCACCAAGAGGAGGTTCACGATTATCCAAAAAGTTCAACAGGAGTCATGTACACTCCTATATCAGTGATATCATGGTTATGCTACATAAAGTAAGGGGATCACAAGTATCCTATCTCTTCTCTTATTAGATGTATTTTTATGTTTAGATTATCTTAGAGGGGAAACAACTCTTAGATTGGGCCAAACTGATTGCTAGTTCTCTGAGGGAACAACTTAATATGTCCAAGTTGACTGGTAGTGTTTTATTTATGTCCTCTTACCTAATGTATTGTCTGGCATGCAGCATACAATAGATTGGAATGCCACATGAACCCTGGGTCACTGACATGTGTGTTTATGAGTATTACCTTATCTTACTGAGAGATAATATCATTGAAAATTATAGAAGGGTACATGATACATTCATGGGGAAACTCTGTTTTGAGCTAGCCAGAATCTCTGCCAAGAGGATCAGCCCAAAAGCCCAAGAGTTCATGACCAAATATGGAAGCTATTATATCCAGTTCCCAAAATTTACCTATATCAGGGTCGAGGGTTTTGAAGACTTGCCTATGAGATTACCTAGGTATACTTTTGACTACTTTCTTCTAGCTGAAGTTTGTAGACCGCTTACCACTGTTTCAAAGAGGTTTCTCCCTGAAGAAGAAGAATGGGAAAAGGTCTTCCCTATTGTTGTCAATCAGGAATGTGCCCCTATCTTGATTGAAAATCTAGCCTTCCTGTTGAAACATGGAAATGAACTCTTTGTGGGAAAGAGAACGAATCTCTGGATTCTAGGTCGGTTCCTGTAGATTTGAAATATCACCTAATACTGTCTTTTTAAACTTTTGGGAAAAAGGTAGAAGGATTACTAAAAATGAAACCTAACTAATAGGTGATACACCAAAATGAATGCAGATTTCTCATATTCACAAATCTGTATCTATCAAACTCACACTACTAAATTCTACAATAACATTCACTTCACAACACCTAGAATGACCTAGAATTCATTACTAGGGTTTGCACCACTAATGGTAATGAATCAGTCAACAGACAGGTAATTTTTGCAAAAGGTTTATTCTATAAAACTTTAGAATAGGAATTTGAAAATAATTCACTAATCTATGCTTGCAAGAAACAAAACACTTAGATACAAAAAAATTGGAAGAACTGGTAGCAAAACTCAGAAAAGTATAGGAATAAAAGAGGCCAGCTTTATTATCTTCAAAATCTGCAAAAATGGCTACAAAATATGAGAAAAAGGGTGAAGGAACAATATGCTCACTTAACACCTCTTTTTCCTCAAACTCTGAACCCTTACAAATGAATATCAAATTCAATTTTATAGTCTCTAAGGCCAATCTTGAAAATCAAACCCCCCTTTCTAAAAGAGCCTCTAAACAAATAGTCAACCCTAAATTTAAGGCATGCATGATGCCAAAAACCTAAGCATTAAATTTTAAACACTCCCTTTAAAAATATCCCTATTACATTAAAGAATATTGAAAAGCCTAAGTTATAATTAAAGACAAACTTTAAAAATAAAACTCCACTTAACAAAATCCTAACTTGAAGTGCATAACTTAACCTAATTTGAAGGCCTAACATGCACTTCGAATTAAGATCAACATGACTCAAACTTAAAATATCTCCATTTTATCACAAGGCATGTGATTATTGATGTGTGGCATGTTGAAAGAAGTCTCTATATACTCCATGCATCGTGGACTCCAAATTTTGTTAAAACTTGGCAAAGGCATATATCTCTCTTCATTTGTATTTCTTATTTGATATTTTTCGCATTTAGAAGAAGAGGCTTAAGGTTTTTGCCACACTATCTGCACTTGTTGGATCTGGGATTTGAAGTCATAATCACTGGCGCCATTGTGTTAATCTGAAGAACTTGTCTATATAATCATGGAAATGAGCATGAGATCAAGCTTGGTTTGACTGGAGCTTTCGGCCTGTGACTGGGATAGCTTATGATCTTGGCTTTAATGGATAGATCTCATGACTATGTATGGAATTCATAGACTTTGCTTTGCTTAACACTAGTTTCAAGCTAAACATGATGCTCATGGGTCCCTACTGCAACCTGGCCCCTTGAACTTGAGCTTTCCTTTAAATATCAGATTCAAAGTTTTAGCACATAGCCTGACTGTTGTGAAAGAACTTGACTGAAAGACTTGGAAGAAACTGTTGACCTGGCACTTGGCATCGAGTCCTATATGCTTGAAGCGCAGTCTTGGGGTTTTGACTGGCAGATTTTCTTATAAGCTTTCCCTTAAAGCATAGGCTATGAACTCAAGTTTCCAATTCGGCCCTTTATCAAAGATCTCAAGCTCCTACTCAAATCTGAGATAAGTATCTTACTCTGCTTTTGTTTCTTGTTGAGCTCATACTTTGTTATCAAAGTCAAATTTATTATTTCTATGCCTTGCGTGGATTTTGGGCTTTTTGCTTGTTGTTGTTTTAATGGAAAACTAAGAATTATTACCTCACTTTGTGGCTCGAATCGACGCATTGCCTGTACCAATGTTTTTTATCTTTCCCTTATGGCTTGGATGATGAGTTCTAATAGTGAGCTCTTGGCTAAACTTGGCCTTTGACTGCGATCTCATGGCCTTAGCTGGAACACCACAAAGCACGACTTGTTGATTTCAAGCTTGGCTATACTGTAAACTCACCAACTTAGGGCTCGTAATATTTGGAGCTCACTCCCTACAACAGTAAGCTCGAACTTGAGGTAGACTGAAGATAAGTCTCTCAAGCTGTTTGATTTGTAACTTGACTCTATTATTTAGATCACTCGGCTTCAAAGCATTGTCTATTTGCTTGTTCACAGACCCATATTACTGACTGTGGCGTTATACATGTTGTGTCTCTATTTCTAAAGAAAAATGTGCCTATTATTTTTGATGGCCCAAATACTGGAGTTGTTTGTTATGATCTCCTTGTCATAAATGATACTTTATCATTGCCAGCATTAATCTCTAGCTTTATTTCATTGTGTGTTCAGTTATACTTTGGAACTTTATGGTCACTGTTATCATATTGATAGCCTGTTTCATTCTATGCTTTCAAATGCTAGAGTTGTACCCTTTATTGAATTTTCTTGGCTGCTTCTTGTTGATATCTCGAGCTATCACTATAATTTAAATTTATCTTTCAATTAAAGATCTCAGAATTTACTACGTAAAATAAAAGTGACTGAAGCCAAGTTGTAACTATTGAAACATTATTGTTAACAGAAATGTATCTTGTAATAAGGTTGTTGGTGACCATTTCCCACATATTTTCCTCTTTGGCTTATCAATGAAATTTGTTTATGAGGTTCGAGTGCAAGCTCGTGACACCCATAAACAAATTTCTATGTTTTTGAAGTTGATATCTTAAATCTTTTTAGCATATGAACACTTTGAATAGCTCACTGCATCTTCTATAATATCTTGACATAATGTAGCTATTTTCTATAAATGCACACTTAATGACAACAAATAAATACATTTTTACTCTAATTCTTTGCACATTTTTTATATTACTTCTGTCAAAAAATTACACACCTACACATGAAGCAAACAGTATTAGTATAAAAATGATTTTCTTTTTATTTTTCTCTTTCTAAATATGTATATGTATTGTTGTCATGCTTAGAGATAGGTGTTAATTTCATCATTGCTTAGTCCTTTAGACTAACACCCTCTCTTCCATATTTTGCAAGCACCTCCAAGATGTGGGACCTCTTCAATCAGCCAACCAAGGCTACTCAACAACCTTATCCATCATTCTATCCAGGCAATGATGGAATCGACCCTTATCTTTTCCTTGACTTCTATACATATGCATGTTCTTTCTATTTCTTGCATTATTTTTAAGAGCTATCCCATGGCTTGTGTGGGACCCATTTTGTATATTCCTTTACAAATGAATAAAGAACTCTTGATTGCAAATACACTTATAATTTACTTGTAAATAATGCATTTGCAAATTAAAGAAATGTTTTCTTTTTCTGTACTTTCCATTCAGCATACAGTAATTAATCATGAATGCTTCGATATTTAAATGTATCAAAAGTACCTTTCACCAATGCAGTCTAAACTTTGCCAATTTTAGCATGATGCTAAAATTGGTAACACCTATCTCATTAGGCAAATTTTCATGTGGATCTATGGCGGATGCAGTAAGTATAGGAATTGACCTTCATCACTTCAATTTCAAATACTATACTGAGAGAACTAGATTTGATAACAAAAATTTTGCCAGTGGAAGCTTAGGGCTTAGGTCACATATGTTCCCTGTTCCTCATTTAGAAGACTTCTGGGAAGATTGTTCTGATGAATCACAAGTGAAAGAAAGGGGGCACAATAGGCTATGTATATCACAAATCCTATCCATGAGACTACAAATAAATGTAGAAGGGGTAACTGATGATGGATCTAGCTTAATTGAGCCTGAGTTCAAGAAATGAATAAAACAAGAAGAGTTTGTCATCAACTAGTCTGAAGAAGAAGAAGAAGATAACATTGAACAAAGAACTCAACATGTGATTCACCTGACTAAGGAATGGTTGTTAACATAGAGAAAATAGAAGCAGCATAAATCTAGAATAGATGAAGTTAGAGTTACTTATTTGTCTTCTCCAGCTTCTATTTCTAATGTCTCTACACCAATTGATAATGCAGGACCTTCAAAAAAGAAATAAGTTAAAAGTACCCGAAATAAAGCTACAACAAGTTGCTCACCATTAGCTCCTTCTCAAAGGCTGACACAAGATCAAAGACAAGGTCTAGAATAAAGAAAGACATGACTCATGAAAATGTATAGACTATCAACTTAGATGATGAAAAACTAGAAGACATAAACTACCAAATAGCTGAAGAAGAGCAAGTGGAAAAAGATCTTTTTGATCTTGATGATGTGACACTAGAAGTTATCAGCGCATCAATGAAGACTCCTGAACAATCAACTATGTCTGATACAACACCTAAATGGTTGGCCTCTTCTGTAAATAAGAAATGCAGTCTAGTTCCTATTTTAGTTCCCATCAAAGATATTATCAGTAAATATGTTCAGAAAACCCCAAAGACAAAAAAGGTGAAAAGTACAGCTCAACTATTTGCTGATACAAAAATAAGGAACTGGACTACCGAAGTAGCCACTTACAAACCAAAAGAGGGAGAGCAAGAGCTCAAGGCTGAAGACTTTGAGGTCACTAAGGTTGAGTTGGGAACCATGGATCATGCAGGAGAGAATCACCTCTTCAAGGAAATTGCTCAAAAAATGTTGTTGACCTCCTGGAAAGACAATAAAGAAAACAAGGAATTGAAACAGACAATTATGGCACTGTCTCAATTCATAAACACCTTTTGCAATTTCAATGCTATCCCCCTAATACAGTCTCCCCAGATTTTTGACCCGAATTTGACAAAGAGTAAAAATTTGTTGAATCAAGTTCAACGCAGTCGAGCTCTAGTTTCTACAGTGGATGAATGGATGAACGAAGTGATTAGTAGTGGTCTCAAATATGTCAAAGATTCTCAGGTCGTTATCCATGATGCTGAAGCCCTGGTGGGAGAATTATAGGCACAACAACATGTATGGGATAGTGAAGAAGAAAAATGGATTTCCACCATGTCAAAATTCCTAGAAATTAAGAAGTATGGGTTCACTAAGTTTTGTACTAAGAAATCTTTGGAACCCTCTGAGGAATCCACTTTCTTCATCTTAAGAAGGAACATTAGCTGGCGCATTACTACTATCAGGAGTACCATAGCTGAAACAAAGAACTGTGAGAATGAAATCAAACAGATACAGAAAACCATGTTGAATCAGTTGAAAGTTATTAACTTCGCTCATACATATTCAACAAATTATGGTGATCAGGAACTAAAAGAATCTCTAGAAGTTTTTGAAGCCGCTATGAATAAAATCAAGGAGAAGATTAATCCAAAAGCTTATGATTTCACACAAATGGCCCGAATTGAGTCCTTGTTGTATCTGTGCATAGATCAACTTCCTCGAATGATTGAAAATGTTAAAAAATTGAGATGGACTAAAGAGGCTTCAATGAAGAGGATTTTGAACATGAAAATCCCCCATTTGCCGCTTGCAAAGGAGCTCGTTCAGTCGCATAAACAATGGGAGTTGACCCATTCTGTTGCAGGTGAAGGAGAAAGTCTCGTTGGAGGCAAGGAGCGCGTCGTTGATAAGGAGCATGATCTAGAGATTTAGTTTCTTTTCTTGTTGCATGAAAACTCTAGAGGACATGTGTCCTTTTTACTTTGGTTTATCTAATAACTGTTTGTTCGAGAGGTTGGGTTTTTAGGGAGACCTCTCGGTTTGCTAAGACTATAAGTAGGTTAGTGAAAGATGACGAAAAAGGGTTCAGAATTTTTGGAAAGAATTAGTTAAGCTTTCTGTTTTAGTTTACCTTTCTTTAAAAACTTGATGAATCTAGCTTACTATGGAAAACCGATATATATACATTTTTGCCTGTGTTGCAATGATGATTGATATACATATGTTTATATTTTTAATCTGTGTTATTTGAAATGAATAGATAAATGTTCTATGTTGACACTTTGATTCATTTTGTATTGTGATGTGAAGTTCCAACAATAACTTGAAACATCAACAATTTTTATCTGGTTTTCAATTCTAGAAGTTACTCTTTAACATTTTATTTTTGAAGTGTTCCTAGCAGTAGAAAATTGTACATTTTCTACTATCTTTATCTTATGTTTTTTTTTTGAAATAATGTTGAAGGAGCTTGTCATCTACGAATGATAGAGAAACCTTTTTAAGCTTTCTGGTTAAAAGTTGAACTCATAAATTAGTGTTTGAGATTTATTGAAAATCAATCCTAGGGAGTTGTACCTAAGATAAAATTCAGAGGGAAGTGATTAGAATAACACTTACCCAACTGTTAGTGATTGGTTGTCTTTCAAATGGTAGAGTGTTTTTGTAAGAAAGGCTTAATTGAAGACAAATCGGTTTACTAACAATATGCAAACAACATTTTCCATCTTCTCATAATGAATTTCAAGTGAAGAAATGTGTGTGAACTAATTGACAGTATCCTCAAATACTTAAGGAGGTATATTATGCCATAACCATGGGATATGCACATAATTGATTTGTTGCAAAGATTTTAGAAGTTCTCGAGAAAACATGAAGTGTGGAGGAATAGATAAAATGATTGAAAAGTTTGATTGATGGTTTCCATCATAAACGATGTCACTAAATTGGTTGACAGAATACTTCAAAGTTGTCACCACATGAAATGCAATGATTGCAAGAGATACAAAAATGGATTTGTTGAAATGCTTTAAAATCTTTAACAAAAATGCAATACGCGAGTGTAAAGTCGAAGGGTTTGCTAAAATTATCATTTCTCATGCCAAAAGAGGAAGGCTTGAACAAGGATATGAATAGATGTCATCTCAAGGAATGAAATGAAATGATGGCAAGAAAATACATAAAGTGGTTTGTTGAAAAGGCATTAAAAACATTTAAGCAAATGCAAATCTCATGGTTGATATGCACAGACAATGTTTTTAAATTGTTTGTCTGAAAGCCTCAAAGAGAAGTCATCTCACGGAATGAAATGAATAATTGCAGAATGGATTTGTTGAATTGGTTCTAATATTTCTCCTTCGAGCCAATGCAACTTCCCTGAAAGACGTATGCAAACAGAATCATAAACAAGATACAATTCCTCCAAACAGAGTTCTATCTCATAGAATGAAATGATTCTGATAGATAAGTCTAAGCTTCAGACATGTACTGTTGATTAAATTTCAAAAAATGGAAAATACAATAGATTTTTGCAAAGTTTTGAACATCTATTCTTTATGATCTATACATTCTTAATCAAAAATCACAAAAATTTAGAAAAAACCACTGTAATTTTACAAATCTTAAAAAAAAGTTTTGTTTTTTTTGGATGCATTTTGTCTGAGCTTAACTGGCGCCGATTGAGCTTAACCGGGGCCGATTTTGATGCTATGGTGGATACACATCCAAAAATATGGAAGCAGAACAGAGCGCCTAGAAGAGATGTCTTCCCAAGGAATAAAATGACAAATGAAATTAGTGAATCTGTTTCAAAAACAATTTCAATAAAATGCAATTAGCAAGCCTATAAAGCTGATCCAAGAACCCTGTTAGTCGTCTCCTTGTCCGTGCCAACTATGGGACAAATTATGAGCATTCGTTAAAACATGAAAACTTTGTTGATTTTGTAGCTGCAAGTACTCACGTGGACATGTATGGAATGCCTATAATCATATACAAGGTGTATGAATTGTTTGGTTAAAAGTGTTTCAGATTTGTCACCTCACGGATGTGCAATGATTGTATCAAAACTGCGCAAGATTGATTTGATTTGATGAATTGAAAATCCCTTCACCAAATGTAATGTGTGGAAACATGGAAATAGCGCATCACAAATGTGCCAAAGAATATAATTGTAGGATATACAAAATTGGATTTGTTGACAAAGGCTTTAGAACTATTCAGTGGATGCAACTGTAAGTCTAAAGCAAGCAACTTCCTCCCTAACAGCGCATAATGAGAGCTTGAAATCAGATTGTACACAAAATGGATTTTTCAAGGAAGCTCTCCAAATGTTGGAATTATTGAAGCAGTCTCGAGCACATCTTAACTTTGTAAGCTTTGTTTGTGTTTTAACTCTAAGTGTATGAAGAATGTACATAATACAACCACTTGAGTTGCATTGCACAAATGATCAGTAACCTATGGTTGGCCTTCATGCCTATCTTGAGAATACCCCAAACCATATGGTCATGATGCTATTTAAATATGTTGCAATTGTGTGGAAACGTTTTCCTGGTGCATGTAGATCATGTATGAATATAATGGAAACAAAAACAATAGATCTATTCAAATATGGATACATTCTTTTTGTCAAACGTTATACTTCCATAAAAGTTACTGAAAATATGGAAGCGCGAACTTAAGCATAAGTACTGTTGTACAAAATGCTCTCATAGATATGCTGCAAAATGTGGAAACATTGTTTCGCAGACATTTTAGAATGATATTTTCACATAAAACGTGGTGAATATAAAATATACACAGAATAGCAAATATTATTTCGTGTGAGAGCACTAAAAGGATGGAAACACGTGAAGTTCTAAGTGAACAAAGATCCAAGTTTTAGTGGTTGGATGTAGAAATAGTTGCAGTTATGATGCTTATTCAGGAGATGTCAAGGGCACATTACAATATGGTCTCAAATGTTTTTATTGTACATTTTTTTTTGGTTATAGTTAGATAGAAAATCTGTTTTTCCTTGTTTTGTTTATAAATAGTGACTTTTGTCACTTTTGATCAAATTTAAGTAGTTGACTGTTTTTTACAAAATTTGTAAGATTGATAACTTCATTTAATTTGTACAAAAATGAATTGGTTATAATTAATAACTTCGCTAAAATTATGAAGCCATAACATACATGTACACACATAAGACAAATTCTTCCTCAAGCATAAATGATTATATCTTCACCATTAATTCACCACCACGAGTAAATAAATCATAGCTAACACCAATTATCTGATTCACAAGAAAAATCATAGTAGAACATACATTCCATGCTTGAATATGGAAAAAATAAATCCCCAAATTCGCAAAGATAGCAAATAAACACACTATGAACTCAACACCCAATGTATATTATATTCTATTGCAAAAATTTCAACCCTTATTACAATATCTTGATGAATTTATATAGTTTTTACAACTCAAAATCATGAAATCTGTAGCTTGGGAATCTGGGCATCTATTTAGGGTGAATTTGTTTTTTTTTTAAAAAACTCTACTTTAACTGTTCAAAACTACTCCTAACTGAAGCTACTACATGCTAACTTCAATTTTCAATGATTACAAATAAAAAAAGAAGCATTTTCAAAGTAAAAACATGCCCTAAATTCAGGACGAACTGGAGTTCAACTGATGTGAAATTCTAGATGCCTCCAAGTAGATTTCTTTTCCAAATGGATGCATAAAATTACTCTTCCATGTATGGTTCGACCATGTAATGCCATGTAGACTGCGACTGAATTTGAATGGAAGAATCAAAGAATTGAAATAATATCAATGCAAAAATAATATCAATGTTGCGATAACTCATTCGGAAAAGCTTGGCAAAAATTGCTAATGGCGGCATCCACTTCATCAAAATTTGGCAATTTCATAAACTCGAGGCAAGTTTGCTAATTCTTTCAAAAGCTTTTCAATTGAAACCCTTTCCTTTGAGTTGTTCAATCTCCTCCGTGATCTCTCTCATGCTCTCTTTTAAACTGTATACAACCACTCAACATCCTCTTTGACGTTTATGCTAGCCAATGTTCCTTTGAACTGTTGAATGATATTGTTGATGGAATATGTCTTCTCTTTGTTTTCATATTGATACAACTCACAATCGAGAGAATCAAGGAATTCCTCTATCTTCTGTACTCAGGACACAATCACATCTCTCTTAGCCTTGATCAATTCTCACCTTTTGTTATACTCCTTAACTATGAGCTTGATCTCTCTAATACAGTTGTCTAATTTATCAATCTCTCCACCTTTAAATGTCGCTGCCTCAATCAATTTCTCAACTCCTTTCTTCATTTTCCTCAAATCTATCAGAAAGTTCCCCATATCTCCACAGATTCAGAGATGTGTTACAAGTTCTTGGAAGGTAGTTCCAAAGACATTCATAGCCTCGTTGATCTCAGTGATGTCTTGGGTTTTCATATATCCTTCTACACAATGGGCAAGCGTCAGTAAACCATCATCAGTCTTATTGAAAGAGAATTTTTTATAAAACCTTTGTCAACAAATCCAATTTTGTATATCCTACAATTATATTCTTTGGCACATTTGTGATGCACTATTTCATGCTTCCACACATTACATTCGGTGAAGGGATTTTCAATTCATCTTCATCAAATAATCTTGTGCAAATTCGATACAATCATTGCACATCCATACACTTTGTATATGATTTTAGGCATTCCATACATGTCTGCTTGAGTACTTGCAGCTACAAAATCAACAAAGTTTTCATGTTTTAACGAATGCTCATAACTTGTCCCATAGTTGGCACGGACAAGAAAACGACTAATAGGGTTCTTGGATCAGCCTTATAGGCTTGCTAATTGCATTTTATTGAAATTGTTTTTGAAACAGATTCACTAATTTCACTTGTCATTTTATTCCTTGGGAAGACATCTCTTCTAGGCGCTCTGTTCTGCTTCCATACTTTACATGTGTATCCACCATAGCATCAAAATTGGTGCCAGCTAAGCTCAAATAGAATGCACCAAAGATTTAAAAAAAGTCAAATTTTTTTTTCAGATTTGTAAATATGTAGTGATTTTTTTACAATTTTTGTTGTTGTTTTCAACCACAAAATGTGCAGATCATGAAGAGCAGATGCTGAAAATTTCACGAAAATCTGTTATATTTTCTGTTTTTTGAAATTTAGTCAAGAGTGCATTCTATCCAAAACTTAACCACATCCATCAAAACCATTACATTCTATGAGATGACCTATGTTTGGAGGAATTGTGTCAAACAATTCAACTTGTTATTTATGATTTTGTTTGCATACATGTCTTTCAAGGAAGCTGCATTGGCTCGAAGGAGAAATTTTAGAACCAATTCAACAAATCCATTCTGCAATTATTCATTTCATTTCGTGAGATGACATCTCTTTGAGGCTTTCAAACAATCAGTCTAGGGACATTGTCTGTGCATATCAACCACGAGATTTGCATTTGCTTAAATGTTTATAATGCCTTTTCAACAAACCACTTTATGTATTTTCTTGCCAATCATTTCATTTCATTCCTTGAGATGGCATCTATTCATATCCTTGTTCAAGCCTTCCTCTTTTGGCATGAAAAATGATAATTTTAGCAAACCCTTTGAATTTACACTCACGTATTGCAATTTCATTGAACCTTTTAAAGCATTTTCAACAAATCCATTTTTGCATCTCTTGCAATCATTGCATTTCATGTGGTGACACCTATGAAGTATTTTGTCAACCAATTCAGTGACATCGTTTATGATGGAAACCATCAATCAAATTATCTATTCCTCCACAGTTCATGTTTTCTCGAGAACTTCTAAAATCTTTGCGACAAATCAATTATGTGCATATCCATGGTTATGGCGAAATGGTATTTTGTAAACACCTTGAGACATACTTTTAAAGCATTACAATTGTATGGGATGGAATTTGCAAAAGTGGATACACTAATCTCTAACAAGATTGATTTGTAGATCTCCATGCAGTAATGAGAAATATTTGAAAGATACTAATGACGACTCTTTGAAATGTTGTTGGGGAATTAAAAATTCCAAAGGGTAATAGATAGTATGCATAGGTTCCCCAAGGAAAGGTAAAAGTAGTTTTCTCTTGATCTTCAGGGGCAATTCTAATCTAATTGCACCCACTATACCCATCTAGGAATGAAAAGTATTTCTTGCCTACTAGGGAGTCCAAAACTTGGTTAATAAAAGGAAAAGGGAAGTGGTCTTTCTTAGTGGCATTATTCAGCTCTCTTTAATCTACACATACCCTCTATTTACCTCATTTCTAAGGTACTATCACTAAGGGTTTTAATTTGATTGCACCCACTATACCCATCTAGGAATGAAAAGTATTCTTGCCTACTAGGGAGTCCAAAACTTGGTTAATAAAAGGTAAAGGGAAGTGGTCTTTCTTAGTGGCATTATTCAGCTCTATGTAATATACACATGATACTCTCCATTTACCTCATTTCTTAGGTACTATCACTAAGGGAGAAACCCACTAACTGTCTAATATGGGGTATATGAAACCAACATGGAGTAATTTCTGTAATTCAGTTTTAACTATTTCCCTTAGAATAGGATTGACTCTCCTTTGAGACTATCTAATAGGAAAGATATCCTCCTTGATATAAATCCTATGGGTATACAAATTAGGATCTAATCCCATGCAAAGTCTTGTGGATGATCCTGAAGCAACTAAGTTAAAGACAATTGTTGTTGCTAATTAAGTTTATTGTTTATGTTCAAGCAGTGACTTGGTGAAACCTCAATTTGCTTGGTTAGTTCAATTATGGAAGCTTCGGTCAAGGAAGACATTTGGATCTCATGGGGAAGTAGGCTATGGTAGATTTTCTTAGTTGCAAGAAGGTTGAATGAATTAGACTCAAGATATAAATGCTGCAGGTAGAATTGTTGGGCAAAGAAACATATAAAGGACTATTCCCTCATCCCGTAATTATTTTGCATGATGTTAGTGAGAAATTCATGCTCTTGGACTAAAGTTGTAGGAAATGGTCCCTTCTTAAAATCATAACTATACTACTGAATTTATTTCCTCATATTCTTTCCCTCCATTTGGCCAAATAGGTGTTGCTAGTTCAAGCTGGGGTTGAAAAAGTGGATACAAGGCTAGCTTCTTTGTAGTTAGACCATCTGATATGGTCATATCTCCTGAATGACATCCAATATAGGCATCTGCAGTAGCTAACCATAGTCGACCTAGAATAATAGGATATCCCCCAAGTGTTACTTTGGCAGAAGGGATCATGAAATTTGTAGGGTATTCCCAAGAGTCCAATGTCACAACTACATATTCCACCATCCCATCAGGCTTAACTATAGAGCTGTCTGAAAGTTGCAAGATAGTAGGACTAGTCTTAAGGTTTGGAATGCTAAGTTGATGCATAATATCTTTAGTCATAACATTTATGTATGCACCTAGGTCAATCAAGGCATTCTTTATTAATGTTCCATTATAAATGACCTCTACAAATGGACTGCCAGGGTCAAAGTGTTTGGGGACAACAACTTTTCCAAGATAATGTCTTCTAGTTGTCCTAAGACATGGACAATCTAGGGATCATTTTTCTTCCTGTCAGGCTTCTTAAGACAAGCTTCTTTGATAGACTTTCCATAAATAGGTACAACTATGATTGCTTGAAAGAGTGAAATCTTAACACAAATGTGTTTAAGTGATGAAGGGTACTCCCCTTAATACCACCAACACATAACAGAAATAGAGAAACAACAGTAATTTGCAAGGATAGAAAATTGGCTTCTTATTATCTCCACAAGTGTGGAATTACAAATTTCAGAATTACAATATACAAAGCCACATAGGCATTTTCCCTTACAATATTCGGTAGGACAAAGCCTCGAATCATTACCTAGAACTACTACCCTGAACTGCCTAGACAACACTACAGGCCTTCCTTATATAGGCAATTTTCCACCACCCGAGAAGGTTCCAAAAATTTACCCCTTAAGGCCAACTACCCATAGAATTATTTTATTTTGCATAATTATTACATTAGGGTCGGCTCAAAATAATTACAAATTATGTTTTTAGGTAGCCCAACTTTCAAAGGCCATAACTTTTGAACCGTAGCTCCGTTTAGCTATTATAACCACTTTTCAAAAATTGCAGGACCTGATCTACAATGCCTGACTCACACAAGCTCTAGTCAATCGGGGATCGATCGCGATCTAGAGCCTCGAAAGCCTTCAAAATTGAGTTGAAATATTTCATACCCAAAAACTTCAATAACTTCACCAATACATATGATATGACAATGAAACTCAGCTGGTAGGCTGATATGACTAAGATGAACCTCCACCTATGAAATTAGAACATTCTAAGATCGTATGACTAACTTACTAAAAATAGTAAGTTTCCATAAATAGCAACTTTGCACAAGATAGCCCTTATTGAAAAGAAACTCAATATTTTTGGGTGATGCAAGATTGCTCTTACACCTAGGATGCTCCTGCATCAAACACCCAAGGTAATTTAAGAAGTGACCCTGTCATGTCTCAGGGGTGAAGAGGAAAACCAAGATGATTAACATCATCCCTTGTCAACCATGATGAATCTTCAATAGGTCATCCCTTCCATTTGACTAGATATTCTTCATATGTCATGTTCCTTGTACTTCTGCCAACACGACTATCCAGGATATCCTCAATCTCCTTGGTAGCTGAAGTAGTTGTTAGAATACTCAATTGTGCTTCTATGATCTCATCTTCAACACCCCCTTCATGATACTCTGTCAAATCTGAAATGTTAAATACTGGTGAAATATTCATCTCATTAGGAAATTCTACTTCATAGGCATTTCCTGAATCATGCTTCTTCAGTATCTTACATGGCCCAAACTTCTTCATTTTCAACTTGTTATATGTACCTATTGGAAATCATTCCTTCCACAAATGAACCATGACTTCATCCCCAACCTGAAATTTCTTATGCCTCTTTTTCTCATCTGCTTAGCCTTATATTGCGCATTCATCTTGGTAATGTGCTTCCTCATGGATGTTCTTCAAATGTTCTACAAAATCCTCAGCTTCAGCACTACTTATTTCTTTTTGTCTATCTTCCTCAACTCAGATACATTTCTAAGACTACTTCCAAATACAATCTGGAATGGTGATTTACCAGTGCTCATGTTGATAGAATTATTGTATGCAAATTCTGCCTATGGTAAAATCAAATCCTATCCTGTTGGTTTATCTCCAACCAAACATCTCAACAAATTCCCCAAACTCTTATTCACCACCTCTATTTGTCCATCAGTCTGTGGATGATGTGATGAACTGAACTTCAAATCTATCTTTAACTTCTTCCACAATGTGCACCAAAAATATCCAACAAACTTAGTGTCCCGATCTAAAACTATGCTCTTTGGAAGACCATGAAGTCTCACCACTTCTTTGAAAAACAATTTCGCTACATGAACAACATCATTAGTCTTCTTGCAAGGAATGAAATGTGTCATCTTCGAAAATCTATCAACTACCACAAAAATTGAATCATGTCCCCGCTAAGTCCTTGGTAAACCAAGAACAAAGTCCATAGTGATATCCTCCCAAGGCTTCTCTAGTACAGGTAATGGCTGATACAACCCTGTATTTTGCTTTACTCCTTTTTCCATTTGACATACTCTGCAACTCTATACAAACTTCTTGACATCGTGTTGTGATGCAGGAGCATCTTAGGTCTTAAGCAATCTTGCATCACCAAAAACATTTCATGTTTCATGTACCTGTCTAGTGTTTGTTTTGTAGTCGTTGTTGTCGTTAGTTTCATGCTTTGTGAAGTTAATACGGTGTTGAAGACCTATTTTTGGACCTTCTCCTAAGATCACATGTCCTAGTTTAGTTGGACCTGGGAGCTATCTTCATTTTCCTCGGATATCAATTTTCTACCAGTTTTGCTCATGAAACATGTGGTATTTCGCCTTGTGTGGTTCCGTATGGGAAACTGGGAGCTTTCTTGGTTGGGGATATGTTCTTGGATCATGTGTGGACCTAAATCTATCTTCACATCATGTTTTGTTATTTCTATATTTAGTTTTGGTTTCTCTTCTAGGCTGGACCTATATTGTAATTAAATGCCTGACTAGCCGACTTGTGTCTTAGCTGGCTATATATTGAGAGCCTTGTTTGATGTAGAGTAGTAGGAGGAGAGTAGTAGATAAGAGTAGAGTAGAATCATAATTGGATCCTACGAGATCTTGAAGATCAAATGGTTTATCTGATATTGTAATAGCAGGGCTAGTGGTTGCATGCTTGGAGACAAGGAGATTGCTTGGAAGCTTCCGAGGTCAAGTTTAGATCTGCCTTAGTGTTTTCATCAGTTGTTGATGTGTTTCAGAGTTGGACTAGCTAGGAGGTTGCTGAAATACTTTTGTAATTTCATTGTATAAGGACGAAACCCGGAAGGACTTACAGTCGGGCATGTTGAATGAAATTATGTTTTGAAGCATTATATTATTTAATTCCACTGTGCATATTGTTGTTGTAAGTGCTGGTGTAGGCTTGGACTATCCATTATTGGATCATCCATCTCTACCCTGCGTCAAGTGGTATCAAAGCTTGAAGATTCTGAGTGTGTGAATAGATCTCCGATGGTGAGGTAGCTTGCACTAGGACCTTGGATTGAAGATGCCTCCAAGGAGAGCTCATGAGATCTTAGAGGAAGAACCTGCTAGATAATTTAGTCTTGATGATTTCAGGGCTTTGCAGAAACAAGTGCAAGATCTACAAGAGAAATTGAGAAAGAAGGCTACATTGAAAAAAGATAGTGAAGATGAGTCTAAGGAAGAAGATCATTTTGAAGAAGCTATAGAAGAAGCTAGGGATCCAAAAGAGAATAGAATTCTTAAGGCTATGTCTAAAATTGTGATGCAAGGAAGTAAGCTGAGGGGCCAAATGATGGTGCACCCTATAGATCCAACCCTAATCAACAACTCGTGGAAGTAACAACAACACAGTGAGAGAGAGAAAGTAGGATCAATGATATATTTCTTTCATTCAAATTGATTCATACATGCTGGGTTGTAAGTCGTTCCCGATTACGACCAGATATTACAATGAAATACAAAAGTCCTCAACATGCGAGGATCTGCCAACAATCTTGATTCTACTATCTTCTATCTTTTTTTATAAAAACTCCCCCCTAAACTCTAACCAAACAATTATACTTATACAAGAGGCTACTGAACTAAGTTGTCCTTCAGGTCCATAATCAATGGAAGAAATGGTCAGATCTGGGACCACACGCTTCCTAATGATGGATACCAACATTAAATACGTGACCCATAATCAATGCACAAGTTGGCCTCAACAGAAACTCAAAATAAACTAATCGAAAATCAAGGATGACCGAGCAACAGACAAGCATCGTCGAGCACCATTGAAACAACTGACCGCCCAGGAGATAACTGACCATACTCGGTAACCAGAGGAAACTGACCAACTCGATCAAAGCAGGAACCGAGCAACACAGACAAACTCAAATATCTTTTTGGTGACACCGGATTGCCAAGGACCCGAGATGCTCCTGCATCAGACACCTGGTGTTATTTTGAAATGATTCTCTGAATCATTCAGTAGGTCTGGTCCGAGCTGCATCCAACTCAGACTGTGAAATCCATGAACTGTCTTCAATTGGTCTATTCTTCCACGTTACCAGATATTCCATATATTGTTTACCTCTTGTACTCTCGCTAATTCTTTGTTCCAAAATCTATTCAACTTCTTCTTTTTGCTTCTTTGGATATTCCATCGGTATTGTCATGTCTTTATCAGTTTCATGATACTCAAACAAATCAACAATGTTGAAAATTGGTGATATGTCCATGTCATCAAGTAACTCAATCTCATATGCATTTCCACTGTCAAATTTCTTCAAAATCTTGCAAGGTCCAAACTTCTTCATCTTCAACTTCCCATATGTTCCAACAGGAAATCGACCTTTCTTCAAATGAACCATCACTTCATTACCAACATCAAAAGTTTTATGCCTCCTTGATCTATCAGCTCTGTCTTTGTATTTCTGATTACTCTCTTCCAGCTTGATTTTCACATCTTGATGCAATGTCTTCATGTACTCAGCAAATTTCACACCTTTAGCACTTCTCTCACTTTCATCAGCAATGTCTCTCAAATCAGATATACCTCTTGGTTGTATGTCATTCACAATCTCAAATGGTGTCTTTCCAGTACTCCTATTCACTGAATTATTGTATGCAAACTCTACTTGTGCCAACACAGAATCCCAATTACTAGGTGTGTCTCCAACTAAGCATCTCAAAAGATTTCCCAAACTTCTGTTTACAACCTCTATCTATCCATCGGTTTGTGGGTGAAATGTAGAACTATATTTCAACTCAGTGCCAAACTTTCTCTAAAGAGTCTTCCAAAAGTATCCAACAAATTTATTGTCTCGGTCAGAGATGATACTCCTCGGTAATCCATGCAATCTAACAATTTCCTTAAAGAAAAGATCTGCTACATGTACTGCATCTGATGTCTTTCTACAAGGTATAAAATGTGTCATCTTTGAAAATCTATCTACCACAACAAATATAGAATCATTACCTCTTACTGTCTTCGGTAAGCCAAGAACAAAATCCATACTGATGGCAGTCCAAGGTTTCTTAGGTACAACAATCGGTGTATACAATCTAGTATTTTGACTTACTCATTTTGCAATTTGACAAATTCCACAACTTTTCACAAATTTTTGAACATCTTTATACAACTGTGGCTAAAAGTACTTCTCCTTAAGAAAATTCAAAGTTTTATCAATACCAAAATGTCTAGCCGAACCACTACTATGTTTCTTCTTCATCAAATTAGTTCTCATTTATCCTCTTGGTATACATAATTGAATACCTTTAAACAACATACCTTCTTGAATGTAATATTCTTCCCATTTTATACTCGGTTGATCTTGAATAGGTGCTCTGCACTTTCTCCACGGCTCAGAAAAATCAGGATCAATTTCATACAAATCTCTCATCTCATCAAAACCAAGAACTTCAATTTTCATCTCGGTCATCAAAGATCTTCTTCTACTCAATGCATCAGCAACTCGGTTAGTGACTCCACTTTTATGTTTTATCACAAATGTATAACTCTGCAAGTACTCAACCCATTTCATATGTCTCTGATTCAACTTATTCTGACTAGTCAAGTATTGTAAAGCCTTATGATCAGTATACAACACAAATTCACTCGGTATCAAATAGTGTCTCCATTTCTTTAGTGCTTGAACAATAGCATATAATTCTTGATCATACACAGAATATTTCCTTCTAGCATCATTCAACTTTTCACTAAAGAAAGCAACAGGTTTACCTTCTTGACTCAACACAGCTCCAATTGCACTACCACTTGCATCACATTCCACTTGAAATACCTTATTGAAATTAGGCAATGCCAAAATAGGAAATTCAGCAACCTTCTACTTCAAAGTCTCAAAACTTTTATTAGCTCCATGTGTCCACTTGAATTCTCTTTTATCTCCTCTCATAGTCTCAGTCATAGCATTACAAATTGAACTAAAATTCCTTATGAAATTTCGGTAAAAACTTTCCAAACCATGAAATGATCTTACCTCACTAGCATTCATAGGTGTAGGCCAATTCAGAATAGCTTCAACGTTTTCAGGATCCATCTTCAAACCATCAGCTAAAATTACAAATCCCAAATACACAATCTCCTCTTTCATGAATGAACACTTTTTCATATTTATCAGTAACTTTTCCTCTTTCAATCTCTACAAAACTTGTCTAACATGAAACAAATGTTCTTCTCTGGTCTTACTGAATATCAGAATATCATCAAGATATACAATCACGAACTTACCCAAGAATTTCTTCAAAACTTCATTTATCAATCTCATAAAAGTACTCAGTGCATTAGTTAAATCAAAAGGCATAACCAACCACTCATACAAACCTTCTTTTGTCTTGAAAGCAATATTCCATTCATCACCTTCTCTGAGTTTGATCTAATGATACCCAGTTTTCAAATCAATCTTTGTGAAATACTTTTCTCCAGTCAAACTGTCCATTATGTCATCCATTCTCGGTATAGGAAACCTATACTTTACTGTTATCTTATTGATTTCTCTAGAATCACTACACATTCTCCATTCTCCATTCTTCTTAGGTGCCAATACTGTAGGTACTGCACAAGGACTCAAACTTTCTCTGATCAAACCTTTATCCAACAACTCTTGAATCTGTCGGTTCAATTCTTGATTCTCGATAGGTGTCAACCAATGAGTTGCCTTATTCGGTAAACTAGCTCCAGGGATTAGATCCATGCAATGATCAATACTTCTCTTCGATGGCAAACCATTAGGTACATTATTAGAAATGATATCACTATACTCGATGAGTAGCTTATCAATCTCCTTAAGGACATTATCCTCTGTTTTCTTACTCGGTTTGTTAGGAATCAAAGAAAAACATACATAATTCTTCTTCAAATCCTTAACAAATTTCCTTCCTTCCATCAAACAAACTTTCACAGACGTGCAAACATTACTAACAAGTTCTTCCATCAAAGGTAACAAGATTTGTTTTCTTTCATCAGCCACAATAGTATACTTATGCAATCTTCCATCATATATAGCATGTCTATCATATTGCCAAGGTCTACCCAACAAAATATGACAACAATCCATAGACATGATATCACACAAAACTTTATCATAGTGCTTTCTAATCTTCAAATTCACATAGCATTGTTCACTTACCAAGAGTGTATGCTCATCTTTGATCCATGAAATCTGATAGGGCTTCGGATGTTCCAACCTTTCCAACTACAACTTTATGACCATCTCTTTAGACGCCAGATTCTCCGAGCTACCACTGTCAATGATTACCTTCCAAACTTTGTAAGAAACTCTACATCTAGTCTTGAACAAACTTTTCCTTACCGGATCTTCCTTTTTACTTTCATTTCACAGTGCTCTCCTTACCATCAAATTATTTTCCTTCTCTGGTTCATTTGGTGACTCTTCTTGCACCAAAGCATTTCTACTGCTACCAGCCTTCTTACAAGCATGTGTACATTCAAAATATCTATGTCCTTCTCCACAATTGTAACAAGTTCCTCAGAAATTACCTCTATTATAACCACCTCGGTAGTTACTTCCTTTGCCTCTAGATGAACTTTCACTTTTCCACTCGATCTTGCCTTTGTCCAGATTTGTCTTTTCAGGTTTAGATCTACTATTTTCACCATAGGATCTACCTCTTCCTCTAGGGAATCTACCACCTCAACCTCTTTGTCTATGTTCATGTCTCTTGTTCAATTTCTCCTCGACCTTCAATGCAAATTGATAAGCCTCTTCAATGTTCTCCAACTTGACCAAACTGATTTCCTCTTGGATGGAAACTCTCAAACCATTCAGGTATCTAGCAATTCTTTTCACATCATCCTCATCATGTCCAGATTTGATATCTAATCTATAGAATTCCTTAGTATAATCCGTTACCAAGCTATCTTTCTTCTTTAGACTTTGCATTCACCTAGCTAGGTTAATCTGATAATCACAAGGTAAGAAATTTCCTTTCAACTTATTCACCATTTTATTCCATACCTTGATTTTGTCTTTGCCTTTATTCTTCCAATCCAATTGTAGATGCTTCCACCACAAGGATGCATGACCTTTCAACTTTGTGCCTGCAATCTTCACCTTCTTTTCCTCAGATACATTTTCATACTCAAAATATTTTTTCATTTCAGTGATCTAGTCTATCAATTCATCATAATCTAATTTCCCACTATATTCAGGAGGATTGAAATGTGGTGTTGACTTCAAACTTGTCAATGCCTTCAAGAATCTTTCCTCACCCTGATCCATCACAAGTGCAGGTTCTGCTTTGCCTTGTTCCACTTTAACTTCATCATCACTAACATATTCAAGATGTTTACCTCTTCTCTGGGTTGTTTCAACAACTTATAATCTAGCAGCAAGTTGTCTCAACATGCCTGCCAATCTTGGATCTGCTTCTTGCCTCCCACGAATCATCTTGAAAACCCTCTACAATTGCAAGTCAGATCGCAATCTTCCACCCCACAATAATTCAACTAGGGCTTTGCAAGAAGGAACCTACAAACCTAGATCCGCAGACCTAGGTCCAGATCTAACCTTGCTCTGATACCACCTGACGCAAGGAAGTAAGATGAGGGTCCAAATGATGGCACACCCTATAGATCTAACCCTTCTCAACAACTCATGAAAACAACAACAACACAGTGAGAGAGAGAAATCAAGATCAGTGATATATTTATTTCATTCAAATTGATTCATACATGCCGGGCTATAAGGCCTTCCTGGTTCCAGCCAGATATTAAAATGAAATACAGAAGTCCTCAACATGCGAGGATCTGCCAACAATCTTGATTCTACTATCTTCTATCTTTTTTTATCAAAACTCCCCCCTAAACTCTAACCAAACAACTATACTTATACAAGAGGCTACCGAACTGAGTCAGCCTTCAAATCCATAATCAACAAAAGGAACATTCAGATCTAGGACCACACGCTTCCCAATGATGGATACCGACATGAAATCTATGACCCATAATCAATGCACAAGTCGGCCTCAACAGAAACTCAAAATAAACTACTCAGAAAGAAAGGATGACCAAGCAACAGACAAGCATCTCCGAGCGCCAATGAAACAACCGACTACCCAAGAGATAACTGACCATACTCGGTAACCATAGAAAATTGACCAACTTGGTCAAAGTAGGAACCGAGCAACACAGACAAACTCAAATATCTTTTTGGTGACACAGGATTTCCAAGGACCCGAGATGCTCCTGCATCAAATTGGGAAAAGACCTAAGATTGAAGTTTCTACATTCATTGGAAGCCTTAGGCCAGAAGAGTTGATTGATTGGATTAATGAGATAGATGAGTACTTTGAGTATGAAGAAATAAAAGATCCTGATAGAGTTCGATTTGCAAAGACTAAGCTGAAGGGTGATGCAAATATTTGGTGGAGAGAAGTTCAATTGGAAAGAAGTAGGAGAGGAAAAGAAAAGATCACTAGATGGAACCGAATGGTTGACAAGTTGAAAAAGCAATTCATCCTAGTGGATTATGAGTTAGAGATGTTTAAGAAGATGCAAGCCTTGAAGCAGAACAACAAATCAGTACAGGAGTATACTGAGGAGTTTTATAGAATCTTGATTAGGACTGGTCATTCTGAAGCTGATAAAGAGAAGGTTGCTAGGTATGTTTATGGCTTGAGACCTAGCATTCATGAAGAGTTACTTATTGTTCGGCTGAAAACTATAGGAGATTCTTATCAGATGTCATTGAAGATTGAGAAGAAGTTGAACAAGAGGTTTGAAGGAAGACAAAATAATAGGAACCGAGGTGGTAAGACTAATGAAACAATTGATGGAGGTAATGTGGTAGAGAATCCTAAGAAGACTGATGAAGGATCTGGCAGTGGTCAAGTCACTAAGAACTACGATAATGGACAAGAGGGAGATGGAAAAATGAGTTCACTGGTACTTGTTTTCAGTGTGGTGAAGAGGGTCATAGAAGTTTTCAATGTCCTAGAAAAAGATTTGCGCTAAATGTCGAAGAAGACATTGAGAATTTTGTAGAAAAAGGTAAATTTCTTATCACTAGGAGGTTGGCTACATGTGCTAAAGAACCAATGCAAAGAAGAAATTTGTTTAGAACCAGATGTAAGTGCAAGAATAGGTATGTAATGTTATAGTTGATGGTGGAAGTTCTGAAGACTTTATTTCAGAAGAGATGGTTAGTAAATTGAATTTGGAAAGAAAGAAACACCCTAATCCTTATCAGATTAGTTGGATACAAGATGTTTCTAAGGTTAGGATTGAAGAGCAATGCTTGGTTAATTTTCAGATTGGATCTTATCATGATGAAATATTGTGTGATGTATTGCCTATGGATGCTTGTCATCTATTTCTTAGGAGACCTTGGTAGTTTGATAGGCATGTTATGTTTGATGGTCGTGCAAATACATATGTCATGGTAATGCATGGTGGATACAAGCATAAGTTGTTACCTTTGTTGAAAGTTGGGGCTAGTGGATGTGGAGTCATTAGGTGTTGTCCTTGTGATAGTGACAAACATCAGGAGCAGAGAGTTGATGAACCTATTCCTATGGATGAAAGGAAGCTGAGTTTGAAGGAAAAAGAGCATGACTTAGCTGGGGAATTTATATAGATTAAGAGGCAGATGATCTTTCTGACAAAGATGGTGCAACAAATGATGGCACTACTGACACATAGAGATGTAGATGGTGCCAAATTGGTTAGTAAGTCTGGAGAAGATGTGATTCACCAAAATACTGGTGTAATTGATAGTGGAAAAGATGGTCAGGATTAGTTTCCATTAGTAACAGAAAAGAAAGATGAGAAAGTGTAGGACAAGATACTTTACTGAGTATGACAGTGGATAAAGTGAAGACAACATGGAGTGAAGGAAAAGAGGAGATATGGGTTAAGAACAAATATGGCATACATATTTTGATTCCCTTAAAATGTTCATGAGAACATTCTTTTTATTAACATGGGGTGTCTAATGCAGGAGCATCTTGGGTCTTGAGAAATCTTGCATCACCAAAAACATTTCATGTTTCCTATACCTATCTGGTGTTTGTTTTGTAGTTGTTGTTTCCATTAGTTTCATGCTTTGCGAAGTTAATACAGTGTTGAAGACCTATTTTTGGACCTTCTCCTAAGATCACACGTCCTAGTTTAGTTGGATCTGGGAGTTATCTTCATTTTCCTCGAACATCAATTTTCTGCCAGTTTCGCTCATGAAACATGTGGTATTTCACCTTGTGTGGTTCCGTATGGGAAAGTGGAGCTTGCGCGGTTGGGGATATGTTCTTGGATCATGTGTGGACCTAAATCTATCTTCGCATCATGTTTTGTTATTTATGTATTTAGTTTTGGTTTCTCTTCTAGGTTGGACCTATATTGTAATTAAATGCCTGACTGGCTGACTTGTGGCTTAGGTGGCTATATATTGAGAGCCTTGGTTGATGTAGAGTAGTAGATAAGAGTATATTAGAATCATAATTAGATCTTGTGAGATCTTGAAGATCAGATGGTTTATCTGATATTGTAATAGTAGGGCTAGTGGTTGCATGCTTGGAGATAAGGAGATTGCTTGGAAGCTTGCGAGCTCAAGTTTAGATCTGCCTTAGTGTTTCCATCAGTTGCTAACATGTTTCAGAGCTAGACTGGCTAGGAGGTTGCTAAAATACTTTTGTAATTTTATTGTATAAGGCCAAAATTCGGAAGGCCTTACAACTGGGAATGTTGAATGAAATTCTATTTTGAAGCATTATATTGTTGAATTCTGTTGTGCATATTATTGTTGTAAGTGTTGGTGTAGGCTTAGACTATCCATTATTGGATCCTCCATCTCTGCCCTATGTCATGTTGCAACTGTGGCCAATAATAATTCTCACTAACCAAAGCAAGGGTTTTATCTCAACCAAAATGTCTAGCCAATCCTCCACTATGTTTCTCTTTGATGAGATTCTCCCTCATAGAACTTTGTGGGATGCACAACTGACTCCCTCTGAATAGCATACCATCCTAGATGATGAAATCCAGCCACTTTGTTCTATCTAGAGTAACAAGTTTTATACAAGCTTTCCGAGATTCACCAAAATTAGGACCCTCTAGATACAAACTCTTGAGTTCCTTGAACCCAACCACCTCAATCTTCATCTCTATCAGTAGAATTTGCCTTTTGTTAAGTGCATATACAACCTTGTTAGACTTTCCACTCCTGTGTTTCAAAACAAATGTGTAACTCTACAAAAAATCAACCCATTTAAATGTCTCTTATTCAACTTTCTTTGACTATTCAAATATTGCAAAGCTTGATGATCAGTATACAAAACAAACTCTTTAGGACGTAGATAGAGTCTCCACTTCTTCAATGCTTGAACTATAGCATAAAATTCCTGATCATAAACATAATATTTCCTCTTGGCATCATTTAACTTCTCACTGAAGGAAGCAACAAGTTTACCTTCTTGGCTCAAAATAGATCCTATTGTGGTACCATTAGCATCACAGTCTACTTGAAACACCTTATTAAAATTTGGAAGTGCTAAAACAAGTTGTTCTATAACTTTTTCTTTCAAAAGTTTAAAAATCTTATCTACCCCTGTAGTCCACTTAAACTTTTTCCTATCTTCTCTCATTTTTTCAGTCAAGGGTCCACAAATACTGCTAAAACTTATGATAAACTTTCTGTAAAATCTAGTCAAACCATGAAAAGATCTTACCTCAGTAGCACTCCTTGGAGTAGGCCATTCGAGGATAGCCTTCACTTTCTCTAGGTCCATTTTTAGACCTTCTAGTGAAATTACAAATCCTAGATACACTAACTCCTTCTTCACAAAACTGCACTTCTTCAAATTAATCAATAATTTCTCTTCTCTTAGCTTCTCAAACACCCTACAAATATGCATCATATGCTCCTCCAATGTCTTACTAAAGATCAAAATATCATCTAGGTAAACAATGACAAACTTACCCAGAAATTCTTTCAGAACCTCATTCATGAGCCGCATGAAAGTGCTCAGTACATTAATTAGCCCAAAATGCATGACTAACCACTCATACAACCCTTTCTTTGTCTTGAAAGTAGTCTTCCATTCATCTCCTTCTTTGATCTGAATCTGATGATATCCACTCTTTAGATCTATCTTTGAGAAATACACAACTCCACTCAAATAGTCTATATATCATCCATCTACGGTAATGGAAACCTATACTTGATTGTGATCTTGTTTATAGCCATGGAATCTGTACACATCCTCCATTCTCCATTTTTCTTTGGTGCTAATATTTTTGGTACTGCACATGGACTCGGGCACTCCTGAATCAAACCCTTTTGCAACAACTCATGTACTTGTTTGTTCAACTCTTCACTTTCTGCTGGTGTCATTCTATGTGCTGCCTTATTTGGCAAACTGGCTCCTAGAATCAAGTCCATCTGATGACTGATCTTCTTTACCTGGTAATCCATCAGGCACATTATCAGATACAATATCTTAAAACTAATTCAATAAATCTACAACTTCTATAGGTACATCTTCTACTTCCTCTTTACCAACTTTTGGAATTAAAGAAAAACACATGCTCATGCCTCATACCATCTAGGAACTTTCTTCCATCAAGAAAAATTATTCTTGCATTACCTCATACATTTTCTTTTGTATCCTTCAATGGCTTTAGCTTATGTCACACTCCATCCTTTGTTAGGGAATAGGTATTTGCACGTCTATCATGTACAACACACTTTTTAAACTACCACGACCTACCCAACAACATATGATATGCATCCATAGCTATGATATCACATAGTACCTCATCATGGTATCTGCCAATCTTGAACTTTATTAGGCACTGTTCATTGACCATGACCTTGTGTTCATCCTGCACCTAGGTGATCTGATATGGATGTGGGTGTTTCTACCTCTTGAGCTTCAAATTTGTGACCATCTCTTCTGACACCAAATTGTCAGTGCTTCCACTATCTATAATCACATCACAACATTTATCCTCACACTTGCACCTAGTGTGAAACAAGCTCCTTCATTGCTCAGGTTCATTCTCACCACTCAGTAGGACTCTTTTGTTAATTAGTGTTTCTCCTCTTTCAACATCTTCAGAATGTGATGATCTGACATCTTCATCCACATGTGAAACTCTAGTCTGGCCTTTAGTTCTCCTATCTGTCCTTCCTTGGCATCGAGGACATTCAAATTCCCTATGACCTTTTTCTCCATAGTGAAAATATGTTCCACATAAGCCTCCTCTTCCTGGTCCTTGTCCTCTTCCCCTTCTTCTCTGATCTATATTATTCTGATCATGGAAATGATTGAAATTGTTTCCTCTCTGATTTTGACTACTACTGGCCTCATCCTTCTTTTTTTGATCTTCATTTTGACCTCCATATGATCATCCACCAGATCTTTCACCACAACCTCTTCAACTTCATCTGCTCTCAAACTTCTTATTCAACTTTTCCTCTACTTTTAGGGAAAACTAGTATGCCTCTTCAATACTGTTCATTCGAACCAAATTCAACTCAACCTGAATGCTTGGCCTCAACCCATTAAGGTAACATGCAACTTTCTCCTTATCAGCTTCTACATAGCCTGTTCTGATGAGGATTTGATAGAACTCCTCCATATACTCCTGAATAGATCTCCTTGCTTGCTTCAAACCTTGCATTTTCTTCAATAGATCAAGCTCCAACTAAATCTCTTGCCACTAGATCTTCGCATGACCCTTTAGTTAGGCCTTTGCAAACTTGACCCTATCAAGATCCTCAATATCTTCATACTCAAAATATTCTTCTAATTCATTGATCTAGTCCATTAACTCTTATGGGTTAAGATTTCCTAAAAATGCAGGAACCTCAATCTTAGGTCTTTTTCCAATCTTGGAAATGGCCTAAAAAAGCCTTTCTTCCTCTTTGTTCAAAATTTTGCCTTCTCCTTCCTGATCAAAATTTTCTTCTTCTTAGGCTTCATCCTCACTTTAGTATCTGACTATAAGATTTATTCCTCTATGAATCTCCTCTTCCAATGCTTGCACTTGTCTCTAGAGGGCTCTAACCTCAGGTGTCACATCACCATCACTTCCACCACATTCCCTTCATGGAGGCATTTTCACACTTTATCATTGAAACCCTAAACCATGGTCCTAGTGCAAACTGTCTCATAGTTGGCGATCTATCTACACACTTAGGAAATCCTGCTTAGATACCACTTGATGAAGGGTGCTCCCCTTAATACCATGAACACATAACAAAAATAGAGAAACAACAACAATTTGCAAGAATAGAAATTTGGCTTCTTATTATCTCCACAAGTGTGGAATTACAAATTTCAGAATTACAATATGCAAAGCCACATAGGCATTTTCCCTTACAATATTCTATAGGACAAAGCCTCAAATCATTACCCAGAACTACCCTGAAGTACTTAGACAACACTAAGGGCCTTCCTTATATAGGAAATTTTCCACCATCTGAGAAGGTTCCAGAAATTTAGCCCTTAAGGTCGACTACCCATAGAATTATTTCAATTTTCATAATTATTACATTAGGGTCAGCTCAAAATAATTACAAATTATGTTTTTAGGTAGCCCAACTTCTGGAGGCCATAACATTTTAACTGTAGCTCCATTTGGATATTATAGCCACTTTTCAGAAATGGTAGGACCTAATCTATAGTGTTTGACTCGCGCAAGCTGAAGTCAGCCAGGGTCGATCGCGATTTAGAGCCTCTAAGGCCTTCAAAATTGAGCTCAAAGATTTTGTACCCAAAAAACTCAATAACTTCACCCATACATATGATATGACAATGAAACTCAACTAGTAGGTTGATATGACTAAGATGAACCTCCATCTGTGAAATCAAAACATTCTGAGCTCGTATGACCAACTTACTAAAAATAGTAAGTTTCCATAAATAGCATCTCTACACAAGATATCCCTTATTGAAAAGAAACCAAAATTTTTTTTGGGTGATGCAAGATTTCTCTTACACCCAGGATGCTCCTGCATCATTAAGTTGATCAAGTATGTCAAAAACTACTTCTTCTATAGGTTTGGGTACCTCAGCTTCTATCGTTTGAGGAAAATGTGGGTTTGATTGCTTAGATAGCTCAACTGCCTTAGGTAGGTCTGCTTGAACTAGGATAGGAGCTACATTTGTTGGTTTTGGCTCATCATATGGTACTTCATTTATGACATGGGAGGCTGGTGCAGGTAACTAGTTCCATACCTTAGATGAATATCATTCATATTTATGGCATAAGTAGGGTATTGATTAGGATCTGCTGAGTAGACATGTTGTTGCTAAAAATGAGGTTTATTATAAGGATTTCGCTGAGGTTAAGTGGGTAGTTGAGTTGGTCTTGGATGATTTCCATTAGCTATAGGAGGTGGCATAAGTGCTTTCTATTGTGTTCGAGGAGGTGGCTACCATAATATAGAGGGATGATTTGGCCATTGTTGGCCTCCTGTCCATTGTGGATTCTATTGCCAATTACCATGTGGTAGTTGTCATGCCCCTTGAGGTTGCTTCCATCTTCCTTGGGGGTTTTTCCATTGATGATTTTGGTAATTTTTCCACTGAGGCTAGGGATTATTCTAAGGTTGATAATCATAATTAAAAGAAGGTTGTTATTGATTATTATATGCATTAGAATAAGGATGACTAAAATTTAAAGGGTCTTGTGGTATACCTTGTCTTGGAGCCCATGGCCTTATTTGTGCAATGAAGAATATTTGATCATCATCTCCTTCTATTGGCTTGAAGTCAGTAGGCAACTTCTTAGTCTCCAAGTTAGCCACCATCTTGCATCATCAGCCTCTCTTCTTTTGTCTATAATGAGGGCAAAATTCCACTTGCATAACCTCATCTTCTTCATGTTTCTTCTTTTCTTGAATGGTGTCCAATTGTGTTTCTATGTTGTTAATGATATCCTTCTTGAAATCTGATAGAAGATGGGTTATTTATGTCCTTGAAACTCCAACACCATTTTATTTTCCTATAACAAGTTTATATCATCTTCCTTTCTTGAGAACAGCTCTAGAGTAGTTTAGACATATCCTCTTTATTTCATCCTAGGTGGACTGAGTTATATCTCCTCCTACCATTAGGTCAAGAGCTTCAGTGCATCCTTCATTAATTCCTCTAAGAAAGAGAAATTTCTAGGACTCTTGATTGAGTTTATGTTGAGTGTTCTTTTGCAGGCTAAATAAGAACTAAGATACATAGTCCTCTAGAATTTCATCCTCTTTTTGTGTCATCTTAAATATTTCATCTCCTCTCATGTCATTTCCCATATAGTACTCTTTATACTTATTCAAGAATGTAGTTTTCATCTCATCCTAGGTATGGACAACATGATTTCCCAGGCCCATAAACCATCTCAATGCTGACTTCTTTAGAGTTGCAGGAAATGATTTAAGCCTATGAGCATTAATAGTGTACTCATAACTCCTATAGGGGATATCAAAAACAAAGAGAAAGGTATTTGGATCCTTGGTTACTAGGCCAAAACACTTGGGAAGGACTGAAGAGGGAATATTATTGAGATTGTTATTGTCATGTTGATCAGTGATGGGAAATGGAAAGCTAGGAGGAGGAGTTTTCATCCTTGGTGGACCTCTTTGTTGGTAGACTACCAAAGACAATTGGTTATCCTCTTCTTGACAGACATGATTCTTAGGGCACTGAATATGAAAATTGGCTAAGATTTCAGTAAAAGATTTAAGTCAAGAGGCTCTTCAAAGATGTAAAGGCCAAGGGGTTCATCTTCTTAGGATGATAAGGAAGTGGGCAGGTTTGGAACAACATCAACAGAAGGTTCTTCCTCTTCTTATTCTTCTTGTGGCACAAAGATGTCTCCTAATTGATTTTTGGGCTAATTGGGAAGGAATCTTCCTAAAGTATCTCTTCTTCTTCTATGCATGCAAATAGAGTGAACTTAGCTATATTTTTTTGAAAATGAATTCTAATTGAACTAGAATAGGAATGGAAATCATGAAACTGAATTAACTTATACAAATAGTTGTATTAGGTCCTTAGCTTTACACCATCCCTGACAACAATGCCAAAAATTCTTGACTTCACACAGGGATCAATAACTAGGTTCATAAATCAACTTAGGGATTGGATATCCTATCTAATTAGCTATCTTTATTATTATGAAGGCTCATTTAATCATCAACCCAGGGACATATACTTAAAATGGGTCTGCACAATATATGCACTAAGTGCCTCCTACAGCCATGCTATCTCTTAATATGTAGGAAACAAAGACTTCAAACTAAATCAATTCTATTGCTAGAAGAAATGAATGCTTGAAAAGTAACTTAGTTGAAACACCAATGTAAAATAAAATGTTAATGTTGACCTCACAAGACTAGTTAATTAACATGAGCTCGATATAAATCAAGCAGGAACTACTCTTCCTGCTTTGGCTGGAGGAATAGACAAACACCAAAAATGAAACTATAAGTTGCAGGAAATGAAACTAATGCTACTAAGGATTAATCACCAAGTGGGCCCCCTTGAGTGAGTATCCATAACTCAATTAGAAAGGATAATTCTACAAAAATCCATTATTGCATCCATGTTTAAAAACAAGTCTAATTGTATTCATAAAGCTGAAATAAAAAAAAAGTATGCTATTAAAAAAGTTATTGTTGTCTCTTACCTTTCATGCTGGAAAATAGCTTTTATTTATAAAAGGAAACTTAACTACTAATTGATCACACCAAGAGAATAGGTGGATTCATTATTTCAAGCTAAGAAGTAGGAGTAAAAATATCCTTTAAGATAGGAACAATAACTTATTCAACAAGCATGAAGAACATATCTATTGTAATGTCCCCTTTTTCGGGCACATTATTTCGTGCTATGTCGTTAGCCATTTCATCATGGTCTGGTGGGCTAACCGAGGTTTTACAAGGATCAGCATGGTATTGGGTCTAGGTAATTCTAGTTTTAGGCCAATTAGAATAGTTTCCGCAGGGTTTCTAGGGTACTTACTATTTATAGTAAGTTGGCAGAGTTCAGTTTTCTTGGCATTTCAATATTGGACTTGGAGCATCTCGCCGAGAGCTTTCCAACAAGCTATCACATGTTATCTTCTAAGTTCATTTGATTCTCTGTTTTAATTCCAAAAGATTCCTTACTTTATTATTATGTCACTTTATGACTTAACGGTTATATTAATTTAAAGTGACTTAAAGTGGGAATATGAAAAGATAGAGAAGGGAAACTAAAGAGTCACATATGCAACTTTAAAAGAAGAATTGGAGTCTCATTTGGATATGCTTAGTTTTATGAATTTATTTCTCTTGGAGAATCCAGGAAGCTTCAGCTTTCGATTTTGAAACATGAGGATGGAAACCTTCGGGCTTTCTTGGTGGATTGGACGGAAACCCAGTTCATCTCTGAGGTGGATTCACAGTAGAGTTCACCATTGTATTTACAAGTTCTTGATTATCTGATCTTGCTATTGCATTATGTATTTTAGATTGGATTATTTTGTAGTTTCATTGTTATTGTATTGATGTTGTATAATACGATAACATTTTCTGAGAGATTTATTGGAATATATTGCTGGTTATTTCTGTTGAATCAATATTATATTGCACACAAGTGTTTGTTTATATTTATGAGATATATTTGAGAAGTATTCAGGAAAAACATCCATTTGGGATATTACATCTATCTCCCACTTATTCCTAGATTCTATCAGCATTAAGAAAATTCTCTTGACTCAATCTTATCCTAGATGTCACTAGCTTCATCCTTGGACCGATTCCAATATCATTCTTTTAGCTACAGGACTAGGTATTCATGAGTAACCGCTTGGGTGCTTGCTTGGTCATGCCTTCTTTAATGAACTAATCTACATCATAAATGATTAACAAGAACAAAAAACACATATTCAATATAACACACAACACATATTCATTCATCATATGATTAACCATCCATTGAAACATAACTATAAATTATCATATATAATTATATTGCATAGTATTTAAAAGGTATTGATGTTCAACCATAAGTACCCAACGTATGAAAGTCTAAACCATGAAACTAAAGTTTGTGTGGTTGCATGCCACTAACCTAACCAAATAACAAACAAGTCTTAAGGACACAAACAAAGAACAATGGATGAAGGTAATTGAGCATATTAAGGACTAGTCTAGACACAACAAATATTATAAAAAAATATGGGTAAATATTCATCCCATCAAGTATTGTTGTGTGTGTGTGTGTGTGATGGGGTTGTATGAAAGAGGACCTATCTCCCTTTATGTATGAGATAGTGTGAAGTATGGTGCAAATCAATGTGGTCTTTCTTGTGTTAGTTGCTAGAAGCAATGAGACAAAGGTGTATACATATCTTTTAGTTGTGTTGTGGTTTTACACCAGTGATAGATCTATTCTCTTTTATCCTTCTTCATCTAGGCAACGAGCCCTTCGATAATGAGTCTTATTTCTTCTAGTAACGAGTGTTTCTTTGTAAAACCACTTTAACAGGTGTTCATATATTTAAAAATTAATCTTCTCCATGGTTTAGGTTTTTCCACATAAATGTGAGTTCTAAGTTTTTGATGGTTTATGTTTCATGAATACATCTTTCACTAATTAAAGGATTGAAGTAAGTTTGATGGAATTGATTAAAGGTTTAAAAGTTTATAAGTTTTTTGGATGGCTTATTTACCCTCCTCTCAGTTGTCAGTTGTCTTACACATTCAAAAATTGGTATTAGAGCTTTGGTTCCTTGGAGAAGATCTTCACCACTCAAGGAGATCTTAATGGAACACAAATGACACTCCCTATATTTGATGGATCTAAATAGGCTTATTGGAAGGTGCATATGTGAATATACTTATTTTCTCTTAGTTATAAGACCTAGAAGGCTTTGGAATATCAATATGTGAAACTGGCAAATGGGTTGAACACTTCAAATAAAATTAAAGAATACGAAGACAATGAAAGAGAAAGGTATACAATTATTAGTGTTCTATCTAAAGCTAAATTAACTAAAGTTGTATAGTTGGAAATTGCTCATGATGTTTGGGAAAATTTAAGAAGTTATTATGAAGGAAATGATATAGTCAAACAAGCTAAGTTATAGAATGCTAAAGCTAAATATGAAAGCTTGTAGATGGAAGAATATGACAATATTACAAGATAATTGTAGAAGATAGGTGATGTGGTGAATAAGATCAGAGGACTTGGTGGTAGTATGGAAGAAAATGATGCAATGCAAAAGGTATTTAGAACCTTACCAAACTCTGTAGTTCTAAAGTATCTGCTATAGATGAAGCACAAAATTTGAATCAGTATACTAGAGATCAAATGTATAGATATTTACTTACTTTTGAGATGAAATAATTTGGTACTATTGACACAAGAACATAAAATGCATTTAAGGCCACTAAACCAACACGAGAAGAATAATTAGATCAAGAAGCACTTGATGAAATTGAGACAAATTTTCCAAGGAAAATGAAGGAGGAATTGGAAAATACAAAGGTAGGTTACCCTTTAAAATTTTCATTATGAGAAGATAAGTCATTATGCTTCTAGATGTCCTAATAGAATTTCAAATCAAAAGAATAAGGTGAGAAAAAGGAAAGTTCAATAAGAAAACTTATTATGTTAGAGAAGATTCTAGTATTTATGATGATGAAGATGACCAATTCTTGTTCTTGGCTATTAAATAAGAATCTTGTTCTATGAACCCTAAAAAAAATGTTGAGAATAAATATCTAGAAGTTATCACTAAAACTACAGATTTTTTGACTTTTTCTTTTCATGTTAGAAGATACAAAGATGAATGAGTTATTAATAGTTGATGTTCAAATCACATGATTGGTGACAAAAGTAAGTTTGTAAATCTTGAAAGTATGATGGAGGTGTTATTATATTTATAGATGATCAAATTGCTAAAATACTTAGAAAAGGTTCTATCAGTTTTGATGACAAGCATAATATTGTCAGTGTTTACTATGTGCTTGAATCCTAATCTTTTGAGTGTTGGAAAAATGTGTTGAAATGGTTATAATATTATTTTTCAAGATGATGGCTATACGATAACAAAATAATTGAAAACTATAATTGCTATTGGAAAGAGGATAGGCAATAATGTTTATTAGTTAAAGACAACTATTGAGTATTTCTTAATGTCTCAGATCAATGAGAGTTGGCTATGCTACTAGATGATGTGCCAGATCAGTTTTGACGAATTGGCAAAGATAAGTTCAATGCAAGCTATAAGAGATCCATTGAAACTTATAAGACCTATTAATAATGTTTGCAAAGAATGTCAAGTTGGGAAATAAACAAGAAAGACTCTCAAGGCTAGGGAACAATTTACTGCTAGATTGCTGGAGTTGGTGTACACTGATATATGTGGCCCAACTAGAATAAGAAGTCAACAAATTGGAAAGTAATTTATTCTCTTAATTAAGGATTACTTTAGAATGAAATGGGTTACTTTCTTAAGAGAAAAATTAGAATCTTTAGAGAAGTTCAAGATATTCAATGCTATAGTTGAGAATGAGGTAGATATGAGTATCAAATTATTAAGGTTTGACAGAGAAGGAGAGTTTACTTTTGGATAATTTAACATTTTCTATGAGAATCAAGAGATCCAGAGACACTTTTCTGCTCCTAGAACGCCACAACAGAATGGTGTAGTTGAAAGAATGAACAAAACAATCTAGGAAGATGCTAGAATAATGATAAGGGAAGAAAATATATTAGAAGTCTACTAGAAAAAGGAATAATGACTACAATATACATAATTAATAGAGTTTAGATCATGAAAAATCTCAAAAAAACATCGTATGAGGTATGGTAAGGAAGAACCCCTTCTGTGAAGTACTTCAAAGTATTTGGAAGTAAATGTTACATCAGAAGAGATCAAGAAAATATTTGAAAGTTAGATACCTGAAATGATGAAGGAAAGTTTCTTGGGTACTCTACTAAAAGAAAAGCTTACCAATTTTATAATAAAAGACTAAGACAGATAGTTGAAGGTACAAATGTGAAGGTTGATGAAGACATTCCAAGGATCTCAAAGATAGAAGAATGAAGAAAATGAAGTGCATAATGATACAAAAATTACTCTTGAAACTAGTCCTAAGACTCATAGGTATGTACAAAGGAATTACTCAAAGAATTAGATTATTGTAGATAAGAACAAATGTGTTATCATGAAAAATAAAGTTGCTGAAGAACAAGTTTAACTTATTCTTAATTTTATAAATTGAACCAAAGATTGTGAAGGAAGAATGCAATGATAAAATTTGGATAAAATATATGGAAGAAGAACTGGACCAAATTATGAAAAATTAGACTTGGGAAACAGTCCCTAGACTGGCTAAGAAGAATGTAATTGGAACAAAGTGGGTATTCTGGAACAAACTAGATGATGACAAACACATAGTAAGAAATAAAGAGATACTTGTTTACAAAGGTTACACATAGGTAGAAGAAATTGACTTTGAAGAAACGTATACTCATATGGAAAACATAGAAGCAATTAGAATGTTTTTGGCTTTTGTAACACATAAGGATTTCAAGGTATATTAGATGGATGTAAAATCCACATTTCTAAATTGAGAATTGAAAGAACTATACATAGATCAATATGAAGGTTTCAAGTTGTCAAATAACCAAGAGATGGTTTGTAGGTTGAAAAATACATTTTATGGATTGAAGAAAGCTCCCAAAGCTTGGTATGATAGGATTGATAGGTATTTTTTGAAGCACATATTTTATAAAGGTATTGTTGATAGTAACCTCTACTTTAAAGTTGAATCAAATGATATCCTGAGTGTAGTTGTTTATGTGGATGATATAATCTTTGGAGGAAATGATCTAGTATGTGTAAGAAGTTTGCTAAAGAATACAAAAAGAGTTTGAAATGTCTACAATTGGTGAAATGAATTTCTTTCCTAGCTTACAAGTTAATAAAAAAAGTGAAGGTATCTTTATTTCACAATCTAAATATGTCAAAGAAATGTTGAAGAAGTTTTGAATGGAAAATGCTAAACTAGTATAGACTCCTATGGTTATTGGTTGTTAGTTAAGATGAAAAATCTCCTAAGGCTGATGAGAGAAAATATAGATCAATGATTAGCAGACTGTTATACCAAACTATTACTAGACTAGATGTCATGCATGTTGTTTGTCTTGTAGCCAAATTTTAGCAGGATCCCTAAGAAACACGTGTTGGTGCTGTGAAAATAATTTTTAGATATTTGAGAGGAATATAAGGTTTTGGATTATGGTATCCCAAAAAGCATACTTCATTTTGATGACTTATACTAATGCAGATTGAGTTGGATGTGTGGATGACAAAAACCACACTAGTGGTGGTGCATTCTTTCTTGGATCTTAGTTAGTTGCTTGGTCGAGTAAGAAACATGATTCAATATCCTTATTTACTATTGAAGTTGAGTACATTGTTACTACCTCTTGTTGTACACATATGCTATGGATGAAACAAATACTAAAAGATATAAAAATAATATTTTATGAGCCCATCTCTATCTTATGTGATAATACTAGTGAAATAAACATTTCAAAGAATCTGGTATTGCATTTAAGGACAAAACATATTTCAATCTGGTACTACTTTCTATACATAAGTGTAGGGACACTTTGTGACTCCAAATTAAGTGAAACAGAAAGTGAGATTTCTCCAAGATGAGCTTAAGTGTAGTGTGAACATGACTCTCATAATTAGATTAAAAGCCACCTAGTTTAACAATAACTATTTTTACATTAATACTATAGTAGGTAGTACAAGGGTTGACACACCTAACATTTTATGTTAGTAGACATAATGAACATTATTGTGAAAGTATGAGATAATCCTACACCTAGAAGACACTTCTATACCTAAAAGGAAATTCTCCTGCTTGAAAGGACACTTTGCTTGGCATTGGAAACTTTTGCACCTTTAAGAGATTTTTATTTTTTTGGACACTAATCTTCCTTAGACATGATCACAAATTTCATGATGCTTTTTTGGTACCATTTTTCAAAACTTGATTTCAATAATCCAAAATCTTCTTTAGTTGTCTTCCTTAGAACTAAACCTTTTCAATCTTCTATATTTGTTACTTACTCAAGGAAATAAGAAAATTAATTAATTATTATAATTTTAGTTGAGCTTTGTGACTAATAGTTAAATATTTTTATTTAAACCATTTACTTTTTATTTGAACTATGCAAGAATCTTATGCAACATTTTTATCAAGATTCAATTTCACAAATTTATTTAATTTATTCACTCTTTTTCTCTAATGTGTAGTGTTTCACAATAACAAAGATCTCTCATAAGTATGAATGGTTCACTTCGTGCTCATTCTATCTAAATGATGCTCATAAGGTTGAAGCATTTCGACTTAAGGTTGTTACACAATACTACTCTAACTTAAATGTACTTAACTATACAATTTTTCCTAAATCAAATCCACTTAACTTGCCACCCCTTAACATTTCCCCTCAATTTAAAGAAATAACAATAGACTAAGCGGGTCCTTAATTTTACAAAAGAATAATAAACTAAATGAAGGTTGTTAACTATACTACTCTAACTCAAATGTACTTAACTATATAGTTTTTCATAAATAAATCTACTTAACTTGCTATTCCTTAAAATTTTGCCTCAATTTAAAGAAATAACAATAAATTAAATAAATCCTCAATTTTACAAAAGAATAATAAACTAAATGAACTTTTTACACAAATTGAAATAGTATTACAAAGAATGACCGTGTATAATTTTCTACACTTCACTCTAAAAAATGAGTTAAATTTAATACACATCAAATTACTTATTCATACTATAAAATATAATTTTTGTAGAATCCATTACTCTTCAAACAAGGACGCAAAGCGTCAAAGTTCTTGCCAAAGTTAAATGTAATTTGTTGGAAGCTAATTAATAGAAATGATAAACTTGAAGCGAAGGATACATAAATTTATAAATTAGAAGGAGAAAGTTATGCAATTGTGTGTAGGTTAATTATATCACAGAAGTAACAATATGACAGTAAATAAAATTAAATCTCCATGAAACATGCACAACAAATTCTCCAAGATAGATTAGGTATAATATTTATTTAGCATTAAAAGTTATTGCCAAAGTTTAGTGTAATTTGTTACATACTAGCAAATAGTACAATTTAGCATTAATAATATTATATTGTATGAAACTTAAACATCTGCAATAAATATTATTCTTTTATTCATTTTTTTCATTTTATTTTATTATTTTATGTTTAATAAATAAAATAGTAGTAAAAAATAAATAGGTATGGTGTTTTAAATAAATGACTATGGGATAGATTTTGTGGGTACAATAAATGGGTAGGGGGTCTCTTTAATAAGCATGGGTACTTTGACTTCCATGTATATTTTTTATAACATATATAAATGTGACTTGAAAAAAAAAAATCTATTATTTTGATTTTGAGTAGTGACTATTCACTCTCTGAACCAATCACATGTTTGCAAAATGATATATATAGAAATATTAAAAATAAACGATAAATATAGTAGTAGTAAAAAATAAATAGGTATGGTGTTTTAAATAAATGACTATGGGATAGATTTTGTGGGTACAATAAATGGGTAGGGGGTCTCTTTAATAAGCATGGGTACTTTGACTTTCATGTATATTTTTTATAACATATATAAATGTGACTTGAAAAAAAAAATCTATTATTTTGATTTTGAGTAGTAATTATTCACTTTCTGAACCAATCATATGTTTGCAAAATGATATATAGAAATATTGAAAATAAAAGATAAATATAAAATACATACTTTTTTAAAAAATATTAAATTCAACATGTTGATTGGTAGAATTAATAGAATAAAATAAAAAGACATGAATGCATAAGTATTCTGCATGGCAGGAACTAATAAATCAACTATACAATTAAATTTTAATAAATCATCCCAAATTTTGACACTCCCAAAAAAACACCGCGTACTTCGATTACGTAAGAACCTTTTCTTATACGTTATGACATATTTTTTAAAATATATGCATGTTGCGTTGAAGTAAAAAAGTGAATGGAAAAGATTCGAGGGAAATCTCGTAAGGGAAAAGATTGAGAACGCAGACATCTGACTTCCTCGAAAGGGACATAATAAGTATCGTTGGAAGAGTGTGAACGGATAGACGCATTCACCTGTCAAAGCTGGGCTCGAGTTGAGAGGTGGGAGAAGCTCGGAAGGGGAAGTCGATTAAGCGCTCTTCACACGCTTTTATTTTGCTTGGTATGGCCTTTTATCTTAAATTTTAATTCCCCTTCAAACAAAGATTCAGGTTTTGAATGTGATTTGGAAGGGAAAGCTTTTTTGGGCCTGCGTGAACAAACTGAAACAAGAAGTTTGGGTATACCAGGTAATATAGGACACGGCAGAGAATTTTAGTGGTCGTAACTTTCATACATGCGACGCTAAAACAAAACTCCATCAAATGCATGACAGCATTTGGGGAATTATTACTGGAATACGTAAATGACTCACATCTCCAGATAAATTAAGGGGATTCCTATTAAAGACAACAATTATATACATGTATAATATCTATTGATGTAAATTCATGCCAACACACACAGATTTCTATTAACGCAATTATTGGTAAAATTTCGAAGATGAAACTGCTGAAGCTGTATAAATGAACAAATTATTGGTAAAATTTCGAAGATGAAGCTGCTGAAGCTTTATAAATGAACAAGTTATCTCCTATTATTATATTAATAATGCATTCACACTTGATCATTTTTCTTTACAACTATTAGAATCAATGACTTGCGGGCTTCATGTTGAGGAAAAACAATAACGTAAAGTTGAAAGTGAAACACAACAAGATGTCATTCTGCGAAAATCAATTCATTTGAAAGCAACAAAAATGTTAGCAAAGAAGGGTTACATTATTGAAACACGCTAAAATAATTTGCAAGAGAAGTAAACATAGTCTTCACATTTTGCATTGTCAAATATGAGCAAAACAATGAGCATTTTTTTGAAAAGTACTGAAAGATACTACTTCTATTACCACTAGCATGATCCATTAGTAACATAAAATAACAATGCCATAACATGAATCAAGCATATACATTATCGCTATCTCTAACATTTATCATCATGCAATTAAAAGAATTGAAGAAGAGTTTAGTCTATTGTAATCTGAATCCAGTCTAAAATTCTTTATGTAACTAGGTATGCTCGTCAAAGGGAGAGTATCATCACGGCACTTCATCTCCAACCATAGACTTGGCAGGCCCCTGCATGTCTTCCTACTGGAAGTGGCCCTACCCTTCACAAGGGGGCAAACAAGTGTTAGGTCTAATGCCATCTGAGCTTGGTGTTTTAAACCTACACGACTCTAGTTGGTCACACACTATAGATACCTCCTAACTAGCATGACCTCTAACTAGGTAGTGTATGTAGATCATGTGAATCGATAGATGCATGAAAAGCATTGTGCCACCTTGGCCAAAGGTTTTCATAGTTGCAAGTACGATTTAATGCATAGTCAATGTTCATGTCATGTCCCCATTCTGGCTGACATCGTTTGGCGTGTTGAATCAATCTATCACGGGCTCTCGTAGACTGTGGCGATGTGGAGAGAGTCATTCTAATGATTATTTGGGGATTGGATGGTCTTATTTGCTTTTGGAGAGATGGTGTTTATCATATTTTTTATTATAATGTGTTATGTGGGGCCAAAATGTTATAATTTTGAGTTGAGTTGCACTTTTTATTTTATAAAGTTACTTTTTATATAAAAGTGCATTATAAAGGGATTTTATAAGAATATTTTATAGATACTTCTAGAAGTTCTGGTGGCTTCTTAGAAAAGTGAATAAATAGAGTGCTTGGCCTCTCATTTGGACATCCCATGACTTGAGTTTACACTACTTTTCTCTTTGAGCATTTGTGGCGCCATCTTGGTCTGCATATTGTCATTTAATCTTTAGGAATGGAGTTTCTTAAGGATTTGCATAACTGAGGAGGTGAAATATCCTTTGAAGGGTTGCACTTTGGAAGTGGTATTCAGCCATTTCAAGTTGAGTTAATTTGGAGTCCTTAGACTTACCTGAGGGTTTGAGTTTTGGTTGCAAGAGGGAAAAACAGATCCGAAAAAGCAAAGCGAAAAAGCAGTTCGAAAAATTAGTGCAGCCATCTACAATCAGGGTTCTACTTGCAGCATTCGTCATTTCCAGAATTGCTGATTCAGTCACAAAAGTCTGCATATTAGGGCCACGATTTTACATGATATCGGTTGCTATTTGCATTGGAAATTATGGCCATCCTTTGGAGCTGGTTCATCGTTATTGGCATTGATTTTCCTTGGTGAAGAAAGCAGATTATATTGGTGAATAAATTTGATATTAAAATCAGATATTACAGTCTTGAAAGGGCGCCTTTGGTAGGTGCGATTTTGGTCGTGGAGCTCACATTTGGCATCGATTTCATTCAAAGCTTGGGTTGCCCATTTCCTTGGATCTTGGAGATGATGTTTGGTGCTTGAGACGGAATTTATATGCTGCATATTATTTTATTTTCAAAATATGACCAGAACAGGGGTGGCTGGCTTAGAGAGCTCGATTTGGCTTGGAAGAACACATTTTCAATTGGAGTTTGGTTGCTTCTTCATCTATTCACAAGGGCGCTTCAATCCAACCAGGTTTCATTGCATATAGTCCATCATTTCATTGTATAAGCATAACTTTTAGTTGCAGCTGTAGGAGTGCATTTTCATACTAGCATATCATATATTTGTAATTCTGGTAAATGTCAAGAGTCTTGGCTTATTGATGAGCATTGTATTGGATCATTGTGTTGTAATAAGAGATACTAATTTGCTGGTCATTTGTAGTTGTCATTGAGCAATTCTATATCATTTGTAGTCAGCTTAGTTGTTTGCATACCAACTGTTTGACAAAATACCAGTTGGCTGTAGGTGATCATTTTTTATGATTAGAATTAATATATGCATTCAATATTATCAGAATAAGTTGCACATTCATGTTAGGTCATTGTTTAATCAATTTAGAGTCATTTGTAAACATTCTCATCGATACTAATTGAAGAAAAGAGTCATTAAAACAAACTGAAATTTTATATCAGTCATATGACCCTTGTATGCAAAGTGTTTGATGAAATTCCTTGAGCCTTTATCAGCATTTTGAGAGCAGATTTGAGCAGGGTCATTGCAGTTCACCACCCTACTTGGTTTGTTTTCAACTTTTTCAGGTTCTACTGACTTGGCAAGGTCTAGGTTACTTGATTTTCTATGCTCCATTCTGTCAATGACTGTGGAGGTTGTACAAGACGCTAGGGTAATTAATAAACCTATAAACTATCTTTTGGTTCATCTTTCTATTGTTTCACAAAGCATGGACAACTACCATTCTTATGATGATTATAATACTCTTATTTAGAGTTCAAATATGATGTAACAATCTATTTGACACCATGCACGTGTACATGTACATGCAACCTTTCCTTTACATGCATACATGCATGTGCCATTTGCACAAGTGTTTTCATATTTAATAATACTTCATGTTAACAATCTTTTAACAACATTAGGGTTTTTATTCCCAAGAGGATATATTGCTTATCCAAGCTTTTGTATTACAAGCATACATTTATAGCGGTCTTTCATCCTCTTGATAGTAATGCAGGAATATTGTTTTACAATAAAGATTTTGTTTAATTTCAGTTTCAACTCAGTATTAAGTGTGTTTGAATGTTGATGATTTTTGATACAATACATAGGTGCATGCAGGTGCATCCTTTTTTTTTTTTTATATCAGTGATAGTCGCTTTTGACTGGAGGTTTGAACCAGCGGGGTCACAACGGGGACCTCATCCCCAAGAACAAATTGAGGCATTAACACCTCCTCCTTTAATCACCATGGGGAAACCCTCCTTCCCGCCTCATACAATCTCTAGCACGACCACCAATGTCATCCCCACCAACAACTACTTGCACAGCCACCAAGGTGGACCCAAACCAGCATTAACATTTGTATTTGGGCTAGTCGGGGATTTGAACCTTGGTTGCACCATTAATAGTGCAACCAAGTCACCACTACACTACAAGGTGATCCCACATGCAGGTGCATCCTTACACACATGCAAGTGTACTCTTTTCTTAAGAAAGTAAAAAAATTCAACTCTTCCTCTACCATGTAATGTCCCCCATTTGGGATCACCTTATACCTTGCCGTAAATTCACAAATCTAACTCAAGTAAAATGAGATAAGCTGTATAAATATCTGAAGTCTGATTTCTCATATTAGGTTGATCTCTTAGACCGATCTCCTTTATCAAATGGAATTCTTCATCTCAGTTTGCTCTCAAAATCTAAATAATACTCTTTCATTGTTGCTCCTTTTTTGCTTGGAATGAAATCTCCTTTATACTTTATTGGTGCAAGGGTCACCACCTTTCATTAGAATTGAGTCACCACTTTTCATTGTTGTCTTTGATAATAATATATTATTCCCCAAACTGCTCTTCCTTGGATATCCTTTTCAAATTGTGATATTGCTATCAGGATTCAACTGTGTAGTTTTTTTTGAGTCAAACTCATTGACCCACGATTCATGAGTAGTGGTTCACATGAACCCATCTCTCATGAGAATGAATGGAACACTTAGCACTCATTGGATCTAGGTGATGCTCACAGAGGTGAAGCACTGGGACTTCCTGGGAGGTCACCCATCCCAGTAAGTCCCGGGAGGTCACTCAAAAAAAACTACACAGTTGAATCCTGACAGCAATATCACAATTTGACTTGCTGTGGAAAATATCTCCTACTTATCTATCCTTTTCAAATGAAAAATTCTTCCCTTTATATCTTCCAAATCCTTTTCATCATGGCCACCCTTTGCAAAGGTCACAACCTTCTACAATTACCACCTTTTGGATGGATGAGTCACAACCCTTCATCATTTATGACCTTTGAAAAAGTCACAATCCTTCATCATTTATGCCCTTTGAAAAAGTCACAACCCCTTCATAATTGTCCCTCTTTGAAAGAGTCACAAACCTTCATAATTACCACCTTTTCAAAGAGTCACAGCCCTTTATAACTTTTTCCTTTTGAAGGGGTCACTTATTTTCTTCTCATTTCTTTTTTTTCTTCTATTAATTTTTCCTTGCTTCACACTGTCCCTTTTTGTCTTCCTTCCTCTCTCCCTTATTTCGAATGTGAATTATGATTGATAGTAAAAAGTTGGTAAAGCTTAACTTAAGATAAAATTTCTCTCATCTTCTAGAGAAAAGGATCAAGGTCACCTCATAATGGTGCCAAATAAATTTGCAAAAACCAACGTTTGCATGATAGCATGCCTCAAATTCATATCTTGTGGTTCACTCTTAGTTATTCTCTTCTTCTAGATCAACTAAAAGTATAGAGCAAAGAATGCATGAAGACACGAAGCATACGCTTGGAACACGAAGTATACACATGAATGCATGAAGACATGGAGCATACACACAATAGACACATAAATATATCCAGACACAAAGCATACACACGAAAACACAGAGCATGCACATGAATATATGTAGACATAGTTCACTTGGCCCAAAAGAGGCAGGAATGCCCATCCAGGACCAGATCCCTCTCTTGGAGTAACCGATCCACAAGAGGTAGTGTAATAACCCCAACTAGTTTTGATCCCAAAATTACATCCCAAATCTCACATATACAACATAAGCTTTTCATCAAACACTTGCAGGATCAGACATTCAGAAGTTATCACTGATTTTACAGAGCAATTTTGTCAAACATTTTGTATGCTTCCTTTTGTTTACAAGTAAATCTCTGTATTATTGTTTGAATCCTATAGTTTGTAGTTTATTGGACTGAATGTGTTGAATTTTCTGCTCGTTGAATGTATTTTTTCATATCATCATGCTGTAGAGCTCAATATTCATAAATAGCAATATTGAATTTCAAGAAAGCATAACAACTGATTGAAAAATATTATTTATTGCACTATGTCCAAGTTGCTGTACTTTTGAAGGATTAGAATTATTTATAGAGAATGAAGCATTGCTTTCTAATAGAAAATGACAGAATATGTAATTGCACAAATCAAATTGCTTTCAGGAAGCAAGTGAAGTTTTGACCTTTTATAGTAATCTGATCATGTACTCACCAAACATCCATTAAGCCTGTCAACTTAGCTTTGCTAAGGATATGTGCTGCCTCTGTGTGAATACAAGCTAATGCCTAAGCCTTCTGTGCTCTTACTAGCATTCTAAGCAAGCATCGAAACCGTAGGATTGATATATGGGAACCTTGGAATGTAAACTTGAGTTTTGGATTTCTCAGTCCACTTGTCATTTCTAAATGTTTTGTTTCACATAACTTTTGTTCGCCGTGGAAAGAAGCTACAACATCTGGGAATGATACCATCGGGTGTTGGTCTCCATACAAGAAATCTGTTTGATAAACCTCACAGCAGATTTAATCTGGAAAGCCTAGCGCTATGCCCAACAATTATAGTGGTTCTCAAACAGCAATTATGGCAATCCTTAAAAATACTAACAATCCTTAGTCTCCTCCAATTACGGTAGCATCTGGAAAGCCACAAACAGTTTCTAAATATGAATGAAGAGCCTATGTTGTTTGAACCAAGACTTCACCTAGAAGCGACACGATGGTGACTAGAAATGCCCACAAATAACCACAATCTCAAAAAACCAATAACTGGAGAATTCCACACATTTAGAAGGGCTCCCCATATATATACTACACGAGAGATACCAACATTTAAGAAATATGCTTCTCACCATATAGTCGCCCAATTACGATTCGTGGCTAATAGACTTTGTAGGATTTGAACAATACAAATCCACAAAACCCGAAGATCACCTGCATACAAAAACTTGTTACAAGGAAGTAGAGACAAGAAGAGGGCAAGGGTTTGACTAAAAAATGTGAAGAAGAAAATATCCTCAAATAATGAATGAATAAAATATACAATGGATCATCTTTATAAAGGAGATCGAAAGCCTTGAAAGACAAACCCTAAAAAGCAGAAGTGCATGTAATAATTAGTTTAATTATTACATGACTAATGCATGCAAATTTATATTTAAAACAACTAGTGCATGAGTGTTTTAAATATAACACTACCAATGCAAGAGAGGTTTAAATATAAACAACTAAAGCAAAAAAAGTGACATCTTAAGAAGGGAGTAAAGTTAATTTATTTAACACAATTAAATTAATACTTTACTCTAACACCCCCTCTTAAGATGAGCAACAATGCAGCTACAAACAATGCAAGAAGAAAGCAAATGAAACTACAGTGCTGAAAAAAAGGGTCCTGGCAACAAAAGGCCTATTCAGGTACCCAAGTACAAAAGAGAGTCTCTATAAAGCGAAGAAATAGAGAAAACCACATGGGAAAAACTCTACTCCAAAAAGAGACAGACTAATTTGAAGGACTAAAGAAGCATCCAAAACTAGGAATGTTCCAAAAAATAGGAACAAGAATGAACATGTAGAACATCACTGGAGCAAGAAGATGCAAACTCTGTCAAGAAGTAACTGCTGATCTGAAGATCCTCCACTTAAATAGAGCATGACCAGGTAGAGAAGACTGTAATCTGTATGAGTGCCCTCAAATGACACTACTCGAATCAGGAGGCAAACAAAGGTAAACAAATGAACTCGAAGATACAAATGATATAAAACACCAAAGCCTGAAGAGCTGATCAATGAAAGATGGAAGAGTGCCTCTAAAAATAGGAAAGAAAGAGTGTCTCTATGGTAAATGATCCATCTCACCGAAATGCATAGGTACTCAGCCACTGCATCCGCCTAGTACATAGGAACAAATACTGAATACATAGTTCACACTATCGAACCAAGGAAGTAGAAGAACGATCAGTAGAAACCCCCCATAATGTTGACAAGGGAGAGGTGACAGTTACACTGAAAATAGTGCCAATAAGAATTGCATCATGAAGAACCAGGAACATCAAAGGTGCCATGAAAGTACAAACACAAATAAAGATACCTTGAGGCTAATGTTGTCGAAGGAACACTCACTTGACAAAGGTAGATGGCAAACAAGGGCAAACATCAAACCCCCCATGGCATTTTATAATGGAGTGCAAGTACAAATAGCACAAACATGTTCAAGATTCCAAGCATGCAATAGAATGACACTTTATCTCAATGCATGTGCATTAAAGAATGCTACAAAAGTGAAGTATACACTGCTCAAAGAAGAGCGAAGGTTGCTGAAACAAAAGAACAACCTAAGAAGAGTCTGTTGGAAAAATGGTCAGCGCTCCCTTCGGGATTCGTGACATGGCTTAACCACCTCCTGTGTCTTCTATAAGTCTAGTGGTTGTATCAGGCATTAACAGATTGATCTTTTGGTGCAACGACAACTACTACTTGTAACAAGTGGTATCAAAGCTTGGTCACAGGTTCGAATCCCCTCGGGTAACGTTGAGGGGGAGATTGTTGGAAAAATGGTCAGCGCTCCCCTCGGGCCCCTCGGGATTTGTGACATGGCTTAACTGCCCCTTGTGTCTTTTATAAGTCTAGTGGTTGTATCGAGCATTAACAGGTCGATCTTTTGGTGCAACGGAAACTACTACTTGTAACAGAGTCATCCCCTAAAGGGAAGAAAAAGATCCCAAGACCTGTAACATCCAAGATATCCACCAAAGTGCAGAAATGCAAAAAACTGAATAAAATATACCTGGAGCAGAATCTAGAAAAATGACTCACATCACTGGAAAGCTCTTTGAACAATCTTACCAACGATATATTGTTTGCTCAAAACGGAGTTTGGATGCGTAAAATTGAGCTCCCAGAGTGTAAAACAGAACATCTGGCTTTGACCAAGGGCTCAAACTCCATTCGCTTGGCTTAAATTTGATGGCCAAATGGCTGTCGCTGGCAAAAAGAAAAAAATATTTTTTTTTGCAAAATCGCATATGCGCCTCGGGATCCATGACATACTATACGGATTTTTGCCTCAATTTGGGTGCTATTTTTTTGGGTCTTGATATGCATGCCATACAATAATTTTTTTTGCCTCAATTTGCACACCAAAATAGAGAATTCTACTTCGGGAAGCGTGCCAGGCCATACAAATTCTGCCTCGGGAAGCATGCCAGGGTGTCTGGCACCAAAAAAATGCCCCAAAATGCAAAATTGTCCAAATTGGGCATGCTTTATATTGAAATAGGGGTTTTTGGGTGTTGCGAGCTCAATGGTGAGGTCCGTTTGAGCTCAAAGTGCACCAAAATTTAGAGACCCCCTAATTTCAATAAAAAATAACTGAAAAAGCCCTAATTTGAACCAGATGATTTTCTTATCTCTGATTCCTTCAAACATGAACAAGTTGTAGCAGATTAGGCTCTGATACCATGTAGGATTTGAGCAATACAAATCCACAAAACCCGAAGATCACGTGCATACAAAAACCTGTTACAAGTAGAGACAAGAAGAGGGCAAGGGTTTGACTCAATAATATGAAGAAGGAAATATCCTCAAATAATGAATGAATAAAATATACAATGGATCATCTTTATAAAGGAGATCGAAAGCCTTGAAAGGCAAACCCTAAAAAGCAGAAGTGCATGTAATAATTAGTTTAATTATTACATGACTAATTCATGCAAGTTTATATTTAAAACAACTAGTGCATGAGTGTTTTAAATATAACACTACCAATGCAAGAGACGTTTAATAATAAACAACTAAAACAAAAAAGGTGACATCTTAAGAAGGGAGTAAAGTTAATTTAATTAACATAATTAAATTAATACTTTACTCTAATAGACTTTAATAGACTTTGGCCCAGCTATGTAATATTGTTGCTGATGAATAATATTTCAAATATCAACTCAAATATTCACCAGATGTCTTTTGCGCCTCATTTCGTAATTATTCTGAGTTTATTTCTTGAGATTTCAAATGTTTGCCAAAATACTCTTCAGTTCCCACATCAATAGATGTCCTCTCAAATCAAAAGCTTACCTTTGTTTATCTCACGAAATATAAATTTTTGGTGCCAAATATTTGAGACTTTGACTTCCACGCACGAAAATATTATTTCCCATAAATATTAGCATCGGCTCATATGAAATATTATATCAGAGCTCAATATCAATGAATTTATTTCTTTCACTCTTATGACAAAATAATAAAGCCCACGATAGATATGTAAGCCCAAATTGACGCCAATATATAATAATCAGTATAAAATATCTCTTTATTTCTCCAGTGTGCGTCCGCCATGTTTGACTATCTTTCCACCGCTATTTGGGAGGCTGCCCTTTTCTCTTTTTCTCACCATACCACTTTATTGATCCCTCTCCCCAAGCGTAAGAATACTTGCCCTATGAATAGATGGTACACCGATAATTGCAAGTCCTTCCACCACACTTTGCGCACAACTTGCACCCTCCACCTGATTTCCTTCACCCGGCTGAAAAACTCCTACCGCCAGTTCCTCCGCCACAAGAAGTGCCTCTTCATCATGCATCACTGCAGAATCCTTCGTGCCTCGCTCATGCAGGCCCCCAAAACCTTTTGGTGCACCCTTTTTCCTTGCCGGTCACCTCTCCCTCGCTTTGGATCGCAACTCTTTGGTTTCCCATACCACCACTCTTTATGATTTTCCTGGTCAGCCTTCCATCCTTGTCACTCCTCTCCCCTACTGTCTCCCCTACTGCCATCTTTTCACCTACACCAATGTCAGGGAGGCTGTTAGATCCTTGAACAACAACAGGATGACAAATGAAGAAGGGTTCCAAGCAGAACTCTTCAAGTACGACATCACGGTGTTAGGTTCTTCCTCACCGACCTTTTCAACAGGGTGGTTTGCATGGGGTATGCTCCCTCTTGGTTACGGTATATCATCCATTCGATACACAATGCGAGTCCCATCTCGAATCCCAACAATTATAGGATTATCATGGTTGGTCATACGTTCTCAAAACTATACGCCATGGTTTTGAACGCTATTCTCTCTAGGGAGTTGGATCAACGTCAGAGGTGGCCTAGAGGGCAAGCTAGTTTTAGATCAAACTTTCAAACCATGGACCACATTTTGACTCTCAGGGCTATCATTGAGGAGGCTTGGCATTGCTCCTCAGAGGTCTACTGTTGCTTTGTGGATTTCCATATAGCCTTTGACTCCGTGCCCAAGATGGCCCTTTTCCAGAGGCTTTGGGACATTGGTATTTCTGTGACTCTCTTGACTGCCATCATGAGACTCTACAAGATGGTTGTTGGTCATGTTAAGATCCCTCATGGGGTTTCAAACTTCATTTGGAGCACCATCAGGGTGAAGCAGGGTTGCCCATTGTCCCCTACCTTGTTTGGGCTCTACATTGATGAGTTGGAGGAGTTTATTCAGGAGCACTCGCGTACAGGGGATGGTTGTTACGTACACCAAGTTTTGATTTCTATCCTTCTCTTTGCGGACAATATTGTCCTCCTAGCTCCCTCTCCGGAGGGTTTGCCGAGACTTCTTTGGCCTAGCTTCTTTATGAGATTCATGACAACTGACAGTTAACTTGGGTAAGACTAAGGTGATGGTCTTCAATTGTCTTAAGACCTCTCACCTCCACTTCTTTTTCCAAGGGGCTGAGGTGGAGATCTCTTCGTACACATCTGGGGGTGAAGTTTTCCAGCCCTCGATTCAGCATGCGATCGACCCTACAACCTCACATCAACAAATGGTATGGTTCTTTGGCCCTTCTGGAGAGACAATGTTTTCGGCATCACTTTCAAGACACCACGTCCAAGATGACCTTGATGGATGCTTTGATTTGACCGACGATCCTCTATGGCTCAATTGTTTGGGGGCTCTTTCTGGTTGAGTTGGATTGGGCTTGGTGGAGTGGGTGCGAACCCTCCTTCGACGCATCATTAGATGTAATTAGTACACCCCTCATATTATTGTCCTTGCGGAGTTCGGTGCGCACTCTTTCAGACTAGGTGCCATCTTCAACCTAGTTTGGTTCTTACACCACCTTCGGTGCTTTGCGGACTCTTCAGAGGGGCGTCACAGGTATTCCTATCTTGCTTACTGCTCCTCGGAGGCAATTACAATCTTTGTCACCTTGGTTTGGTCTCAATGTTGTTTTCTCAGGCCTCAACTCTCCTTGGTTTGATTGGGTCGAGATTGATCATCTTCCTCCTTTCCAATATTCATTGGATGCCCCCTCTCATCTCCTTCTGCGTCGTCAAGAGCTGAATAGGCACATCAGAGTGGACATTTACAGGCAGTATATCCGCACCACTTGGGTTGATCCCTGTGGGGTACTGTGCCCAAAGATGGTTTCCTACGTTGAGCACTTTCTTGTGATTCGGGACATGATCATTGTCTGACAATCTTACCTTTCCCACAGCTAGTCGCATGCTCTCTGCATCTCCCTTGGTTCCAGAGTGGGATCACATCGGCTCCGCATTCAGACCAACCATCAGATGGTTAGGGAGGACAGGATTTGCCAGGTTTGTAGCATAGGTGAGGCTAAGACTGAGACTCATTTCATCTTCCATTGTCCTATCTATTACGAGATTAGAGGGAGATTCTATTGCTTGTTTAGAGAGACTTTGGTCTCTCTCCTCCTTTAGGTACATTGACCAGAGGTGCGTTGCACTTTATCTCCAGGAGGCCTTGAGACTTTGGGACCACTCTCTACAACATCAGCTCCCCATGAGATTGCACCCTGACTGGCTTATCACCTCTTTCTTCATGGTGGTCCATTTTGTGTGTTGACACTACTCTAGGATTGCCATCTGATGCAGCCTTCAACACTACCTCCTTCCCATCCTATAAGAATTCCAACTGCATCTTGTGATGATCCAATGTGTACCTACCGATAGATTGAAGCCACTGCATGCCTAGAACCACATCAAGTTGTTCTAGCTTGATCACATAGAAGATATCAGTCAATGTGTAGACCCCAAACTTAATACCAAGCTGAGGAATTTTTGTAGTGCAACTCAAGGTTTCACCACTAGCAACTATCACCTTAAATCCTGAGAATTTCTCAACTTGTAATCCATGCTCTGCAACTAACTGCTCACCAATAATATTGTTTGTAGCGCCAGTGTCTACCAAACAGACTACTGGCTGCCCCTTAAGTACTCCCTTTAATCGAAAGGGATAGTACCAAGGTACTCTTGACAATGTAGCAATGGTGACTTTAGGCTGATCAATCCTATTTTCATTTCCTTCCCTTGAAGGCTGCTCATGACTCTGCTCATTATCACTATCCTCATATTTGCTGTTCTTAATCTGCTCTTCCTCATCCTCTAAAACTACCTCAATGTAATATATTTTCCCTTTTCCCTGACACCTTTGTACGGAAGTCCATGGCTCTTTACAAGTGAAACATAGTTTCTTCCTCCTTAGCTCATTTGTTGTCTCATAATCCACCTTAGGAGGGATACTCTTAGGCTGATCATCAATCTTCTGATTTGGTTTAGAGCTTTTGGAATTTCCTTGAGGCTGCTGATAGAAAGTGGATGAAGTGTCCAGGTCCATTGCCTTTTTAATTGCATCCTGTAGAGAGTCAGGTTTGAGAACCTTCACAAATCCTTTGATCTTATCATTCAAACCTTCAACAAATAGCACGACCTTCCTTTTCTTTGACATATCTAGAACCATAACTGAGATCCTCTGAAACTCATTTATGAAGGAATCCAATGGACCACTTTGTTTCAGCTGTGCCAATTCTCTATAGAAGACTTCAATATCCTTCGTGTCAAATCAAGCAATTAACTTAGTACTTAACTCTTCAAGAATTAATCAATCCACGGTCCTGTGTCACGAGACCATGATGCCACCAATCATATGCTGCCCCTTCTAAGTGCATCGTAGAAAATTTAATGGCCTCTGTTTCCTTCATGGGTTCAAGTGTCAGGAAGGTATCTAACTTATATATCCAAGCATGAGCAGTTGTCTTACCGCTGCCATCAAATGTAGGAAGGATCAACTTATTTATAGCATGTTTCAAATCCTTGTTTTGAGTTTTAGGACTTCTTTCTTGCCTTGTCCTTGTGATTTCTTTGCTGCCCCATATACTATATGAAGCTTAAATCTGCTTTGACATGATCCGGTATTAAATCCCATTCATCATGCATAGTCATAATGCTACCGGGTATAGCCACTGCTGCTTCAGCATTATTCACCTCCTCTCATCATTACCATCAACAAAAGTAGGCATCAAAGGCCTATCAGATGAGTGTGTGGGAGCTCTTCCACCTCGTGGGGAGCCAACTGCGCTACCTCCAACACCCTGACTACGCTGAGATCTTCTTGGGGTTGCACTTAACTGTTGTATAGCTATTGTAAGCTGTTGAAGAACATTGGCAACCTGTTCTTGTCCTGTTTTTATTCCTCTCAAAGTATCTCTTACTTCTCTAGCTTCATCCCGTGGTGGGTTGTTATCTCTCCTATCCCCCATATCTGAAACTTGTTCTGAATTCCTAAAAGATGTCCCAATCAATTCTGATACTGTTTTTCCTTCAGGTACTAGTGGTGGTTGCCAAGTTTTGCGTTGCTCCCTCTAATAATATCTTCTTTCCCTGTGGCTAGGTTGCATTTACAATCTGATGAAAACCCAAAGGCTGGCAGGTTCGAAGCTTTGATACCACTGTAATAACAGCAACTAGTTTTGATCCCAAAATTACATCCCAAATCTCACATATACAACATAAGCATTTCATCAAACACTTGCAGGATCAGACATTCAGAAGTTATCATTGATTTCACAGAGCAATTTTGTCAAACACTTTGTATGCTTCCTTTTGTTTACACGCAAATCTCTGTATTATTGTTTGAATCTTATAGTTTGTAGTTTACTGGACTGAATGTGTTGAATTTGTCTGCTTGTTGAATGTATTGTTTCACATCATCATGTTGTGCAACTCAATATTCATAAATAGTAATATTGAATTTCAAGAAAGCATAACAACTGATTGAAAAATATTATTTATTACACTATGTCCAAGTTGCAGTACTTTTGAAGGATTGGAATTATTTACAGAGGATGAATCATTGCTTTCTAATAAAAAATGACAATATGTAATTGCACAAATCAAATTGCTCTCAGGAAACATGTGAAGTTTTGACCTTTTATAGTAATCTGGTCATGTACTCACCAAACACCCATTAAGCCTGTCAACTTAGCTGTGCTAAGAATATGTGCTGCCTTTGTGTGAATACAAGTTGATGCTTGAGTCTTCCGTGCTCTTACTGGCATTCTAAGCAAACCTCGAAACTGTAGGATTGATATATGGGAAACTTGGAATATAAACGTTGAGTTTTGGATTGCTCAATCCACTTGTCATTTCCAAATTTTTTGTTTCACATAACTTTCATTTGCTGTGGAAAGAAGCTACAATGCCTGGGAATGATACCATCGGGTGTTGGTCTCCATACAAGAAATCTGTTCGAAAAACTTCACAGCAGATTTAATTTGGAAACCCTAGCGCTATGCCCAACAATTATATCTGTTCTCAAACAGCAATTATGGCAATCCATAAAAACACTAACAATCCTTAGTCTCCTTCAATTATGGCAGCATCTAGAAAGCCACATTCAGATTCTGAATACAAATGAAGAGCCTGTGCTGTTTGAACCAAGACTTCACCCAGAAGAGACATGATGGTGAATAGAAATGTCCACAAATAACCACGATCTCAATAAACCAATAACGAGAGAATTCCATGCACTTAGAACGGCTCCCCAAATATACACTATGCGGGAGATACCAGCATTTAGGAAATATATTTCTCACCATATAGTTGCCCAATTACGATTCACAGCTAATAGACTTTAATATACTTTGGCCCAGCTATGTAATATTGTTGCTGATGAATAATATTTCAAATATCGGCTCAAATATTCACCAGATGTCTTTTGCGCCTCTTTTCGTAATTATCTCGAGTTTATTACTTGAGAATTCAAATGTTTGCCAAAATATTCTTTGGGCCCCACATCAATAGATGTCCACTCAAATCAAAAGCTAACCTTTGTTTATCTCATGAAATATATATCACTAGTGCCAAATATTTGAGACTTCAACTTCCACACATAGAAATATTGTTTCCCATAAATATTAGCATTGGCTCATATGAAATATTATATCAGAGCTCGATATTAATGAATTTATTTCATTCACTCTTATGACAAAATAATAAAAGCCACGATAGATATGTAAGCCCAGATTGATGTCAACATATAATAATCAGGATAAAGTATCTCTTTATTTCTCTAATGTCAGAAATAAATATTTCAGACCCTGCAAATACCTTCTTTCTCACAATTCGTCTCTGTAAGTGACTCCAATTTGGCACAAATGTGAATTCCGTAATGAATTCACTATTCGAAGAACTAGGTTTTTGTCCAACTCTTCAATCAATTCCTGAAGGTTTTCATCTCTAGAAATATCAGCTAATGCAAACGCACCAGACAAATTCTTCAAATCAAAATATCATCTGAACATGCCCTGAATAATCCTCTCCATGTACTCTTATAACATTCTACAGGAAACTCTTGGCTTTCCATCAGCTTGTCTCTTGGCATTTCGTTTCTTTGCCTTTTAAGTTGAAAATAAAGCGACTCTTATTTTATAATTTTGGTTGTCATAAAAAGTCACTTTAATTGCTCTATTAAATAATTAAATTAAGCTGCCAATATATTCAACAACTTAAATAATTAATTATTTAATTAATTTCAAATGTCCCATGAAGGGGACATTACAGGTCGGAACGTCCAACCAGTTGCAGATCCATCTCTTGGAGTAACCAATCCACAAGAGACAAGAATGTGCAACCAAGATTAGATCCATCTCTTGGAGCAACCAATCCAGAAGAGGCAAGAATGTCCATCCAAGACTAGGTCCATCTTTTGGAACAACCAATCCACAATAGGCAGGAGTGTCCAACCGGGACGAGATCCATCTTTTGGAGCAACCAATCCACATGAGGCAGGAAAGTCCAATGGGGGCGAGATCCATCTCTTGGAGTAACCAATCCACAAGAGGCAGGAATGTCCAGCCGGGAACAGATCTATCTCTTGGAGTAACCAATCCACAAGAGGCAAGAATGTCCAACTAAGACCAGATCCATCTGTTGGAGTAATCAATTCATCATTTAACCTTCAAGAGGTAGGAATGTCCAACTAGGACTAGATTGATTTCTTGGGGTAAGCAATTCATCACTTAACCTACAAGAGGTAGGAATGTCCAACTAGGATTAGATCCATCCCTTGGGGTAATCAATTCATCATTTAGCCCACAAGAGGCATGAACGCCCAACCAAGACTAGATCCATCTCTCGGGGTAACCAATTCATCACTTAGCCCACAAGAGGCAGGAACGTCCAACAGGGACTAGATCCATCCCTTGGAGTACAATCTAACTTACTTCATATCTCTGTCATAGGACTGTCACTTATTAGTAGGGTTAATTCTCAAAACCCTTGTCGCTCTTGTGTCCTCTTCTTGGTTTAGAAAGTCACGAATATTTCTTTTTGGACTGTCATACCTTCATCCATGCAATATAGGGTTGGCTTTTCTCTATCACGTTCTATGAACTGTCATCTTATCTTTCAACTCTACCTTTGATATAAGTCTGCAACAATATTCTTGAAGTATTCCAAACAGACCCGAATCCTTGGATTGTTTCAAGGATTTTAGACTGTCCTAATGGCCTTTATTCATTGTAATACTAATAATTGATATGTCTCCAAAGAAATAAAACGATAAATTATTGATCTCCTTCTTCAGTTGTTTCTGAAACTCCTTATCAATTTGCTCAAAAAATCGCTTCTTAAATCTGCTTATACTCTTCTGCTTAATGTTCTTCAAAGATTTGTGCTCAAGAGGGTTTGACACAATCTGCTTTAATTTGCTCACAAGTCTGGAAAATGTAAATGTCTCAAAAAATATGCTCAGATCTGCTTTTTAATTGGAATGATAATCAATTGAATCCATGATAAAATGATCTATAATAACTTCTTATCTATACCCTTTAAGTAATGCTTGTAATGTCCCTCAAGTTAGTAGGAACATGCTTTGATACCACTGTAATGTCCCCTTTTGGGATCACCTTCTTTAACTTAACTAAATTTAATTATGTTATATTTTAATTCTATTATTTTTATATTTTTAATTTAAGTTTTATATTCAATTTTATTATTAGTATTTATTATTAAATCCTATTTAAAAAATGGGACATCACATACCAATGTGTAGATTATAATCATTTCTGCCTCGAGGCCCAATCATGAAAGGGAAATGCAGTTCTCTATTGGTTCCTTAACTGTTGTTATAACCTGCAATAGTGTTTGCTAAATTGACTATTCTTTTGCTTGGTAAGTCATTATTGATGGAAGGTGTAATGTCCCTTTTTATGAGATTTGAGACACTACGAAGATTTCTACAATTCTATGATTATAGCTTAATCAAATACTCAATTTTGATTTCTAATTCCAATTGCAGATGCCAAGTACAATGGAAATAAATAGCAATTCCAAATGCATATGCTGAATATAATGGAAATATGTATTAATTCCAAATGCATACGCTTCCAGTCATTGATAAGGTTGCATAACAATAATCACAATAGCTGTATCTGATATGACAATGAGAAATATGCTGAATAACCTGAATGGATGTCTCTGATATGTGCTGTTGATCCATTCTGCATATATAGGTCGATATAATGGCGTTGAGATCTCTAAGGGCAGAGATGTCAAGTACAATAGATAAAGGATACTGTACAGGCTGTTTCTGATCAGTCTTTATCTCTATGCGCTGTTAATGAAGCCGTCTCTGATATAAATATAAATACTTGCACCTTTGATTGCGGTTAGCAATCGGTTGCTTTTAGCAGAACGATCCACAATGGAACTGTTATATATTTAATTCAATATTCAATAATTCATGTCCTCCTTGAGGGATTGTGAACTCCATCTTATATCATGGAATGGAAATGAGGAATTATGTAACCAAAAGTCATGTCTTATGATCTTCCAAATATATTTCTTATTTAGTACAACGATCATTGACTTAATCATGACCTTTATTAATCGTACCATATATAATCGACCTTCATATTATTACATAGTCTTCCTTTAATTATCCCATAATAGTTATCGCACTCTTCCACTATAAGAATGATGGTTATTGCTAATGACTCGTGCCTCCTCTGGGCAATCTGTTCGATGATACAAAGCCATTAATTATTGTCGATAATAGTTTCCTGATATATGGGAATCGATAGGTATTATTGCCGTTTGGACAGGCTTGCTGGAAACGGTATTTCCGTCGCCATCCTTGGTAATCATTGTTTATTTCTGTTGACATATAATCTACATTGTTTGATATAGGATGCAGGCCATGTGTTCATCTGTCACCCCCGATATCTTACTAAGTCTTAGTCGCTGTTGACTAAATCTGATTTTCTCCAAGTGTAGTCTTGGTTACAATGATTATGTAATCCTTCCAATGCATATTCCATTGTGCCGCCTTCATAATCGTATTAAGCATTTGCCTTTGAAATAGTCGACCATCTCATGTAATTGATACTTCCTTTCTATAATATGGCATCCTTAACTGCTGTATCTTCTCTATAGCTTGTAATTTATTATTCATGGAATCCTTTCAAAGGAAATCACGGTATAGATATCGTTTCATTAGTTATCGTGATGTTTATTTGTTCATCTCTGAAATGTATTGTTGGTATACATCAGGCATAATGGTTGCTGTTATTTGCTGCTAATACACCTAAGCATCGTCATAACCTGGCAATGGAAAATTATAAATTGATTGCTGACATCACTTGTCTCCACCCGTCCATTTGTATCCCAGACTTAAACTTGTTTTGTTAGATATTACCAATGATAATGTTTGGTCTGCTTAATATAATATTGTATATCCTTGTCATTAATAAGTTTCAATCTTTAATTAAAACTTATTAGATCGTATATCCTTTAGGTTCCAATTTGGGGACATTACAGAAGGATCTGAAATACATAAGGTTTCAATATACAAACCCGCCCCAACTTCCTAGCAGAAAGAAAGAAAGGCTTCTTTTATTTGTTTACCATTTAGGCTAGTCTGGTATTAAAGTTTGGACAGCAAGCCATTACCGTCATGCTCATGGAAATCAATTCAAAGTTGTAAAAATTGAGCTCGAACCCTATAGGTAAGATTCAAGAACATTTTCAGACTTAATTCAAACATGAATGTAAGGTTCTAATATCCATCTCTCTTGGTCATTCTCTACATTAATAAAGATTTATGGGAAGCTTTAGAACATATAAAAGTTAAAATGAAATATTACGTTGTATACAAAGAACCTTCAAGGTACTTTCTCGAGTATGCATTCAGTTGAGAAGAGACGGAGAATAATAAGAATAGTTCATGTTTGTTAGTATCTAAAGGAAATTGCTAATACTTGCTAGCTTCTACTGGCAGCCGTGAGCTCTCTGACTTGAGCTTTGAATCTTTTCTTTTTCAAAATCAAGAAGTTTATTCCCCACAAACTAACATTTCCGCTTGCATCCCTTCTTAGAATTGTTTTTTCTCATAATAATCCTATTGATTCCAAATTCCCTTCGATAAAATGAATAGAAATCCGTTATTCCCTAAACGCCATTCATTTTAATTTGCGTTTCAATTTCATTCCCAATTCATTTATACCGAGATGCCATTTCATCTCCCATCGATTTGCAATTTCATTTCACCCATGTTCGATGGGTTTGAGAAAATTGATTTTCCCAAAAAGGAAAGGTGTCGGCTTATGAATAATGCAAGGTTTGCAATACATAGAAATTATCACATATCAAACTTCTGGCTTCATTAGCCGTTATACATACATACATACATATTGCAATGATCCAAATTGACCCATCATAAAAAATCAGAGGATTAAGTACATAAACAATTATGTATTGATGTGAATTCTAATATATATACTTATATATGTATATATGTACACATGTGCTTGCTTCATCATATTGCGCACATATACACATACACATATACATATATATAGTCATTGTTCACATACATAATTATGTATGTATTGAATTGTTAATTTAATTTAAAGCAAAAGACCAACATAGATTCGTATGGCTCAATTTCTTATCTTGAACTTAATTAAATGAGAGTTTATGTTGACATTAAAAATTCACATTAAAGAAGAAAACCCTAATGGCCCAAATGACTTTCTAGGTCTTGACAAACTTGAAATCTAGACCTTGACCCACAACACTAGGCAATAACAACCCTAGACGTGTCTTACTCACAGGCTTCATACGACTCAGATGGAAATTCGACCTTCCAAATGTTTATGCCCTCTACCTGATGTACTCACCCTTCCTTCTTGGAGGCAATAGGATTCCTACATCCACTTGCTCACAAGAATATAGTTAGCCGAAAACTTGTTAAAATTCAAGTACACACACACATATATGTATGTATGTATGTATCTATAACAAATCATAAATTTATTTAATTGCTTATCAAAAACATTTCTCAATGGAATTACTGAATCATTGTTCATTGCGGTCATATAATTATCATCATATTCCAATGCAATATAAACATAGCAAAATAACTTGTGCAAAAGAAGGATGTAACCAGTATTCCAGGACTCTGTGAGTCTAGAGGCAATTCGATTCTCTTGGTTCTGGGGAGCCCGGGACTTGCACTCACTGAGTTTGGTCAAGTCTATTAGAATTGGCAAACTTGCTGAGTCCCGACCCCAGGACTCAACTACAGCCAGCATAAAAGAAAAAGAAAATAAAAGAAAATAATTGTTTTCACTTGTCCAAAATGTGTTTTTATTTGCCTCCCAACCCTAAAAGCTCATTTCTATTGTTTGCAAACACAAAGAGGAGAGAAAGATGGGCATCTGAGTAAAAATATTGAGGCATTGTAGAGCAGACCAGCAGATCGATTAAAGAGGAGATAGTGATTGTTGATTGTTGTGCAAGTTAGTAGCTTGCATTCATTCATTTTAGAGGAGTTGAAGAAGGATTTAGAGGAGGCCTCTACAAATTTGAAGGTGCATTTCTTCATTTTTGGAGCAAGTTTGAAGAGGTAAGCTTGTTGTTTTTATATATTTTAACTTCCATATTTTCCATTTTATTGTACATTTGTTTTAGTTTTGTTTCATTTTATATTGATGGAAAAAATAAGAAACCCTAGGGCTTAGGCATCCAATAATCAAACTTGAGCTATTTTTCACTTAATTCTTTTGCTACAAATCCTAACTAGTATTGTTTTTCCTTTTTTTTTTAATTCAATTAGAATGTGTAGATGCTGATTTTTTTTCATTTATAATAGATTGCAACTTAATGTCTTAGTCTAGTGGTACCCCAAGCCCAATTAGAAAGGATACGACTTGGAAACATGCCATCCTTGGATCAAAAAAGGAGAAGTAATATGTTTCATTGCAATACGAAATATAGTGGGGGAGGTATTAACCAGTTGAAGTATCACCTTGCACCTATACCATACCATGATGCCAAACCATGCAAAAAAGCACCCATTGAAGTTATACGTGATGTGCAAGCTCAAATAGAAAAATTTGAAGAGAAAAAGAATTAAAAAAGAAGCAAATGGAAGAAATGAAAGACATTGGTGGAGAGGCTTCTTCAAATCCTTGGTCTCCATTTTCCTACATCTACAAGTAGTGGTAGTGCAAGTGTGAGCATTGGACCTCAGATTTGTAAAAATAAATTCACATTAGATTTACTTTTTGTTCCACGCATGGCTACAGGTGCCCAACCATCACTTGAGACCATGGGTTGGAATAAAGAGAAGCATGACATTGCAAAAAGTGCAATTGGAGATTTTTGGTTCTACAACACCATTCCATTTCATGCAACAAGGTATTCATTATTATTTTGATTTCGATACATCTTATTTTTTTTTGTTTTTAAGTGTATATCACATTGATTATTTTAATTTTTAAAGTTAAAAGTAAAAATTAATACTTATTCTATTTATTTAATTTGTTTTAGGTCTCCTTATTGGAAAATTATGATAGATGTTTATCATATGCAAAGACCATTATAGGGATTGAGACAACTGATCGTGTTTTTGATTAGTATAGCTTTTAGTAGTCGGCCAAGGAGACTGTGCAAGTAATTTTCCATTATATTTTTGTTCTCGTTTCCATTTCATTTCCTTATTTTTGTTCACACTTGTTTATGTTCATTGTTAAAACTTAAAAGTAAAACTTAAAACTTAAAGCTTAATGTTTTAAATTTCACAATGATCGCAATTCACAAAGCCTCTTGTTGTTCTCCTACAAGTTGTAGATGGAGAAAACCCGCAACGGGCTACATTTGTGAGGGCACTGACATGAAGGAGGTCATTAGATCTTTTTATTCACAAAATGAGGCTAAGTACAGTCCCCTATGGGAGATCATTGATCGACAATGACACCATCTGCTTCACAAGGCTATGCATGTAGCTGCCTACTACCTTAATCTGGCGTTCCAGTTTCCCCTAGATTTCAAGGTCGATGGCGAATTGTTGAGTGGGCTCTATGAAGTTGTAGAGCGAATGTCACTTGATTCTTCAGTCAGAGCACATATGGTTTGTGAGCTAGAGATGTTTAGGAATGCACAAGGAGAATTCTTTGCACAAGAAATATGCAAGCAAAATCAGCCACAAATGATGCTAGGTAAAAATCTATTTAAGGCATAATTTAAAATTTAAATTTTTAACTTTTCTATCTAGAGACTTAACATTTTATGTTGATAATTTCAAAGCTATAGAATATAATTGATTTTTATTTTCTCATTTTAGATGCATGGAGGGAGATGATTGGTGCTAAGGTGCCAGATGTATAGAGAATTGCAATTCGTATCTTGAGCCAGTTGTGTAGTGCTTCAAGATGTGAATGCAATTGGAGTATGAGCACATACACTCCAAAAAGCACAACGGGTTGGTAGTGCAAAGGTTGAATGATCTTGTGTATGTTCATTACAACCTGTGCCTCTATCAAAGATAGATCTTGGGAACTGACATATCTCCTATCAGTTTAGAGGAGGTTGATCCACATTCAGAGTGGAACACCGAGGTTGATGATCTTATCTTTAGCAATGAAAACTTGGAATGGGTTGATTAGGTTGTAATGGACACCCCTGAATGCCCCAAAAAATTAAACCCACTGCTGAAAGGAATTATGTCAAACAGTTTGCATTCAACTTCTTATTTCTCCATTTAATGTTTTAAACCCCTTATAACACTAGAAATCAAACATTTATTTGTTTGTTGTGTTTTGTGCATGGAATAGGAATCATACAACATAAACAAGAAATAAACTACAATAATATGCAAAGTGGACAATGAACTGCTGCCGATAAGATGTTATTTTCAGAATTAATAAAACCAAATACATGGCAGATTTATCAACTCACTAATTACTCCAGCATTAATGAAATAATACTCCAGCCCATGCTTTCGAACTTGCTGCTACAGTGACGTGAATAGTACCACGTGAATAGTGCCGTGTGAATAGTGTCACGTGAATAGTGCCGCATGAATAGTGCCACGTGAATAGTGCCGCATGAACAGTGCCGCTACAGTACTTTGTCCTTCAATCATTCCACTACCTTCATTAAATCATTCCCTCAAAGCGGCATAAGCATTGGACAAGTAGTGAAGAAGATATGCGCAAAATACCAAATTTGCCTGTAGCTGGAAATGCAACTAAACTGTCTGATAATGTGATGCAGGAGCATCCTGGGTGTAAGAGCAATCTTGCATCACCCAAAAATATTTCTGTTTTTGAATTTAATAAGGGCTATCCTGTGCAGAGCTGCTATTTATGGAAAGTTACTATTTTTGGTAATTTTCGTCTGTGCTCAGAATGATCTAATTTCTTTCTTGGAGGTTCATTTTGGTCATATAAGTCCGCCAGTAAAGTTTCATTTCCAGATCAAGTGTATGTTGGAAGATATTGAAGATTTTCGGTATTGGCAGCAGGGTACAGAAACTTTGAACTCAATTTTGAAGGCTTTAGAGGCCCCGGATGAGGTCGAAAATTTGGGTGACGGGCGCTTGCGCGAGTCAAGCCTGTAGAGCGCTTCGTGGCGTTTCCGAAATGGGGTTATAATAGCCGAGCGGGTCAACGGGTGATGACTTATGGTCTTCGGAAGTTGGGCCACCTGAAATGGCGAAAAATAATTTTCTTCAAAATTTCTATTCGGGTTTCAAAGGTTATCTTGAGCCGACTATGATGTAATAAAATGTAAAATAAAATAATTCTAAGTTTGGTCGGCCTTATTGGCTAAAAATTCTGGAACCTTCCCAGGCGGTGGAAAATTGCCTATATAAGGAAGGTTGTATTATTGTCTTAGGCAGTTCAGAATAGTTCTGGGTAGTAGATTTGGGTAATAGTTCGAGGCTTTGTCCTACAGAATATTGTAAGGGAATGCCCATGTGGCTTTGCATATTGTAATTCTGAAAGTTTGTAATTCCACATTTGTGGAGATAATAAGAAGCCAATTTTCTGTTCTTGCATATTGTTGTTGTTTCTCTATGTCTGTTATGTGTTTGTGGTATTAAGGGGAACACCCTTCATCAAGTGGTATCAGAGCAGGAGTTCTTGAGTGTGTAAACAGATCGCCGACTGTGAGGCAGTTTGCACCAGGACCGTGGCTAGGGTTTCAGCGCGCATCACGAAAATGCCTCCACGACGAGAACGTGGCGGAAGAGTTGGTGCTGTGACACCTGAGGTTAGAGAGCTGCAGAGACAAGTGCGAGCATTGCAAGAAGAGATTCGCAGAAGAATGAATCTCAATGTCAGAGACGAAAGCGAGGATGAATATCAAGAAGGAGAAGCCGAAATTGTGAACCAGGAGGAAGAAAGACTTTTTCGGGCCATTTCCAAGATTGGGAAAAGACCTAAGATTGAGGTTCCTACATTTTCTGGAAATCTTAACCCAGAGGAATTGATTGACTGGATCAATGAATGTGAGGAATATTTTGAGTACGAAGATGTTGACGATCCTGATAGGGTCAAATTTGCGAAGGCCAGATTGAAAGGTCATGCGAAGATCTGGTGGCAAGAAATTCAGTTGGAGCGAAATAGAAGAGGGAAAGATAAAATCACAAGATGGGATCGGATGGTGGATAAGTTGAAGCGACAGTTCATTCCTGTTGATTATGAGCTTGACCTACTGAAGAAAATGCAGAGTTTGAAGCAAGCAGGAAGATCTGTTCAGGAGTATACAGAGGAGTTCTATCGACTTCTCATCAGAACAGGCCATGCAGAAGCTGATAAGGAGAAAGTTGCCCGATACCTTAATGGGTTAAGGCCAAGCATTCAGGAGGAGCTGAATCTGGTTCGAATGAACAGTATTGAAGAGGCATACCAGTTTGCCCTAAAAGTAGAGGAAAAGCTGAACAAGAAGTTTGAGAGTAGACAAAACGGAAGAGGTCGCGGTGGACGATCTGGTGGACGGTCATACGGTGGCCGAAATGAAGATCCGAAAAAGAAGGATGAGGCCAGTAGCAGTCAGAATCAGCGAGGAAATAATTCCAATCGCTTCCAGGATCAGAATAATAGAGATCAGAGAGGAAGAGGAAGGGGACAAGGATCTGGAAGAGGTGGCTTCCGTGGAACATGTTTTCACTGTGGAGAAGAAGGTCATAGGGCATTTGAATGTCCTCAGCGCCAAGGCAGAATAGACAGGAGAAATGAAGGCCAGGCCAGAGTTGCACATGTAGATGAAGATGCCAGATCATCAAATTCTGAAGATGCTGAAAGAGGAGAAACGTTGATTAACAGAAGAGTCTTGTTGAGTGGTGAGAATGAACCTGAGCAAAGGAGGAGCCTGTTTCGCACCAGGTGCAAGTGTGAAGGTAAATGTTGTGATGTAATTATTGATAGTGGAAGCACTGACAATTTGGTGTCAGAAGAGATGGTGACAAAGTTGAAGCTCAAGAGACAGAAACACCCACATCCATATCGGATTGCCTGGGTACAGGATGACCACAAGGTCATGGTCAATGAACAATGCCTGGTGAAGTTCAAGATTGGCGGATACCAAGATGAGGTATTGTGTGATATCATATCTATGGATGCATGTCATATGTTGTTGGGTAGACCATGGCAGTTTGACAGATGTGCTGTACATGATGGTCGTGCGAATACCTATTCCCTGACAAAGGATGGAGTGCGGCATAAGCTAAAACCATTGAAAGAGACTGAAGAAAAGGTATGTGGTAATGCAAGGATAACTTTTGTTGATGGAAGAAATTTCCTAGATGGTATGAGGCATGAGCATGTATGTTTTGCTTTAATTCCAAAAGCTGGTAAAGAGAAAGTAGAAGATGTTCCTGTAGAAGTTGTAGATTTGTTGAATGAGTTTCAGGAGATTGTATCCGATAACGTGCCTGATGGATTACCACCAGTCAGGAAGATCAGTCATCAGATGGACTTGATCCCAGGAGCGAGTTTGCCGAACAAGGCAGCACACAGAATGACACCTGCAGAAAGTGAGGAGTTGAACAGACAAGTACATGAGTTGTTACAGAAAGGATTGATCCGTGAGAGTCTGAGTCCCTGTGCTGTACCAGCGGTATTAGCACCAAAGAAGAATGGAGAATGGAGGATGTGTACAGATTCTAGGGCAATAAACAAGATCACAATCAAGTACAGGTTTCCATTGCCACGAATGGATGATATTATGGACTGTTTGAGTGGAGCTGTGTATTTTTCAAAGATAGATCTGAAAAGTGGATATCATCAGATTCGGATCAGAGAAGGAGATGAATGGAAGACTGCCTTCAAGACAAAGGAAGGACTATATGAGTGGTTAGTCATGCCTTTTGGGCTAACCAATGCACCGAGCACTTTCATGCGGCTCATGAACGAGGTTCTGAAAGAATTTCTGGGTAAGTTTGTCATTGTTTACCTAGATGATATTTTGATCTTTAGTAAGACATTGGATGAGCATATGATGCATATTCATATGGTATTTGAGAAGTTGAGAGAAGAGAAATTGTTGATTAATTTGAAGAAGTGCAGTTTTGTGAAGAAAGAGTTGGTGTATTTGGGGTTTGTAGTTTCAGGAGAAGGTCTAAAAATGGACCCAGAGAAGGTACAGGCTATTCTTGAATGGCCTACTCCAAGGAATGCTACTGAGGTAAGATCTTTTCATGGTCTAGCTAGCTTTTACAGAAAGTTTATCAGAAACTTTAGCAGTATTTGTGGACCCTTAACTGAAACAATGAGAGGGGATAGAAAAGAGTTTAAGTGGACTAATGGGGCAGAAAAGAGTTTTCAATTGTTGAAACAAAAAGTTACAGAACAACCTGTTTTAGCACTTCCAGATTTTAATAAGGTGTTTCAAGTAGATTGTGATGCTAGTGGTACTGCAATAGGAGCTGTTATGAGCCAAGAAGGTAAACCTGTTGCTTATTTTAGTGAGAAGTTAAATGATGCCAAGAGGAAATATTCTGTTTATGATCAAGAATTTTATGCTATAGTTCAGGCATTAAAGAAGTGGAGACACTATCTACTTCCTAAGGAGTTTGTTTTGTATACTGATCATCAAGCTTTGCAATATTTGAATAGTCAAGGAAAATTGAATCAAAGGCATTTGAAATGGGTTGAGTTTTTGCAGAGTTATACATTTGTTTTGAAACATAGGAGTGGAAAGTCTAATAGGGTTGCAGATGCTCTTAGCAGAAGGCAACTATTACTGGCAGAAATGCAGATTGAAGTGGTTGGGTTCAAGGAACTCAAGAATTTGTATCCAGAGGATCCCGATTTTGGTGAAGCTTGGAAAGCTTGTACAGAACCTGTTACTCTAGACAGGACAAAATGGTTGGATTTCATCATCCAGGATGATATGCTATTCAGAGGGAGTTAGTTGTGCATTCCACGAAGTTCTATGAGGGAGAATCTCGTCAAGGAGAAGCATAGTGGAGGATTGGCTGGACATTTTGGTCGTGATAAAACCCTTGCTTTGGTTGGTGAGAATTATTATTGGCCACAATTGCAGCAAGATGTGAAGAAGTTTGTACAGAGTTGCAGAGTATGTCAGATGGCGAAAGGAGTGAAGCAGAATACAGGGTTGTATCAGCCATTACCTATACCAGAGAAGCCTTGGGAGGATATCAGTATGGACTTTGTTCTTGGTTTACCGAGGACACAGCGGGGACATGATTCAATTTTTGTAGTAGTTGACCGATTTTCAAAGATGACACATTTCATTCCCTGCAAGAAGACTAATGATGCTGTTCATATAGCAGAATTGTTTTTCAGAGAAGTGAGACTTCATGGTTTGCCAAAGACCATAGTTTCAGATCGGGACACTAAGTTTGTTGGGTATTTCTGGCGTACATTGTGGAAGAAGTTGAAGACAGATTTGAAGTTTAGTTCATCACATCATCCACAGACTGATGGACAGACAGAGGTGGTGAATAGGAGTTTGGGAAATTTGCTGAGATGTTTGGTTGGAGATAAGCCAACAGGATGGGATTTGATTTTACCACAGGCAGAATTTGCATACAATAATTCTGTCAATAGGAGCACTGGTAAATCACCATTCCAAATTGTATATGGAAGTAGTCCAAGAAATGCATCTGAATTGAGAAAGATAGATAAAGGAGAAATAAGTAGTGCTGAAGCTGAGGATTTTGCAGAACACTTGAAGAACATCCATGAGGAGGTGAGGAAGCATATTACCAAGATGAATGCACAGTATAAGGCTAAGGCAGATGAGAAAAGGAGGTATAAGGAATTTCAGGTTGGTGATGAAGTTATGGTTCATTTGCGGAAGGAGCGGTTTCCAGTTGGTACATATAACAAGCTGAAAATGAAGAAGTTTGGGCCATGTAAGATACTGAAGAAGCATGATTCAGGAAATGCATATGAGGTAGAATTGCCTAGTGAGCTGAATATTTCACCAGTGTTTAACATTTCAGATTTGACAGAGTATCACGAAGGAGGTGTTGAAGATGAGGTTGCAGCAGCACAGTGGAGTATTCCAGCAACTAGTTCAGACACTAAGGAGATCGAAGATATACTGGACAGTCGTGTAGGCAGAAGCACAAGGAACAGGACATATGAAGAATATCTGGTCAAGTGGAAAGGACGGCCTGTTGAAGATTCATCATGGCTGACAAAGGAGGAGGTTAGCCATCTTCGTTTTCCTCTGCACACCTGAGTCGTGACAGGGTCACTTCTCAAATTACCCTGGGTGTCTGATGCAGGAGCATCCTGGGTGTAAGAGCAATCTTGCATCACCCAAAAATATTTCTGTTTTTGAATTCAATAAGGGCTATCCTGTGCAGAGCTGCTATTTATGGAAAGTTACTATTTTTGGTAATTTTCGTCTGTGCTCAGAATGATCTAATTTCTTTCTTGGAGGTTCATTTTGGTTATATAAGTCTGCCAGTAAAGTTTCATTTCCAGATCAAGTGTATGTTGGAAGATATTGAAGATTTTCGGTATTGGCAGCAGGGTACAGAAACTTTGAACTCAGTTTTGAAGGCTTTAGAGGCCCCGGATGAGGTCGAAAATTTGGGTGACGGGCGCTTGCGCGGGTCAAGCCTGTAGAGCGCTTCGTGGCGTTTCCGAAATGGGGTTATAATAGCCGAGCGGGTCAACGGGTGATGACTTATGGTCTTCGGAAGTTGGGCCACCTGAAATGGCGAAAAATAATTTTCTTCAAAATTTTTGTTCGGGTTTCAAAGGTTATCTTGAGCCGACTATGATGTAATAAAATGTAAAATAAAATAATTCTAAGTTTGGTCGGCCTTATTGGCTAAAAATTCTGGAACCTTCCCAGGCGGTGGAAAATTGCCTATATAAGGAAGGCTGTATTATTGTCTTAGGCAGTTCAGAATAGTTCTGGGTAGTAGATCTGGGTAATAGTTCGAGGCTTTGTCCTACAGAATATTGTAAGGGAATGCCCATGTGGCTTTGCATATTGTAATTCTGAAAGTTTGTAATTCCACATTTGTGGAGATAATAAGAAGCCAATTTTCTGTTCTTGCATATTGTTGTTGTTTCTCTATGTCTGTTATGTGTTTGTGGTATTAAGGGGAACACCCTTCATCATAATGAAACTGATAACAATGGATTCCAAAGGCCAAACCCCAAGGGAATGACGTCTAGAATGTCACAAGAGAGGATAAACGTCCTCAAATGCCAAGAACGGATCTGCAACTCACACACCAATTTCTTCTCATATTCAACCTGTCTAATGAAGCCACAAACGCTTCCTTTTATTCTATTTCCAAGGGTCGGTTCAACTCTCATGGGCAATGTGGGATAAAAGATGAGCAATATAAAACATATATTAAAATATCCCCTTATGTCTCCCTTGGGTACACATCCCCATAAAATAAATATTAAAGTAACACTTTAATACTTTACAATTAAATTAAATGTTACTTTAATAAAACTTCAGGCATTAAAAAGTATTAGCAATCGGACTCCGAATAATGCAAGTGATAGCTCGTCGGAAAGCTCTCACCAAAGAGTATCAAATCCAATCACCAAAACTGGCCTCCACTGTGTCCTGTTGACTTACTAAAAATAGTAAGTATGCCTGAAACTGAGTAAATCAACTTCATTTTGGCCCAAACTAGAAATGACTAGGCCAAAACACTCCAGGATCCCCTTAAACCCTTCGTTAGCCCTCGGGACCATGTAGAACAAGGCTAACGCACACACGCTTGGTCAACTGCTAAAGTGGGGACATTACATAGGTGGATCGAGAGGTAACAATGGCAGAGGACACTAGAGCACAAGAAGACCTATTGGAGGATCCTAAGGATGATGTGGATGAGGATGTGGATGTCACTAAGATTGAGCCTAAGACACAGTTAGATATCATTGTTGTAACATCATCTAGGACCTATCTTAGGCTCCTCTAAACCTTAGACTTCTAGGCTCTAGCTTTTATTTTGGTATTTGTTTTGAAATTTCGATTCCATGGATTTCATATTCCATGAATTTTGTAGACATTTGACACTTTATATTTCTAATGTGCTATTTAATTTAACTTATTTCCTTTAGCTAAAGCCTAAAATTTGCATTTATACTTATGTGATCAATGTAAACTTGTGTATGTGTTCAAAGTAGCTTCTATTTGATGAGATTATTGTGTCTTTAAGGTTTATTTATTAAAAGATGCATGAAACAAGTTTTAAATCCTTAAAAAAAATTGAATTTTTTGGGGTTTTTCAATTTGCCGAGTTTTTGCAAAGTTCAGGGGCTGAGTCCGAGCCCAAGTAAAAAATAAACCAGCCAAATCCGAGCTGAGTCTAGGTCTTGTAACTATGGATGTAACAACTATGCTCACCGTGGTAAACTAGGACATAATTTGGAATTGCAGGATTAGAGAAATAAAAAATTTTGGAGGTCAAGTAAAATGACAGAAAAAAGGACGAAGTAATATTGCCATAATCCATTGGTGATATAAACAATGAAAGAGAGGACAACATCAATGATAACAAGCCGGACTATGACTATCTGTTTTGAGCAATCAGGATTGCAAATTTAGCCCTAGACAAAGGGAAAAGTGGAGAGTTTTGTTGTATGAAAGGTTGTCTAGGTGAGTTTGTTAAAATTGGAAGTTCTACCACTTTGTGAGTGGTGGAACATAGTCTCTCAATAGAGAAGGTTGTTTAGGTGAATTCCTGAAAATTGTGAAAAATACCAGAGCTGGAGGCCTGACTCGATTGGAAAGAGCTTTCTTGTTATAGGTACGAGCTCACAAGGTTCTCTCTCTCCTCTGCCCATGTGGTATTGGAGGGCTTGTTGTGCCAATGCCATTGGGCACATTATGGGGGGCTACCCAATTCATGTAGTTTAAAAAAAAAATACTAGGGTGATGGAACACTTATGACTGTAAAGTCTAAATCTGTTGGAGTAGCAAGCAAGCATCATTTTCTTATCTGTTGGAGTGGCAAGCAAGCATAATTTTATTTTGGCAATTAATTTGGATATAAGTATGTACCCAGTTTATCTTCCTAGATATTTGATGTGAGCACCAAGGCTGCTTATTATGCTGTCAAGGTGGATAAACATTTACGAGCATGCAGTTTTCATATCATTTGGTAATCAATTGAATTGTATCATTTGAATCACCCTACCATTGCTAATGTCAATGTTCTTCTTTCCGAATTTTTTTCAAATATTAAAACAAATAAATATCTTTTTAAAAGTAGGAAGGGGGCATAAAAATCAGAATAGTGTATTATGTAAGGAGGAAGAATAGGGTGGTGGTGGGAGTTGCTTGGGGAAATGTTAGGATAGTCACTAAACATTATGATACTTCTGGAACTCGTTAGTATTAATGGCCCACTATCAATGTTAGTGCAGCATTAGTATCTAGTGAGTTGACATCTGAAGTCCGTAATTTATAAAGTTTGTTTGGTAACTGGTTTACATTGTACAAGTATGTGAGGGCAACATTGCTGATGTATTTGATGATTCCTTTAACAGTGTTCAGTTATTGTATGTTTATTTCTCATGTGCAAGGTTTAAAAAAAAACATATTTAGTCAGACTGTAGCTAAATTTTCTGGCCAGGAAACCAGATACAATAGTCAAACTCGTCAATTTTGCAGGTACATTGATCAAGCAACTGACAACACAGTAGAAATACTTAACCAACACAACATAAACTTGTCAAACAACAGTTCTCTTGGTCAATACAAAAGAAATTAGCCAATGAAAGGTCAAGAGAGATCAACCAAACCCTAGTCATTTGCCTAGTTTACTGATGCCAGAGCTGCCATACATCTCCAGTCTCTTGTTTCTCCTTTTCTGCTATCAAAGTCAGCAGCTTAAATAGACTAGAATTCCATGGTTCTCACATTATGATATTTGAATTTTAGATCTTTTTTAGTTGCATGAGCTGGCTAGAAGAATAAATTGTAATGATATAGTGGATAGTGGATGATAAGTTCCTTTTTTAGTAAAACTGACATACTTTTATATCATATGCAAACAGTATAGCATTCCTAAGTTGATGAAAAACCAGGATTTATACTTACGAAGTTGATGCATGCCAAAGCAATTGCTTTGGGTTGATTTCATTCCATTTACTCTTAAACCAGGGACAAAAAAGTTAGTTTTTCCATGATTGCATAAAAAAATGACTTAAACTTATTTGTGAAACGCTGTTTTTATTTTTACAGGTCTAGTGCTCAGATTACCGATCTTGCATGGCAGTATATTTCACTCTTGATCAAATGATATCCTGGCCTGCATTCAAGAAAAGTAGTTGGTTGACTATCAATCCATATGAAGGAAGATTTATTGATGCTTCAAGGGCAAGGTTGAAAAATTGGCACCCGAAAGTTCAAAAGCAGACATGCGTGGCAGATAGACATGTGACTTCAAGCTCCTTAAAATTATGTGCGAATAAAAAACTTATGATGACCGGCGCTTCTCATACCCCCAATGGAGGTTTCTTTCATGAATCTGCAGAATGGAAGGTTCAGAGTCCTGTTTTATATTTTTAATGGCATTTAATAGTGAATATCATAGTTATTCAATAATGAATTCCTGCTGCTCTGCACTATTAAATGTTACAGCAAGCACCATCAACTAACTGATTTTGATTTGAGTCTTTCACCAAAATCTCTTGTCAGAATCCTGTCACAAATTGAATGTCCAAAGATTTGAGTTTTGCCTCTGTTAAGTTTTATTGTAGTTTCACAGAATTGCATTTTAATGTAATTGCTCATCCCATTGAATAAGAGGAAGTTTCTCACCCCACTGAGTAAGTGGAAGTTTTATATTTGCTCACTGCTGAATAAGTGGAGTGTTGATTTTCTCACCTCACTGAATAAGTGGAATTGCTATGGCCATTGTAATTGCACTCACCACTGAATCAGTGGAAGTGATTGTGTTATGTAATTACACACTCAGCTAAATAAGTGAGAAGTGTATGTATTCATTGTAATTGCGCACTCTGCTGAATAAGTGTTGAAGTGCTTTCTTTTCAGCTCTTACATAACACACTCCTCTGAAGAAGTGAAGTTTGGATGACATTGTTGCTAGTTTACTTTCTTTCAAGTTGTTGCATTTTTTATAGTTGGTGTGTTCCTATATGCTGCATGCTTTCACCTTGCCCATCTTCGGAACTAGATGAGTAGAAAGTGATAAAAACATTGCATTGCAGTTCATTTCAATTGTAAAATTTTCATAAAATTTGGGGGTGGTTATTACAGTGTTATCAGAGCTGGTGATCTTGCCAGCCTGTTGGAAGTGAACACTTGTTGCAAAGATCTTCAATTGCATGTCAGAATTTCAGTAGTTTTTATCACACTATTCATGATGACAAATCTTTTTCAGCAGTTTCATATAAGAGATTTGATTCCATTTTCCTGTGAATTGTGGCTTTAGAATTGGGAAAGAAGCTTTTTAGTGCAGGAAAGGGACTTGGGAACTTATATCTATTTTAGCAGTTTCATATCAGAGATTGGATTCCATTTTCCTGTGAATTGTGGCTTTAGAATTGGGAGAGAATCTTTTTAGTGCAGGAAAGGGACTTGGGCACTTACCTCAATCAAAGGATGGATGCTATTGATCTAAGATAAATCAACTTGATTCTATGGAGATGCAATATGGTGCGGTCCTTACTATAAATTCTTTGGCTTTTTAAGCCAGAACTTATGAGACACCCAGATGAAGATGTGAAACTTGCAGTCACCATTAGCATTGTTTATAACTCTTGAATCCCATACAATGATGACATAATGAAGGAAGTATTTGGGTGATTGTGGAGAGTTTCCATGCTTTGGATGATAGTAGACATCTTTTGTTGCCAAGAGTAAGAATTCTGGAAACTAAGGTTAGATCTCGTGTGTTGATGATTGACCTTGAATGTGATGATCTTATTCTCAAAATGTTTCACCATTTCTTTGGTAATATTAGAAAGTATCATGCAGAAAATGTTATAACAGCAATGCAGACTATTATGTCTTCGATTATGAATGAGAGTGATAATGTATACTAGTCTTCTTATTAGTCTTATTAGCTAATATGAGGAAGGATGACCAAGATTCTTTATTAGCTGCAAATGTGTTAGCTGAAATTGTTGTTAATAAATGTGAAGAAAAATTGAAACCTTATATGATGAATGAGTACGGGAAGGAATTTGTGAAAGTGGAGCAAGAGAAGGAAGAAGAGTTCACAGCACATATTTCCAAAGAAGAGCTGAAATTTAAGAGGGTCGAACATTCAGAACTTTCTTTTGAATAAGAAAATGTCTTATTTCAAAAGGCATGTATGGAAGACTCTCATGCTGCTGTACCATTCCCTATTAATTATTTCATTTAAAAGGGAGTGCTGTACCTTTTTGAAGTTCTTATCTTTTGTCACTGATTATACTCTTGTTGGGCCAAGGGGGGAGGAGGCTTAGGGTAGAGTAACTACTAATTTGGAGGATATTGGAATATCTTCTAGGCTTTAAAAGTTGTCGTACCACATACACATTTATACCACATTTTATTATCCTTACCAGAATTCTACTAATGGTGGAGTCCGCTGTAATATTTGAAATGGGGAGGAATTTATTAAAAGGGATTCAGAACATATTTAATGTATGCTGATTTCATATAAATCATTGCCTTTTGAAAATTGTTGGATTGCCGCATTAAAAAGAGACAAAGTCTAACACAAATTCTTGGTCTATCCCTTACCTATCATATATGCTTGAATGATTAATATTAATATATGCTTGCTAATACCATTCGAAAGGGGTTTGCAGCATATTTTGAATGACTTATATGCATGAATGAGTACTGTGTGGGTCAAAGGCAGGCAGATTTGAATATTTGAATATTTTGTAGACTGTTTGTTGGATGCAGTACTTCCTATGTTGGTTGTATATCTTGTTTTTTTGCTAATAAACTTTCATATAATATTATGGGGACAAATTCTTCAACGTTCCAACATAACAAATTCAGGTCTGTGTTGAGTTGAACATCATATGTGAAGCCCGATTTATATTGTTGTCATACTATGCTTCTATAACCTGCCATTCCACTTAGGGACAAAATTCAGAGCTTTGAGTTGATTGGCTATGGATTTTGATTTTATCTTAGAGTTGATTTGGTTTAATATTGTGAGTATCATCTATACAGTTTGGTAAATCCCAGGTTTTGGTTTAGTTTGTAGCACTTGTTCATCCTTCAAATATATTAGCTCCTATTTCAGTTATTTTACATTTTATGCATTTGCTTTCCAATTTTTTTGATAATTTCCTTTTCCAAATTGTTGGACAATTGCTTGTTATAATTATCTGGATAAAAATAGAAGATTATTAATATTTTCATCATTCTAGTGTAAGCATCTAAGTGGTTCATAGATGGTAGAGCTGTGTGGCTTGTCACCAGCAAATTAGTATCGCAACCATATGCTCTCACCTTGCTCACATTAGGATTTGGGTGATAAATTTTTTGAGGGTTTATGCATTTCATCAACATTTGCAAAAAAATAAAAAATATCCCTTTTAGGACTTTGCAAGAGAATAGATTTGAATGAATGTTTTCTCTCCTATTGCTAATTTGAAATCCATTAGATTGCTACTTTTGATTGTTGTTTTTGATTTTGAAGTAGACAAAATGCATGTGAAAATTGCTTTTTGCCACGGGGATATATAAGATGATATTTGTATGTAGAATGAGAAAATTATGTTACTAAAGGCAAGGAAAATTGGGTTTGTAAACTAAGAGACCCTTTTATGGTTTAAAACTGTCTCCTAGGATTTGGTACCAACATTTTGATGCCACTTTTTTGGGATCTTGGGTTTGTTGTGGCTAAGATGATCATTATGTTTATTAGAAGTAGGTATATGGTTGTCTCGTAATGACTGTCTTGTATGTTGATGATATAGTAAAGATAGGATTAGAAAATTAAAACCCTTATGAAAAAATTAGGGCCTAGTACATATCGAATAGAATAGAAGGTTTTTAACATCTATGAGGCCAAAAGTGACCTATTGGGTGGTTGACCTAACAATGTTATTTTTTTCTATTTGTCTTGATGATTATTTCTCTTGTTTTCTCAATCTCCTCTTTAAACAAATCATGTAAAGAAACTGCTGCTGAAGTATCCACAGATCTGACTCGAATGTTACCTTGAGCATCGCACTCCTGAATAAAGTGCTTATTTGACTCAATTGCCCCAACTATGCAAAAGGAATATATCCTCTCCTCCCATTTTTCTTTTGCTATCTTCTATTAGCTTGTTTTATATCAAAGATGATGTGGGTTAGTCCTCAATTGGGTTCTGAGAATTTTCTTTCTCTAGGTGATATTAGCCTCTATACAAGCCTTTTGGTGGTGATCACATGTAGGATAAATACATCAAGATAATATTTTCTCTTTCTCCCTTATGTCTTTTCCGGTTTCCCACATATTTTTGTAAAATTTATCTATAACAAATGTTTTTATTTCTTTGTTATTCTTTAGGCATGCATTTAAATTATGTTCATCCATTTGTTGTTTTGATTCATGCAGGTCCACTTTGTCATGTTCAAAATCTCTTTGGTAGGCCATCTCATAGGTTGCAAACTTTGCGAGTACTTGCCAAGTTGTCGAGTACTCTATTTTTTGACTCTGTGATTTGTTACAAGTTTTACTTGTGAGGTTTTACAAATGTTTTAAAAATAGAGGTAAAAAAGCCAATGTTGGTAAATCATGGTTAAAACAAGTTTTTCGCACTTTTCTTTTGCTATAAAACCATGCATTTTCTTTTTGTACCCCCCTTATTGTTGAGGTTCTTTAAAATCTGCCAGCCCTTCCTCATGTTTCTCATTTTTCAATTCTGCTAGCTCTTCCTCATGGTTTAAATTGCAGAGTTTTTGCCAAGTTAAAAGTATTGGGCTTGCTGAGTACTCTCCGAGTCCGAGTCTGCAAACTATAGGCCATTCATTTTGCCTCCATTTGATCATTTTATTTTAAATATCCTCGGAGACAAACTCTAGTAACCCACTCAATATGGAAGGTCCTCGTTTTGCTAGAAGGACCTCATAAGGAACTGTAGCTTTTATTTTGCATTTGCTTGTAATTAGGCAATTTTGAATCTTCTCTATTTGTCTCCATTTTATTTCTGATGTGCTGCTAGCCTGCACTTAACATCCATAATACATCACCAAAATCATGAAGAGCCCAAATAAAGCCTATATAGTTTTCCAATCCCATAATTTAATTTCTCTACTTCTGTTTTGGAAAGCAAAAAGTGCTCTCCAACCTCCCAAAATTCTCTTCCTTTTGCATGCTTCGGAACTAAGGTTGTTGTTGAAGTCTATTTGATGATACTTGTACTTCGTTACTTCTTTTAGGAGAGCTCTTAAAAATTAAAGTTTAGCTATTTTTTTTCCCTTTCAGTTGGACGTGATCAAGATCTGGGTCTTGCTGGTGTTTACTTGCATGCCCATGTCTCTGCAAAAGTCCAATAAGGCCTTAGGTGCTATTTAAGCCCCAAAGTGAACTTTGCAACAAAATGAGATCATTTTGCATACAAAAGAAGCCTCATGACATATTCTCCCAAAAGAAAAATGCCCCCTCGTCATAGATTTAGCATTCTAATTTGTCAATATATAAACCAAATAGGGTAGCAAACGGTGCGCATCCTTGCCCAACTCCTATGCCATTCCTAAAGATTTTGAAAGGCTTGCTTATGTTTTGATTTTTACTTGAACCTTCCCATAAAGTCTATGAGCTGCTGCTCTAAAATGTTTTGGCATGCCTAGATCCTTTGTCTCAAACTAATACTATAATTATTTGCTGGGTGTTTTGTTGAAACTTGCTCGTCTTTTTACCTCGTTATCTTTTTTTCCAACCTACTTGCTGCTGCTATGGTTAATCATGCTTCTAAATAGCTTTGCAAAAGGGGGTTTCATCATGATGGTTCGGTAGTTAAAAGGGTTGTTTACATGTCTGCTCTTGAAGAGAGATATTGCTAGGCTGGGTGTCCAATCTCTTGGGAAGCTATATTAAATGATGTTGTTGAATATCTTCTTAAGGTGTGGGGAAGTTTTTTTTACTCCTCATTTTAGGTATTCCTTGTAACCAACCATGCAGGAAGCATTAACTATCCCTAACTTCTTAGTACCTTCCCCAACCCACTATGAAGTGAATAATTTTTTGTTGCTATGTTGACTATGGAAGGGGCTGTTTAGCTGACTCCTGGTCATATAATTGCTTAGCATATTCCAGCCATTGGATATCTGTGATGTTATTCTTTGTTGCAGTTCCCTCCAAAATAATTTTGAATTATTCTTCCCAAAATATTTTAACTCTTCTCTCCTTGTACTGACAAACTTGTTGTTTTTGCTTTCCCTTTTTGTTCGTACAAAGTTTTGTTTACCTCCTCTTTACATGGTTCTTTTAATGCTCTCCTCACAGCCTTGTAGTCTTCATCTTACCAACCATTTGCCAGAATACTGCCCATTTTCTCCTTTCTATTTTTTATCCTTTTGCATCAATTAGTGCCTCCTAATAGAAAGTTATGGTTAATCCAAAGGAACTATGTTGAAACAATTTTTACAGAGGTTTATTTAGTATGCATGATAGTAGACCAGTGAATGTACTTTTTCTAGTTGGCACACAATTATCTTTGGAACAATGTTCTAAGATTAAATAAGATCTTCAAGACATGTAGAATGTTCCTTATTTAAGTGATGTAGAAAGTCTTATGTATGCAATTGTCTTATATAGACCAAGCAGTGAGAGTTTTGAGTAGATTTATGTCTAACCTTGACAAGGAGTGATGGACATAGGAAAAAGATTTTTAGGCATGTGGCCAGGATATTGGACATATAGGGCTTTGCTGATGTAGACTGGGTTGTAGGCTAGGATAACATGTGGTCTACAAGTGGCTGTGTTTCTTCCTTTTTGGGGAGTTGCTAGCTGGATGAGCAAGAGGCAACAGGTTGTTGCCCTTTGCACTATTGAGGCAGAATCTGTGTCTGCTACCCATGATTATAGTGATGCAAAGTGATTGCAGAAGCTGTCCTTAAACATTGGTTGTGTAAATTGGACAATGAGAATTCGTTGTGATAGTAAGAGTACAACCAGTTTGGCAAAATTTCCTACCTTTCATGCTGCATGAAACATATTGATGTACACTTTCACTTTGTCCAGGATACAATGGAGGATGGTAAGGTATTACTATTGACTCTTCACATCTTGGAGAATGTTGCTGATTTTCTCGCTAAGCAAGCATAATCAAGTTTACTTGGTGCAGGTTGGCTACAGGCATCTCTTCCCATGGTTATTAGCCTTCTTTGTTCCTATGCAATATGTAAAATGAGAGATTCTTAGGAGTCAGGACTAGGTGTTACTGTACACTTTGCACCTGATGTTAGTATTTATAAAGTATTTTTTTTTAAATGGGGCTGAATGTGAGTATGAATGTCCCATTTTATGTGGCATTCTAGGTCACATGTCATTTGTTGCATGTCACTTTGGGACTGGGTTTTTGAAAGAGATGGATAACTTACAATATGGAGAATAGGATGCTACATTCCACATAGGACAAAATGTTGGTTAGAAATCTATTATTTTTATTTGGTATAAAGGCGTAAGACTTAGTAAGAGCATCTATTATATTGTAAGATGTTTAAGAGTATCTATTATGTTGGAAGATGAGTGTTACAAAATAGACTTGGAAATGTATGTTGGATTGTCTTTTATGGGCAAGTGTGGTAGTTACATTCTATTTTGGGAGTCTCACATATGAACGACTTTGATCATGGATTTGTGTAATGTCCCCGTTTTTCAGTCTCTTGGGGTTAGCTTGGTTTGGCGACCCTCGCAAGCTAATCAGGTGATCAGAGGGGGTCAGTTGACAGACCCAGTGTTTGGATTCCATTCTGGAGGTTTTGGTTACCAGGTTTGCTCTTCGTTCGGGTCAGTTTGGTCAACTTACTATTTTTAGTAAGTGGTATTTTGGGTATGGCCAAGTTTAGCAAGGTGTCTGTACGGGGTGTCCGACGTTTCAGGATCGGGTATCCGAAGATCTCCAATTTGAGAGACTTACTATTTATAGTAAGTCTAATTTTGGTAGTTGGCTATTTATGGCAGGGAAGTTGGAGTTTTGAGAGTCTGATGTCAGAAATGAGTTGTTGCAGTTAGTGGGTTTCAGTGGCTTCTTATTTTGAGTTATCGTTATTAAATTAAGTTTTTTTAATTTAATAACTTTACGACTTTATAACTTTAATGTTATAAAGTGATATTGTAAAGAAGAAGCTTCTTTAATGAATAATGTGAAGTTGAAGTTTTTTCAAAAAGCTATATATACAACTCGGAAAATCACTTTACATTACATTATTGATCATTTGATAAAATTGCTTTGTGAAAGTTTTCGTCTGGCTTGGAAAAGCTAGGGTTTTGAGCTTGGTCTTCATCATTGGAGAGAGTTTTGCAACAATTCTTGAGCTTGGTCTCCTTCTAGGGGAGAGCTCATTCAGTTCCTGAATGTCAGATTTATTAATTGTTCATATGCTATTTGATAATCGAATTCTGGAAATGGAAGTGGAGTACGAAATATGATGAATCGAGGGTTTGACTGAAATTCTCTGAGAAACATTAATTTCTCATGGGAAGCTGCACTTTGAGTTGGTTTCAAATGCCAATGAATCATGCTTGATAACAACGGCTAGCATTTACATCTTGCAGGAAATTCTTGAGCTGTATGAATAATACATAGGCTGTACGTTTTTCTCAGCTGGGCCGTACGCACACATTGCAGTGTGCTACTTGTGTTCATTCCACATTAGCAGAGGGGTCTCACGTTTCTTTTTGAGAGACCAGAATAAATAAAGGATGGGCGTCTATAGTTGCAGCCGCGAATGAAGAGAAAGGGCTTGCGTGAGCTTCCAATTTTGAAAGATATATGATCTGCAGTCAGCGTAAACTAATAAGGTGCTGGAAATTGTTTAAATTATGCAATGATAACAATTTAAATGTGAAAACATTTTTCTTAAAATTGAAATCCTATAAATAAAATTATCTAGTTATTGTTGATCAATTTTAAACTTCAAAGTTTAGTGGAATTCTATATTTTCAAGGGAATACAAGTATTCAATTATCAGATTTCTTTGAAAATCTATATTGCAATATTAAGAGCTACAAAGGCTCTTTATACTGGTATCAGAGCACTGATCTTGCCATCCTGAAGGGTACGAAAATAAATTAATGGCAGACAGATTTATACCAGGAGGGTACTATACCTGCAGGGATAGAAATTCACCACCTCCTGAAGGTAATGAACAGGGCCCATAGAATGAACAGACAGGAAACATGAATAATATTGGAAATGATATTGACAGGGAGGCTAGAGATGCCTTCAGAAATATTGCAGATGGCCAGCATCATGTTGCAATTGTATTGCAATAGCTTTCAGACACTCTACAACGCATGGCATTACCAGGTGATCCTGCTAGAGATAGAGGTGTGCGGAGTGCTTCAGTTAGTTCACACAGGTCACGAGTTGATGATAGGCGAGATTATAGAGCTGACCATACTGGTACTTATGACAGGCCTCATCGTTCGACTTTCTTGAGGCCAGAGCTGGATGCAGTTAGTGTAGAGTCAGAGCCAACACCATTTGTCGATGACATGGTGGCACATTTTGCAGAGTGGGATGCTCTTCCTGAGGCACTAAAGAGAAATCTGAATTTCGACAGATATTTGAGACAGAAGCGTGAGCATTCCAAAGGCAGGCTAGCTCCTGACACGAGGCAAAGACCTAGGCAGAATGAACTCAAGCAGGCAACCAACAAGTTGACATTAGACCACTTCGATGGAAGTGGGAAGACTACAGCTAGAGCATGGGTCCACAAGCTGGATACTTATCTATCACTTCGTCCTATGTCTAAGGAGGACGCTATTCAATTTGCCGTGCTTCATTTGGATGGGGTAGCTCATGATTGGTGGTATCATGGGTTAGTGTCTCTGCATCATGATCATATTGTGCAGTACCATGAGTTCGTAGATAGACTAATAGAGCGGTTTGACAGGAAGGATCCTGAGACTTACTTCAGAGAGTTAGCTCAGCTGAGACAGGCAGGTGGCCTTGAGGCCTTCATCAGTGAGTTTCAACGCCTATTAGTTATGGTATATGACATCTCCGAGAGGTCCGAGAGGAGAGTCATGCTTTTCATAGAGGGTTTGACAGAGCCGTACAGAGGGTGGGTCAAGTCCTTGGATCCACCTACTTTGCGAGATGCTATGAAGAAGGCAAGAAATCTTGAGCCTTCTGCTTCACGAGGCAAGTCTACTCCTAGTCCTACTATTCCTCTTGCAGATGAGGTACCTCCACCAGTTGTTGACAGAAAGAAGTTTGCAGGTAGACTTGATGATGCCACGCGAGAGGATTTGAGGAGGTAGCTTTGCTATTGGTGCAAAGAGCCTTATGATAGAGAGCATACTTGTACTATGAGGCCTAAGGGCAGGGCAAATTGCTCTATGTGGGTTTATTTTGGTGAGAGTGAGGCTGAGTCTTCTCATCAGGCTGCTGGTTTTGATACAGAGGAGGAGCAGAGAGTTACTCCAGAGTTTGGTCCTAATGCCAAACTATCTCCCATTGTGTTGTTCACCTTTGTGCCACTTCCCTCTGCTTTCAGACTGAAGGGATTAGTGGAAGGACAACCCTGTGTTGCTATGTTGGACACTCGAGCCACGCACAACTTTATTCATGAGCGTCTTGTTAGTTAGTGTCGGCTTCAGGTAGAGGAGTTTGCAGGGTTTATAGTTAGGGTAGCTGATGGCTACAATTTTACCTGTACCAGGTGCATTTGAGATCTCTCCTTGTTTCTTGGTGATTATGAGCTGATATCTGATTTCTATGTGTTTGATTTGGGGGAGATGGATGTGGTGTTAGGGATGTAGTGGATACAGGAGATTAAGGAGTTCTGCCTTAGCGTGAGCCCGATGCAGATCTGATTTGAGTACCAGGGCAGAGAGTATGTATTGTTGGGCCTTGTTGAGGGGAGTCTACGCACTATGTCCTTTTGTGCTGTAGATAGTGTCAATTCACGGAGACATGAGTCCATACAGGTAGAGCCGATTACACATCATGTCTCTCAAAGTTCATTGTTTTATGGCTTAGATCAGCAGATGGGTGCTATTCACTTTGTGAATAACCCCTTATTTGACGTGGATGTCGTTATGACTTATGACAATTCGCTGTTTGAGCTTAGTGATGATCCCTTACAGGTGTTGTACGATCATGATGACGACGACGTTTGGGATCCGATTTGTACACCTAATCATTAGGCAGATTAAACAGGAGGCTAGCTAGGCCTAGCTGAACAATTTACAGAGGTGTACACGGCGAGGAGTACTTATAGCTTTACATTCGATCCTCACGTTCAGGACATCTATCGGTCACACAGTTCTTCAGGGCATCCTTTTGATGACTGGTATTATGATATGGTTAGCTCGAAGACTGGGAGCAAGTCTAGTCTGTTGGTTGAGTTACTCCCGTGTGAGTTACTCTCGGTTGAGTTTTTCCCACGAGGCGATCCTGTTGCAGCATCATCAGTTCGGGTGTTGAGTGCAGTTTTCCAGTTGCTGATGTTGGTACTGTTGATGTTGTTGACTTCTTCATAGGAGGATGAGGTTGATCGGGACATTACTCACGACCATCCCTGGGATCCGGGTGGATTGTGATGTTGCTTGTTTTTCCTGATTGCTTGAGGACAAGCAATCTTGGGAAGGGAGGACTGTAATGTCCCCGTTTTTTAGTCTCTTGGGATTAGCTTGGTTTGGTGACCCTCGCAAGCTTATCAGGTGATCAGAGGGGGTCAGTTGGCAGAGCCAGTGTTTGGATTCCATTCTGGAGGTTCTGGTTACCGGGTCTGCTCTTCGTTCGGGTCAATTTGGTCAACTTACTATTTTTAGTAAGTGGTATTTTGGGTATGGCCAGGTTTAGTAGGGTGTCTGTACGGGGTGTTTGACGTTTCAGGATTGGGTATCCAAAGATCTCCAGTTTGAGAGACTTACTATTTATAGTAAGTCTAATTTTGGCAGTTGGCTATTTTTGGTAGGGTAGTTGGAGTTTTGAGGGTTTGATGTCAGAAATGAGTTGTTGCAGTTAGTGGGTTTTAGTGGCTACTTATTTTGAGTTATCGTTATTAAATTAAGTTATTTTAATTTAATAACTTTACGACTTTATAACTTTAATGTTATAAAGTGATATTGTAAAGAAGAAGCTTCTTTAATGAATAATGTAAAGTTGAAGCTTTTTCAAAAAGCTATATATACAACTCGAAAAAGCACTTTATATTACATTATTGATCATTTGATAAAATTGCTTTGTGAAAGTTTTCGTCTGGCTTGGAAAAGCTAGGGTTTTGAGCTTGGTCTTCATCATTGGAGAGAGTTCTGCAACAATTCTTGAGCTTGGTCTTCTTCCAAGAGAGAGCTCATTCAGTTCTTGAATGTCAGATTTATTTATTGTTCATATGCTATTTGATAATCGAATTCTGGAAATGGAAGTGGAGTACGAAATATGGTGAATCGAGGGTTTGACTGAAATTCTCTGAGAAACGTTAATTTCTCATGGGAAGCTGCACTTTGAGTTGGTTTCAAATGCCAATGAATCGTGCTTGATAACAGCAGCTAGCATTTACATCCTGCAGGAAATTCTTGAGCCATACGAATAATACACAGGCTGTACGTTTTTCTCAGCTGGGCCATATGCACACATTGCAGTGTGCTGCTTGTGTTCATTCGGCATTAGCAGAGGGGTCTCACATTTCTTGTTTGAGAGATCAGAATAAATAAACGATGGGCGTCTACAGTTGCAGCTGCGAATGAAGAGAAAGGGCTTGCGTGGGCTTTCAATTTTGAAAGATATATGATCTGCAGTCAGCGTAAACTAATAAGGTGCTGGAAATTGTTTAAATTATGCAATGATAACAATTTAAATGTGAAAACGTTTTTCTTAAAATTGAAATCCTTAAAACAAAATTATCTAGTTATTGTTGATCAATGTTTAACTTCGAAGTTTAGTGGAATTCTATATTTTCAAGGGAATACAAGTATTCAATTATCAGATTTCTTTAGAAAATCTATATTGCAATATTAAGAGCTACAAAGGCTCTTTACAATTTGGGATCTCATTTGGGGTCTTTGGTTTTAGCTCATGGTTTGAGGAAAACATTTGGTGGTTTCTTGGGTCGCCCTTGTCTGTATATTGAGGCCTTAGCATTGGTTTTGGATGATATTGTTGGCATTGCAGGATCTAGTGTTGGCTAGCAATCTGATGCTATTAGATCTGGATTTTGGTGGTAGGGCTTTTACTCAAAAGAGTTTCCCATGTATAAGCTGTGTCATGTGCTTCTTTTTCAATTGTCTATCTATCTTGTTCTAAATTTAATTAATGCATCAATCTATATCAAGGTTAAAGCTGGAGAGAGTGAAACTTGTGAAGTTTTTGTTAAGACTTTAATTTAGGTGTGTTTATTTTTGTGATATGTTGAGATCATATTCATGCAGATTGCAGAACTGGAAGGTCATAAGAGAAAGCTTCTCTCAAGGTTGGCAGAGATTGAATCATTACTTGGAGAAGAAATTAGTAGTAAAGCTGCATCAAAACAAGTTGAAAAGGATGCGGTTACTACTTTGGGAAAACTTTCTGTGGTGAAGGTAATTTAAGGGAATATTTATTTGATCTATGCTTCCAAAACCAAAATACTCTATTTACAAATAATGGCAATAAGAGGACAATTTGCTGATTTTTTAGTTGGGATTAACAATGCTCATATTATCTTAAATGCAAGTGCACTATTTAGAAACTGTAGAATCTGCTGCTTCTGATATTTCCTTGCAGGTTTATCATGATCGGATTTTCATAGAGGACTCGAAACTGTAACTGAGATGCTGCTGAAGGCATAAATGCACGAATGTAATGGAGATTCCCTAAATAGGCCAAACAAAACACTCCCAATCTATGCTACCATTAACCTAACTTCCTAATGTTTATTGTATCTTTTTATGCTTCCTGTTTTGTATGTCATATTTTGTATAAATTTGAAGACTTTGGCCCTTTCCTGGTATGCCATTGTCACTCCGACTCACTCCTGTACAGTTTTTGTTTCCTGTTTCTGGTAACGTATGATTACTGACATTTTAGTCAGTGATTTTCTACATGATTTCCAAAAATGAAGATTAAACTAGAGGCATTTCCTTGTCCTAATCTCCCCATGCTCTTCACTAATATTCCTTGAACATGACCATGCATTATGTGTGGTATTGATGATATTACCTCCTGTTTAGTACTACAGGTCCAAGCAAGTGGACAGAACCAAGGTTTGCGAGTCACCTTCTTTGGACATGTAAATAAGAGTTGCCCTTGTCTCCATAAGTCAAAATTGAATATAACAACATTATCTTGTATGCATACAACATCGCTAGTTTGGGAGTGATAAAAAATTGAACAATCAGCATCAGTTCATGAAATATTTAAACTTTTGCTAGCTTTGGCATCTGTTCTGGATACCTATGTCTTTTTTAAAGAGCACTTGTTAGATAGATTTTAAACAATTGCCATATCAAATGTATTAATTATGAGAAAATACTAGTTTCAATTTAAAGAAAATATTATAATTATAGTGCAAATGTTTAGCAGCATTCTAAATAATAATACTTATCTTTGAGGTTGCAAATCCAATGATTTTTCTTTTTAATTCACAGGCAACTTCTCCTAGTTTTGGTGAATCAGTTGATCATCCTAAATATGAAGATGTTAGTTGGCCATCTGCAGATGATGAAATTCCATTTTGGAAGAAAGAATTTCCTTCATCCCAATCAGTTTCAAATCCCACAATCAATGTCAAACATGATTCCGATCTTATGCACATTGTACATGTTACAGCTGAAATTGCTCCCATAGCAAAGGTAGGTGGTTTAGGTGATGTTGTTACTGGTCTTGCAAGAGCTTGTCTAAACAGAGGACACAAAGTGGAGGTAATGCTTCCTTTCTATGAATGCATTAAGAAGGAACAGATAAATGGTTTGACTCTTTCTGATACATACTCATCGTATCATAATGGAAGTTGGGTACCTACTTGCGCATATCGTGGTCTAGTTTCTGGAATACCACTGATACTTATTGAACCGGCCAACCAGTTTTTCAAAGGGCAATGTGTCTATGGGGGTTCATATGATGAGCTAGAGGCTTATTTGTTTTTCAGTCGAGCATGCCTGGAATTGATGCAGGTCATTTTGATTGTCTTTTTATTCTATGCTTAATCACCACATGTCAGCATACCAAGAATATGATGGTTATCTCATAAACTTGTTTTAATATTTGTGATATCCTGAATTTCATTGAAATTTCGCTAATGGAACAGGTGACTGGGACTCAGCCAGATATCATTCATATTCATGAATGGCAGACTAGCGGATTATCTCTGCTTTACTGGGATATCTACCACCACCTTTCTGTTAAGGTTAATACTCTTTAATATTTTATTCTCACACAAACAGTAGATTAGCTGCTTCATTTTAGATGTCAATTTTGCAACTTAGTATCAACAATTGCTAATTCGTTGATTGGAAAGGGATAGTTATGTACACACATACTAATAATAGTTTTCTGATTTTGCAGAAGCCAAGGATTGTTTTGACAATACACAACATGGAGCATTATGGAGAATGTAGGTAAAATTTCATTTCTTGATGCTTTTATACCAAATACGTGCAACAGAGAAGATAAGCACGTTGAGTGTAACAAAAATGATCCTAAATATGGCATTTGATTTACATCCCATGAAAATGTTGATGATACTTTTCTATTTGGAATTGCCAAGAAAAAATAAGCCAATGCTATAAAAAAACCCTTAACGCGTACATGAGAGCTTCCAGATAGGAAATCAACACAACAAGATCTGAAATTTACCTCATCCACATTGAACCAAAACTTCAAAATAAAATTATGAATATTGTGGAGTCCAATGTGGGAAAACTTCTGATTAAATACTTAGGTATTCCTTTAATTGGAGGTTACTATTCTGGAAACCTTGGGATCCACTTCTTTCAACTTGTTTGAATAAAATGGCTTTGTGGAAAGTCATGTGGTTTGTTGAGTATTTTGTCATTGATGTCCAAGGTTGATGATCAAGGTCATCTAAATCTCAAAGGATTGAGTTATAGAAAATTCGTTGAGCTACTTGCTTCCTTGGTTGAGTTGCTTGAGCTGCTTGACAAGCTTGAGTGGCTTGATGTGCTTGAGCTCTTAAGTTGGTTGTGTCTTTACGTCAGCACCTTGTCAGCTGCTTGCTTGTCTCCATCAGCGGCTTAGTCAGATTAATGTATGCCATGCCATTGCTTATCTTCTATGGAATTGAATTATTCTTTATGGTACGATAGTAATTCATGAACAACTTCAACCAATTTTATTTCTCCTATGTTTAGGTGCGAACACTTAAGATTTTCATTGTAACGTGTTTATGTGCTAGCTGTGGATTAAATTATGACTTGTGTAATGTTCTCTTTTGATAAAATCGAGCTATATAGGTCTGTGTTACTTTTTAAGAGTGCTGGAAATATTTTTGTAAAAATTGTGAGAATCTTAGTCGAGCATTATGGTGCGTAAGTTATTCAAAAAGGGGCAAGGATTGGGCGGCAAAAGTTTATACTTCACTGAGAATTGGGTGAGTTGAGTATTATGTGAGAATTAGTTTTTTTTTTTGAAAAGAGGACTGAGTACTGAAATCTATATTTGGAGAAAATGTGGGCATCAACAGATACGATTTCGTTTTGCTGCAGATTCAGTAAAAATAAAGCATTCAATGGAGCACTGGAAGCCATTTTTCTGTATTAAAAATAGATATATTCACTTCAGCCATTTTGTGTGCATGAAGAACATATAAGGGGAGTATGGCTGTGCGTTGAGGAAATAATCTTTGGAGTTGATGCAAGAGAAGATTTTCTGCTTTAGTTTTTTGAATAGAAAGGATGCATATCGCAAAAAGAGAGGAGTTAATTTATGGAGATGTTCTTGAAAAACACTCAATAGACATAGAGATGTATAGACTAAAAGTGAGAGAGTTGGTGCTATGAGGAGGGTTGGTGCTCTGTAACTTGGGTTGATGCCTTAATTGACCGGAGTTGGTGCTTTAGTGTTCGGAGGTGGTGCTTCGAAGAGTGTTGGTGCTCTCTGTGGGTTGGTGCTCACATGTGTAATCTGGGTTGGTGCCCATTCTTTGTTAATAAAAGTTTTATATGCCGTGGTTTTTTACTTGAAAGGGTTTTCCATGAGAAATATGGTGTTAATGCCTTTAAAGTTGCTCACGTTGTGTTTTATCTGGTTTCTACATTTAAAAGTTTAAAAGTTTCAAAATATTGATTCACCCCCCCCCTCTCAGTATTTCCTTTGTGCTCTTCAATTGATATTAGAGCAAGGTTACCTTCAAATAAAGCCTAAAAGCTTGGAGGTTGGTCTTGTTAGTACACAAGATGAATGCTCTTGACGGTCTTGCAACAAATAGAGCTTCTTCGTTCGATGACTCAAATTATGCTTTCTAGAGCATAGGGATGAAGACATATTTGATGTTTCGTGGTTTTAATGTTTGAATGAGTGTAGTAAATGGTTATACAATTCCATCTGCCCCTCCAATTGATGCTAATGGAAAGAGAGCTTTTGAGAGAAACACTAAGGCCATGAATGCATTACTATGTGGATTTTCAGAATCCGAATTCGTAAAAGTCATGCACTGTGACACTGCTCAAGTCATGTGGGTAAGCTCAAGAATGCTTATGAAGGAGATGAAAAAGTGAAGAAGGCCAAACTTCAAATTCACAGGATGAAGTTTGAAAGTTTGAGAATGAAGGAAGAAGAAAATGTTGCAGCTTACTTTTTAAGGGTAGATGAAGTTGTGAACTCCCTCAAGTGTCTTGGAGAGGAGGTTGAAGACAATGTAGTTATTCAGAAAATCTTAAGGTCATTACCTTTAAGATTTTATGCAAAGATTTCAGCTATAGAAAAAATGTTTGATCTTGATAAGATGTCTATTGACAAGCTTCATGTTATATTGACTGTATATTAGATGAGGACGAATACTGAATATTCATCAAAGAAAGAGATGCGTTCAAAGATTCAAAGAAAGGAAAAGAAAAAAAGTATGTATAAAGTGAAAGTTCTGATGATGAATCTGCTTTTAAAGATGCAGATTTCATGAGGAAGTTGAAGAAAGGTACTGGCAAATACAAAGGCAAGCTGCCTTTCTTGTGTTTCAACTGTGTTAAGGTAGGACATTTTGCAGTTAAATGTCCTTACGCAAAAAGTAAGGACAACAACAATGAAGAGAAGCCCAAGTTAAACAAGAAGCATAAGGGAAGAAGCACAAATAATAGCCAAAAAGAAAGTACTAATTTGAACAGCGTTTCAATGAGGATACTAGAAAATCGTGGTTGCCAAAAGTTAGAGAAAATAGATCAATTTATAGATCTCCAATTTGAAATGAATGGACACAATAAAAAGGAAACGAATGGACAAGGGAAATGGAAATGAAAAGCCAAGTGGGAAAGGAAAGGTGGAAGGGGAATTAATAAAAGCCCATTCATTAATTCTCTCCAAAAGTGACAAAAGGACAAGGAACACGAAAGGACACAATAAAAATAAAACAAAATAAAGCAAGAGGAAAGGTCAAGTGGAAGATGAAAGGACAAGCTAAAAGATAAGACAAAATAAAATAAAAATAAGGCAAATGTAATAAGAAAATGAAAAGGTAAGTGAAGTTAAATTAATAAAATTCCATTTATTAATTCCCTCCCACATTAATAATTACCCAATTAAATAATATTTATTTAATTGTGACAAAAGGATTAAAGGGATAATAAATAAGGGACCTATTTATTTATCTTAAGGAAGACATGTTAGGAGAAGAGGGGGGGAATAATTAAAATATTATGATACAGATTAAATAATTCTCAACATTATTTAATTGGACTAAATGACAAAAATTGACAAGGGATAAAATAAATGATAAAATCATTTAATTAGACTAGTGATTGAGGACAAAATTGAAAGGACATGACAAGATAAGAGGACATGATTAAAATTAATTAAATAATTTAATGGACAAATGACACAAAATTGACGAATGATGAAAACCAATTACGCAATATAAAATACATAAAAAAGGGGGCTAAGGGTGTTTACCATTTTTAGGTGTCTATAGAAGGAATTTAAGATTCTTGTGGAGGATAATGGAACATTATGGAAGATCAAAAGGTGCAAAGAAGAAATATTACCAAGCTGTAACTAGGTCATTTATTGAAGTAAATTGTCTAAGAACTTGCAAGGACCATGGCTATAAATTGTTATTTTCTTTTCACATTTCTCTAGAAATCTTCTTTGCAGTGTGGAGCATTGATGGATGGATTTTCTAATCTTATAACTAAATGTTTGTTTTTACCTACAGTTCAAGTGCTTTTGAATGAATTCTAGGATAGTTGAACAAATATGTAGGATTTCTTCTTCAAGCTATGATGATTCAATTCCACTAGCTCTTTGTTAGTAATAATAGTATAGTGTGATGTCCCCATTTTAGAATAGGATTTAATAGTAAATAATAATAAAACAATAAGAATTCTATTAAATAAAAGAAATTAATATAGTCTATCCTTTATAATATATTATTAGAATATTGATATAATATAGAAATACATAATTATATATAAATAGATAATGATATACCATAATTAGTAATTACAATATAAATTATAAATCAAATGTAAACAAATGAATTGATAATAAATCTATTGTAAATAATAATGTGATATATTATTATGTTATTGTTATCATTTTGTTTACACTAAATTGATAATTCGACTAAGTGTTTTGCATTGAGATTTGAGTTTGAAAGTTGCTGGTTTTGAATTTCAAAATAGTAAAGAATTCAGATAAATAAAGTACAGATTCAACTTTACAATTGAAAATATCTGAACAGTACATTAAAATTTCAGAAACTTAAACAGAAAAGGGAAAAGTATGTGTACATCTACAGAATTATGAATATCAAACAGCATGCTACAGTACAATATTCAGATTCTTTAAGCTCAACAGTAATGAAAGTAATTGCTTGCATTTCAGTAAATGAAAGTACAAATTCAGATTTGCCACACAAGCAGTGGTCGCTATAAAAATGAATAAAAGAAGTACATTTCAAAGGTACAAATGATAAACCACACACCCCGTGGCTTTAAGTATTGATGCAAGCATGCATTTTCAATTCAATAAATTGAATGAAGAATCGGATGCAAAGAATAAAGGACAATTACAATATTAGAAATGTAAAGGAGAGAAGGAGACAGGTCAAGCCCCCTTGCTTGGTTGTCTTTTGATGTTTGAGTGCGTTGCATCTTTGAATTCCGCATTCTGAAGTGTTCCCGGTCATCTGGTACATCCTGCAAAAGAGAGAGATAAAAGATGGTCAGTTCGTACGAACTGAGCAAGAAAGGGCAAATGAACTGTCTAATCCTCTACTTGATCACATTTCAGAAAGATAAAACAGAAAGCAAAGTCATAAAACTGCAAGAAGGATCAGAAAAGACAGAAATAATATCATGTTTTTCCTAACATCGTTTGTTCCATGTGTAGAAACAGGTTTTGAAGACTAAGTAGGTTGTAGAAAGGACGTGCATACACTATGCGCACGAAACGTTCCGACCGAAGCTATGAAGAGGCGAAGACTCGAAGACCAGTGGACTTGAGGAGGCTGTCGAGGGGGCATGCATACATTACAGGCATGGGACCTTTCAGTTGAATCATGGAGGTACAATGAACCAGGCTGTTGAAGGGACATGATTCATATCATGAAACCTTTCAGCCGACATATCAAGGTTTCAAGAGTTTAAAATTTTATTTCATGATGGAACAGAACAGGAACAGTCAAAAGGAAATGAGTTTTATGTTTTTAAAATTCACTCATGGGAGTCACGAGCCCCTGCTCGAACCCTGTAGGTGATTGTTCAGTATGCTGGGAAAAGTAAAGAAAGGCTACAAAAGATATAAAGTTTCAAGAACAGAATATCAGAGTCTAAGAGATGGGTATCAGATCAGAGATTGGATGAGTAATCAACAGTGCAAGGATATGGTTAAGGATACAAATAGTTTTCATATACTGAACATGTGATAAAAGATCAAGTGTTGAAAACGGAGTGTGGCATTAACAGAACAGAGTTGCAAATCAAGCAGTGAGATAAGTATGCAAAATTTATTTTAAAATAGAAATCTTTATATGCTATTTTAGTCTGGTTACATAAAGATAGAACATTGTTTTTTCATACAAAGGTTGCAAAACTAGATGAGACAGCGTCTGAAGGATATAACAACAAACAAAGAGTCAGATTACATTGCTGAAAGTAAAGATTTGTGCTACAGGTCTTTAAAAATCTGAGTTATTGATTTATAACAAGCATTTAAAATAACTGGCGGTGACTCAATGACGGAGCTTGCACTATGCCAAAACAGTATTAGCTGAAACTTCAAGCATATATAATGCATAAAAGAAATGTATAGTTTTCATTATGAGGTGTAGTTATTCACTGAAAGAGTTCAAGCATGATATATAATGAAAAAAATCAGTATCAGATTATCATGTTCCAACCAAATAATGAACTATTAAAGTATATATAACATCAAGAAATCAAAGTATTGCAATAATAATAAAGATAGATTTTCTTGGTATGTTACAGCAGCAGCAAATTCATTATGATGTTTATACTATTTTGGCATCAATGATAGATTTCATGGAATTAGCTACAGCTAAAAGATAAACAAGGAAGGATAGAAGATCATGATTGCAAACAGAAGTGAAATTGTTGTTTGTATGTTTCATATAGCTCATGAAATAGGTATCCTGTGTGTAGCAGTACATTCTACATTCTACCATAGATAAGGATACACCTTATGTCAAAAGAACCAAAAAAGGAAAATCATGTTTCTACTACAAATTGGAATTTCAAACAGCAAAATGGCAAGTACTCCTTTTATAATTTATGTTCAGATTTTCTTTGCAAGGACAAGATAGTATACTCAAGTTCGAACCTACAGAAGACAAACAGCTAGTTTGAAGTTGGAACCACAATATTTTTGCAATGAGATAAAGCTATGAAACTGCTGGTTCAAAACCTTTTATATGTGCTGGGTTTTTTTTTTGTATCAAACAGTGTTTTATATCATGGAAAAGAGACAACGTGTTTGTGCTTTATTATTCAAAAAATGAAACAAAGACAGAATCACAACTGCTGATTCAAACCCTGATTTTATGCAAAGAAAGGAAGATGCCAAGTTTGAATAGTGACTGTATACTTTTAGCAAAGTTATCCAAGGTTCAAAACCTCATGTTTATAAAAACCCAGAATAGAAAGTGCAAAAAAAAAAAAATGGAGCCATCTGGTGTTGTTCAAAATTGTAAGTGTATTTGTAGCATTTATGTGTTATCATAGACAGCAACAAGAACTTCAGTATTTTTATACATAAAAGAGGGCACGTTCTGGTGTTTTATTCTTCAACAAAGAAATAAACTCAGAATATATGCAAATGAAGAGAAGTAATTTGAATTTCATGCAGCATTTGTATATGGTAATTCAGTGTTATATACAGCAAACAAATGAAAAATCAGAATTCTAAGATCTGTGCAAAGAAAAGTGACTAATGTGCTAGATATTGTGACAATACAGGCTAGTTGTAATCAGTTATTAAGGCATATATTTTCATTAAAACCAGGCCGTAACAACAGTCAAGCTACAACAAACTCACAACCTGCAGACAAATTTACTGATGAAAACCCAGAATCGAAGATACATTCACGAAGTCATATTTCATAGCAAGAAAAAGAGAAAGAAAGATACTTATCTACAGGAATTTCAATGTGTTCATCCATGCATGGGCTCATTAAGAAGTCGACCCTTACTCTTCCTCTTCAGAAAGATACAGAGAATGATGTTCACCGTCAAAGCTCAAGTTCACTTAAGCAAAAACGCAGAAAGGAACCAGAAATGGAGTGTATGCTTGGCGGCTGTTCAAAACCCTTGTTTCTTTTCCAGGAATGCGAAAATGGCTAGGTGTGAAGGCCGAGTTCATGTACAGAAGCATATCAAAATAAATTACAGGTTGAGATTCATACAGTGAAAGCCCAAAATGCAGTGAGGAGTTTTGAGAACCAGAAGAACATGATGAAATAAAAAGGAAAAAGGCTTATCTGTTGTTGCATAAGGGCCGAGCTTCATAATGAATAGAGAAGTTGCAGGCAAGAATACTCCAGTATGGCATCATTAAAACCTTGTGTTGTTTTCCTAGCTGTTGTTAAAAAATGCAGGTCAAAGAACAGACGTTCATGGCAGCTGGAGCTTGCAAAATGGCGACACCAAGCCTTCAAACCCTAGCCGTTTTCTCTTCTCAACAGAGAAAAATGAAAAAATGCCTAAGTTTCAAAAGATAGAAATGAGGAAAATATCAACGCCTTTGCTATATTTGATATGTTTTGGAGTCCGCAAGGAAACATCAGACTACGGACACTTCCCAGCATGCCACGCACACATAGTCACATGACTTTCATAATGGAAACAATAATATATATGCCTTGAAAAGTCATGTCGACTTTGGGTAATTTATATTATGTATTTTATTTTGTTAGTGTTAGGTATTAGTTTTTATTTACATTTTTTCTAATTAAATTTTTTCACATTTAAATATGTATATTATAATATGATATCATTTTAAAATTAAGATAGATAACTTTTGTTATCTACTTCAATTTAAAATAATATTATATTAATATATACATAGTTTAAAATTTTTTTTTTTTTGATGATTATATCTACTATATTTAATTTTTAGATAAATAATATATTTATATTTGATATCATTTTATTGAATAGAATTTTGATTTAATTCTATTTTTGTAAAATGATAGCAATAAATATAAGTATATTATTTATCAAATATTAAATATAATAGGTATAATTTAAGGAAAAATATAAATTTAATCTTTTACATAACATTTTAGCAGTAAATATATAATCAAAATTATTGTCAAAGAGTTAAAGGAGGAGTTTCTTTCAGTTCTGAAGCAGATTGGAGGCAGATTAGAGGCAGTTTAAGTCAGCTTGGGATCTCTTTGGAGCTCAGTTCAGTTAATATCAGTTGAGAACTCATTTGGAGAAAGTTTGCTATCAGTTCACAACAGTTACACTCGCCTTTTGACAGGCTTTTCTTTCATATCCGACCCACACCAGATATGCATGATTTTAGGTGATATGGAGCAATTTTCACATGATTTTAAGTGGCAGTTCAGTCAGGCATCACTTGAGGCAGTTTTTGGGGCACTTTGACTTCACTTTCTAGCAGTTTGACTTGTCTTTTTGGAGGCTTTTGTCATGCATACGGATTAGGGTTTGATGTATTCTATTTATCATATTTTGATCTGATTATTCAGGACTTTTTTTTGGCTCACTTGTTTTGCATACTGCAAACTAGAGAGAGAATCGTAAGGCATTTTGTAACAGAGATTGGTTCCAGCATTGGTTAATAGAGATACCTGTTCCTTCCCATTGGTTTTGAGGTGATTTTGTGAATTTTCATTACTTTAGTGTTGTGTTATCCTTCACTATAAGCTGCATTCCTTTTTCGCTTTAGAATCTTGATACATGTAATTGCAGGTCTATTGTTTGTGTTTTAATTTTTTTGCATTGATTTGGTGAAGCACTGTTTCCCTACCTTTGCAAAAATATCAGATCCTTACATAGAAACACTTTTGTAGTTACGTGACTGTCTGGGTATTGAGAATCATAACTATTTCTTGAAGTCTGTGCTGAATTAATTCATGTTATAAGTCAGATTTGGTGTATCACCTTCATAGTTTTAGGGTTCATTAAGACATTTCTTTTCCCCTTTTCTTTACATACAACATTTTTCGTGCAAGTGATATTCCAAACCTAAGAGGAACCGGCCTAGAATCCGGAGATTCGTTCTCAACCCCATCAACGGGAACGTTTCCATGTTTCAACAGGATAGCTAGATTCCATATCAAGCTATTGGCGCAATCCTGATTGACAACAGTTATAATTAATATAATAATAATTATAATAACATACAATAATATAATATTACTTAACCATCGCCGGAAAAGGTCTCTATCACATAAGACATAGAATATACTTGTTTATGGTGCCTCAGTCATATGGAAGCCTCTATGAAGCATGCTTTTGAATTAAAGACTTACCTACTACTCAATTAAAAGAAATTGTTATACAGACGACAAACTCATGAACAGAAAATTACCATTGAATTAAAGTAGTGACGAGACAAGGAGAACAGTCAAACATGTGATGTGGTAGCCATTACATGAAGACTCAGTGCTTTACATTATATATAATTCAAAAGATGCATAAGTATAAACAATAAGTAATATGCGGATAATTAGATGATGCAGATCAGTAGATACGAATTGGAGACATGGAAATCAACGTAGATGTGCAGCAATTACATTAGTAAAACAGCAATCGTAACCAAGGAATAGCTATTATGATACAAGGGGAAGGCGATTAACTGTGAGGATAGTCCCTCAATCAGAAACAATAAGAATAGTTGGTGTAAGATTATTTACGTATTATCAGCATAATAGGTAACATAATCAGAACTAATGAAACATTTGGATAATCTAATCATTAATGTAAATCTTAATCATCAATGACTCTAAATCGCTGCTAGCCATAGATTAATTCAAAAACATTATTACTCTAGTTGCCTAGAATCGGTGATCTAGTAGAAGTATCTATTTAATTTCATAAATTATGATTAATACATGAATTGGATTAGTAAGACAAATAACAAATTTATTTAAGAGTCATGATCTCTTGAGGAAGAGATCTATCCTTCCATCCCAAGAGACATCTACACTCGATAAAGGGGATACAAGAAGACTCATTCGATCAAGCAAGATCATCAGGGAATCGAATAATACAAAAAGCTTAAGCAATTACATATCATACTACCTTTAATTCAGTCTTCATTAGATGTGCAGCAACAATTGCATCATAGTTACAAGAAACATAGCGCAGAATTAAAATATAGAAAAATCATTTCTGTAAGGGGTATAAATGACTTGCATGGGAGTATAGTCTATAATACAACCTCTATAATAAATCACTAATTGATAGATAAATTAAGTGTATAGCATTATTCATATTGATCCATCCGACATTGCTTCTACCATCTCACATATAGTTGTAACCTTACATTAGCAATAGCAGTAATAAATTATATACTCTCCATTAATTGAAATTAAGAACCATGCATTTGATAAAGTAGGAGGAAGGAGTTAAGGTAACAATTCCAACTTTCAAGTTAGCCCATAAAGGGATCATTACATATAGCTATCACGTGTTCCTAAAATTTGCATTCCATGGTTTCAGACCCAGTGACAGTGGATCCAATATTTAAGCTTCTAAATAGAAATCTTCTTGTTCGCTTATTTATATTTCATTTTTTGATCGTCTTTTTGTTTTTATAGGGTGAAATTTTAAATTGATGGGAAGATATTGGATCTCTTTTCCAACCCCCTCTGTTTCTTTGTAAATCATTTTCATCTGGGATTTTAGCTGGATTTCTCATTCCTTGCAGGAAGGAGCAGTTAGCTGTGTGTGGGCTGGATGGGTCGGTGTATAGCAGCATTGACAAGGTAGTCTTAAAGTCTTTTTAACTAAGAAAATATTTAATGCTAATCATAATTCTACTCATAGTAGATTTAGTAGATAATCACTACCTTCTTCAAATCTCTGAAGGGAATTTTATGGTTGATGATATTATCTAAGAAATAAGCAAAGCAAATAAATTTGAAGATTAAGACTTGGAGTAAAATATTGAGTTTTTCATTATTAGCAAGTTAAAGAGCCTAAGTTATAGCAGCATCTACAAACTACTGCATCTGACTGCAAGAGGAATTTGCTGCTCTAGGCTGACTCCTACGTAAGCTGAGAGGCATAATGATCACAAGGGACTTATCCCTAATGTAATAGGAAAAGAATAAAACACTTAGCATAGAAAGATAGGACAAGAATGATGATGATGTGTATGATAAAATATATGTAAAAGAAGATATATATGTAAGATGAGATTATGGAAGATCTAGAAGTGTAAACAATTAAATGATCAATGAAATATACAGAAAATAATTGGCATACTATTATGTTGTGTTGAGGAGTTTAAAACGAACTAGTAATTCTTTTTCTGGACTCTTATTTTACAGCATCTTAACATATATAACTGCACAACATCTGACTGTTCTTATATTGTAACTGCCTGGCTATAAATACAGCATAAAGAAGCCCAGATCGAAACTCTGGTCTGTGTACCCATTTCCTTGCCATCATCCATGTAGAACCATTGCAACCTAAAACAAGTTTCAAATAAGTGCAAACTGTTTCCATAGAATGGCATGGAAGCATTAGCAGTCGCATAGTATAAAAGTTTGATAGATGACAATTTTAGTTTTAGCTTGATATTTGCTCATTTGGGTAATTATTAATGTGGGAGGGACTTTATAATTTACAATCTAGCACTTGTGTGACTTGCATTTTGCAATTAAACATAACATGGGTACTTTAAATCATCCAAAAATTAAAATGAACAACACTACGTCAAAGCATTGGTTGCTGTTGGATAATAACATACTGTAATGGTGAAAATTGCATACTCTGCACTTTTCAAATTCGTTTTAAGTTCACTTTGATCAGCTACTGTACAAGTGTCATATTCTTGTGTAACAGCTGGCAAATTACTCGAGTCTTCACTCATCTTGACTTTCTACATCCCATGAATCTGGATTTTAGTTACAGATTACTTGTTCTGCGCCTTAGATATTATGTGGCACAATATTGGTCCCCACATTTTTTGAAGTCAAATTTTAAAATTGGGCCCATGTCATCCCCTTCCAACTAGCCATTGCCTATTTACTTGAGCATGGAATGTTTCAAATTGTATTATAGGTTGTATAAAAGGACAAACCTAATTCACTTTTACACATCCATCATCTAGACATCCAAGAGCTCTCACTGACTACTTGTGACATAATTCAAGGAGTGCATTTGAGCATTCATCGTTGTATAATTTAACATTTGCATTCTTAGAGACAGAGGTGCATTGCATAGTTGCTTGTCTTCAATATTCGTTCTAAAGACATAAAATTGTTCTGTCTAAGGTTTGGCCATGGGAGAATCACCTCGATCAACAAGCTCCTCAAAGGTGGTTATTGACAGTCAAACATTTATTGCAGGTCTAGATATCTGAGGGAAACTCTATTTAGTAGGCGTAGGATTTCAGTCTGTCAAGCATTTTAATGCACAAAAGGTCTTCCAACAATTGGGTTTGATCCTGCACACAGATCTAATCAGCACAAAAGAAATTGTCTTTAAATGTTGAGAACAATCCAGACAGATCTTGTTGTTTTTCTTCCAATGTTATCCAGGAACCTGCAATTTTGAGTAGGTTCAGAAGACATGGTCAAAATAGTGGGCAACTATCTATTGATCGCGAAAACCAGTTAAATACTTCCATTTCTGTTAATTTTCAGTTTTCCAGATTTTGTTACATGAATAGGCACAACTTTAGTTTCGGTTAATTGGAATATATTGATTGCCATATTTATTGGACTTAATTTTTAGTAAATAAACTATTTATTTCTGTACACCTACATAAATGTAAAGAACTAAATTCAACTTTACATAAATATCCTGTGATAAATTAATCAAGTTGCAATTATAAGAAACTCTACCCTAGGATATAGAGCTAAGGCAGATACTGATAAATAAATATGATAATAAATGTGGCGAAATTATGTAACTGTAACAAAGGTACTTCCTGTTTCCACGTTGATTTGATTGTAATAGGTGGTGTAGAATGCCTCGTCATTTCATCAGAACCTTGTGATATTTCTGACAAAATGCTTTTGAACTGGAAATTTGACTTTAAAGAGAAATGGGTTGATTTTGTGTCATGAAATATTTCCAGCATGAAAGTGGACCTTTGAATCGATCTGGGAAAATTGTCTTTTGTGTGAAATTAATTTTGTGGCTTCTGCAAGTCGGAATTAGTTCTCATGGATATCTAGATTCTAGACCTATATTGCTAGACGAGGTACATTCTTTCTTGACCAAACGTCTCAGCAGATTGATGTAGTGACTTTTGAATGACAATCAAATGCATGTCAAGCAATCATCCAATATGCCGAGTCATGTACAACTACAACTGTCATGCCAATGCCAAAGTGTATTCTTTCTTGATCAAACTATTAGGTGGACTAGTTTAATGACTTTTGAACAATTATCAAAGGTACCCCAAACAATCATGTAATATGCCTAGTCGTGCTATTGTAGGTGCCATGCTAATGCAATACTTTTTCCATATGATCTATCAGGATATGTGTAAGAGGTGGCCATTGATTTGTAAATGATCATAATGTATTAGGACTTGTCCTTTTATACAACATCCTAGATGATTTGAAATGTTTTGTACTCAAGACAGTGGACATCGGACAATAGCTAATCAGAAGGGGGCAGCATGGGTCTGATTTAAAACTTTGAAATTAAAGTTATAGGGGTTAATTTTGTGTCATGAAACTGAACCAGGTTTGGTGCAATTTTGAATCAAAATAGGAAATGGAAAATCTATAAATCTAATATGGATTCTTGGGATGTGGGAAGTAACTTTTATGTGGAAACATCACTTGTATGCTAGTTGTTGCACACAAGACAACTAGACCAAAATCAGTCCTATTGACCTCATTTCGACACCACCAAAATTAAACTTTTCACATTGAAATGACAAGCGTTGTCATGTTTTAAACTCCTTTGTCAAGTTGTTTATAGTCGCAAAATCCTGGTATTTATTTCTTGCACCAGTTATCGTATAGTAGTACTTGACCATCTTGAAATGTCACGTTTAACCTGGTTCATGTCAGATCCATGTATTAACCGTTGTACAGGTACATGAGTTTGAAGAACCATTATTCATTTCAGTGAAGTCTTGGGAGCAGCCGCACAATTCAACAAATTACAAAAAGTTAAAACAATTAAATTTGAAAATCTGTAAGAGCTGTTGCAAAACCCTTTTATGGGAATGTTCCTGGTAATATTTCGCCCAACATGGGAAATTTTAAGAACAAAATGCTTTCAGGTTTATGAGATATTAAAAGTTCATTTTACCAAGCAATTTGCGGAAACAATGAAATTGGGAATTTTATAAATGTTGAAGTAGAAAAGTTTGGTTGGGAGGTTTTTGATGATATGTTAAGGTTTTGCGACAAAGTTCCAACCCAAGCAAAAGTTTTGTATTGAACTCCATTTGTTGTCAGATTTATTAGGTATCTTTTGAAGTTGGTTCAATAAAAAAATCAAATGAAATTAAATGAGCGTAAATATTAGCAACAATAAAGTCACAAAATGTGAGAGTTTGTGGCCTTGCAACTATTTTGAAAAGTTTCTATAGTCTGGGATGGAAGATCTCACTCTATTAGATAATCACTTTCCAAAATGCATTTATTTTATGTGTTCAAAATTTATTCCATGAAATAAACTTTAAAGTTGCGGAGTGTTGTCTGTAATTTTGACTTTGCAAAATTAAGACAACACTACAAATTTTTTGAAAAATTCATAGTTTTCCTCTCTAAGATAGGCGCTTTGAGGTTAATTAGTGAAGGCAATGAGTTATACCTTGCTTCGGCCTAGGTTTTTTGTTCTTTGGATGTCAATTTTCAAGATTTTTGACTAGTTTTTCTTGGTTATTTTGGCAATTTCGGGTTTTATTTTCTTGATTGCAAGTATTTGGTTTGTAAAAATCTTGAGCTTGTGATCGATTTTTCTTGTTTGATTTGATTTTTTTGATCTCCCTTTGTGTCTTAGATCTTTCATCTTTTCCCCGTTTTAAATTTTTAAGTCATTACGTATTCAAAACATGTGTTTTGCTTAAGGAAAAATAAAACTTATAATACTTGCAATCGGGTTTTTAAATCCTGATTGCAAGTGTTATTCTTTTCCTTATGGCAGCTGCAATCGGATTTTTAAATCCCGATTTCAAGTATTATTCTTTTCCTTATGATACTTGCAATTGGGTTTTTAAATCTCGATTGCAAGTGATATTCTTTTTCTTTAGTAAAAAATACATATAATCGGGATTTTAAATCCTGATTGCAAGTATTATATTCTTTAAGTTTGTGAAAATATGTTGCTTGCAAAGTAAATCCCGAAACCTGACTTATCTAGTTGGGCTCAATTTTTGGAGCAAATTGCAAGTAAATAATACATACAATTGAGATTTTAAACCCCGATTGCTCATTATGTTTAAGGTCTTTTGTTTTTCATACTTGTAATCGGGATTTTAAAACCTGATTACAAGTGGTAGGCTTTTTTGTAAAAGTTTTTATTTGTCTTTTTTTTTTGATAAGTAATAGGCCGTAGACGAATAATTTTATTAATTTTAAACCTATTTACAACTCGGCTCACTAGGGGCATTGGTAGGAAAGACCCGAGTGGAGAAAATGTAATGAGCCTGCTTGGCTCCTTCTAAATATAATTCCCTTTTCTGAAATTACTTGCAATAATTGTATCTTTGTGTTTTGTTTAAGTTTATTTCAAATGAAATTTCCCAGCAATTTTAAGTATCATAAATAATATCAGACTAAATATGTTATGAACGATCATCAATTATTCAAAATTATAGAAGTTGCATGCTTATAAACATCAAATTATTCAACAACTATTGGCACCTGGCAATTGTATGAATGTTGTAGAATTAAAAATAACATACAGGAAAGTCAACGCAGGTTGTATGAATCTTCAGCCACCTCCAAGAAAGAGAACGCAACTTCTCTAATTCCAACGCAGCCTGGTTGGATATTCACGCAATCAATTAAAATTGATTTCCAGCCCCCAATATTAATTACGCAGCCTGTTTGGTAGGAAATGCAGCTTGCTAGCAAAGTGACGCAGCCTCTTTGGGAGTCACGAGCTGGCTGTGAGCAAATACGCCAGCCTGTGGATGAAACACAGCTTCCTTCAGTGAAGTTTGCAACTCTTGCTACCCCACGCTGCCTTCTGATTGATCATAACACCAAGTAGAAGATAAAACAACCTTCTACTCAACACAATAAACATTGGGAAGAAAAATTGAACCACCTCTGAATTCAGAATTTGTTCACAACTCCTCAAATTTGATATACTTTGGCATCAAATTTGAATTAATTTAACCAGCAAAGAATCTCCAGTAAACCAGAAGCAAAATTCACCATTAACAAGTAATGATTCAAATTGCAAAATGAGGAATCAGTCCTCAAACCCTAGCCATGTTCTCCTCTCTCCAATTTAATAAAAATCACAAGTCCATGAATGGATGAAATGAAATCTGAATCCCCTTTTATAATATTCAATTTTCATTTGTCTTCATCTCCTTTAATTTACTTTTAATTTCATTTCTCATAAAGCAACTTTATGTTATAATTTAAAGATGAAATATAATAAAGTCACTTTATTAATTTAAACTCCCCCATTGCTCCAAAAATGACCTTTTCATTAATATAATGATATTCTGACACATAGGGTTCCTGTTTTACGTGCTCAAGATTTAAAACTTGTCAACCCGGTTCCAACGAGCTATAACACCAAGGTGTCCAATATGCAATCTCAATAAAAATAGCAACATTAGCCAATTTAATTAAATAATAATCATAATTCACCCATTTTGCGAAAATGACTGAAGAAGTATCAAAATCGAAATCTGACAGCACAGGTGTGATCCTGATGAAGAAAGATGATGAATGAACCTGATGAGGTGACTTACTAAAAATAGGCGCTCCCTCCAAGATTTTTGGAGCCCAAACTGGAAGCCAAAAATATAAACGGAGAGCATCATTCAACTCCTCTAACTCACCTGAGCTCATCGGAACCATCCTTTGACTTATTATAAGTCCCACCAAACGGAGCCATAACCCTCAACAAGGTCCTCTAATCACCAGTATTAGCCTACAAGGATCCGGTAATAGGCTAAATCCAATAACTTAGATGCTAGCTCAGAATGGGGACATTACATAAAACCTCTAGTCTTGCCCCAAAATAAGAGAGTTTTAAAGTTTCAGTATCTTACAAATATCCCGTCTACATGTATGGGGTTTTGCTGAGGACTTTGCTGTCCTCATATACATGTTTATGCCAGCAGCATTACATTACAACATTTCTGGAGATACACTCCATACATTGTGACTTGCAATCCCCTTTGCTTACATGAGGGGTAATATTAAGGAATTTAACCACTTTCTCTGCTACATGTAATAACTGATGATACATCTGATTGGAACAAATCTCACTATCCACCTCAAAACAATGGATAAATGCAGAGCAGAGCAGCCCACTAGTGCTTCCATAGATCCTTCTGTGCCTCTCTGAATCTCTGCTGAAACTTGTGATATATTGCACTACATCCATGGACACCTTCCAAATATCTTTTAACTTGTCTTTTAAAGTCTAAAACCCGACAGTATTTTAAATATGAAAAACAAAAATGTTTTAAAGGCTTTTAAACTTGTAATAGGGACTTTAAAACCCGATTACAAGTAAATCTATAATTTGAAATAAATTTTTCTAGTTGTAAATGGTCAAGAAAAACCTGAGGTATGAAACATATCTCATATCGGGCCTTTTTCTCTTCTATACAACTTGTAAAAGACCATATGAATCCTAAAAATGAAGTTTGAAGCTGTTTTTGAAAACGCCTAAGCTTGAAATGTGATTTTTATATAGTTTTCTTAGTCGTTTTTACCAGATCTTGGTCGTTTTTGATAAAAAACACAGACATTTTTGTATGTCTATGGTTGTATTTGCTAGTTTTATTAAACTTTTTTGCATTGCCTCTCCATGGCTAGCAATGCCTAGGGTTTTTTCTTATGATTTTGTGAAAAACGACTTGTATATTGGCTGCGCATAAGGTTTATTGATGTCCATTTTTTGTTGTACATGTGTATTGAAAGCAAGCATGAAATCTGAAAATGTAAATCTTAATATTATCTTCCCATGGCAATCTATATATTTCTCATACAGTTGCAAGGAGCTAAAGGTTCTTCCCATGAATATGTCCTTCCACTTGCAATCGGGTTTCTAAATCCCGATTACAAGTTCATTCCTCAAGCAAGATTAAAGTTTTTTTCCTACTTGCAATCGAGATTTTAATACCTGAATGCATGTGAAAGCACTTCCCGAAGTACATGTATTCGGGTTTCTAAATCTTGATTACAAGTAAAAGTTATCCTCCATGATATGTATATGCATTTGCAATTTGAACTTCCCATAACTGAGTTCAAATGTGTGTGTTTTATCTACTTGCAGTACCCATCAAAAAACCTGAAATTCCTCATTGGCCTCATTTTAAAAGCTGATCCCATCCTCTTTCCCCCAAAAATGCTTGTCCAAAACCCCTATGTTCTTGTTCTTCACATGTATAGCTCGAGATTTGCAAAGTTCTAGCTTGAAAGATTGTGATATGGATTCTCCAGTGACTTAAGAATGACATAAAGCAAAAATGACAACATGGTAGAGCCAACAAAGAGAAGGAAAAATGAGGGAATGATTGAGAGCATAGAATGCTTTCAAGACAGAGATGGAAAGGTATGTTGAAAGGATGCTTTTCCAATAAAGACTATTGTGATGCAGAACGATCTAAAATGCAAGTTTCTGTTCTAGTTCAAGATATTTCCACAAAACCTGAGCCCGTCAATCATGGAGCATCTTGTACCAGCATGAAGACCGACAAAGGATGATGTAAATAGGTGTTGTGTCTCGTTAGACACTTAGAATAGTTTTCAATTATGCACTTGTAATTTCTGTTTGACAAATTACATGTAATTGGAAAACAAGTTGTAATTGCAAGTGACCTTTTCACCTGTAAAGTTATTACTTGCAATCGAATTGCAGGTCAAGTACATTAGGACTTGTAGTTTGAATTAGTCAAAGTTAGTATAGAATAGGTCAAAGTTTGTTGGGTTTCTCCTAGCTTTTTCTCTCAACCCCTCACCTATATATAGGAGGGAGCCTCATTGTAATTTTTATCTTTTAGCAATGCAAGAAAACTTTGCGAGTTTGTGTATGCACTCTAAGACTTTGAGCTTGGATGTAAATTAAATTGCTTTCAATAAAAGAGACAACTTGCTTTTAGACTTTGTGTTGATTCAAGCTGTTATGTGACGACATTTTCTTGAGTTGATTGTGAGTTGTAATGTCCCTTGTTAATCTTCTCTTGTGGAGTCCTGCAAAACAATGTTAGTCCCAAAAATAACTTTTAATATTAAAATGACTCAACTCTATTCTACGTTAGTAAGGGAATGTTTGACTCTTAAGGCTGCCTCCAAGTCGGGCTTCACAGAATTCCCGGTTCTTGGCCTGAGGGACATTCATTCCACTCTAAGCAACCGGGCTATCGGCACATCATCCCAAGAGCACTGCCTATAAGAATCTCTTGGAAGCAATCTTAATGCATTGAAAGCCTATGCATATGCATACGACTGGTCTTCAGTATATATACTGCCTATGAGATTATAATAATCTCAACTATGGCAATGGGACTATACCAATCTTGAATTGCCATTTGTTATAGATTGGCAACAGGGTTATATCAACCTCGAATTGCCATCCATCTTAAATAGGCAACGGGGCTATACCAACCTCGAATTGCCAAGCATCTCAAAATAGACAACGGGGCTATACCAACCTCAAATTGCCATTACGTTCCTCAATGTAGTTCGGAACGAATCTAGGATTCCTATATCCGACTACTAGAGAAAAATGAAGATGAATTTATCAGCAATTGTAGAATTAACATCAGATTTGTTATCTATGTAAAGTCCTACATCATAGTATATTCATCAATATAAGTCATGAATGTCTCCAAAATATATATATATATACACACACACACACACACACACACATATATATACCTATTTACATAATTAACTAAAATTAATTCATCTTATAGTTATACAATTTACTTAATTCTTTTTATATCCACATTAACATTGATCCTTTAAATATATATATTCATAATTACCTTATCCTCGGTCTGTGCCTTCCGAACAGCCTTTAATCTCTTTCTTTCTTATTTACTGTTTTCCGCTCCTCTTCAGGTCTATAATAGAATCATGTGTTTCTAATGATTCCCTGATTACCTTTCCTTCAACGGTCCTTGAATATTGATTATGCACCTGCAACCTCTTTTAAGCTTTATAAGGCAGGAGCTTGATGAGAGGTAAGAAATAACTTGATGCCCGATGAAGTGAAGAGGACTTCCTTCTTATATTGTCCTCCTTGAATGAAGGGTTTTGTGGTAGAGATGTATCCCATCTCTTCATACTCGACACTTTCTTAATCACATCCTTTCAAATATTAATGTTATTACCTATGCAAACAATGGGTATTATTTCTGATTGGATTCCTTATTAATCTGCGTCAAACATTAACTAATGTAACATTCGTATCAATATTTTTTTATTTATTAATTCCTCTTTCTAAGTGTCCTGGTGCATTTCCTTTAACTCCCACTGCTGCATTTGAGACCAGCGTTTGAAGAGGAGCTATTAATACAATCAAGCATGCTGTTTAGTACAACGATTTTCCTTAGCAAGCTGCGTCTTCAATATATAGATAGCTGTGGCTCATAGAGGGATATCATTCAGCATACCATGGCAGCGTTAGACATTTCAGGGTCTGCATAAAGGGCAAGGCACGATTTTGTCACTTTGGGTGCCAGCATTGATGTTTCCAGGCCTTGACGTCAAGGGTGTCTGCATTTCGTATAGCTGCGATATATATTCATTATGGTAGATCAATGTTGGTGTATATTATATTTCATTGAATAAAGATTTTTATATATATATATATATAATTAGTACGTATATTATAATTATTGTTCGATTAATATTACTAAGTAATATAATATATATAATCAGTATTTACTTAATAATATACATAGTTTATTAGTAACATTATGATTTGGTTTTTTATTAAATATTATTAGTAAATGATTAATAATAATAATAATTATTTAACCATTAAATAATAGGGTTTACTTATATATCATTGGTAATAATATTTATTAATATATTATAATAATTATTTAATAATTAAATAATAATGTTTATTTATATTTTATTGTTAATAATGTTTATTAATAATTCATAATATATCATTAATGAATAATAATGATGTTTAATCTACGCGAATGTTTTATATTATAGTATATACTATAATATATAGGTATAATTAGTTTATTAATATATTGATAATGTGCAAATTAAAATGGAACATTGTTTAGTTATTATTAAGGAATAATAATTCATTTTAATACAAATCATGGAATACGAGTGATTAAATGTAGGGACATTACATGAGTTTTGTGCTTTTGTTCAAGAGGGATTTGAACCCAATCTTGCAGACTTTGAGTTGCATATTGCATTCAAAGTTATAATTGGGTTTTAGATTTGGTCTTGTAGACTTTGAACTGCTTATCAAGTATGAGATTAACATAGTACGCTCAAGCAAGGGAATATTTTGCGGACTTTGTGCTGCTTTATTTTCTTCGTTTGTGCATGCAAGGTGGAATATGTGTTGGAGACTTTGAGCTGCACGTGTTTCATTCTTGTTCTCATAATCTCATAAAGGGTCATTGAAAGACTTTGAGCTTTTATGAACTCTTAAGTTGCTGGTATGCTGAAGGTTATTCTTATGTCTAATATTCTGTTTTTTAGGATTATTGCTCCAACGAATACTTTGTAAGTGAAATACACCATTGATTAAAGATTGTATTGAAAAAGTAACATCTATTATGAAATAAGAGAATAGGATGAGTGTCCCGCCCTAATTTAACTTAGTGTAAATAAAAGTAGTTAAGTATTTTGTTGATTCTAGTAGCAATAAGGGGGAGCCTTCCCTTATAATTAGGAGAGACTGTCTCACATATTGTGGCTGGGACCACTGTTTTGTAATTGATCCTTCAAATTGTCAGTTGCAAAATATCCACCCAACATAGAGAACTCCCAATTTGTCGATGTAAGTTGTGAAATCATTATTAAATGCCAATACTAAAGGAGAGCTTAGTTTTATCCACATTTCATGCTAGTTATCAACCTCCTTTAGGATGTCAGTTAGGTATAAAATTAACATTTACGGTTTTTGTGAACATAGAGCTTGTTGGCAATGATTTGCAAGTTCGTAACTACAATCAAAGCCCCAATAAAGTGATTGAAATGGTAATAACTCCTCTCCAAATGCTGATCAAAGGCGAACAATAGTCATTGGCGATTTCAAACAAGTTGGCAACTCCCCTCAAATGCTGACAGGGAAATAAATATAGGCAAATTCACGTCCGTGAGCGACTTATTGGTGGCAGCATATAAGTTCATAACTCTTCTCCAAGCGCAAATGAAGTAAACCATCATAACTGTTTGTGAAAGAAGAGATGAAGTATCAAAATCCCGCAACCACGATCAGAACACATGCATACAAAATGACAGGGCCGCCTTTGATTGAAATAAGAAATTAACATAAATTGAAGTATAATAGAAGGGGTTTTTGTCAGACATTATAGCTGGGAATGTTTTGCTAAGCACCTGTGCAAAATGTGGAAAAATTGACATGGCACATGAACCGTCAAGCATAATACCTCAAGAAATGTGACCTTCTGATGCACCATGATCGCAGGAATAAAAAGAAAAAGAAGCGAGTGAACTATTTGACAAAAATGCCTCAAAAATATGTGTTCTATGGACTGCAATGAGTGCTAAATATGCAAAAGAAATGTTTGTTGAAAAAGGCTGCAACGCAATACGCAGGTATGAAGCCAAAGCTCTATAACCTTTGACATTATCCTTGCTGCTTGCACGACAATGGGATCTTTGTGACAGGGTATGCACACCCATCAAAGCATAACCCAGTAGGATATGTACTCAACTGATTGGCTATATTTTGAATAGTTGCTTTTACCTGAAAAGTTGTTCCATGCACAGTTTTACAAAACAATATTCTCAATGTGTATGCAAAGAACGGTAGTTAGTGAATGCTAGTAAAGTTTTTGCTTATATTTGAGAAAGAGACGTTTTCTCATGGAATGTGATAATTGCAGCTTACTAAAGACAAGCCCATCCTAGCTTTGTCACCTTTCAACAAAATGCTACTAGCAGATTGGGAGTACCTTGATAGATGTGTATGCAAAACAGGGAAGCATTAACAAGGCATGGAAATTGTTTGATAGAATGCCTCAAATGTCATCTAATGGAATGTAATGTTTGCATGATGCACACCTTCATTTGTTTCTAGGGTATTCTGTTAATAGTTTCCTCCAATTCATTTACAGAGTGAGCTTGGTGGAATGGGTGTTGCAGCAAAAACAATGGGCAATGTAATGTTTAGCTGTCAAAGACATTTAACATAGCAAATGATATGGGGACTTTATCAGTATGTAAATGCAACACATGTTGGATTTGTTCACTAAAATTTAGTGAAGTGATTCAATATCCACAATACAATGATCATAGTTTGAAAAATGCAATGCAAAGCTGGCTTTTTCAGTTCCAAATGACATTTACTTTTACGGACAATGGAAAATGGGAGGCAAACATTCATGAATACGATAAAGACAAACATGCTTTCTATTATATTTGAAAATGGATTGAAGTGTGTGTTAGCCGGAAAGACTACTTTATTATATGTCATGTATTAGTTATGTTGTTCCGACGGTAAATAGTTATTATTGAAGGGCAGTTGGGTCGGGTGGTGACGTTTGGTCACACCCCTTCGGGTAGATAAATATGTACCACCTATGGGAGAAGGAATTATTATTATCATGATCATTGTAGCTATTGTGAATGTACTAAGTTCTGAATGATTAATGAAAGCTTTGGTGTTCTTTGATCTATCTTTGTTATTTACATTTCCTGTATAATGTCTATGCTTTAGTAAACTAGTCTACCCCCGTGGGTAAACAGTGTGCAAGGCGATGAAACATGAAACATATTCATCATCATGATGATAACATTTGGTTTAGGCATTGAATTCCTCATAACATGAACATGAATTAGACATTAGAAATGATCACATCTAAATTGATGTATTTGCATTCAAAATGAAGCGAAATGGATGACACACACCAAGTTTTTGACAAAATGCCTATAATGAAATAAAGAGCATCAAACGGGCATGATTATAAGGTATGTGTAGCATGGGTCAGTTTCTATCAAAGAAAAACTGACAAGAGATAATGCAGTTTTGCAAGAGCAAAGGCTTGGTTCTTCTTGTTGATGAGGTTACCGAACTTGATAGTGATGTTAAGGATCAATTATATAAATTGGCGACAGTGAATCTTTGCTCTAACATTTTAGGCTAGATACTAGTGAGTCTTGTAATGAAATACCCCTACAAAATGGAGACGAGTTTATTGAAATGTTTTGTATAGAGAGGGATGACATTATTTCATCTCTTGCAAGGCAGGAAAAGACATTGATGGATGCATTGAACAAGGTAGGTGTTACTTGTATTGAATGAGAGAGTGCCATTTATGCTTTTCCTTGCCTCCACATGCCACAACAGTCAATACCAATAACTTTAAATGTACATGCATATTTGATATATGCAAAGAAGGCATTAAGGCATATGGGCTTGTCATTCAACATAGATATCCAAATTGTTTTGATTTCATGCTATGTTAAAGGGGTTCTGGCAAAGTATGGGTAATGTGCACGATATTTTGAAATGACATTTTTCTTCAAAGATGATTGATGAGATATGCAAGATGGCAATGAAGATGAGCACACAAGAATTGATCATGCCTTATACAAGCCTCCCTATTATACAAGAGAACATTTTTTTGATGAAAGAAATGGATGTCAAGCAGGTGCAGTTGGAGTACATGTTCTTAAAGGTAAGTAGTTGGTGAATAAGATAAGATAAGATAAATTTATTAATGTCCAACGAAAGACCACAAAGAGCGTCAAAGGGATTGCTGAAACAAAGCAAAGGCCAACCCACAGAAGGGACACTAAACGACGCCCAAGAAGAGAAAAAAACTATAACCAAAAGAAACAAACAACAAAGCATAGGCTACCGGCCTAGAATAACCATGAAAAAATCCAGAACTGAAGGGTAAGACAAAGGGCGAGAGGAGATCCCATGTCGAACTTGAAAACCGCTGAAGGTGGAAGGAGAAGACCATTGTTGAGAAGGATTGCTGTGAGGCCTCACAGATCTGGAAAGGCTAGAAGGGGGGCCCAAGAACCCGCTTGGTGCCACGTGCCAGAGAAAGAACTGGGAAGAAAGAGGTGATAAGATGATTGGGGTGCTGTCTCAAAGGGAGCCGATGTTGAAGAGAGTGGTTCCGCAATCTTTAGGCTTCCTGAAGATAAAGAGCCAAGTAATGATGGTTGATGAACCTGAAGAAGGCAGAGAGAGAATGAGTCTCCTTAAACAGGCAGTAGGTTCTACTCTTGATCTCATAGTAGATAGGACACCTGACAATGAAATGCGTCGCTGACTCCACCTCCCCCAAACTACAAAGCTGGGAAACCCTCTCCTCCCTAGCCAGTCAATGGTCGGTCTAAATGTGTAGTCTATACGATCCCACTCTGAAAGATCGAAGGGAGATACAGAGAGAATGAGACCAACGACGAGAGAGGTAAGGAGGGCGGAAAATAATCCCATCCTCAATCTCTAAAAAGTCCTTAGCATAGAAAGCCATCCTGGGGCGAAGCTCCCCATGGGGGTTAACCCGAGTAGTGTGGATATATTGCTTGTAAATGTTTTCCTTGATGTGCATATTCAGCTCTTGCCTAGAAGAGAGGAGATGCTAGGGGTGTCCAATGAATACAAGAAAGGAGGAAGATGATCAATCTTAATCTCAATTGAACCCATAAGAGTTGAGGCCTGAGCAAAGCAACAACGAGCATGACTTGGGGAGATAAAAGCCGCAATAGCCTCTGAGGAGCAGAAGGCCAAGTAGAAATATCTGTGGCGCTCCTCCAGAGAGTACGCAAAGCCATTGAGCCGCTGCAAGAACCAAACAAGGTCGAAAATGGTACCAAGCTTGAAGGGGTGGGCGCTAAACTTGGCAAGAATAATACTGTGAGGAGTGGACTGCCTATATCTGACGATGCATCGAAGAAGGGTACGAACCGGCTCCATAGAGGCCCAGTTCGACTCTAGTAAAGAGGGCCCCCAAATAATTGAACCATAGAGAGTTGTCGGTGTAATCAAAGTGTCCAGAAGAGTCAACTTGGATGTGGTGTCCTGGAAGTGGTGTCAAAAACACTGTCTCTCCAGAAGGGCCAAAGAACCATACACTTTGTTGATGTGCGGCTGTAGGGCAAGTCTCATGCTGAAACGAGGTCCAAAGAACTTGACACCCAGATATGTGTAAGAGGAAGAGATCTCTAGCTCAATGCCATGAAAAAAGAAGTGGAGGTGAGAAGTCTTAAGACTATTGAAGACCACCACTTTGGTCTTGCCCAGGTTAACTGTCAACTACCGTGAATCACAGAAAGAAGCAAGACCATCAAGAAGTCTCTATAAACCCTCCAAAGTGGAAGCAAGGAGGACCACATCATCCGCAAATAGTAATGTAGATCATAACTTGGTGAAGCACACAACTGTCCCCTGGGAGGGAATGCTTATAAAGAAAGGCTTCTAACTCATCAATATAAATCCCAAATAAAGCGGGGCACAAAGGACAACCCTGCTTCACCTCGATGGTGCTCTTGATGAAGTCAGAGAACCCATACGGGGTCTTGATGCGACCCACAACAGTCTTGCAGAGTCCCATGATGGCCACCAAGAGAGTCTCATAAATACTCATGTCGCAAATTCTTTGGAAAAGGGCCATCCTAGGGATTGAATCAAAGGCTTTGCGAAAATCCACAAAGCAACAGTTGTAAACCTTTGATGAGCGATGGCAGGCCTCCTCGAGAATAGCTCTGAGAGTCAAAATGTGGTCAATGGTCTAATAGTCTAGTCTGAACCCCACCTGTCCCGTAGCCTGAATGTGATGCTGATCCAACTCACGGGAGAGAAGAGTGTGCGAAATTGTGGCATACGGTTTGGAGAAAGTGTGGCAGACCATGATGGTCTTGTAGTTATTAAGAACAGAGGTGGGGCTTGCCTTGTGGATTAGATGGATAATACGCCATGACCAAGATGGGGGAAACCCTATGCAATCCACTTGGTTGAAGAGATAAACGAGGAAGGGGCCCAAAACTATGACGCCTTTCCTCATCCATCGCCTAGCTATTGTTCATGGATCTAACAGCCTTTTTGATGCTAGTGCAGGTGAAAAGATGGCAGTAGGGAGGAGGGGTGACGAGAATGGGAGGTTGGCCTGTGATATCATAGAGAGTGAAGGTTTGGGAGATAAGTGAACTATGGTCTAGCTTGGGGGGGGTGAGCGGTGAGGGAAATGGGTGCACTAGAAGGACTTGGGGGAATGGGTGAGCGAGGTGCGAAGGCCATCACAACACTGCGAAATGAAAAGGCACTTCTTGTAGTGGAGGAAATGGCAGTAGGACTTCAGTGAAGAGAATGAAGCAGGTGATGGGTGAAAGCGGAGCGTAAAGTGCAGTGGAAGGATTTGCAGTCATCATCGTACCACTTATTCATAGGGCAGGTGTTGTTACACTTGGTGGGAGGGGTCATGGAAATAGTGTGATGAGGGAACATAAGGATAGCGGTTTCCCAAATGGAAGTGGAGAGGCCATCAAACAAGTCGGAGGCACATGAGAGGGTGGAGAAGGAATCATGGGGGAGAAACTATTTGAGATGGTGGGTGAAAAGATCTTGGCCTCTGCTGTCGAAGCAAAAGGAGATACAGGGGGGATAATAGGCGAGGAAGGGGGAAGGGGAGTGGAGGGGGATGAAGGGGAAAACCGGATGGTGAGGCTAAGAAGAGCATGATTTGCTAGGGGGAGTGGGGTGATGGAGAAATTGCTGATGGAGGAGACAAATGGACTGGAAAGGTGTGATGTCCCCTTCTAGTTGACATCAGTTAGAAGAGTAGATTGGCCTATCATTGTCTCTCGTAGGCTAATGAGGTTGGATATAGGGTCCCTTTGAGGGATGCAACTTCTTTAGTGGTCAAAATTTTGGAGGATTGGTGTTTATTTGAGGCCTCCATGACTCTGTATGCAGTAATTGCTATTTATAGTAGGTTTGAGATATTAAGAGAGGGACCCCTTCTATTTTTAGAAATGGGGGATGGTTGTATGCAGCTTTATCATGTCAGCTCTCAGTCAAGACGACATTCAGAAATGTTGAGTAAAAATGGAGATATTAATGTTTATTTGCCCTAAATAAACATTAATAGTTGAGAGCTTATATTATTAAGTTATTATGATTTTATAGCATAACTTTAGTGAGGGTCATGGTAACATCAGTTGGGGCCATATTGAGCATTAATTTTAATTAATTATTGGTGCGCCAACTATAGAGAAAAGAAATTAAAATGTATAATGATTATTCATTTCTCATGTAAAGCTAGGTTACCGGGTTCGCACCGTGGACCCTTGAACCAGGTCCGGGTGCAAACTGGATTTGGGTTTGTGTGGGGGTCCACGCCAGGTCCGTGATCAATCCTATGGACCAAAAAAACATTAAAATCACATTTTTTTATCTTTATTTTTCCTTTCTAACCCTAAAATGGCCCCATATGAATCTTCCAAAGTTCCAAACACATTTCACAATTCTGTATATTTCTCATTTTTTTTGTATATATAGTCTATATATATATACACACACACACACACGAATCCATAGGAACCATAATGAAAGAAAAATTCACAAACCCACGTATCGGGTTCTCGTACCTGAACCTGTCCCCGAACCCGAACTAGTAACTTAGATGTAAAGTCATCCAAGCTTCTTTTTGAAGGGGTTTGACTTCTCTTTGTAAGTGAGAGTTATATGTACTTCATAGAAGTGGTGGAAGTCATTATGTTTATGCTTCGATTGAAATTTATTTTGGAGCAATGAAGTTTGTGAGAAATCAAGGATTTCTGTGGTTTTTCAAGCTTATCAGCATTGGAGAGCATTGCATCTTCCTTGTAGCAGCACTTAGAGGGTTTGAAATTTACGCCTAATATTGCTAATCTGGTTGGCTTTATTTAGGAGTCATCATTGTGCTGACTGGAGGGGTTATTCATAGATGTTATTGATAGATTGAAGGCATAATTTCATAACAGATTGAGGACATCGAATTGAGGAGTTATTGGTTGTGTCATGGTGGTTTGAATCATTGCTTTTTGTTGGTTATTCATCTGCCCTACCCTCTCTTCCATACATGGTTCGATTTTGTTGGAGGCACCAAAAAAATCAGTAAACATTATAAGAGGGACACCTAGCTGAACCACAATGATTGATACCATCAATTTGGGGATTGGTTGCTAGTAGGAGATACGAGCTACTGCATGTTTGCTTCTTCTGTCAGCAAGGGTTTCACAGTAATTTCTACATTAAAAATGGGTATGGTTTTTAATGTAAAACATTTGAGTGCTATGTATTGAAGGAAAAGTAATAAAGATTGTTTCTATGCCCAAAGTATTGTTAGTGTTAAATTCTAGAAGCTTTCTTTTTCTGTTTATGCATTGTTTTTGCAAGAAACCATCTCAAAAAACACAAAAAAACTTTAAAACAATTAAAACCAAAACAGTTCAACTGATAGGGCCTTGGAAGGGTTCTTGCATTGGTATTAGAGCCTTAATCCTGCCACCCTGGAGAGTTAGGAGTTTACATGTAGCCACCAGCTCACATGTAGTATACTCGTAGGAAAGGTGAGCAACAAGGAAATCAGATTTTTGATACACAATAGATTGCAGGTATGGGTGATAGGAGAGAAAACAGTCCACCACAAGATTAAGGTAGAGAAGTAAGAGAAACCTTGAGAGGTTTACAGGATGGTCAACAACGTGTCGCTGATGCCTTACAATAGCTCACCGCTGCCATACAATAGTTAACTACTCACACTAGACAAAATTAGGCGTAGAATGATGAGAGAAGTGTGGTTGGGACTCCCAGAGCACTGCGAGCAGTTGCCCGCACTATTGATCGGCCCACAAGACCCACATTCTTGAGAGATGACCCGGAAGAAGAAAGAAGAGGAGATGAGGAGGTATATTTTATAGATAATGTTATGACAGTGTATGATGAGTGGAGTTTTCCACAACCCGATGTCAGAGAGCATATGAACTTTGATCGGTATATGAGACAAAAGAGAGAGAGTGCCAGAGTTAGGCAGGACAAATGATGTAGAAATCAGCACAGGGATCTAGAGTTTGCTACTAGCAAGCTCACTTTACCTTTCTTTGATGGGAGTGGGATAGTCACAACACGGTTCTGGATACATAAGCCTGACACCTATTTCACTTTGAGGCCTATGACAGAGGGAGATGCAATAAAATTTGCTACATTGCATCTGAATGGGGTGGCAAATGAGTGGTGGCATAACGGGATGGTCACTTTGTAGCATGAGGAAATCACCACATATCAAGAGTTTGCTAATTTACTAGTAGAAAGGTTTGATAAAATGGATCCAGAATCCTATTTCAGAGACCTTGCTCAGCTTAGATAGGTGGGTAGTTTGGAGACTTACATTGGAGAGTTCCATAAGTTGTCATGTTTGGTAACCAACATTTCCGATCATAGGTTGGTAGTGTTGTTTATAGGACTTTTGGAACCATTGAGGGGATGGGTAAAGGCTTTTGACTCGCTTACGTTCCAAACAACAATGAAGAAAGCAAGAAGTATGGAACTTGCCGCTTCCCAAAGCAAGTTTTCATCCAAGGGATCCTCTTACAGGGATAACAAATCTTTTCCTAAAAACAAAGAAAAATCAGACTTTAGCAAAGATCTAAAGGGACGATCAACAACAACACCTTTGGATAGGGAAACATTAAATAATTTGAGGAAAAAGAAATTATGTTTCTATTGCAAAGGACCCTATGATGCAAACCATGATTGTCCCTTAAGGCCTAAGCGGAAAGCAAACCATGTTATGTGGTCATAGTATGAAGATTCAAAATCTGAAAATTCGGACTAGCAAGCTGATCAGGAAGATTCCAAGGGTGATAATAATGAAGAAAAGCCTGAAAGGTTAGAGAAAATGGATGTACATGAGGATAAAAACTTAAGGAAGCACTCCTCACTAGTATTCAACGAGAAGGTTCTTTTAGAATGCGTGGTGTGTTGGTTAGTCAGAAGATTATTACTTTGCTAGATACAAGTGCCACACATAATTTCATTGATGCCAGGCTAATGGAGAGACGTGGGATTCGTACTAAGGAGCTTGAGGACATATGGGTTAGAGTTGCAGGTGGCTACACCCTTAAGTGTAACAGGATGATTACAGGACTTCCATTTCGTGTGAACAGTTATGAGTTCAAAACTGATTTTTATGTGGTGACAATGGGAGACATTGATTTCGTGTTAGGTATGCGGTGGCTTCATGACATAGACAAGTTTAGACTTCACCTTAATGACATGGAGATGTCTTTCAAGGTGGATGAGAAGACACACGTATTGAAAGCCATCAAGGATAGCAGTTTCAAGATGATTACACTCAGAAGAATGGAGAGGCTCATGCAGTATGACATGGTTGAGTGGGTAGTTGAGTGTATGTTGATGCCTACATAGGAGGGACAAAAAAAGATAGAGTACCATCCAAACATTCAGGAGTTGAGAATTAAACATGTGAAGGTTTTCAGTGACATTCCTCTTGGTAGACCTCCAAACAAGGGCATTGAGAACATTATAGAGTTGGAGGAGGGTGCGAAACCTGTGATGATTACACCTTACTGGCACCCAAAGCGATTGAAGGATGAGATTGAGAAAACAATTAAAGAGCTGCTTGTTGTGGGACACATTAGGCCGAGTAAGTCACCATTTGTGCATTGATTATAGGGTCTTGAATAAGAGGACCATTAGAAATAGGTACCCTACCCCACAGATCGATGAGCTACATGGCACTTTTTATTTCTCAAAGATTGACTTGAGATCAGGCTATCACTAGATCAGGGTCAAAGAGCAGGATATAGAGAAGACTGCCTTCTGTTGTCATTGTGGACATTATGTGTTTGTGGTTATGCCATTTGGGCTAACCAATGTGCCTGCTACTTTCCAGTCCCCCATGAATAGAGTCTTCCAGCCTCAGTTGAGGAAGTTTGTGCTAGTCTTCTTTAACGACATCTTGGTATATAGTAGGATGTGGGAAGAGCATCTTGAACATTTGGATACAGTTTTGGGTATTTTGGACAAGGAGTCCTTGTATGCTAAAGAGTCCAAGTGTGATTTGGGGCTGACAGTGTTACTTTATTTAGGCCACATTATTAGTGCAGAGGTTGTGTGGATGGATCGTGAGAAGATCTATGCTATTGTTGATTGGCCTACTCCTAAGAACCTCACATAGCTATGTGGATTCCTAGGTTTAGGTGGCTTCTATCATCGGTTTGTTAGTGGATATTCACGTCATGCAACACCTTTGACGGATTTGATGAAAAAAGATGCATTTATATGGACTCCAGAGGTACAGGAGTGTTTCATGAGGTTTAAGGAGCTTATGACCACATGCCCCATTTTTGCTATGCTTGATTTCACAAAGCCTTTTGGGCTTCAGTGCGATGCTTTTGGTGAGGGTATTGGTGCCGTGCTTATGCAGGATAAGCACCTGATTGTTTATGAGAGTCAAAAACTCAAAGGGCCAGAAAGGAGCTACAACATATATGATAAGGAAATGTTGGCCATTATGCATGCATTGGCCAAGTTCAGGCAGTATCTTGTGGGTAGCAAATTTAGCATAAAAACTGATCATAACAACACAAGGCATTTCCTAGGATAGCGAGACCTCAATGATTGTCAACACAAGTGGGTTAGTAAATTTCAGGCATATGACTATGACATCACTTATGTCAAAGGAACCTAAAATGTTGTTGTTGATGCCTTATCTCGCCATCCACATTTGAGCTATATGGTCCAAATTTTAGAGGATTGATAGCATGTGATTGTGGCAGAATATGCCAAAGACACTTGGGCTATAGGGATAGTTTAGGGGTCTATTCAGGACAACAGGTATACAATTGTAAATGAGCTGATCTTTTACAAAGGCAGAATTTACTTGACCCCAAGATCGGAGATGAAGAGTAGGGTGTTGAGATTCTTTCATGATGAGTCGATGGCAAGACACCCGAGATATTTTAAAACATATAGGCAGGTTTGAGAGCGCTTTTCTTAGAAGGGGCTCAAAGTGGATGTCCTTAAATATGTCAGAGAGTGCCTTGTATGTCAGTAGAATAAACAAGAGCACACATACCTTGCAAGACTACTTCAACCACTTCCAATCCTGACAAGAAGTGGAAATGTTTATCCATGGATTTCATTATGGGCTTGCCGAAGGCCCAAGGGTGAGATTGTATATATTTGGTTGTTGATCCGTTGACAAAATATGCTCACTTTTTTCCTGTCAGTGATAGAGATAGTCGATTCATGAGCCACTTTTGGTAGGAATTATTCAAACTGTGTCTGAACGGGCTTACTCCGAGCATTAGCTACCACCTGTAGATAGATGGGTAGATGGAGATAGTGAACAAATGGGTGGAGGGATACCTCAGGAACTATATTGCAGGGCAACAGACTGCTTGGGTGAAGTGGATTTAGCTTTGTGAGTATTGTTAAAATACTACTCACCACATGTCTATCCAGATGACTCCATTTTTGGCTCTGTATGGTTATGAGGTGCCCAGTTTTTTAGATTTACTGTTGAGCAATAGTAGAGTGCCCAGTGCTGGTGATTTGTTGTAGGAGAGCCAGGACATCGTGAAGGCTCTCAAGGAAAATATTGCTAAAGCACATAATTAGCAGAAGCAGTATGTAGATCAAAAGAGGATTGAGTGGTCATTTGAGGTAGGAGATTTGGTGTATTTGATGCTACAACCCTATTGTCAGTCCATTCTCGGGAAGAGTGGTGCAAAGAAACTTAAGCCACACTATTATGGCGCTTCTAGGATTGTCAGGTGGGTTGGTGAGGTGGCTTATGAGCTAGAGTTACCGACACACAACAGATTGCATAATGTATTTCATGTGTCTTGCTTCAAGAAGGTGTTGGGACACCATGTGGTTCCTTCTGTAGTTCTACCACCCATGGATGATGAGGGGAAGTTGATTTTGGTACTTGAGGCTATTTTGGATGTTAGGGAGAAACAGTTGTGGAGACAAGTCATCAGGGAATATCTGATTAAATGGAAGGACTTGCCGATTGAGGATGCTACTTGGGAGCGCGAGGATATATTACAACATCCTGAGTTGAGATTGCTTGAGGACAAGCAATTTCAGGGAGGGAGGACTGTGATGCCCCCTTCTAGTTGACATCAGTTAAAAGAGTAGATTGGCCTATCACTGACCCTTGTAGGCCAATGGGGTTGGATATAGGGTCCCTTTGAGGGATGCAAGTTCTGCAGTGGTCAGAATTTTGTAGGATTGGTGTTCGTTTGAGGCCTCCAGGGCTCTGTATGCAATAAGTTCTATTTATAGTAGGTTTTGAGATGCTTAGAGGGACCTCTGCTATTTTTAGTAATAATGGAGATATTAATGTTTATTTGGCCTAAATAAACATTAATAGTTGAGATCTTGTATTATTAAGTTATTATGATATTATATCATAGCTTTAGTGAGGGCCATGACATCATTAGTTGGGGCCATATTGAGCATTAATTTTAATTAATTATTGGTGTGCCAACTATAGAGAAAAGAAATTAAAATGTATAATGATTATTCATTTCTCATGTAAAGTAGTCCAAGTTGCTTTTTGAAGGGGTTTGACTTCTCTTTGTAAGAGAGAGTTATATATACTTCATAGAAGTCGTGGAAGTCATTATGTTTATGCTTTGATTGAAATTTCTTGTTTGGAGCATTGGAGTTTCTGAGAAACCAAGGGTTTCTGCAATCTTTCAAGCTTATTGGCATTGGAGAGCATTGTATCTTCTTTGTAGCAGTAGTCAAAGGGTGTGAAATGTTCGCTTGATATTGCTAATCTGGTTGGCTTCATTCAAGATTCATTGTTGTGCTGATTGGAGGGATTATTCATAGATGTTATTGATAGATCGAAGACATATTTTCATAGCACGTTGAGGGCTTCGAATTGAGGAGTTACTGGCTGTGTCATGGTGGTTCGAATCATTGCTTTTTGCTGGTTATTCATCTGCCCTACCCTCTGTTCCATACATGGTTCGATTTTGTTGAAGGAGGCACCAAAAAATCAGTAAAAATTATAAGAGGGACGCCTAGCTGAACCACAATGATTGATACCATCAGTTGGGGATTGGTTGCTGATAGAAGGAGATACGAGCTGCTGTATGTTTGCTTTTTCGGCCAGCAAGGGTTTCAAAGTAATTTCTACAATAAAAATGTGTATTCTTTTTAATGTAAAACATTCTAGTACTATGTATTGAAGGAAAAGTAATAAAGATTGTCTTCTATGCCCAAATTATTGTTAGTGTTAAATTCCAGAAGTTTTATTTTCATGTTTATTCATTGTTTTTGCAAGAAACCATTTCAAAAAACACTAAAAAACTTGAAAACAATTAAAACCAGAACATGAAGTTTTAGTTCAGTTGATAGAGCCTTGGAAGGGTTCTTCCAAAAGGGCATAATCCATAATGCTCACCCCCCGCAGTGAGGACATCAAGTGAAGAACCTAGAGTTGGGAAAGCAGGTTGACCATTTAGAACCACCAAGTCCAAAGACTCGCACAACTCGAGAAGGTGGCAGCCGTATTTCGTGAGGGGCCCCAAACATGTCGTTGTCGGATCTCTGAAGTCCCAAACATGTCGTCAGATCTCTGAAGTCCCAAAACTATCGGATCTGTCTCATCAATGCAGATCATGTCCACAACCCGATTGTGGAGGGGGGTCTATAAATCTCTGGTTTGTGCATTGAAATCCCAAATAATAAGAATAGCACAACCTATAGAGAATTGAGAGATGCTGTCATATAAGTCCGCATAGGGTTCAACATCATGCCCATTATGCATGGCATAGTAAGAAGAAACTGGGGGAAAGTAGCACACGAAAATGAAAGTGTCTTTGAGGTGTGGGGCCATCTGACCCACACGACCACAAAAATATGGCATAGGTGTTGGATAGAACAACTGAGGCAAGATCTTGAAGTCGATTGTTGACAAGGGAAGCGACCCCACTGGACCCCCTAACACTCCCAGAGCACTTGACCTCATCCCTAAAAGCTGATAACTAGTAGAAGCCTGTGACACTTGGTAGAGGACGAGCAGGGCTCTCATGAGTCTCTGTAACGGAAAGGAGATCAACTGACCCTAGTGCATCCTAAAGTAAACCTAGCATGGACCACAACATCTCATTACTGATCTAGCAGTTGACTAGCAAGGGGTCCCCTCCAAGATCCCTCGTACTCAACCATTGACGAGACCATCATAGAGTAGCCATAGAAGACCAAGATTTCCACTTGGGAGAAAGGGAATCTTTAATAACAGCCTTAAGGTTACTGATAACTGCCCACTTACCCTTGTGCCTAGCCTTGACAAACAGTTCTCGGGAATGTTTTAATTCTACCACTAGTGATTTGGTGAGATCCTCATCCAAATAAATCTTCGTGGGAAGTGTGAACAATTTCCTCCTAGCTCGGAGGACATGAAGATGATCAGCGAAGGATAGAGAGTGAAGGAAAAGGGTGCTGTCATTGCCAATCCAAGCTTTGTCGAGAGTGATATTGGTGATGTCCAGTTGCTCACTGAGGAATGAATAGCCTGTCGAGAGTGGGTCGGAGGAGGAAGGAGGCCATGGACTTTTAGATTAAGCTCATGTAGCCGCCTCATTCATTCTTCAACGAACTTAGATGCACCAATTCTTTAACCCCATACAAAGGCGCACTGCTGTTGTTGCAGACCGTGGCCCAAGTTTTCAATTGTTGTTTATTTTTGGTTTTGATCTAAGTTGCCAATTTGGGTGCAGATTCGGATGTGGATGCGAGAATCAGATGTGCGGATGCGTGAAAATGTTTTTTAGGGAATGCGGATGTGTTTATATATATATATAATTATATATATGCAAAGAAATGCAAGAAATATACAAAAATAAATCATTTGATAGTATGAATAATGATACTTCACCATTGATCAAGATTCGAGATATTTCCTATTTGATAGTTCAACTTAAAACTTCATAGACACAAATATTCAAACTGAAAGATGTTCAATAACTAATTAGTAATTACTCATGTTCAAGATTCCAACGCAATTTGAACTACAAAATCAAAACTTAGTTCATGATTCAATGTTCATCAATCAAGAGTCAAGACTCAAGATTCACTAATTAGATTCAGAATCATAAGGATTCTCAAGAAAATCCACAGTCTCATCATCTCCAACTGCTGCAAGTTCAAGATCATTTGAACAAAAAACGGTTCCACTTGTGCTAGATGCACCATGCGTCATGGTATCATCACCATCATCTATGATTGTAGTAAGATCATGAAGCGTTGCATCGAAGTTTGCACACTCGGGGGCTACATCCCAAAACTTGGTTGACCCTTGTATTGATTCTCCTTAAGTGACAAAAGACGCAAGTTGGTATGAATGTAAACCAAGTCCTCATCTTTCTTTGAGCCCAACCGGTTGCGCTTCACTGAATGGATATAGGAGTATGTACACCAATTCCGTTCAACAACAGAAGAACTTGCAACTTGGATAGTGTTCACAAAATTAAACATACAAATGAAAAACAAATCAAAGAATGTTAAACACTAAATTGTAGAATACAAGTGGTAAACAAGAAACAAAAAAAAACTTACTTGTGAGAGGATCTTGATTGCAAGAGCTTGTAGATGCTTGTATGGTTGACCATACATGTACCACCATGTGATAACTCCCATTTTTATATTGGTCCTTTATTGCAAATGGAGACATTTTTAAACCTGAAGCAAATAAGCGAAATTCTAGCCTCACTGTTTTGTGCATTTCATTTGAGAAGAGTCTTGTAAAAAGTTTGTAGCACCCATTAGCAACTTCTTCATCTGCATATGGTGCAACTCTATTTGGCATACCAAGTACTTTCTCACTATAGTACGTCGGAGATAAGGCATATGTAACGAGGTGCAATGAGGTAGTCATTTTATCCCAACAATGATGAATGATTACTTCCACCTTATTGCGTAAGGCTTCACATTTTGTGGGGTCATTCTCATGTTGTTGTATGGAAACTTTTACCTTCTCAACCATGGTGTCCATGCCATCATACTCATCTCCCAAGCAAGGTGTATCTGTATCGGCAAAGTGGAGCATAGTCATGATAGGCTCGGTGAAATCCAATACAAATTGCATGTGAGCCCACCAATTGTCATCCAAGACCAAAGCCTTGACCTTTTGGGCTCTTTTTGAATTCGAAGCCTTCCATATACCCCACTGGTTAGAAATAACCATTTGGCTTAATGCCGCTTGCACCTTGACAAGCCGTCTCATAACAATAGTATGAGATGCAAAACGGGTCTCAGGAATCTAAGCAAGTTAACATTATGTTAATAAATATCAAGCAAAGACAAAGTTATATACAATTTGATAATTGAACATGAACATAAAATTTATTCAAATTAAATAAATAAATGAAATTTACTAATTACAATTTACCTTTAGTAGCTCCAATTTGGAGAATGATCTAAATATGGATTGTGACATGTGGTGGTTCGTCACAAACATTTGTATTTGATCCCCCTCTTGGTAAATTTGCTTCACTCAATCTATTTGAGTGCCAATTTATTGCATGATCATGTTAAGGGAGTGTATAGTGTATGGTGTCCAAAAAGTATGGTCATACCAACCCTCAATCAAAGAACCTGTACCCCTTGCAATTTTTGGCATTGTTTGTAACCACTTGGACCGCATTCTCACTACCCACCATCTCTATGGCCTCAATGAAAATTCTAGAAATAAATTGTGAATCCTTCATTTGCCCTTCACAATCAACAACCCTGAAAAACATTGCCCCTTTGGGGGACATTGCAATCACATTAATTGATGGCTGGTTTTTTGTATCTTTCCATCCATCAAGATACAATAGTTATACCAGAAGTTTTCCAAGAATTTTTAATTGGTTGAAGAACTCTCTCTATAGAAGTCCTCTCTTTTTGCAATAGAGTGGTATGCACCTTTTCATACCTGGGACTTACGTAATTAGTTGGTGCTGTATTGATGGCTTGCACCATTTCCTTCCAATATGGTGATCTTACCAAATTGAAAGGAAGACCATTGGCATAGGGGCAACGTGCAATGGCTTCATTAGCAAGCTCTCTTGCCTCCATTTTAAATGCAGTGTCCAATGGCCTCTTTTGTGGGCAGTAATTTCAACTTTTTCCTGTCTCTCTCGATACAAGTTCTTGCAAGAATGAAAGTTTGAAGGATACAATTGGTTCAGTAGGTAATTGCATTTTGTACTTTCCAGATGGAGGTTGATAAAAAGTTTTTTTTGATCTTATAACGAAATTATCAACAGCTTCTTGTTCTTTTACAAATGAAGCTATTTGTGCATTAGACATCCCCTTCCCACCCGTGCCTTTGCACATTGCAAATCCTTTACCAGTAGGGCCCATAAAATGAAGTTTTACCCGAGAATATGAGCTATTGAATGGTTTGCCTTTGTTACTTTGACAATAATTACACTTCCAAATATATGAATCACCTCCTGAAACCTGTGATACTCTTGTGGTATGTCTCCATAAAGGAGATCCTACATCAATTTTGAAATTATTGGCTCCTTTCCTTCCCACTGAACTTTGACTAACGGTGGTGGCCATTCTTGCACAATACAATCTAATTTCTTGCTATAATAAGAAATTAAATAAATTTAAATTAGAAAAAAAACTATGAACGTAAGTGAAAAAAAATGATACAAAACTACTAAAATAGATAGCTAAACTTGTTTCTTTATTTCTTAAAAAAATAAAAAATGAAAAAAAGCTAAAAATTTCTTCACAAACTTGAAAAAAATTAAAAATTCATCAAAATCTCAAAAAAACTCATTTAAAGATTGGAGAATGGGATCAAATGCTTACCTTAGATGCTTAAATTTTCTTTGTGGAAGCTATCTCTTGCCCTACGAAAGATCCTCTTCGACAATAATCATCTTGCCTTGAAACTACCAAAATGGAGACCAAATAAGAAGAGAGTCTAGCTGCAAACAAAATGAGATGAAGAATGGTTGAATCCTCTTTTAGGGTTTAGGAGCAAAAAATAGATTAAAAAATGGTTATTAGCACATTTTAAAAAAAAAATTAAGTGGCAAAAAAGTGAAAAAGGGCGTTTTTCTGGGCATACGCTTGTGGAGGCATCCAGAAGTGCTTGGATGCCCTGTGGGTGCCACTCGGAAGCCACCACAGGCATCCAGATGCGAGTGGATGCCTGTCAACAGGCATCCAGTCGCATTTGAATGTCTGTGGTGGCTTCCGGGTGGCACAACAGGCATCCACTCGCATCCGGATGCCTGTGGTGGCTTCTGGGTGGCACCTACAGGGCATCCGCCTCCGGATCCGCCTCCACAGGCATTCGCTTTCCTATCCAGCATGCCTATGGATGCATCAACAACTTAGGTTTTGATAGAGGACTGCTTACTGTTTAGCTTAGATTGTTTATCTTTAATGATTTGAATTTCTAAAACCTGCTCAATGCTGGAATTAATTTGTTGTTGAGAATGACATTCTTAGCCAATGTCAATGATAGTTTTCTTGAGACCTCGGTTAGCTGTTCTACATTGGACATCCAAGGGTGAGAGCTTGTCCACAAATGTCTGCACCATTGCTCTCAGAGCTTGGTTTTCTATCTCGAGCTTCCCTATATGTTTCATCAGTTCAATCAAGGAGGCCCCGTCAGCAAACTTCCATTGGTATGTTTGCAGAGGTGTAAGGTGTGGCTTGCTGTAGGTAGAATCCATAATGTAAGTCACATAGTGCGGAAATGAAGAAGATAGGACTCCTTGCAGGTAATGCAAGTCACACAATGAATGAAGTCACAAAAAAACGCAAGCCCGACCATAGACGTCAAGCAACAAAAACACAACTTGGAAACACAGAGAAGGAAAATCCGAACACCAACCAAAAACGCGGTTGGAAAAGCCGTAATGCAAGAGAGCTAGGGCACTAGCAACCGAGAAGGAATAAAAAGAGTCTGAGACCAACAAGGAAGCACGACAACAACAACACAAACACGACCCCAGTTCGCAAAAAGCATTGAGGGAAATGGTCAGGACCAAATGAAACAAAATGACCACGGGAAGCAAACAACAAATGGCAGCAACAAACTTATAGGAAATGCCAATGCTCGATGCAGAGAGGAAGAAAGCCTCAACACATGAAGAGGCACAAACTAGGGCCACGAAACCTGTTGTGTGCCACGACACAAAGTAAGAGTAGGTTGAACACAAAATGAAACAAAAGGGATCACAAACGCACGCACGAGCAACCAGAACAAAGAAAGAATGAACGAACAAAAACCAACCAAGAACCAGTCACCATGCTCGCCCAGAAATAAGAAGTAATTGATCCATAGATTAAATAATCCATAGATACTTGGTAAATTACATACATTAAATAATAATACAGATGACAGTGCATACCAGATATAGGAGTCAAATATATCTTTATTCGCTCATGAATTCATCACAGAGAAGAAGACCAAAGATGGTCAGCCAAGGATTACAATTCATCTGACTATATACTAATACCTTCCTTGGTGGTACACAACATATTTAAAGGACCTGATGGTTGCCAAGAGGAACACAACTGTTAACCAATTGACACTTAAAACCACTTGAGAGTGACAACCAACGGACAATCAATACATTGATAGATAACCAATATTATCAAACATAACAATAGGCATTGTATGCCGATTACATCACCCCCCCCCCAAAAAAAAACAAAAAAACAAAAAACAAAAAACAAAAGGCGTCTTCCAAACGACAAGTATACATTAGCTTATATTTGGGAAGACTAATGGCAAGAGTGTAGACAATAACTTGTACTGTGCAAACTCAACATTGTAGTGTAATTCAAAAATCACTACCCCCAGTGGGGTTGAGGGGCAACGCCCATTTAGAACCACATAGAACTCCATGGTCTGCCTCATTTTTGTGACTTTTTAAGATGCCAAGACTAATGTTGAAGAATTCAAAAAATATGTACTACTACGCTAATGCCAAACTTCTGCCCAAGTACTACCAGATTGCTGCCCAAATCTTCCTGCCAAGGTATTGCAAGACACCCTCACTACCTAAACACCTTGTTAACCCTTTCACTTGTTGAACATAGAATTGTTGTTGTCGTACAGAAGGGTGGCATCTAGGTAGTTGTAGAATGTACAACACTATGAGACAAAGAATTATGTACGGTTTGAATATGACACACAACTATGAGGATAGGGCTGTATGTTGATTGCAGTAACATATGGCTAGAGGAGTGGTTTGTATGGCGTACTTTGTAAGCATGCCAAAATGTTGATTTTGTATGGTGTGGAGTGGTCGTACGAGATGTTGGTGTAGTATGGTGTTGAGTGGCCGTATGGGATGCTGGTGCCATACAATGTTGAGTGGTCGTATGATATGTTGGTTCCATACGGAGGCACTGTATGAGTATTGTATGTGAGGCAGGTGCCACATGAGATGTTGGTGCGGTAACGAGGTGCCATGCATGAGGCTGAGGAACTTCCGTACGGGATAGAGAATACTTCCAAGACATTGTATGGGGGACCAAGGATTGCATCGTATGATGGTGTTGTATGGAAGAATGGTTCGTCAAAGAGAAAACCCTTAACTGTTGTACTGTATAGTATGTAACACGTTGAAACCGTATGAAGGTTGAAGCGAATTGTTGTCATACTAGAATCTGTATGGTGTGTTTTCTTCAACCTTTGAGTGATGCGATGATGGTTATGTTCTTTCGACATCATACTGCCAAGTGCCTAGCAAGGTGAAATGCTGCCTCTAGTTCTTCTACAAAAAACAAACATACCCTTGCTGAGAGTGAGATTTATAAATTTCCCAAGAGCGTGAATTAAACAATGGCATCTGCATAGTCTTCATTATTATTTTTTTCTTTCCATTTTCCATCTTCCTACTGTCAGATGTATTGTCCATAACTTTACATGCTTTCGTTGGTTTCTCCTCACCAAGAGTTGTGGCTTTAAGAAAATTATACATTGGCAAAATGCCTCGTAGTCCTCCATTTGCTGGTGGAATAGTCCATTCAGGGAACTTGTCTCATATTTAGAACAATTATCTAGCTTGAGCATCCCTTTTCATTTGGTTCCATGCCATTACTTATTTTGTCCATTCCCAACTCTCCATCTTCGACCTCTGATTTAGAGGATGCCAACTCCTCACTCACCACTTGGTTTCTTAGATCAATGTTGTAGTTTCTCCCTTTACTCTTGATCGAGAGTGTGTTTCACTTCCAATTGTGATTTACCTTTGCAAAAACCAACCAACCTTTCCCAAGAAGTGTGTCATACGTCTTCTTTTCCAATGAGATAACGTCAAAATCAATAGAAAAGTATTTTGTCCCAATCGTCACCTTTTGTGCCATCAATGTCACCAATGACTTAATTCCATGTTGGTCGGCACCTACCAAGTGGAAGGTTGGCGACTAGAGTGTTGGCTTCCCTTGGCACTTCAAAGTTTCCTCTGGTAACACATTGACTCCCGAGCCTCTGTCAACAATGGTATTTGTCAACATTTTCCCCATTTTTTTTTATTTCAATGATAGTTGGCTTCCTTCCAATTGTTAGCAACATAGAGTCGGTGTCGTGGTTGTCTTTGGGTTGTGACTTCACCATTGGTTCCCCTTTTAGCTTACATTGGTTTTGGTTGAGTGTGTAGTCACCAATCATGTTGGTAAGTGCCACTCTCAATTGTGGCATAGTTTGTGGAAGGTCTATCACCTTGATGGGTATGATTGTCTTGGCATTTGCCAAACTATGTTCTTCTTTGACTCTGATCATATTGACGTACTTGTCATTCCACTTGAGGTTATTTTTTCCTTTGCCATCGCTTGTTCAACCTCTGCCCTAGCTTCTCGGAGTCGCTCCTTTGTATGAGGGTCTAGGTAGATCGCCTTCTTCGTCCGCACTCTCGTGTTTGCCAAAACTGCCTTGTCACTTTCCTCCATGTATAACATATTAATACCCTTTTGTTCCTCCATGTAGTTAGTTTCTTCATGGTCACTTGGTCCACACCATTTGCACAATAATTGTACATTGTCTTTCTTATTTTTGCAGTCTCACAAATGTCCCCATTCACTACATTGTTGACACTGTATGATAGGATGTCCTCTGGAGTTGTTTATATTTGATTTCGTCATTGATTTTCATAACCGTCTGGCGATACATTTTGTGGTTTCGATCGAGTGAACTCTCCTTGTGTGAAGAGTACTTGCGTACTTCTAGTATTTAAATTATATGGACACTCCTTTATTAAATGACTCATCACTTGGCAAATCTCACAAAACATCATTTTAGGACAATTATCTTTTGTTTGCCCCTCAATTTTGCACTCAGTACACCATTGTTCATTACTTTTTTTATTGGTTCCTTTTTCAGCCGTGAATTCTTTCATCATTCTCATCATATCTTGTTGTTGGGCTTGGACTGTTGTCGATTCATCATCGCTACTACCCTCGATGCAATCGTCATCATTTGTCTTCCTCTTCCTTGGGAGGATGTCTTGTTTTCACTCTTGATGTCCATTGCCTGATTGTAGGGATCGACGTACGAGGATGGCAACACCACTTTCATCTTTTTGCGCAACGAGGAATCAAGTCCTCAATGAAACGCCTCTTCTTTAACCCATCAGCTAATTGATTTTCCAACTTTGTTAGCAATTCCTTGTGCCTAGGATTGTAAGCCCGCACATTCTCATTCTTCCCTTGTTTGGTATAATAAATTTCGACAACAATCTCGTTGTTGTCTCATAGTAGTTTAAACTTGGCCTCGAATGCCTGCTTGAGTGGGTCCCAAGTGGCTATGGACGAAGCATCCAGTTCTGTGAACCAATCTATGGTTGTACCCCGTAGTGTTTCTAGAAATGCTCTCAGCCAATAGAACTTGTCAACTTGACTACTTTCTACCTAGATAGTCTTACACATATTCCAGTGCCTCGTAGGATCTTTTGACTAGTTCCCCATGAACTTCGATAGTTTCCGCCGATGCTCATTTGGACTTGTCGGAGGAGTCACCATTTTTCTCACCCGCTTGCTCCCTTGTGCGTTAGACCTGGGTGGACTATTCCAACTGTTACATTCTAGTGCTTTCCCTGCACTCTTGACCACATGCGCATCCTCTAGACATTCACCTCCAGCATCCCCAATACCTCGGGTACTTTTAGGCTTTGACTCGTACCTGTACCCCCTCCGTCCAATGGTCTTCAATTTGAATCCTCTAATTATGGGTTCTCTTGAGACGGATAGATTCTCAATGCCATGCAATATGTTTGTTAGTGCAAGATTTCTTCTTCGCACTCGTTGTTCGATGTTGATTGTATGGAAGGGCTCCAACTTGGGAAATGTTTGATTGGATTTTCCTCAAATGTTTCTCGTAATCTTCTCCTTTGTTCTCTTTGTTCTACAATCCTTAAACATCGTCTAATCGCTTGCTCTTGACCACCTTTTTGCTTCTTCTTTCCTTTGTTGGGATTTGATGGTATCAATCACACAATGCTGACCAGATTTCTTTTAAGGCAATGACGCCAAATGTTTATTACTATACGTGGTAACTTACATACATGGAATAATAATATAGATTGTAATGCGTATTGGATTTAGGAGTAAAATATATCTTTATTTTCTCATGAATTCATTACAAAGAAGAAGACCCAAGATGGTAGGCCAAGGATTATGATTCATCTGACCATACACAACTACCTTCCTTGGCAGTTTACAACATATTTAAAGGACCCAACTATTGCCAGGAGGAACACAATTGTCAACCAACCAACACTTACAACTACCCGAGAATGACAACCAATGGACAATTAATACATTGACAATAATTAATACATTGATGGATAACCTATATTATCAAACATAACAATAGGCATTGTACTCCGAGTACAATGTTGCAACACTTGAGCTTTTTCATCCTTATGGAGAAACTCAGGATTATTTGTTCATTTCAACAAAAAGATAAAGTATTTGCATTCTTAACTGGCTGTATGGCGAGATGGTTACCAAAGAAAATAGGGTAATCTGAGATAGAAGTACCTTAGCATAACCCATAACTCGAAAGTTAATAAGTTCCTAGTTATCTTTTTTAAAAGTCACTTATTGTAATTAAGAGTTAGAAAATACAAAAAGGCAACATGTATTGAAAGAGAACATAAAGAGCTGATTAATGTAATCTATAGCATAACCAACCACCTTTAAGGCTCATCAATTTGTATAAGTAGCTGAAAAAAGGAGAAAAATGATGATCAGGCTGGGAGGGCAAGAAAAAAGCTACATTTTTACTGAAGTACTTGACCAAAAGGAGTGGAGGCAATGTCGCATCCTTATTGAATCCTTGAGCTAATGTGTGGCTGACATGTAACAGAGAAACACATTTTGTTGTGCACTTATCGCTGTATGGGCTACATGCAAGAACCAAACCAAAGGAAAGTACCTACTATATAATTATGCGTTTCCAGAAACATTACATTTATCAATCCTCCAAGAGATTCACTTAGTTTAACATAAATTCTAGTGAGATATTCACTAACATTAACTTTGAATTCTCAACAGCACAGGTATGAGAATCTCAAGGACAGTCAGTAAAGTTCAAAGCTCAAGTGGTGAATGAGCCAACAGAAACGGAATTAAATTGGCTCTTTAAAGCTTTCTAAGTTTCAGTGATATTCTCATATTCAAAGCATGACCCTTGACCACCCAAAGATGAGAACAGGAGATCCTCACTTATTGGTCAAAGGCTAGTTTTGGAGTAGCCAAGTCATCTTTGAGTTTTTATCCATGCTTTTGGACCCAAAACAAATTAAATGAGTTGACTCTTTAGATCTTGAGTGTGAGCTCGAGTTTTGTCTGCGGAAAATAAAATTCTTCAAGTTGCACTTCAAAGACCTAACTCGGAATAACCAATTCTTTTCTTGTATCTGGGTAAGTTATTTTCTTAAGTTTCAGTCATCTTGATGTAGCAGCATTTCTGAGTTTGTGTCGTAATGATGACCACAAGTAAAAGTGTTGCATGCCATGCTATAAATAACTTAATTTTAATATTAAGTTAGATTCTTGTTTCTAAAAGATATATGAGATGTCATTGATATACCCTTTTTGTCTTCTAAATGCATGCATAGTTAAGTTTTAGATTACAATAAAGGAACTAGTGTTTTAGTGTATCTTTTATATTAGTTGTGTATCATTTAAAGTGTCTGTATGCACCATCATTTATTCATCAATTTATTTGAGAATGATTCATACAAATACACAAGGTTTTCTGATTATCAAAATGTTACATTCAAGTTGTTTAGTATATCTCATGCTTTTGTATATCATAGCTCCTCGCTTCTTTGAGGTCTCATTTAGTGAGAAATCTATAATTGTCATTGCTACTTGTTACTAGAAATGATATTGGCATTGTTTGCTATTTGCTACTTGTTACTAGAAATGATATTGGCATTGTTTTAGGTTGAATTTGGTTAATTACTTGAAATTGATTAATTGTTTTTGTAGGCACTTGATGATCGCACTATTGGCCATAATCCTGAGCGTTTGAGTTTATTGAAGGGAGGTGTTGTTTATAGTAATGTGGTCACGTATGTAGCTTCAAACATGGTCTTTATGTTGAGATATCTACCTTGGTTTTGCTTTTCATATTGGCTGAAAAATTGAAATTATAATCTTTAATGGGACACAGGCTTAGGATATGGTAACATAAGCACCCAAAACAAATTTAGTAGTCTATTGTGTTCATTTAATAGTGTATATTGTCTTCATTACTTAATGTTACCTTATAAATTATATTTATGCATGGTATTTTTCTATTTAACACAACCACAAGCTTGAAAATTGGAGTAAAATATATTAGTCCATTTGGTGGTACCCCTACAAAATTTTGCATATTGGTCTTTGTTTTTGCAAATCTTGCTAGTCTTCTTGTCGATCTCATGTAGAAAGATGTTGTGCATCATGGTTATTTCTTCATTGTCTTAATATGCCATAGGTGAAATTCATCATTCTAAGAATGCATCGGTTGTCTTTTAGCTCTAGCAGTCTTGGTCATTAGTAAAGAAATGTTGAAATGGTTAAATTGTCTAAGTGCACACTTTGCCAGGATGGAAAAAGTGATGAAATATGAAAAGTGTTTAAGACCTCAAAGTGCATACTTTTGGGTTTCCAGCTACAGCAAAGTAACTCTAGGCTCACCCTTTGAGGGTAAGTTCTAGAAATAGTGAAATTCGACTAAGGAAAGCTTCAAGTGGCAAAACTCTTAAGTGCATGTGCTTTTACAGTTAAAAACAAAAGTAAGTAGCAACATCTTTTCAAATGTGTGTGCTTTGTTTTGGATTAATACAATTGATCTGTCTTAACTTCTATTTATTCCTTTCTAGTTTTTAGAAGTTTATATATTATTGAATCTTCCTGAATAAGAATGACAATTATAGAGTCAAATTATCATGTGCTGATGTAATCTTATTGAGTTGCCTGCATAAGGGAGATTCAGATGGTCTTAACTCTTTGGACTAATGTAATTGATCCATTTGAACTTTTATTTGTTCCTTTCTAGAAGTTTAAATATCACTGAACTGTCAAGCACAAGAATGACAATTAAGAGACAAATTATATATGCTGATGTGATCTTATTGAGTTGCATGAATGAGGTAGCTTTAGATGGAATGACTGATATTTGTGTTGTCCAATGGGCATTCATTTGCAATATTTTTCCTGGTTTGCAGAACAGTTTCACCAACGTATGTTAATGAAACACTTTGCTCTGGTTGGTTGTCCAATATATTGATGCAGTATCGTCCAAAGTAAGCTTTTGATGTCCTCTCTCCTATTCTTCTTCTTTATCATTGCAATATCTGGAGTTTTGAAGGTTTAACTTTTTGTATTTTTAATGTAGTTCTATATTTCGAATCTCCCTTCCTAATCTTTCATAACATACAAAACCTATGTTATTGAGTACTGCAGTTTTATCCCGCATGCATGTATTGGTACAGTCCTGGTACTGGTGCAGTTCGGGTCATCCTGGGTTATGCCCAGGGTACTGCCCGGGCACTTGGGTTCCCTGTGGGTCCTTCGGGCAGTACCCTGGGTGTACCCAGGGCATACCCAATACTGATATGTCTGAAAAATAAAATTCACTGGGAGTAAAATTTAATTTACGTATTTGTATTGGAGGGACAAAGCTATCTTTTTCATCATGTTAAGATGTGGGTGGTAGTTTAGTTTAAATGTTTGCACTTTTTGGAGTAGATGAAAGCCTTCCTTTTGTCACAGGTTGAAAATATGTTTTTTGAAAAGTGAATTGCCTTTGAAATAACATGTTATCTGTGTTGATAAATGTTACAGTTTCTTTCATTTTAAATTCCTTGTTATGTCAGAATGCCTACTATTAAATCAGAAGGATAAGTGACTGTTGAAACAATGTCTTCTTTATTTCCATGAGTTTTGCTATATCTTTTGATTAAGGATAGATGAAAGGGGAATTTGCGTCTGAATTAGCCAGCATCATGTAGATTCTGAAACTGGTACCTTACATGTGCCATTGGGATAAAATTGTATTGCTTTGCCTTGTATATGGCAGTGTTAAACTAGGAAGTCCTGTTCCAGAAATGTAACTACCTAATATATGTGGACATAGATTGAGCAGCTAGTAGATTATGAGAGACACCCTGTTGCTGTTACTATCAATACAAAAACCTACAATAGTAGATTCTTACTGCCCTGCTAAAGTCATCAATCTTTTAATCAAGTGCTGTTCTTGCCAAACTTAATTATCAGTCAAATAGACATACAATCAAGGTTCACACTGTGGAAAGCAGAGATGGCAAAATGAATGAGTTTATTGTTGATTAAAATCTTTTGTCCTTTGGTTTTGTCCTTGTTGGAGAAGAAACCCCTATACTGTAGTTTTATTTCCATGGTTGGCTGCATAACTTGATCATTGTCTGATTTGATCACAACATTTTTAGTACTCCAAACAAAGCTTCTTGGACTTGAAGCACCAGATTGGTTACCCACAACTAGTAAACTTCTACTGGAAATATGTTATCTATCACCACTTGTAAGTAGGGGCAGAAAGTAAACACATAGTGAAACTACATATTTTTTACATGAGAAGACTGACCGACATGCATTTAATTTTTTTGCAAGTTATGAATATGAAGTATTTAAATAATCTATTTATTGCCGATTATGAGTGTCACTGTTTTAATAATTTCTAATTTTGAACACGCGTGCGTGTACATTCTTGTACCCATACCCAAGAACTTTTTTTCCCTGCCGCCATATTGGGTTCCAGTATTTGTACCCAAACTGGTAACTTAGTACAAAACTAGTTAAAGTCAAAGAAAATGTATGGATGGAAGCATATAGTGGGAATTAAGGTTTCAACTTATAATGGTAATATCCTTCTGTACAATAAGAAAAAGATGGTAAAGGGATATGGGTGGGGTCCACCTTTTCCTAATTGCACAAGCAGAAGGAAGATGACCCAATAGGCTCAAATAGGACTTAAGCACTGAATGGGTCAGCAATCCTACGCTGATAATTAATTGGAAAGAGTTAGAATTGAGGGAATATGCCTGACCATTACAAAACAGATGGAAAACTAAATGAATGACAACTTTCAGTAGAAATAGACAGACATAAATCAAACAAAAACTTGTAATGATCAAAAACAACATTTGTATAGCAGTATCAACATGTGGTTCAAATTTGAAGCTGATTTGGACAGTATCATACTCCTAGGCGTTATATACCTGGGTATAGAATGCCTTCCTACTATATACCTTGCACTTTTGCCCGAAACTTTCACGGATTGTCTGTTGGATCTTCTACTTTCTAGATTTGCAATGGTAGATTTGTCACCTGTTCCTGCACATAGAAAAATAGGAAATTGTTGGGTTCAAAGGGGTTTTCCTTGGTCAAATCCCTGTTTAGAAATCAACCTTGAAATGTAAATGAAATTGCATGAAAGGAAAGTATGTAAATGTAAAGGTAAATAGTAGATCCACCCTGTAAATATCTATACCTCCATGAATGGATATTGAGATCAAACATATTTGAAGATGCTTGTATGTTGCTTGATTATAGTTGTTGAACCTTGGAATGTAGGAAGGAATCAAGGATTTCTTTCACAAATGCATGGATCTATGAATGCTTCTCCAAGATCTTCAATGTTGTTATGCTTGATAGACTCTTGCCGTGAAGAATGGATGAATGAAATGCATGTAGATGGACAAAAGGATCTTCTTACTTGATTGAGAATTCCTCTACTTGGCCATCATGGGAGAGAAGCTTGCTACAAGGGAGAAGATTGCCTTCAAAATGTCTTAGGATGCTTGAAACTCGACCTTGAATGCTTGGATGCAACATTGTAATAGAGCACTTGAAATCTTGCTTGTGGATATGAACTTATTTTCAAATGAGGAGGCATAGGCCACTTATATACCTCTCACAACATTTCAGGAGTTAAAACTGGTATGTACCGACATCAAATCTAGAAATCCTGCTAAAACACCATAACAGGCCACCCATTTAAATTTGGGCTTAAATATTGTGGTATACAATGCCTAGATGTTCTATACCTAGGAAAATGGGACGAAATTTAAGTGGGGAGTCATGAATGAAGGGAAGATGACAGAAAAAGAGAAGCTAGATTGCTGGATCAAGCATAACAGACATGAAATCTCAAAATCGTCAAAATGGGGCTTCATAGAGCATCTAATTATAGGTGCTAACTTTTTAGGATAGTACATTTAGCCCCCACTTTAGTGGGTGTATGAGATAACCTCATGCTCACGAAAAAGTAGATCAGTGCATTGGAATTTTTTTTATCAAGGTCAAGGAGACAAACGGAATACCAAGCCCCCGAGTGACTTAGGTCCTCATCAAATCCAAAACCAAGATAAAAGAGGCAAAGCTTGAAAGAGAGAGGGAATGAAAAAGACATGACCAACTAGCCTAGTAAGGTTTTGCCTTACTATGGATCATGCAAAGAAAACACAATGCTGAAAAAGATGGAATTGATAGTCTATTAAGTTATGAGATGCTAGTCAACCCATTGACAAAAGGATAACCAAGTGAAGCATAGTCCACTAGGAAATTTGCTAAGAGAGGATCAATCCTTAAGGAAAACTTTGTCTCTGTTAAGGGATCTAGAAAAGGAGATCAATCCTAAGGAAAGTATAGTCGCCAAAGGGATCTAGAAAAGGAGGATCATTCTTAGGATCCACAAAATAATGCACGGGGCATGATAATGTAATGAGAGGATAAGCCTAAGGAAAACACTGTCTCCTTAACAATCCGCATAAGAGATTTCATTGAATCGTTGTGTGTGTAAAATGTGAAACAAGTAGCGGAGTGTATGCCCCCATATTAAAGCGATTGCAAGCACCTTAATGGGAACAATGGCTTTAACGGAGCATACATGAACCCACAAGAGAAATTTCCACTCTATGAGATGCCCCCAACCAAGGGCAAACCAACGGAAATGGAACACATGACAAAGAGAGCACAAAAGGGATCTACTAACTTTGAGGTCAGTATGATAATATGATAACTCATGTATAGCAAGAATTATATCAAAATGAATTGACATCATATCCCAAAGGTAGCAAAACTACAAGCACAATGGAAGAAGGTCACATAAGAGATACATGTTGGTAAACAGATTTGTCCTTTCTTACTTCTTAGGAATATGACTCTTAGTGCCCAAATTATGAACAATATCTGATTACAACAGTTGAAAAGCCATTCTCTGATTACTGGCTTTTCTCTGAATTGGTAGGTACAGCTCCCTTTTGGAATGATATGCAATGAATTATGCTTTGATTCTAAACTAACATGGGGTATGCTCTTAACCCGAGAGCAGAAAAGGCAAAACCGAATTAAGCCTAAACAGAACTTAATCCAGGCAAGGAGAGCTTTCTAATCTATGAACTAAATTGCAGAACTCACAAATCCTATGAATTTGTACACTTAGCACTAACTAATCTACAGCAACTACTAATAGAGAAATAAATGAAATGATGAAGAACTTCTAAAAGATCCTCCCTTGAATATCCCACAACACATCCTACTGAGGTTTATTCACATCCTCATAACCAAAGAATGAAACATCCTCTCCTTCTTCATGTAACTTAGATTAAGAGAAAGAACCATCTAATTAACTGGAACAGAAAATAATTGACATAAAACACTTTAAATTGTCTCTGCAACATCAAGTATCCCACACCAAAAATTTGCCGACCTTTCATTAATCTTTCAGTTTCATACATATAGAGCCAGGGGATGACCGTTACAAAGGAAGTTTAATCGGTACATCTCCCTCTAAACGACAGATGGCAAGAAACTGCTTTTGTCGCTAACTAATTGCAAGGGGAAAGAAACGGAAAAGAAAAGGGAGAATAAATCATTTGGCCTCTTTTCCTTTTTCCATCTTTGTCCGATAAGCTTTGGCAGCAACCACTATTGGAACTAACTCTTCATGTCTGGGCACGTAGATGTTGGTATATCTTAAGAGCCACTTGGCGTGATCTTTAACCACCTTCTTTGTCGCGTTTAACTGCTTCGGCAGCTCCTCCATGGCCACGTGTATGTGCCCGCTTAGCTTTTGCAGTTTTGTAGCTCTGTTCGTGCCACTTGCGGACGCATCGATCAAACTGTCTAGAGACTTAGAGAAATTCTCTTTCATTACATTGACATCAATTAACACCTTCTGGCCGCTAGTTTGAGATTCTGTATTGAGTTCCCTTATTAGCTCAAATCCCCTGTTCTAGATTTCACTTATTTTGTTCCCTATTTCACTAAGTCCTTTCTCTGCAGATAGTATCATTTCGGACCTAAACAATATACTTTTAAGCCATTCGGCTATAGGCTCACTTCCTGTTGATAGGATTTTCGCCTCTATGGCTTCTTTCCCTTTCATTTGTAGGATCATCTTCAAGAGGGCACCGCATTCATCACTCTTCGCTCTTTCTCCTGCCAGGGCATTACTGTTTGTCAGAGTGTTTTCTGCTTCTTTCTTCAACCTTAGAATATTGTTCCCAATCTGTTCTATAACAGTAATCCCATCTTCTCTGACCTTTTCAATCCATTCTTTACTTATCTGGCTGAAGTGCCTGTCTTCCTGGAGTTGGGAAATAAGAGCTTGTACTTCGGCGGCTGTGAGGTTCTTCGTCACCGTTACTCCAGAGATGGCTGCTAGAGGAGACACCAATTGTCAGATGAATTGATTCAATTCTTCAATCTCCGCTTTCATTCTTACTTTGGAAGACTTCAGGCTCTCTAATTGTTCTTCAATGACTTCGTTGGTTGACCTCCACAGACCAACCTTGGTATCATGCTTTGCTTCGCTGAGGTCTATTGAATGCAGTGTAAAATCATCAATAGCCATATCCTCCAATCTGCCCTCTTTGTTGGGCTTCGCTATCTCCATGGTCAAGTGACCTGTAGCTGGATCATGGCCTAACATAGACAGTGACTTCTGTCTCTTGGCTTGGGCTAGTGCTGATCCGGACTGTACCGCAAGGGAAATAGTATCCTTTGCTGGAGTACTCTCATCTTTCCTTCGTTTCTTTCTCTCCAGGGTGTCCTCCAACCAAGACTTAGTGCTTATCACTTGGGATGCAGCCCCTAGTGAATCGATGCTGAACATCTTCCTTTTAACAGGGATGGCTGCTACTGTAGGCGTGGCAAAAGGATTTTTTGGGACTTGAGGGACCAACCTCGGAGAGGCTTGGCTTGTCCCGGCGGTCTTTTTAGCCGCTCCGTCTGATTCCGAAGACTCACTACTATTACTCTCTCCATCTCCCAAATCCATAATTTGCACTGGAGAGCTATCCACGGGTAGCAACGTTACACTCACAAGAGTGCTAGGACTAGGATAAGGCAAAGGCACTGGGGTAATATGAGGAGATGAAACTGAAGTGATGCGAGTAGTAGCTGCACTATCTTTCGGTTCTTCTGCCTTCTTCTCCTCTTCTTTCTTATCTTCCATTTGGGTCCCAATCACTGGTCGAGAACCGTCATGGCAGGTCTTATCCAATGGAATGTTCTTGTCTGGCGGTTGGTCACCTCCTTCCGCAGGCTGAGCGGGTCCTTGAGAAATTGCTGGCATCACACTTGTAGTTGTCCCTTGAGTGGAGGAGGAAGCAGCCACTGATGGAGACGCTTGAGTAGATGTATTTCTTGTTCGTTTCTTTTTAGCTGTCCATTCAACCCATTTTCCCGTTCTCTTGATAATTTTTGCCTTCATTGTTTCTAAGTCCTCCGTGACTTCTCCACTAGGCTCAAAACTGATGGAGGTGTTTCTAATTTTGGTCAGATAAGTATTGCTATACATATTCTAACCATCATCTTCAATTTCTTCAACATCCAGGTTGATACCATATGTCTTCACCTGCTCAACTGTGAACTTGGCAAAAGCACGGTCACGGCTTTCAAATTCATCTTTGCAGTCAGCAAAATAATCTTCAAAGTCAGTGATGTGTCTGACTGTGCTCCCAATCTGCAATACATCTCTTGCATAACCTTTGGGGTCGAACATAGGCCTTATCACCCCATATGCTTCCAGGTGATATCTAGTTTCAAATGTTTTCAGCATGGTCCTGGCATCCGAATGGGATTCGCAACTGAAATCCTCGACCTTCATAGGGAATTCATACCCTTTCTTTCTCAAGCTTGCACTCAACAAGTTCACGTGCACTGTCTCACCATTTCAATTAGCACGATCATATCACTTGGATATCTTGGCAGCTTTAAGGGGAATCCATCAAAGGCTGCAAGACGCAAATAGGAAAATGATGAGAAATGAATGAAGAAATTCCCAAGCTGGCTAATGGCCTCCATCGCTTTTGGGCTGAATCTCTGTTCAGGGCATCCCTGCAATTCCCTGCAAATTCTCATAGTGAAAGCATCATTCACTCGGACATAATCTCCATAGCTGTTATGTAATTGCAAACATGGGTAAAATTCATAGCATTTAACATTATCTGGGAAATCTTCCAATCTCAGAAGACCCGGCCATATTTGCAGTGATGCCAACATATAGATGAGGAAAGAAGACATATAAAATGTATTGTAGAACTTTGCGGCACGGAGGGCATTGGACAGATTTTCACTTACCTCCTGAGCCCAATCAACATATTGTGTACCTGAGCATATTACTTGAACTATGAAGAAGTAATGCTCAATGAAATTTAGGGCTTCGACTTCACCTTTCATTCTGTGAATGAGCACCAGAATATCAACAATTTCGGGCTTAAGGTCCGATCCAAATAGAGTCTTTGGCACCTTGCTTTTAGCGCCTTGCGGCTTCTGAAACCATGAGTGCATAATTTCTCTCCTCCATGCCATTTTCTTCGCAGAAAACTCCGAAGCCGCGTGTGATACCGTTAAGTTGGAGAATTCGTCCCGCTCAGGTATCCGGAAGCAATTCACCACCGTCTAACGATCGATAGATAGAAGCACTGTGTCATCTGGTAGTATAATCTGTCTGGTGTCTGGGTTGTAATGGTTGATACATTCGTATATCAATTCCGGAGCTTGAACGGCCACTGGAAACCCTGCCGCTTCAATCAAGCCACTTTCTCTAAGCTTCTCTGTTATGGGATGAATTGGCTCTGCTTTCAATCTTTTCTGGAGATCATGTATGTCGTAAAAGCGCAGAGAAGTATGATTGAGATTCTGCAGAGTGGTCTTAATGCCGTTCAATCCGTCAAAACCGGAGAACCTAGCGGCCATTTTGCTATACAATAATAAGGGCCTTTGAAAACACAAGATATAGAGCTCGCAGTCAAGATGCTACAAATGCAGACGGATTGGGCGGAATAATTGAATGGCAGCAAAGAAGAAACAGTGATTCGAAATACTGTTCACATTTCTGGGTTTATAGAAATCTAAATGTCACCGTTGAGCTTCAGCATTCGCGCCACATGAACGAATTTATGAATAAACCCGTTAACACCATAAATGAGAAGCCCTAACGGATACCTTGGAGTCTTTTCACTTTTCCCGTTGCCCTAACGGAAACATTTTCATTAACTTCACTTTTCCGTTTCCTTGAGCTTGCGGAAAAAACGGAAACGTGGTGCGTTTCTTTGCTTGCGGAAAATCACTCTACGGGTGAGAACTCTGCTGGAGGAGAAAGCAGTTTTCAATTTTCCGCAAATACTTTATTTTAATATCCGAGTCAACATATAAACCTTTCTCTCTCACCCGAAAAATTGAGAAAGTGCTTCGAAACCCGTTGAGGGGTCCACCACAACGCTCCTTTTCTGCCTTTGCGGAAAATTACCTTCTTAGGTAGAATTTCGCCGCGGAGAAGCTGAAATCCAATTCTCCGCTTTGAGTCTTTATTGATTCCAAATTTCCTTTTGACTGGTCCCCGGATCCATTTCTATGCTGTAGGTAACAATTTCATTGTCCAAAACCATTTCTTTTATTATATACTTCTGCCAACATTGCCATTCATACCTCGCGGAAAATCAACTTTGCAGGTGGAAACCCGCAGTGGAGAAGGTGATTTTTGAAATCCCGCAAGTCTTTGTTTAACTGTTGAATGGAGAACTCCGCCAGTGATGATTAGTTCTGCAAGGATCAAAACAAAGCGAGAACCCCATCGGATTAGGTACTAGACTACCCGCGGACCTATCATGCGTGAGGGAGAAATCCACCCGGCTAGGGGAATGCGGAGGGAGAAGGAAAAAAAGATGGAAAATCCGATGGTGATTCCCAACTACGTAAATGACACCGACCTAGACTCAAACGCGATTAAACTTCACCAAGACGCAAAATTTCCACTTTTTTGAAATGGCTACATGTTTAAAAGTGGAGGCAACAGCTGGCTCTGACTGGGGACTTGGGTATATAATACCCAAGCGAGGGACCCAGTATCTCTGGTTTCGCAAAGAAGAACAAAAGGTGGCAATGCAAGAACACCAACAAAAGCAAGCAAAACAGGAAAGGAACAAAAGCAAGGGAAAGGAAACTAACCAGGGAACGCAAAGCAACAGAACGAAACTATGGTACATTACAGGGGTTACCTGTTTTCAATCTGCAACTTGGTAAAGCTTCAAATCTTGACCATTGAAGGTCAGTGGTAATACTTCACCATCTTGATATGCCAGTTTGAAAGAATTGTTATCAAATGCCTGATGGATTATGAACGGGCCTTTCCACAGGGAATCAAACTTCTTATGCATCCCTTTGGGGGCGCTTCGCTTATCCCACAATAATACACTATCGCCCACCATGAATTTTCCTGGTCTTGCCTTTCTGTCAAATAGCTCCTTCACTCGCAGTTGATGCTGAGTGATGTGATCTACTATCTCCGCCCTCTCTTCTTCTAGTTTCATCAAATACAAGCTCCTTTTTTCTAATCCATCTCTGAACGTACCATCTTCAATCACCTTTCTGAGCTTGTTGGTAGCCAATTCCAGAGGTAATGGAAGGCTCGCTTCAGTGCCATAAACCAACTCAAAAGGTGATACACCAATTGCCCTCTTTGGCATCACCCTGTCCGCCCATAACGCCTCATGCAGCCTTTTATGCCAGTTTCTTTGATTATCTTCCACCAGCTTCTTAATAATATTCACCAAATTCTTATTGCTGGATTCGGCTTGGCCGTTTCCCTGTGGGAAGTAGTCCGAAGAATGGCTAACAGTGATAATTGTTTTGCAAATCTAGCAGGTAAATCATGATTAACATCATTAAGATCATACATATCGTCAGAATTGTTAGTAGTAAAGTCTTTTGCATTGGAAACATTGAAATAATCATCATCAGGAGTATTTTCATCCAAGTTAATGACAAGAGAATCTCTAATACGAATAGAATCACCATGTTTGTTCAATTTCATCTTCTTTGGATTAACTTTCTCCCTTGGGGTATGCATAGGTTGGTCAAAGGGAATCAAAGCATCAAAAGGTGTCTTAGAGGAGGAAAGGTTTTGGGAAGCATGCTCATGGCCCCTAGAATGACATCTATGGTGGCGGTCACGAACACAATAGTTACGTTTGGTTTTGGTTGAAATTTGAGGTGGTTTCAGATCAATCAACATCGGGTCCTTTTCTTCTTTAGAAGGAAGAACATAAGACACCACACTAGGTTGAGAGATAGTAGCTACAGGGCGTTTGTACCTATGCATACTTTACAAGTTAGTACCTACAAACCAGTCAAACTTGTGAAAATAAACAAACCATTAGCACATTGGTGAAATCTAAATGATTCCACCTGCAAATTGGATAGGGAAGATCTCTCACTATTCAAACCAATCTTTGCTATAATTGTTTTCAACCTAGGGCTGAAAAGTTGAACACAAATTCCCACACAGGGTTTCACCAAGATGAATAATCTATAATGACTCTAATAAGCCTCTTTTGACAGAAAAATGGGCAGAAATAATAGAAGCCTACAAAAGATTTACACAAAATAGCATGTGCTTCTATTCTTTCATTATTTTCATTTAAAAAACACATTGCATATTTATAGGATTGACACCAAATATGTGTTTTCATCCCAAAGATGAAAAATTGAACAATACAAACTCCCACAAAGGGTTTCACCAAGATGAATAAACTTGGACAACTCTAATAAGCTTCATATAACAAAAAATAGACAGAAATAATAGAAGCCTATATACACAAATTAATTTGTGCTTCTATTCTTCCTTGTTTTTGGTCAAAAACACATTGCATATTTATAGGATTCATAAATTGTATTTTATAGGAAACTTTCGGAACAACCTCCGTATATATATTGAGTTGTTTTAAGTTCCATAGAAACATTAATCTGCAAAAAATCCAAATTATACCTGATTAATCCTCAATACTAGAGCTAGTCGATTTTTTCCATGAAAAAATCCCAATTCATGAAAAAAATCGTTGATCAATCATTGACCTAATTTTTCAATAACCTTTTTTGCATTTGAAGAGTATTAAAATCATATTAAACTCCCTAAAAATGGCAAAAAAAAAAAAAAAATCATTGAAAAGCGTATTAAAATCATATTAAACTCCCTAAAAAATGGCAAAAAAGCATAAAAAAAATCATTGCAAAACCCTACAGAACCTTACAAAAACTTCACGAAATTGACGAATCACTCTGAAATAGGGTTGATTCCAGGACAAGAGCGAAGTCAATGCGGAATCGTCGTGGAAACAATTTGTTATTTTGTCCCTTTGGTTTTCTTTCCGGCCTTTGGAAAACCCTAAGCAAAGGAGCGACGAAGATCATCAACCGAATTTGAAAGGACCTCAATCATCCTAAATTGTGGAGGGCATGTGAGAGTGTTAAAGCAGTTAATCAATTTGCAATAAATCACGGTTTCAATATGACCTGAGCTCTCTACATGTCTTGCCCCGATTCTGATGTGATCAAATAAATACATAATATTATACACTAATTTTAAAATTATAACTATTATGCAGTATAATAGATGGCCCTCTAACAGGGAAGCAATGGACCGCTATAGTTTATAACTTATATTATAAAGTAGTTTCAAAATTTAAATTATTATTGACTATTAATATATATTAATAGTTATATGATAAACAAAAAATAAAAAATAATATAAAATTTGTAACATGTATATATTTATTTTTAATATTTTTTTAAGTATATTCAAATATAAATATATTTATATATATTTTTAAATTATAATTAATACATTGAATTTTATCATTAACATTGGTCTCCACCTAAAATAGTAGTTGCCAAAACTAGTGGCTTGCTAATCTTTTACTTCAACTAAACAAATATCTTTTGTTGAATTCTACCCAACATAAATGACATACCGATTTCCATTATGCAATATAAAGCATGTCATGTCCCCTTCCTAGTAGTGGGCCTTTTCGATGCTTTATTAGTCTATCTGCCCATCCGGATAGGCTAATGGCTTCTTTTCACAGGATGCCAGCCAGTCACAGGTTTGCGTGAGAAAATATTCTGTAATGTCCCCGTTTTTAGACTTATGGGATTAGCTTGGTTTGGTGACCCTCACAGGCTAATCAGGCAATCAAAGGGGGTCAGATGGTGGAGCCAGCGTTGGGATTCCATTTTGGAGGTTCAGATTATCAGGTCTGCTCTTCGTTTGGATCATTTTGGTCAACTTACTATTTTTAGTAAGTGGTATTTTGGGTATGGCCAGGATTAGCAGGGTGTCTGCACGGAGCGTCAAATATCTTAGGATCGAGTTTCAAAGAATCTTCAGTTTGAGAGACTTACTATTTTTAGTAAGTCTATTTTTAGCAGTGGCTATTTCTGGCAGGGCAGTGCCTATTCCTAGCTGGGCAGTTGGACTTGGTGCTTTGTTAGAAGTTCGTTGATTGCAGTTAGACAGTTCAGTGACTTATATTTTAAATGTGTTATTAAATTTAATAACTTATGACTTTATAACTTAATGTTATAAAGTGAGATTATTTTTAAAAGCCAATTAGTGAAAATATTAAAAAGTGCTTTTTCTGAAAAAAGCTATATAACCAACTCGAAAAAGCACTTCTCATTATCTATTATGCAATCATTATTTTATTGGAGTTTGGAGAAAGACAAAACCTGGCTAGGGTTTCGAGGACTGATTCCTCTTCTTGTAATTTGAGCCTTTACATGTTAATGGTGAATTTTACAGTTGCTGATCTGTAAGCAATTGATTTTGCTTCTGAAATATTCTTCCAGTGCTGAAGTATATTGGTTTGGTGAAATTGGGATTACAGGCGAATTGTGGTGATTATCAACTGTTCGAAAATAATGGTGAGGTATTGAAATAACGTTGGGAATTGTGCTGTAGTTTTGAATTCAATTTTCAGTTACAAAATTTGTTGGTGCTTGTTCGAATTTGTTAAGGGAAATCGAATACCTCCATTTGCGAATTCTGGAATGCATAGTATTTTCGGTTTGAGTTTAGTGTCTCACGTAAGGGCTGTGTGAGTACATTAAGTGGCACGTTTGCAGTTGTTTACACCCGGTTTAATGTCCTGTTGTTTCGACTATTCCTTGGGTGCTGTTTCCAAATTGCGTGGGTTTGTGAATTGATAACCGAGCTCCATCTCTTATTGCTTGCGTTCTTATTTCTGAATTGATAACCGAGCTTCATCTTCACATTGCTAGTGGTTAGATTCTCAGTGGCAGTGATTGGAGTTGCATTCAGATACTAACGTTGGGATACTACATCAATTCCAGATTGTCTACGCTGCATATTTCTTGGAGTTTGCTGCATTTACAAAAGGGGGGTGGAATTTACCAGGTGCCAATTGTTTTTAAAAAAAAGAAAGATCAATGATAAATTATTGTGATGATTATTTGATGTTGATATGAGAATTAATGATGTTCTTCTTGAATTATTAAATTGCTCAAATTTCAATATTTGAATTTAGTGGAGATTGAATTTAAAATTGCAATAAACAAGATTTCTTGTACAAGTGTTTGCGAATTTTTCTTTAAATAAAACAAGTGGATTTAGAAAGAGCTAGTCTGGTTCTTCACAGTGGTATCGGAGCTTTCTTCCTGCCATCCTGTGGGATTTGGTTACATTAATTTTATGAAGTTATTTTAAAGGTAATCAACACTAATATTTTCTAGTTATGGATAAATACAGGAGATCTAGTTCAGGGAGTCGTCATAGCAGTAAGGGAAATAGAGCAAAATTGAATGCTTTAGTAGAAAGTGTTGAGAGACTGAGATTGCATCAGCAGAGATTAGCAAAGAGTTTGTCGGATCCAGCTACAGTAGACAGGGCAGTGAGATATATGGTCTCTGCGTTTAGAAGACCGACATTGAGTTTGCAGGCGAGAAGGCTGGAGTTTTCCCCGATAGTTGTCCATGATGCTGATGTCCCTATATCGAGTTCAACACCTACTATTCCCATCCGGAGTGCTGATGATGGATTTATTGCTCAGGAGCTAGTGGATATTTCAGTGCCATTGATTGACAGCAGCGCTGAGCATCACCAGGCTGAGTCTCCTAGAGCAGTCACTATAGGGTGTATAGAGGCAACTGATGTTGCAGTTATCACTGAGTGTTCAAATTCTTCCGTGGAGGGAGTTATTATTGGGGATTTTTATGTCAGCTGTAGTAGTGTTGCTCCAGTTCAGGAGGCAGTTGCTTCCTCAGTTGAGACCCAGGCATGTACGGAGTCTCCCAGTGGAGAGGTTGGTGATCTGGGCATTTCAACGGGGTTAGTTGATGACAGTTCGTTCTCCGGCGTTATTGGTGCACAACCTGACATTGAGTCACATGTCCGCAGATGAGATTTTAGCAGGTGAGGTGGGAGCTGATAGTATAGACACATCTGAGGACACTTTTGAGGATGCTATGAGTTGCATTGGAGATGACACCCCTTGTGAGATGTTGGGTGATGACTGCGAGGAGCGTATGAGCTCTGACAGCTCAGAGATTTATGATAGCAGTCGCAGTATGGGTTCAGTACAGGAGACAGTGGTTTTTTCCTGTGTTGGGGATGTGAGCATGGAGCTTTCTAGTGACGACACTCAGGATGGGAGTGTTGCAGATGATTTGGCCAACGTAGTTCCATGCTACAGTTTAGTTGATTCACATGACGACATTGAGTCGTGTATGTAGCCAGAGTTAGTAGAGGAGATGTCGATAGATGATGTGTACACTAGCATTGCAGATATCTCCGATGCTGAGAGCGAAGACGATGAGTGCTGTAGTGTTTCCGGCTTTCTATATCTGACTTTGGGTGTAGATTGAACATTGTCATATGATGGTAGTGGGTTCCAAGATTCTGTGTTTCAGGGACCCATAGTTAAGGACAGGGAAGCTTATGAGTGGCAGGAGTTTGTTTCAGCTAGGGCTTCCACTTCGGGAGAAAGGGTTACTTCGTTAGTAACTCATGAGGATGTCTTAGGATCTGGATTGTCAGATGGTTGCAGAGAACGAGGTAGCTGGAGATTGTGTTGAGTCAGATTCAGCAGCAGCTTCCTCGGGGTTAGATGAGGACATGTCCGATGCTTGTACTCAGAGTGTAGAGGTGTACTCAGATGTAAGTACACAGAGAGAGTGATTTTGAGGGGAGTTTGTTGGATACAACTTCCTCTCATAGTGTGGATAGTGCATTTGAGGTTGTACATAGGAGGCCTGTTGTGCAGAGTCATCATGTGACCAGCCAGTTGCGAGTTGATGAGAGGGATATTTCTTCTACTCTCAAGCATTTTGATGCCGCTCGTCATTTGCTGGCTGTTTATGGTTTGGATACTCCTATGACAGATGAGTCCAGCAGTGGCTACCTTTCATTGATAGAGATTCACTCTTTGCGTGAGGCTGTCAAGATTTTGAGACAAAACTATTTACAGATGGTAGCCGACCGAGATCACTTAGTGGAGTGGGGGAGTACAGCTTATGAGGCATTGATGGACAGAGAGGAGGAGGTGAGTGAGCTTACCGAGGAGCTCACAACGACTACTGAGGTGTTAGAGGACTCTCAGCGGGCTCTTCAGGGGTTGTAGATCCAATTAGAGGACGTGACTGTGGAGTTGGAGCATTTACGGTCTACACCAGCCCCAGACCTAGTTCAATTGCACATTGAGGTGGTTGGTGGTGAGTTTGCTCCTACGGTTGGTGATGAGGGACATGGTGATGTGGCTGACACACATGTTCAGGAGATGGGAGCATTTGGTACGGATGAGGTAGGAGTACCAGAGGAGATAGGCTCTGAAGTTGATGTGCTTCCTTTAGCTGGGAGTGAATCTACTTCATCATCTCACAGAGCTGATAGCATGGGACAGTTGGCTGTGCCACATTTGCGGGGGGATTAGTTGTGGTTTGTGGGGGAGCGAGTTGATGCTTCCACGTATAATTTCTACTGCATCGAGTCATTTATGGAGTATCTACTTGAGAGAGCAGACGTGTGTCAGGATTTTTATAGAGTATCTGAGGGTACTCTCATCCGAGGCTCTTGTGCTATTCGGAGGTTGGTCGGGAAGATTGTGGAGACTCTTTCTACTATGCTTCCCCACAGGGATTTTGAGGTTGGGTTCATTGAGAGGGTTGCTCAGGTCCCTACCCAGCCTGCAGTTATACGGAGTCAGAGATTGGAGCCATCTCCTGATTCCCGGTTTGGCCATGATGGGCGGTTGTCAGAGATTGGGGTTTCTTACCAGCATTTCACGGTGGGGTATGCTCATCATTTTTATTTTGACCCTCAGGTCGAAGATTTGTTTTCACGTAGGGGTAAACCGGCTCCAGTATCCTACCATCCATTATGGGATGGATTAGCATCATCATTTATAGATGGATTTGGCATTTGCAAGTTAGATTATTTGCAGTGTCCACACACTCAGGACTGTTTATTAGAGGGCAGAGTTGATAACAGTGATCCAGGCACATTTGGTCACTGTTGTTGTTCCAGGGCAGTTGGGTGTGAGCGCTGGATTGACAGGGACTCAGGTTTCGATAGAGTTGTTATTTCTGTTGGGTTGAGTTCTGTTGGGTTGTTTTCAGTATCGACATCTACAGTTGGTTTACAAATGTTGTTTTCAGTGGTATCTGTTCTGTTCATGTTGGTTCTTTCTTCACAGGAGTTTAGTGAGGATCGGGACATCACTTATGACCATCCTTGGGATCCGGGTGGTTTATGTTGTTGCTTGTTTTTTCTGATTGCTTGAGGACAAACAATCTTGGGAAGGGAGGACTGTAATGTCCCCATTTTTAGACTTATGGGATTAGCTTGGTTTGGTGACCCTCACAGGCTAATCAGGCGATCAGAGGGGGTCAGATGGTGGAGCCAGCATTGGGATTCCATTCTGGAGGTTTAGATTATCAGGTCTGCTCTTCGTTCGGATCATTTTGGTCAACTTACTATTTTTAGTAAGTGGTATTTTGGGTACGGTCAGGATTAGCAGGGTGTCTGCACGGAGCGTCAGATATCTCAGGATCAAGTTTCAGAGAATCTTTAGTTTGAGAGACTTACTATTTTTAGCAGTGGCTATTTCTGGCAGGGCAGTGCCTATGCCTAGCTGGGCAGTTGGACTTGGTGCTTTGTCAGAAGTTCGTTGATTGCAGTCAGACAGTTCGGTGGCTTATATTTTAAATGTGTTATTAAATTAAATTATTTTGATTTAATTTAATAACTTATGACTTTATAACTTAATGTTATAAAGTGAGATTATTTTTAAAAGCCAATTAGTGAAAATATTAAAAAGTGTTTTTTCTGAAAAAAGTTATATAACCAACTCGAAAAAGCACTTCTCATTATCTATTATGCAATCATTATTTTATTGTAGTTTGGAGAAAGACAAACCTAGCTAGGGTTTCGAGGATTGATTCCTCTTCTTGTAATTTGAGCCATTACATGTTAATGGTGAATTTTACAGCTGCTGATCTGTAAGCAATTGATTTTGCTTCTGAAGTATTCTTCCAGTGCTGAAGTATACTAGTTTGGTGAAATTGGGATTACAGGCGAATTGTGGTGATTATCAACTGTTCGAAAATAATGGTGAGGTATTGAAATAACGTTGGGAATTGTGCTGTAGTTTTGAATTCAATTTTCAGTTACAAAATTTGTTGGTGCTTGTTCGAATTTGTTAAGGGAAATCGAATACCTCCATTTGCGAATTCTGGAATGCATAGTATTTTCGGTTTGAGTTTAGTGTCTCATGTAAGGGCTGTGTGAGTACATTAAGTGGCACGTTTGTAGTTGTTTCCACCCGGTTTAATGTCCTATTGTTTCGACTATTCCTTGGGTGCTGTTTCCAAATTGCGTGGGTTTGTGAATTGATAACCGAGCTCCATCTCTTATTGCTGGCGTTCTTATTTCTGAATTGATAACCGAGCTTCATCTTCACATTGCTAGCGGTTAGATTCTCAGTGGCAGCGATTGGAGTTGCATTCAGATACTAACATTGGGATACTACATCAATTCCAGATTGTCTACGCTGCATATTTCTTGGAGTTTGCTGCATTTACAAAAGGGGGGTGGAATTTACCAGGTGCCAATTGTTTTTAAAAAAAAGAAAGATCAATGATAAATTATTGTGATGATTATTTGATGTTGATATGAGAATTAATGTTCTTCTTGAATTATTAAATTGCTCAAATTTCAATATTTGAATTTAGTGGAGATTGAATTTAAAATTGCAATAAACAAGATTTCTTGTACAAGTGTTTGCGAATTTTTCTTTAAATAAAACAAGTGGATTTAGAAGGAGCCAGTCTGGTTCTTCACATATTCACTATGGGCCCTGTTTCTAAAGTCAAATCACTTTATTTATAAAGTGTTGTTATAAAGTCACTTTATGACCTTATTATAAAGTTACTTTATATTTTTAAGTTACATTATCTTATAAAAGTGACTTAAGTGAGCTTTTATCCCACATGGTTAGTTTTGTGTGCTTGCACTCACTTTGAGGTTATAAAAGAGAAAAGTACACCTCAGGAAAAGGACCATGAGATATTATAAAACAAAAAGAAAAAAGAAATCTGGTTGCATATGTGATTGGTTATTCCAAGGACGCAAACCCTTCGGAATTTGTGGAGATATTGGAAGTAACCCCAACATTTCTTCGAGAGGTGAAATCACACAAGTTTCACAAGTTGAGCATCACACATTTCGGTTAGAAAGTCATTCCAGTTTCAGCTTCATTTACAAGAAGATTCAGTAATTGTGATGACCCTTACTATAAAGGCCACCAAAACCCCCAAATCTGAACTGTGGCAATTCGTCAAACACTTGGTATGCACTGAATTGTTTTGCTTGCAATGATGAGTTTCAATGTGTTTATTGTTTGGGCATCCAATTGCAATTGAGATAACAATACCAATATAGGAATGTAATACAATTAAACAACAATGCAAAGATCTCAAACTAGAGTATCAAGAAACCTTCTAATTCTGATTACAATTCTCAGAATATATGACTGTGACATGTAATAATCAGATTACCATGCAATGATCTTTTACCATGCTATAACAATGTAAACAGTGCCCTTGCTATGCATACCAATCCAATACAATGATATATGGTAATGACTGAAAATAATGGACTGATTATATGACTGTTGCAACTACTGAGATATGGCAACAATTGTATGAACAGTCACACATAACAGTGACTTACAATGCACACTAATATGGCAATATCAGATTACAAGAACAATGTTATATGAGCCTAATCTCTGCATTTACCTATGACTGATAACAAAATGATGCAAGAACAGTACATCTTCAGACATGTATTTTAATGACTGTCATATACAACTGATATGCAAGGTTTAGCATTCATTACTATCAACAAGTGCACCTAGAAACCGCTCCTAATATTCTGATTTGCAACGCTGATGAAGACCAATACCAAGAAAACCTAAATCGATCCCAAACTGCCCCTGAATCTCTGTTATGTGCTGCACAGTACAGAGCTGTACCAGGCCGTACATGTACGGCTCCTGCCAAAAATAATTGCAGGGTTTTTAACACCCCAAAATGATATCAAAGTCACCGCCAAGAATGTATTAGTGCTTCCCTAAAAGCATAAAAATTATCTCCAAGTAGTTTAGGAGATATGAGCAAAATTTTGATTTCAGGCCCTGATATAGAAAATCTAAGAATGTACCAAAATGATCTTCAACTATCACCAAAATGATTCACCAATGCAAGAGGTGAATTCAAACCCTTATTCCAACCACAAACAAACCCTTTCAACAATTTCTCAATGAAGTACCAATGAGATGGCTGAATACCAACTCCAACTTGCAACCCTTCAGTAGATATTTCACTACCTCAGTTATGCCAATCTAGGGGAGTGATTCATTCCGAAAGATCGAATAGTATTTGCAGACCACAAGGCTACAAATTGCTTCACAATGAAGAAGTAGAAGAAATCCCAAATCCAAAACATGTCCAAATGAAAGCCCAAGCCCTCTATTTATTTACTTTTCTAAGAAGTTGCTAGAACTTCTAGAAACATTCAATTATAATGTACTTTATAATAAAATAACATTATAATAATAAAGTACATTTCTCAACTCAAAATTATAACAATGTAGGCCCAAAAGTCTCATAACTGAATGTAGGCCCAACTATGACTGAACGTAGGCTCAAGACTGAACGTAAGCTCACTCTAGATGTAGGCTCCACTACAACTGCATGTAGGCCCAAATTGGATGTAGGCTCTGTCAGCAATATGCACTCAAATGATCAACATAATGACCCTCTCTCCAAACCATTTGCCTACGAGAGTCGATGATAGGGAAATCCGTCATGCCAAACGATGTCAGCCAAAATGGGGACATGACAGTAATCTTGGAGGTGATAAATAAAATAAACTATTCAAATAAAAGAGAAGATCTTGTTGTCCTTGGAGTCTGTTGTAGAAGTACGAAACCCAGCCAGGTATCGTCATTGGGATATGAGCAGTTGTCATTGACGTTTCTTATAAACACTGCTTATTGGCACCGAGTTCTGTAGCCACATTTGAAGCATGCATTTCAGCCTTGGGGAATGCGGAAGCCAGTTCTGGTTTGACACAGCAGCGTGTCTACCTCTAGCATTCTGTAAGAGAAGACGCTAAGGATTGAACATGAACGGTTTACGGTGACTGGCAGGAGTAACAAGGAGATCCCACAGCCGTCCCACCTTTGCATATCTTGTCACCCCGCACAGGAAGCATACATTGCGGGTCTTATAGTGAGCACGACAGCAGTTGGAGATTAACTGCGTGCTTCCCAGCCACATGACAGTGGTCACAACATTCGGGTTTGAGCTCATCCATGTGCTACACACCTCGCTCTCTACCGACTGGTCCGGACTTAACCGTCTGTTACACAGTCCACTTTCCACTACTTGGTGTGAGCTCGTGTGGAAGAAGTCTGCCGTCCTCAAGCTAGAAAGGAGGTCGTCAGAGATCCAACGCGACATTTAACACCTCACACTTGTAGCCACCAGGTGCATACGAGTCTTATTCCTGTCCTTGGCTTTCACACTTGTATTTATGAGTGCTTATGTGAAGTTTTGGTGATTCAAATAATACTGTTTTTCTGTAATAATCTTCTGTTGTTATATTTACCGAATATATTGCTTAGTACTGGTCCGTTTTGGAGTTATTTTTGTTATTGGATTTATGTTATACTTGTGCGAACATTATACAACAAACATATACCTCAAATAGGGACAGATCTTTACCTACAAAAGGCTGACAGTCATTTGCCAGTTTGAGTTAGTGGAATAGAAGGAGAGATATTTGTAACCTATCTGTGAGAACCAACACTGAGGCAACAGTAAATTTATTGAGACCATCTTCAGCCAGTCAAAGAAATTTAGGAAAAATATTAGCTATGATTGACTGAGAATATTACAAAGCATTGCAACTGTGGAATATGATTTGATAAGGTTTCTCAATTATTGATCTACTCCTACAAAACTCGTTGCCTCAATCACAATGAAAGTCTTGGATAACTTCAAAATGGTTTCCACTTTTGATAAATTCCTAACAGTAGCTAGATCGTTGTTTAATAAATTTTGATTTGAGTTACTTCATAGACTTAGCTAATATTTGATCTCAGACTTCGACAACTATTTGGTGCCTGCCCTCTTTAAAATTCTGATAAGTTTTAATCTAAGTTACTTCATCAACTTAGCTAATATTTGATCTTAGACTTAGACAGCTATTTGGTGACTACCCCCTCTTAAACATTAATTGAATATTTGCCTATGTAAGCAACAATATGAATATAAATGAAAAAATCTATTGTCTACACTTCATTTTTATCTCAGGTACTTCATAGACTTGACTAATATTTGATCTGACACTTAGGCAACTATTTGGTGACTTCCCTTTTAAAAAGTTAACTGAATATTTACCTATGCAATCAACAATATGAATATAAATGACCAAATCTATTGTCTACAATTCATGAGTAAAATTCTATTTTATTTGCTCTCTATATCTCTATGCTATGGAAATTAAGTTTAAAAAAAAATGGTTTTTGTTTCTTTTTCTACAGCTTTTTACGTTTTTTGAAAATCCAAATTTTTCCCATTTTTTCAAAAAATCTTATACTTTTGGTTTGCTGATTAATTCCCCAAATGATTTTTTCTTCTATGGAGTTGAGTTGTTAAAAGTCCTAATAATTATGTTTTCTTACCTCTAACATAATTCCTCAAATAGCCTTCAACCCATGTATTCACTATTTCAGTTTGTCCATTGTTTGGGGATGATAGCTAGTGTTAGGTGTCAACTCCGTACCTGTCAAACGAAAGAGTTCTTGCCAAAACATACTAAGAAACCCATTGTCCTTGTCACTCACAATTGTTTTTGGCAAGGCACGAAGTCTGAAAATTTCTCTACAAAACAATTCTGCCAGTTGGGATCCTCTAAATTGTGAAGATATAGCATGAAAATGAGCACACTTTGTAAGCCTATCAACCACCACATTTAAACAATATTTACTTTGAACCTTTGGCAATCTCGAGATAAAGTCCATCGATATGCTTTCCCATTTCTAATTTGGAATGGGCAAAGGCTGCAACAATCCTACTGGAAAAATATGCTCCACTTTGATTTGTTGACACTCCTTGCATTCTCTTATATGCTGCATTACATCCTTTTTTAACTCTTTCCAAGAAAAACATTTTCTTGTTTGTACTTTTTGTAGCAACCCGGATGGCTGGCAAGGGGGGTATCATGGCAAGCCTTTAAGATCTTTTCCTTCATCTTGGACTCTAGTGTGATGTACACGCGTCCTTTGTGAAGGATCAACTCATTTGCTGGTTTGAATCTGTCATCTTGCACTTTCCCTTCCAATACATCATTAGCAAATGGATTCTTCACGTACTCAGCTGTAATCAATGACTTCCAATTGGCAGTTATATTAGTAATAGAGTGCAGATGTGGTTTCCTAGATAGTTCATCAGCCATTATATTATTATTCCCCTTTACATTTTCAATATCAAAGTCATATGCCTGAATTTTGCTTACCCATTTTTGCTGCCTATCATTCTGTAGTAGCCTACGCTTTTTGTAGTCTGAAGATCATATACTGAATATTTTTGGCTTCTTTTATATATGGTGATAACCTTTCTTTAATGGAGATTCAAAGTGCATATGATATTGGTTCGAACAGAAATATAAACACAATGCATATAATAATCTGGAACTTTTACACCAACACTTGCTTGCATAACAAACAATCAATAACAGCAATGTACTCTTTCCAGTCCTTTATTTCTGAAGTAAAAACACAGTCTGAAACTGATTCTATTATCTTAGGATTTACTACAGACATATGAGTTGTGTAAAGAGCAGGTCTTGAGATTGCACCTTTAATTAATTTCACACATAAACAACTCTTCCGCAACAACAATGGATGTTCACGAACGTGAACAAGTCGAGATCGTCTGATGCTAGATATTACTGATACCTTTAGAGTCTTAGACCCTTCAATGGTGACTGCATTCAGAAGACATAATTACTGCCAATATTGGAAAGTTTGATATCACCTAAGCCCAAAGTCTTCTGCACTTTTCCAAAATGATGTTAAAACAACACGCAATATAAAAAAGCTCAAAGACTGTTAATATGGTGCATTCTTGAACTCGCTAGAATAATTAGAATTGAAGCGCAAAGTCTCTCAATTCCTTCTTACCCTCTAACAACTAACTTTATTTCAATTGACAAAGATGTAACACAAAGTTTACAAGAAATCGAATTGAATACTTTTCCTACAACATAAATGACATTAGAAAACTCAAGATGATATCACATAAGTGACATTAGAACACAGATTTGATATCACAAGCTCCTTCAACACAAGGTTTGAAAAGTACTTTCTCTTTTATTCACTTGAAAGCAATTGGCACAATAAAACACAAAGTCTCTATTGCTGCAACAATTTTGGCATAGTTTCTACTTGCATAACATAAAGATGATCATTACAATAAACCCTCCTCATATATATAGGTGAGGGGGTGAGAGAAAAAGGTAGGAGGATTCTAACTAATTATCGACTTATTCAACATCACAGTTCTATTCTAACATGACATGTAATGTTGTTACATGCAATTGCATTTTACAATTCAACATGTAATGTGGTCACATACGATTGCAATTTTTAGCTTTACATGCAACTTGTCAAAATTGGATTAGAAAATGCAAAACTAATATCCTAAAAAGCATAGGAAATGTAAGTGCTTGGAGACACTTCTTCTTCTTCTTCATTGTGTACCATGAATTCCTGAAATTTGTGGATGCTTTCTTATATATCACTAGGATCTGACACACCTTTGTTATTTGCAATTGCAGTTGTTTTGATGACCGCATCAAAACACCTTAGGAATGCAACCTTATTTTCATCTAGAACAGTTTGTAATTGATCCAGGAAGGATTGATATCCTAAGAGCTTCTCAATGGAAGACAATGTAAAATGATCTATCTAAAGCTCTTGACAAACCATCTGCAGGAACTCGAAAATTATGGTGTCTTCGGGAACATATGTAATGCTTCCAGAAAATGCCACCATGTAGTCATGGATTAAAAACATTAAAAGTGTAATTTTAGGATCAATTTGCATGTTCCCAAGAAAAACATATGTTTATTCGTTATTGATCTAAAACCCCACCAATGTATTCAAGTTTACATGTAAATCATAATTTTAGTGAGCTATATGTAATGGGACTTGAAAAGTCCACCTTTACATGAACAATCCATCAAAAACTGTAATCAAATCTTATCCAAATTATGTGAAATTTTAAATGGGGTTCTAAATCCATTTTACATGTAATTGACATTTTTTATTCCATGTATTTACCAATAAAAAGTCCACTTTTGAGAGATTTTGATAAAGGAGCAAGGATATGCAGTTGGGCAGAAAATCCCCACCTGCACTAGCTTAATTCCTTAATAACTTTTGCTAGACAAGTCCATTTAAGGCCTAAGATAGCTCAAAATGAGTGGAATTAAAAATGCTACGATCCCAAGGCAAAAACTAAACCAAAAACAAAACACAAAACCAAGAAAAACAAAGGAAAGACTTGAAGGTTACCAAAAATCAATTACCTGTAGTTAGAGAAAGAAGACTTGTTTTGACAGGCAATAAGGTCATTTACTTGACGGAAACCTCCAAAAGTTCATAGAAAAGCGTGAAATTCAAGACAATTCAAGGATAAAAAATTGCCTTTAAAACACATCATTCAGAGTACCAAAACTCAGAGATAACACTACGAATTCAAGAGAAAAATTGCATAGTGTTGCCCCAATTTTGTGATGTCAAAATTAGGGACAACACTTTGCCTCTCCACAGCTCCTCATAAAAACAAGTAGAACTGTCAAAAAAAAGGGTCAAAGTTGAAACCCCTTTTTGAAGTCAAATACATACCTTCAACCAGTGGTAGTCAATGGTGGTTGAAAGGTATTGAATTTCTTGTTAAATAACTGTAATTATTATTCAAACTTCTGTGGATTGACTCAGAGAGCTGTCTTGGTCAACAGTAATAAGCGTCTTGTTGTAGCAGAGATATGCTCTTGTCAGCTTTTAAAAGTAATCATTTTTTCTATTATAAACTTCCTTGCTGGTTTTTCAAGTGTTATTAACAAAGGGCATTAATCTTTTTGTATCAGTCATCTTTTTTCAGAGCTAATGTGTCATTGGTTGGCCCACTTAACTGTCCATTTGTGCTAAGTTTTGTAATAATAGCCTTGTCAACTAGGAGAGAAGAAAAAGTATTTTAATATACAAAACTTATTTTTATCCTAGAAACATTAAATCACAATGTCATGGATGAATTTATGATATCCGACATTTCATGGTTTCCATGTTTGAGTTCGGATTCTGTATATACCTTTATCAAAAGGGTTTCATTCATAAGTAGTTAGTGACTTCTTTGTGAAGTATAAGCCTAGTTATGGCTGAAATATATGGAAAACCTTGTGTTATGATGAGCTAATAAGTGCAGCACTTTGCTAGAGAGTTGTCTTGTTTTGTGGCATCTCTGACTTTTGTGGATTGTCAGATGAGCTATCTTTGTTGCATAGTTTCATCATTCAGCTGAAGCAGTCCATCGAGCACATTAGATCTATTGATAGTTTACAGAGTATTGGAAAATTTGACTGTTTTGTATCATCTACCTATATTTTATAAGTCTTCATAGATTGCGTGAAATTAAAAAAAAAAAACAAAAAAAAAAATTCCAGGTCAAAATCATGCTTAATAAAACTTTTTCTTGTCTACTCAATCTGTTCATGGGCAATACATGACATAAATTATATTACTCTTTCCATACTGTTTATAGTTGTTGAACTTCATCTGGCTACACAATAACCTTTATCATTTGATATTTACAAGTTATTCAAATCTATAATTTTTAGCTACACAGGAATTTAAATTATTGTATATTGCAGATATTCTGGTATTTTAAATGGAATCGACACTGTTCTATGGGACCCAACTACAGATGTATTCCTTCCAGCCCATTTCCATGGTATGTTCCTCTAGCAAACCTTTCAAGCTCGCTGCTCTCCAATCTATCCTTTTTCCCAATTTAATCCTATCACTATAATTGCTAGTGTGCATGATTAGAGGATTACTGTATCTAGCATGGCTGACTTGCTGCTATTGCAAGCATAAATAACTGTGTTTTCTCTTTTGTAAAATAATTTTTTTAAATTTTAATTTTTAATCTTTTTGTGAAAATATGTTTTATGACTTGCATATTTTTTTTAGTGAACAATCCAAATAATGCCTTAGATAATTTTCTTTATGTTTTATGGTTGTGCTTTTTGGGTACCTAATGATGCCAATGCTTTAAAAATGAAACTTCTAGTGAAGAAGGCAATGTTATGGCACCAAAGACTTGGTCACATTGGCAAGAAGGGTCTCAAAACCTTGATAAATAATTGCTTTGAGGAGGGGCTTGATCATTGTAATGTTGAGTTCGATTTTTCCAAACTCTGCATATGTGGTAAACAAAACCGTGTTCAGTTTTTATTTGAGTTCTCACAAATCATTCTAGTTATTGGATCTGGTACATTCTAATTGTTGGGTGTATATTTTGGAACCGACAATTTTAAGGATCAGTTGCAAGTTCCAACCACAACATGTGAGACAATCTCTCCTAATTAAGGGAAGGCTCCCCCTATCTATTGTTACTGAAAACAACCTATACTAACCTTAACACCTAAGATTATGTACACTGAGCTAATTGATAGGGTGTTACATTCACCATATCCTCTTTCTTCAAATGTATCTTCATGCTTAGGTAGAAGTGGAAACTCTGTCCTTCCATTGGCCTCCAACCAAGCAAGATATCTGATTGGACATGTCCTTGATGGAACAAAGACTAATCTTTTCTTGCTAGTCGCAGCTTGAATAACTGGTTCATCAACCATGACAACCTCATGTTGATTGGAATGATCTCCTTCATATGATTTAGATGAAAATATGACTACAGTGCATACCTCAATATGTTGTTCACCATCTTCAGACTTGGGAAAATCTGAATTCTTTATGACAAGGCTGTCCTCAAGCTTTGGGGCAGTACATTCATGTAACAATTGTTCAAGTTTATGACTTGAAACGAAGATGCATTATTTTTCAGCTTGACTGGGACTTTCATGTATCGGCTTTCTGAGATTGCATACATTAGAATTGGGAGTTGCCAACTATGTTTGCTTCCTTTTCCTAGAAGAGCATATCAAGATAACTAGATTCAGATTCAATATGCTTTGCTATTGTAATGTCCCCTTTCTAGTGTTCATAGCACGATGTGTCATTAGCCTATTTCCCCATGGTCCTTTAGGCTAACCAAGACATTAAAGGGACTTAGAGGTCGTTTGACCTTGGCAGTTTCAATTGCAGGCCATTCTGAGGGGTTTTGAGACAGTTTTGGACATACTTACTATTTATAGTAAGTCATTTTAGGCATGACTGAACATCCAGTGTCAATGACATGTCGATGGTAATTGTTTAAAATTGACAAGAAGATTTATTTATTATTGATATGATTTGTCGTGCATTGATAAAGTTATTTTATAAAGTTAAATTTAATTATTTAACTTTATTAATGCATAGTCTATAGTTTTGGGAAAATATTTAAATTAAATGGTCCCCTTTATTTTATAACACATTGGAGACATAAGTTGTAAAAGGGATGTTATGTTATTTAACCCACATTGACAATGTAAGTGTGAGAGCTCTTGTGAGAACAATGTAAAAAGGATTGAAGAGTTCTCTTTGAGCATGCTTGGATAATATATGAAAAATGGTGAAATTGTGGAGACTCTCTTGTGGGTTTGGAGGATGAAAGCTCTATTCATTGTTGAAAGACATAGTCAGGAGGATTAGAATAAAGTTTCAAGGTAAAACTCAGAAGTTTGCATTTACAAGCATTTCTATTACATTGCCAGGCGAGGGTTTGATTTGGTATTGGGCTGGAAGTGCTTAGTTGCTATGACCTATTGTGATAAGAAGATATCTTGTTGTTCATTTCATATCTGGGCTGTACCATTGACCAAATCTAAGGGCTGCATTTGCAATTTTCTGGCCCTTCTTCATACACCTTGGCTGTACCATATCTAAAGCTGTGTGTGGGCTTTTCTGGGACTGAAATCTGCATTGGGAGGTGCCGTCCAAGTCTGGAAATTACTGAGAAGTATTATATTAGTCCAAGTTTGTTAGTAGCAATCTGTACCGAGCTGGAAATTGCTAGTAGCAGGCTGTGCAGGTCTGAAACATTGTGGACAGGGTGCTGTACTGACTTAGAACTTGGAAGGGAATCATATCTTCTCAAGTATGTGCCATACAATGCTGGGAATGTAAAGGAAAGGGTCGTGGATGCCGATTGAACCTTATTATGGCTGGAGCAGCTCATGTGGTTTGCAAATATAATGTAATTGTTTAATATTTAACGGAAGAAACTCAGTAGTAGACTGCTTTTAACATTTCCAGAACTGTAGTGTTGAATTTCAGTGTACTTAGCTCAGTATTGTTAAATCTTAATTTAGAAAGTTTCCATTTCAATATTTGTGTTATATTTGTGCTATCTTTCCCTTTCTGTATCTTATCCAATCAATTGGCAAAATGGACACAATCAAACATTCATCAATTCAGATTGTCAACCAATTGTTTGACGAAATTACAGTAAGTGGAAAAAGGAAAAAACAGGGCAGGCCTTTACAACTGTTGTCTTCACTGATGGTGCCTCTAGAGTAAGCTTCTTTGGAGGTGAAGATAACTTATGATGATTCTCAACAGCATTATTGTAAGCAGCATTTGGGAGTGGCCTCCTTGGTATGTCCTTGCGAGGGACAGAGAACATACCTTGAGCTATTTGCTTTTTGAGGGCAAATAGTTCATTGGCTAATCTCTGCACCATAGGATCCGTTCTGGTGATGGAAGAAAATGAATCCAAAGAGAAATTTTCTTCAAACCGACTTTTCTCTATTTCTATCTGTCCAATAAGAATGAGATTGTCTTCGATTTTAGTAGCCAAGGTTTGCGAAACTGCAAGAGTAGTTGGGGTTTCTCTTCTTAACAAACAATTTACTTCAGGCACTTGAGCATTGACGAAGAAACATTTTAAATCCATAGCTGTAGGTTGAGTAGTAGCTGGAATTCTTTGCGGCAACTTGTTGAAGTGGGTGATGAATTCATGCATAGGGATGCGAGATACTTTCTTCAACTGGGTGAGTTGGGTCAACAGAGCATGGGCATCTTTAGGAGGCCTGAACCTTTCCTCAAACTTAGCTATTAGTGTAGCCCAATTTGTGATAGTTAGTGGCAGGAGATGGTAGAACCAGTCTACAATCACACCTTGGAGAGTCTCCATGAATAGTCTTACAGACATGTCCTCATGTTCAACACCATGAACATCGTATGCAATGTAGAAAGCAACAATATGTTCATCAGGATGTTGCTGTCTATCACCAAGGAACTCAGAAAATATTTTCCATGAGCCATCAAGAAGAGCATGTAGAGGTAGAGAGATTCAACGGATCAAAAGCGTTACCCCAAGGACCTTGGGCAGCCATTTACATGTCCTTGGTGAAAGCTTTACAGAGTATAAGAAAATAAATTACAATGAATCATTACAATGAATAGGACACGGGTATGCTTCAAACAAAAGCATGAGGCTTTCGAACGTGTATCTTGTCCCCAATAGAATCGCCAAAAATTGTTGTCCCTGATTTTTGACATGCAAAAATCTGAGAGAATCCACCGAATATTTACATACTAAGGCTTTGGCACACTTTCTAAGGTGCATTTCCATCTCCCAAGGTGTTAATTGACAAACCCTTGATTTTTCATTTTGACAAGCTTTTTGAGTTTTTAAGTTGGTTTTTGCAGCCTTTTGTTCAATTTCGGTTTTTATGAGCACTATTACACATGTTTAAAGTAAGTAAAATTACTTGTAGTCGGGTCTTTAAGACTGCACTACAAGTAGTATTTTGTGTTTTTAAATAGAATGTAATGCAAATTATTTGTATTTTGGGTCTTATAGCCTGCATTACAAGTGTAAACTTGTTTTAAAAAAAATGCCTTGCAATGTCTCGTTTGAGACTTGAGCTTGTTATGTGTCCTCAGAAGCTCGATCAAGTTTAGTTTTGTGTTTAAGTTTTGAAGTGATTGTAAATCGGGTTCCATATCTTTCATTACAAGTGATATTATTAATCATTTGTTTTCTTTCTTTCAAGATCCGACTTGCAAGTTGAGCTCTCGAACCCGGTTATGATTTTCAAATGCAAGTTTTAAACTTGTGCTTGCAACAAATCTGGTGAAACCTGAATGCAACATTTTCATGTGTTTTAAACTTGCAAAATGTTTTCTAAAACTTGAAAAGCGAGGATGGAGCTTATTTTAAACTTGCAACATAATTTTCCAGACCTGAAATGCAAGAAAATGACTTGTTTTGTGCCCTATGTAACCCGAAATACCAGTTCGAACTGAAAAAAAGCATTTACAAGAAAGTTTGGTTTTCCAAATGCATTGTAACTCTTGCTAATGGCGTATAACTTGAATTTGTTCTTTCTTAAGCTTCGATCTGGCATTTTTGCTCCCCTTTTTGCATTTTTAGGGCATTTTGGAGGGAAAAAGTAAATTCAAATATAGTGCTCAAAAGGTAACTATAAAAGAAAGTCATTTGCTCAAAGCAAATTGTACAGTTTGTTAATTTGTTTTTCCTTCCGATTTGGAGTTTGAATTATTCAAGGATGAAAATCTTTGCTGTGCGAGATCTAAAGGATGAAAACCCTTTTATCCAGTAGAGGTGATTCCATCTAGGGATCAAGATGACATTTGTGCTAAATGTTTGAAGATACTTCTTATTTTTAGTTTCGCTTTGGGATATTTTCAGAGGTGTGGAAGATTTTAGTCAAGATTCCAATTATTTGTTACGAGGGACCAAATTATCATATTCTATTGAGTCACGTTCATTTTCTTCAGAGCATAATATCTAATAGCTACTTTGTTGATGAGATTGCTCCTATGCAGCACTGCCATACATCAGTCAAGAGACTTCACATCTTATAATTTCTGTTGGTATCACTTCACAGCCGTACTTACCTTTTAATATTTAATTTGCAGCATTTGGAAATGTTTTGTGGTCACTGTACTAATCTTATAGTAGCTGTATAATATGAAGGGGATCCCAGTTGCAGCTATCAAAATGAGTATTAGTTGGGTTTGTTTTCTACTGGTCCATACAACAATACAGCTATCTTGTGAATGGGGTTTTTGCTATTATCAAAGATATTTATTTTTTATTTGTATGAAGCTTTGCTGATAAAGCAGTCATAACAGTATTTTATAGACAGTATTTGCATTGAGTTTCAGTGTTGGTTCTGGAAATAATTATGCTTCCTAGCATCTATAGATTATCTTGATATTACCCAATTTCAGTATTGTTTATTACCAAGTATCTCACACAATGCAGAAAACATGAAAAATTGCATATTTTATGAAAATGCCAGAATGGAACACTAAACAGTCAAGGTACATTGTAGAGTTGAAGCTTAAATTCTTGATGTAGAAGATGACTGTACATTTGAATGCAGCACTTAAGCATGTTGGTTAAGCAAGTATATTGTAAGGGAAGCTGTTAGAACAGTGTAAAGTTGCTTGAGAAATCTCACAATGTTCATGAGCACTACAGACAAAAAGCCGCACAATCCATTTAAAGGTTCAAATTGAGCAATTTCCATAAAAATCTTGCATGATAGTGGAGATGATGTACAACCCACTTACTATCACATTCTATCTCTACTTGGTAATTTTTTGTGTTAATCTTTCTTTTCATATGTGTCTTATTTAATTTTTTAATTTTCATTTGATGCAAGTACGTAACCAATTCAAACACAGGAGGCAGAAAATTGATGGGTCACATATTCATTATATTTGAGAGGTTTCTTTTTAAATAATGAAAACTTCCTGAAAGTCAGAAACAAAGCAGTGACCATTTTGAAAATCCTGACATCCTTAGCAAATGGAACTGCTGTATTCTGTCTTTGGGGAGGAAGAGGCCATTGCTTCCTCCATAGGTGATTCCTCTAACCTGACATCTTTCTAGGGGGTTCTTGAAGTAGATGTCTAAAGCATTTGATAGGTGGCAATTCATATACCATGTAGACTTTTGCAGCTATCCTTGGCTATTGTTCCTCACCATCAAAGAACCCCCTAGAGAAGGTTTTCATCAAAAGAGGAGCAGTAAAAAGAAAATTGATTTCAACTTGCAAGTAACCCCAAAACCCTCTAGCTTTGAACACTTTTAGAAGGTAACAAAAACTCTCCTCTTTTCCCCATACATTGTTAACAGTATCTGCCAATGCCCACCTTACTCAACAGTGCTTTGAAAGCTGATTGTATTTATTATGTCTAGATTTTCAATATTTTTTTTATATTTTGTGCAGCAAACGAGGTTAAAGGAAAGCAAATTTGTAAGCAATATGTGCAAAGAGGCCTTGGCTTGTCCCTTCATCAAAAGATAGTGAGCAGTCAAGATGCAGATGAAGCGAAGCTATACCCCCTGGTTGTATGCATAACCAGACTTGTAGCACAAAAGGGTCTTCATCTTATTCGTTATGCAATCAATCGTGTTGCAGAGCTGGTGAGTTATTATTAACCAACATCTTCAGATTTTTAATGGCTTTAAACTCTCTCAATGTATGCATTTTTTTTTGATATGTAGCATTCAATTTCTTGCAATTGTATTGCCTATTTGTTTACCACCTCAGAGAGAATGTACGTTGGTGAGAGTTTTTTCTTCTTTCACCTTTATCCCTTTAGATATTGCACGTGTAAGTGGAGATCATTTTCTTAGTGCCAGTAATGAGAGCCTTTTTTCTTTGAAACCTTAGAATAGTTATTAAGCTTTTGTACTTAGTATGTGGATGGTGTACGTAGAATTCTGGAATGTCATTGTGAGACCCATAGTGTTTCATTGTTGTAAAGTTGTAAATTGTTCCATATCAAATTAAAATTTCTGAGAGACTTCTTGATGACATACATTAAATATTATCTTTGCTTCGTTAATTTCAGGGTGGACAGTTTATTTTGCTTGGAACAGCACCGGATGGGAGGGTGCAAGAGGAGTTTGAACACCTTTCGAACCAAGTAAAGTTTGTATGCATTGAACGCGTGAATAATATGTATTGAGATCTAGAATAAGATAAAAATCATAAATTCTTTGCAATCATATTCTTCTAAATGAATTGATATGCTCAACATATTTCTTTGTATACTTTTTGTGTTATGTGAATTTTACTTATATACCTAGTATGCCCCATGCAAAAGTTGGATCCACCTAGTAAAAGTATTTGATTTTCCATTTGAATATTCAACGTGATTGACTTAATTGTGATGAGATCCAGTGACCAAAATATTCTGTGTCCACATTCCTATGGAATTGTTGGCCCAAAAACACAACATTGGAATTTTAAGTAAAAAATCATCTCAGAAGTTTAGTGCATATCACATTTAAAAATAAATATTCAACTATTTATGGTGATCAAGATCTACATTCAAAAGTATCTAAACATAAAAGTACATGTGGCCCATGCTGAAAGCAAAATTGATCTTTCAACTAGACTATTGTTGTAGGTAGTCAATGCTGATACATGAAATCCTGTGCTTTTCTGAAATGTTGATGTGCCAATAGATATTCACTTTACTTCGTCAATGCAACAATATGTCAACCATAGCTGTCAAACACTCAGAGCTCATGCCATCACAAGATTCAGTGTTAGAGCAGTGTTGATGAATGCTAAGGTTGACAACTTGACATCAACAGGTATAGTCTGCTTCGCTGCCTTGAAATCTGCATTGGGTATCTAGACCAGTGCTAGTTAAATTCTAATTGGCCATTTGTGTCACCAGTTCTTCTATCAAATAGCTCAATGATAGACAAACTTTGCGGGTCAGGCATAAATTCATGGAAAAATAAGAAATTATGTACAGTTCATCCTTGAGAAAGAAAATAGGGGGTTCTAAAACATCTTTGACAACATTTTGATTTGATTATGTCGTCAAGTATTACATATTTTAAAAATAAATCCTGTAATGATTCCATATATCATCATTATGTGATGTAGATTATCCCAAATTAGGATTCAATTAGAATAACTAGTAAGGCACAAAGTCTCTTATTGGATACTTTCAAACTTAATAAAAACACTTACAACTGAAGCCCAAAGTCTTCAGTTGTAAGTAATTGCAACCACTACTAACTATAGCAATATGATCTCCTACAACACAAAGTCTTCAAAAGCTTAAATTGAATTATAACTCTGAATGCAATAGGCAGCTCAAAGTCTGCATGATTGGATTCAAATCCTTCTTGAACAAAGCACCAAAACTTGCAATCAACTTAAGAAAATGTCGTCACATAATAGCTTGGATTGGCACAAAGTCTCAAAACAATCTGCCTCTTTTATTGAAAGCAATTCAAATTTACATCTAAGCTCAAAGTCTTAAAGTGCATATACAAATGAAATGACCCTAACCGGCCATTTACTATTTTCCTCAACCCAATCACATGCAGATTCGAAAACCAATGAAACATGCAAGTATCCGACAGATAAATTTGAATAACCAGCAGATATAACTTTATTAAATTTATCAGAAATACGGTTTTGTATTATACATCAGCAATACATAAACCAAACATTACAATATCCAATCCAATCTGAAATACAGCAAGAATAGTAAGACTGCATGAAAAGAACCTGATAAAAGCAATGGCGAACTCTGAATGAATCCGCACGAGGATGAATCGGGTTTCCATCCAATCCACCAAGAAATGCTAAAGGTTTCCGTCCTCAGATTTCTGATTCGATAGCTGAAGCTTCTCGAATTCTCAAAGAGAAGTAATATCCATAAACTGAAGAATGCTGAATGAGTCTCCAAAACCTCCTCTTATGGCTGCAGCTGTGACTCTTCAGTTTCCCCACTGTGACTCTTCATATGCCCATTTCGTCTCTTATAAACTCACTTTAAGTCATTTTAAATAAATGACTGTTGAGTTACAAAGTAAAATAATAAATAAGTGAGGAAAACTTCTGGCATTAAAACGGAGGCCCAAACGAGCTCGGATACTGACATGTGATAGCTCATCGGAAAGGTCTTAGTGAGACGCTCCGAGTCCACGTCTGAAAAGCCGAGAAATCTGAACTTTGCTGACTTACTAAAAATAGTAAGTACCCCGGAAACCTGTTGAAACTGCTCCGATTGGCCTGGAACTGAAAACACCTAGGCCAATTATCTTTTGGTGCCCTGCTACACCACAGTTAACCCTCCGAGCCAAGCTGAACAGGCTAACAACCCGACACAATATAATGTACCCTAAAAAGGGGACATTACAATCATCACTTCCCGGAGATTACTTGCCCTCAAACAATCGGTATCTGCATGCTACGATCAAAAACCTGGATCCCAAACTAATCTGAGGGAAGCTGGTCCCCCGACTTGTCGTGTGTAGCTGACATAGTCATTAGGCTCTGATTTGTGAAGCCACTCTCTCCATAACCAAACAACAGCCAAACCAGTGCCCGGCTCCCAACTTACTGCAAGATCAATCGTGCCCATCTGCCCTGTGCTGCTGTCATTTGTAAGTAAGGACTCAACCTAACTAAGAACCTCACTCCAACTGGGATCTCCCGCGCGTCTACCGTCATATGCTGGAGAAAACCAACTCTCCTATCGATCGGCCCCAGAAATGAGAACCAACTGCGGGTATGCCCCTCCTGGATCCCACAAGCAAAAGAGCCCTACATCACTCCAGCTGACTGAAATATTTCGATGCTCACTGTCCATACTGAGTGACATATCGGAAGTATCCGTCTGCCATAAAGCTGCCCCTCCAATCTGTAACTTGAACCAGTAACTGCGCTGAAAAGGCAAACTGTCAAACCGCCGGATAAGACTTCTACTTGCAATGCACTGACTATCTCTGTTGGAAACCCCAAATCAGCATAAGGACACCATGACTGCCTCTCAACACATGGAGTCACACAAAGTAGACCAGTGTGTGAAAAATTCACACCAGCCAGCATAGCCAGCATGCCAAACTCGATAACCCTGTACTGAAGAAGTCCTATTTGATCAACATCCTCATCGGGTGGTATTGTAAGAAAAAACATAGCTCTCATCATGCCACTAGATGTAGCGACCACTCCTAGTTTGCGGGGACACAAACCACATTGCTCATCAGTTGAGCTCATCTTGCTACTCCAACCTGATGATCGAGGCTCACCTTTGACGACTGCACCTGGATCCTAGATCTTGCGACTAACATCGTCCTCATCCTGGGGATAGGATGTATCTCCTTCCTCTAACTCAAAGAGGGGATTATCAATAGTCAACTCCGCACCTATATCAAACAAAGAGTTATCCATCTTCTGAAAGTGATCTAACTCATCACGAAACTCCTGATGACCCAAAGATCTTCTTGGACAATTGTCCAAGTCATAGGTCTGTTGTATGCTGTCCAGCTCCTGAATCACCTCCTGATAGAATTCAGACCTATCCATGTCATTCTGCTCCTTGTACTGACTAGAGACCACAATCTGATTTCTCGCCTCTTGTAGAGCGATACGAGTATGCTCCAAAGTGCCCCGAGTAGCAGTAAGCTCCTTATTGAGCTTATCGATCTCAACCTCCTTATTCCTTAACTGCTCAGCATAATTCCCGGCAACCTGTAACAGGTGGTCATGGTCTGTAAGCAAGCCCAAGTACCCGGATTTCCAATCCTCAAAAGCTGTCCTGACTCCCTGTAAACTTGCAGTGTAGAATCCAATCCTTCTGCCGTCTTGCCCTTGATCTCTCTGAGCTGTCCTATACAGATCATCAATGATATGGTGAGTGCTATCATGGTGAACTAGTGTTGCAATAATAGCGTCATCACTAACCTTCAGCTGACTCTTCAAGGCCCACTTCTCATCATTGTTGTTCTGAGATGTACTACAAAATGGGTCATCCATATCAGTGCGATGCAAAAGTGAAGTGCTGCTAAAGAAGTCACATGATTCCTCATTACCGGAATCACTGAAAGTCTCCAACTGGTCACCACAACCTATAATCTTGGAGTTATCAAACTCCACCACCAAATCACCAAAGTAGAGTGCTGAACACTCACCACCATGTCCCGGAAGTGGGATAGTCTCAACTGTAATATTTCCATCACTAGGCTGCAATCTATCTTCCCCTTGTTCAATCTTGCAAACATGCCACTTTGACCAACCCTCCGGCATAAGAAACAAAGCTGCCCTGCAATCATTGGGTCCTGGCCTATCACCGTAGATCCTGCAACCTATAAGCCTAATGATGCCCGTTCGTTTTCATATAACGAACTCATGAATATTTCAGCCTGAAGCTTAATTAATTCAGCTGAGAGCTCATATGTCATGGATGCTATCCTTATTCCTCCTCTCCATAATGCCAACAATTCAGACCGCAATTGTTTGCATATGTCGCAATCCTCATCTAAGATCGAGGATAAGATAGTCATAATGCATGTCTTCACCACCTCTGAATGACGCTCCCTGTAATTGTCTAGGAGACACTGAAATAATTGCTGAATCATTTCATCATAACCAAGATTCAGCATGTGATTGAAAACTTTAGTGCTGGTCACTAACTCCAAGATTTTTACCTGTGTACCAAAGGTAGAATCTCTGTCATATTTCAGTCCATCTAAGCTGCCTACAATTAGTTGTAACACCTGTCTCGAAATGTGCTCGGTGTAAGGAACGATAGGTGTTGTAATTCGAGCGATCTCACTGAGACATAAGGCGATTGCAAGCGTAACATCTTGAAGTGGATGACTCATAAACCTGCGTTGCACTAAGGCAACCATTGTGGGATGCATGGCCCAATTAAAAAGCCTACAATCAGCTTGATCTATCCTGGATAGATATGAAGTTATTTTATCAAGTTTGGCCAGTATGCTGCTTGCAAATTTTTGCTCCTCTAGTTGCCATCCAAGGCAACATAATTCATTGCCGATTTCCATTTCTTTTCGAACATCTCTGAGTTGGACACCGTAGAACGTGCCATTGAACTCTTTTGAGAACAATGGGCTGTCCAGTGACTCCATGATTTAGCCTTCTCCAAATTTCACACACGGACTGAATCACTGCTGCAACGGCGCACTGCTGTTATCACAAAATTAGTTCTGATTATTCTGGCTGTTAAGTTCTCTCTTGATCCACCCGATGGTATTTGATATAGCTCAGTGTAATGGTCTACCTCATTTTAGACATGGATGCCGGATATAAACCTGCCTAACTGAATGAGTTTACTAGACCTTTGATTGAAGTTGATGCCACATTCGTTTGCAAGGTATATGAATTTCACATGAAAGGTATTCAGTTAAACCACGAGTTCGTATTCCCTTGTGCAGGTATATTCATTCAAAATGACAAAACTCTTATACAACACCAGACTAAAGGATTAAATCAGACTTATCCCCAGTCAATAGGTAAGAGAAGAATGACCTCTCCCCAACCTAATGCAATCCTGCAATTGTCTGTCAGCCTCTAAGGATTACTTTAAACTTATCCTCAGAAATTTACTTCCAAAACCGCGTCAGACTCTTACTTATGAAAATGTGTATCAAAACATACGCAAAGTGTCCAAAGCAACATCACTACATTCACTGTGAATCTCTGGTTTAGCCTGACTGTAGGTGCCCGAAAGTTTATTGACACTATCTTCATTGTTTACACTGAGGGTACATGTCTTCTTGTTCATTAAGTAGTGGTTTCGAGTTTGAGCTATAGATATATTCACTTGCAGATAGAGTCCGTGCATACCCTCCCAGAATTGTAGAAATAAACTTTAAGCAATAATAGATATATAGAACTACCAAAACCAAGACAAGTTCCTGCAGATGTCCCTATGTTGCAATCAGAATTTTGTGTAATAAGTGGATTAGTTTATGCAATCCAACCACCTTTGCCGAAGAGATTTGAAAGAACACTTTCTCAACTCACATGATAAATTCCAAGCTGCAACCAATGTTATCAGCAAACAATGTTTGACGTCTTTTCAAAGTGAAAGACTTTCGTAATAAAGGGAATCTTGTGAGGCTTGAACTGGAAGAGACCCGTTTGTGTGACCATGTCAGTATGCACATTACGGTCCGATTCGTTACTGGCACCCACGCGTAACTATTAGTGAGACTGCGATTGCTATCTCGTGAGTATGACTATTGATACTCCCTTTCATTTTATATATATCACCAGTCTGCTGTTGTCGTTAATTGAATGGTTATATTCCGATTGTTTCTGCTTGATACAAACGGATAATTAATCCTTCGTGTTTTCCTTCTATTCGACTTGCCCGCTCTATAATCTGCTAACAGATGTTGACCAAAACTCATAATGCCTGGATACTGAGCCACGGGTTATCTTGTGCTGTCGCTGATCAGTTGTTGAGCGTGTATGATCCTTTGGATTAACCATTACGATTTACTATCCTTTTATCAAGTCGCTCCGACATTCACCCAATACTTTCACCAAATACAAGTTGCTCGATAACCATATTCCCAATATTTCCAACGGATGACTTCAACTTAAATATTTATTCGAAACTTTATTCAAACCCGTGACAATGAAAATTAAAATACTTCCCCCAATAGTTTGGCAATGGTATTGTGTTAAGATGTTTATGATACATAATATTTGGGACTTCTTTGAAATATCTTAATACGGTTTGCCAATTACTATATGATAAAAATCAATAACAATTATAATCGTCAATAGGCCCGACGATATAAAACAAATCCTTAAAACCCAAACCAGGCGTCGGTTCTAAAATACACTGCGATATGCTCTTCAAATGCCGTGCCGTGTTTGATAATATTTGTATTCTTCTTGGTCCCACAGATTATTTCCAATGAATTTTTCTCACCTTGCGATATTAGATAAATATTCAAATTTTAGGCTATGCGTAATTACAAAGCCCCTCTACACGCGGATATTTAATCATTGGAAATATTTCCCAGTAGAGTCTTCGATAAATCGGCCCCCCACAACTCAAAATGCTAAAAGGGCTGCCGCTTAATACAAAATATTCGACTCAAACCATAATCTTCATGAATCGATTATTACAAGTCAATACTCAATAAAATATTAATTCTCATTCTATAATTTGCTCAAACAAGAACCTCTACAACTTACGCTGCTATAGGAAACTTCTTCGTTGCGTTCTGTAAATTTGTTACTGAAGGTAACTCACTGGCTGGCAGGAAAACCAGCTCTGATACCACTGAAATGACCCTAATTGGCCATTTACTATTTTCCTCAACCCAATCACATGCAGATTCGAAAACCAATGAAACATGCAAGTATCCAACAGATAAATTCGAATAACCAGCAGATATAACTTTATTAAATTTATCAGAAATACAGTTTTGTATTATACATCAACAATACATAAATCAAACATTACAATATCCAATCGAATCCGAAATACAACAAGAACAGTAAGACTGGATGAAAAGAACCTGATAAAAGCAATGACGAACTCTGAATCCGCACCGGGATGAATCGGGTTTCCGTTCAATCCACCAAGAAATGCTGAAGGTTTCCGTCCTCAGATTTCTGATTTGATAGCTGAAGCTTCTCGAATTCTCAAATAGAAGTAATATCCATAAATTGAAGCATGCTGAATGAGTCTCCAAAACCTCCTCTTATGGCTGCAGCTGTGACTTTTCAGTTTCCCCACTGTGACTCTTCGTATGCCCATTTCGTCTCTTATAAACTCACTTTAAGTCATTTTAAATAAATGACCGTTGAGTTATAAAGTAAAATAATAAATAAGTGAGGAAAACTTTTGGCATTAAAATGGAGGCCCAAACGAGCTCGGATACTGACGTGTGATAGCTCGTCGGAAAGGTCTCAGTGAGACGCTCCGAGTCCACTATTGAAAAGTCGAGAAATCTGAACCCTGCTGACTTATTAAATATAGTAAGTACCCCGGAAACCTGTTGAAACTGCTCCGATTGGCCTGGAACTGAAAACACCTAGGCCAAGTATCTTCTGGTGCCCTGCTACACCACGGTTAACCCTCCGGGCCAAGCTGAACAGGCTAACAACCCGACACAATATAATGTACCCTAAAAAGGGGACATTACAACAAATTGGCAAAATTTTCTTCTTTGCCAAAAGATAAAGATTACAATGAGCACCCTCCTTTATTTCTAGGTGAGGGGCTAAGAAAAAGGTGGAGAATGAAGGGGAAACCCTTAACTACCTTTGACTTATTCAAGTGTACAAATCCTAATGCACTTGTATTTTGATTACATGTTACAACTTTGCATGTGATACTATCACATGCAATTACAACTTGTTACCCAATTAGATGTAATTTGTCAGCAAAACTACACCTACTTATAAAGCATTTGAAAATGACTAAGTGTCTCCCAAGACACGACTTCTACTACATCATCCTTTGTCGGTCTTCATGCTGCTACAGAATGCTCTGTGATTAATGTGCTTAGATTTTGTGTTAACATTTTGAACTAGAATAGGAACCTGTACCCTTGATTGTTCTGTATCACAATTTCATCTTCCCATATTTATCTTGAAAGCATTCTATGCTGTCATCACTTTTTCACCTCCTCATAGGCTCCATCATGTGGTTATTCCTGCCTTGTGTCACTCTTTAGTCTTGGAATCTGTCTACAAAATAAGACCAACAACATGATCTATTGATTGGGTAGATCATATGGGCAAACAGAAGCCATGAATCTTTCTCCTTTGCAAATTTGGAGCTATGCATGTTGGATATGATTGGAATGCCTTTTGAGCAGGGAAAGGCAATGGATTTTGGGCAAAATCAGCTCTTTAAATGAGGGGAAAACTAAAAAATGGGGTTTTCTGGAGGTATTGCATATGAGCGGACATAAATATTTGAGCAAGTAAATGGAGTATGTATGTGCATATATACAAATAGGAAGCTCATTTACTCATAGGTGGGGTTTTTATGTCCCACTACAAGTTATTCGGAAGGCACTTGATGCATACAAACAATATTTTTAGGTCCATTTGCAGCCTTGCTAAAAGCATGAAAAGTGGATGTAAAATGCTTGGAGGCGAGCTTTTAGCTTGCATTTGTATGATGGGGAAGTAACTTGCTCTTTTTTTTGGGTAAAACAATGTTGAAAACGGGGTTTTTAATCGCGACTGCATATGAAAGAAAAACGCATACTTTGGCTTTTTCTTTGTGGGAAGAACTTGTATTTTTTTTTGCATCATTTTGGGAAGAACTTGTATTGTTGTTTGGGGAAGATCATTGCATTGTTTTGACAAACAATGTTCTCAAACCAAAGACCACACAAATCTGAAAATGATTTTAAAAAAATAAACGTATATGCAAAACAAGAACAAAAACAAAATAAAAGAAGCCCTAGCTTGCACCAAAAAGAAAGCATATCTCTTCTTTGAACTTGCCAATGAAGGAGTCTTTGAATCTTTGAAGAAATCTTCTCAGATCGCAGTGATTCGAATTTGGAAGAAAATCCCAAGATTGAAGCTACATAGACAACAAAATTGACCAAATCCTCTTGTCAAATTAATGCATTTTTGAGTCAAGAACAATTTCTTGACAAATGTTTATCATTGAGAGTAAAAATGCACATGAATAGCAACAAGAAAGACTTTGTCAAACTTGCAAATGAAGTGTTTTTGCACTATGACCAGATTCTTACTTTCATTTACAAGTTTGGATACTTGCATTCACTCTTCAAAGTGTTGTTTTTGGTCAATGATGCCTTAGACGGGCTTTAGAATCCAAAACACAATTATTGATGAAGGTGTTTTTGTAATATCCTTTCTATTGGTCTCAACAAATTTCTGATTCGTTAGGTGAATGTAATTGAACTGAAATTCTGGACTGACTTGTTTGTTTGTGAATATGCTAGTAAATTAACTGATTTGATGATATTAAGAGATTTTTATTGTTTTCAAGAGCACTGCTATTCAACTGCTTGTGTATTTGTTCTTTCCAGATTTCAGCATATAATGTATTCAAGCATAAATGAAATATACACATATAATAGCAAACACTGAATACTATAAATCAGTAATTCGATTCGGGAAACACAGTTCTTTGAAATTTAAAATGATGCCAATACAATATAGTCTCAGAGAATGTTATCAGTTCCTTGACAGTGCATAGATGGACTAGAATATAATGGCCAACCTGGTACCATGCTAATGTTCCCAAACGATTGTATTGAATCCCGCCTACGGTATGTATCACCATATGAAGGTGCACTCACTGCAACCTTACTTCTCCCTCCGCGTACGCCCAGAACAATAACTACTACCTTAGTTATCGCAGCTATTGTAGAATCGCGTCCAACAACCCAAGGTGACGGGGACTAGTCACCTTGAGACGTTCCGACCTGGAGATGTCACGCTGCCTGATTCGCTATGCATCCGAGGTGTCTCTTCACAAACTTCCTTCCACAACCCACGTGGAATAGCTAGGAGATATCTGGTCGAGTTGTGTTTCCCATCCTGTGCTGGATAAACAACTCGTATGGACAAGGACAATCCAACACGCACCAACAGACTCTCTTCGAACCTTTATTGTGACTCTAGGATGCAGCAGTCGTGTAGGATATTAATGGTGTCAAATGCTGGGAGAACAACTCACGGGTTGAAGGCAGTGGGTCGCACGAGCTCGGTCTCCAGTAACGTGAGCTGCCACACTGACTCGGGCTTAAGGACTGTCGCCTGGCGTCAATACACAATCCGTGGCTATACAAATACGGTTCCAGTATTTGTAGTTCACTGCGAGCAAATTGTTTGAAGCATAACTAGATTTCCAGTCACTTTGCGTGGATTTACAACGACTCTCTAATGGTTGAGTATCCACTCGATATTTAGGAAAGGTCCTTGTCGTTCAAAATATAATCCCTGTTGCTGTATACTATATTTCTCTTTCTTGTTACTATGCTTGCCAACTTACAACAGACTATCCACACACTATTCCACTGTTCTTACTCTTGATTGCATTCTTTCAATTGATAATCAAATGCTGAATAAGGAAGGTTTCCCTTACCAATTCGTTGAACTTCAATTGTGAAATTTGTGTGATTCCACCCAAGGAAGAAAGCTAGGTTTTCATCCAACCTTCTTCGGATTTCCAAAGGGTTTGCGTCCTTGGAAATGACCAGTCACAACTGCAACCAGTTATTCTTTCTTTGTTTTATATTATCTCATGGTGCTTTTCCTAAGGTGTACCTTTTTTCTTTTATAACCTCGAAGTGAGGGAAAGCACGCAAAACTAAGCCATGTGGGATAAAAGCTCACTTAAGTCACTTTTATAAGATAAAGTAACTTTAAAATATAAAGTTTTATAATAAGTCATAAAGTGACTTTATAACATCACTTTATAAAATAAAGTGATTTGACTTTAGAAACAGAGCCCAAAAATTAAATATTTGCCCATGTAAACCTGTGACTAGTTGGCATCCTCTAAAAAGAAGTCATTGGCCTATCCGGATGGGTAGATAGACTAATCAAGCATCAAAATGGCCTACTGTTGGGAAGGGGACATTACAGTTTTTGCTTGGAAAGGTCCAAAATGGGCTTTAATATGGAGATTTTAGGCTGCAAATACCCTATACGGGCTTTTTATATTCAATCGCAGCTTGCAATGATATCGTTTTGCCAAGAAATGCCTTAAAAATGGGCTTTAAAACTTCAAAGACATCCCTTCATGGTCACGTCTTTGCTTTCAATCACCCAATACGGGTTTTAAACACATGATTACATGTATTGAATAAGTAATTTAAGCATATAAATGTCCAAAACGGGTTTTATAAATTCGATTGCATATATGACTTAAGTCTTTTATGCACATGAATGCTTAAAAACAGGTTTTATTAATTCAAGTATATGCATTAATAAACACTTAACAGCCCATTTGGGCTTTTCAACTTCATTTGCATGTGAGAAATGAACATGTTTTAATAAAACGGAGTTTAGAGTTGCAATTGCATGCTCGAAATGGCTCTACATGGGCTTTTTAGAGGCAACTACACTTGCAAATATGTGCAATGTGTTTATCTAACAACACCTACCGCTGGGACGAACTCTTTGGCTCAAATTACATGTCAAAATAATGTCCAATCTATTTAATAAGAGCCCCAAAAGTTATAATGGGCTTTAATTATGAGATTGCATGTAAAACATGATGTCTTTGCCATATGCAATATCCTCTAAAAACACCACCTTTAATGCACATAGGTTTTTCATGTATTAATTTTACAAGTAATTATAATTTTAATGAGAAAATATGTAATTAGACTTTAAAAGCCCACTATTACATCATAAATTCATTAAAACTTCATATATCCTCATGCGAATATATGAAAATGGATTTTTAACTCCATTTTTACAAGTAAATAACACCTATGATGTTATGCAATGATGAATGAAAAGCCACTTAGGCAAGATTTTAACCAAAGAATGAAGATATATAGTTAGGCTTAAAAAGTCCACCTGCAAAACACTTAATTCCTTAATAACTTTTGATAGACAACTCCGATTGAGGCCTACAATAGCTCAAAATGAGTGGAATTGAAAATGCCACAATCATAGGGTGAAAACAAAGCCGAAATCAAACAAAACAACTAGCAAAACACCATAGAGAGTTTAATCCTAGGAAATTCTCCGTAGGGTTGGCCCAATTTTGTGAATACAAATTGAGGACAACAATCCCAATAGTCTTCAATTTTAGGAACATGCATATATTTGGCGTTCAACCTTGATTGCACAATCCTAGTTTTTTGCATTTTTTGTAGAGGAAATTGAATTTGCAACTAGCCATTTTCTCATGAATGAACTTGGAATATGTTGATGGCTTGTGCTTGTATATACCCAATCGAATTAGGAAACCTATGTGGGCCTATTTATTCCCTTGAGAAATTGTATTTTAGAATTTGTTGAATGTACTCCATGACTACCACCTTGTCAAGTGCTTATGTATCTTGGCAACATGTATGGGTAGGATGTCAATTTAAGTAACCAAAGATAGGTGAATGTTGGGAGTCAAATGTACCAATCTGTACAGTTAAATATGATAGCTCTTTCTTTTTATGAAATTCTATGTGCCTTTGGTTCTCTATTTCCCTTATTGAGTGCACAAGGAAAATGTCATTCACCCTTTTGTAGTGCATGAGGGACTTGGTATACTTCAGTTGGGGGAAATGCTATACATGTGAGTGCATTGGCATGACCCTATTATGTTCATTCTTGTGAAATTGTCATGATGAGCCATCAAATACCAAAGGTAGGTTGTTATTCCAAACTTGCAAGCCTATTCAAACTTTGTTAATTGTTTATGTAAGAAATCATTGATCAAAGTAGATTAGTCAAAATGTTTACTATTGTTACACATAGCGCTCATGAGATACAACATCTATGGATTGAAATTGTGTGATTTCTCTTGACTCATTATTTGGTTGAGATAAGATAAGATAGATAAGATAAATTATTAATGTCCAACAAGAGACCACCAAAAGGGTCTAAGGGACTGGAAGCGTACAAAAGGCAACTGCCAACAGCAAGAGCACCAAACGGTGTCCAGGGAAAGAACCAAACAACAAAGGAAGCAAAAAGAAAAAGAGTCGGAAAGAGCAACAAACTACCCTAATCGGGCGAGAAGAAGTCCAACACTGAAGGGTACGGTCCGGGGCGAGAAAGAACCCCAGATAGCCGTTGAGTAGCTCTAGGGGTGGAGTGCTGCTGCCGACTGGAGAACGAGTGCAACTGCCGAGTTTGGCCCATATGGGGTTTCACAGTCTTGATGTGACCAAAAGGAGGACCAAGAGGACGCTTCGTACCTCGGGCCGGAGACACGGGAGTGAAAAAGGAAGTGATAAGCTGGTCATGGAACTGGCCCAATGGGAATTGAAGCTAGAGGGTGGAATCACGAAGCCGCATGGCCTCTTGAAGATATAGAGCGAGGCACCGCTGATCGGTGTACCTAAAGAAGGAGGAAAGGGACCTGCACTCTCTGAACAAGCAATAGAACCTCCCTTTGATCTCGTAGTAAATGGGCAATGGAAGATGAAGTGTGTCTCAGTCTCGTTCTGCATCAAGGTGCAAAGGCGACAGGTCCAATCGGCTTTGTCAATATGATGATACGTCTAGATGCGGAGCCGGTGGGAACCAACTCTGAAGGACCCCAAAGAGATATGGAGAGTGTGACTCTAGTGACGAGCTAAGTAAGGAGGGCGAACAATGACCCCATCTTGAATCACCATATAGTGCTTTGCATAAAAGGCCATCCTCGGACGGAGACCCCCGGGAGGGTTGCTCATGTCGTGGTAATGTACTTTTTGTAAATATCAAGTCTGACATACCCATTCAACTCCTTCTGAGGAGGGAGGAGATGGGCAAGGTCATCCAGAGAGAACAAAAAGGGGGTAAGCGGTCAATCGAAGTCGCAAGGGACCCAAGCAAGGCAGAAGCCTGGGCATACCAGCAGCGGGCTCAACCAGAAGGGTTAGAGCGCGCGATCGCTCATCTTTGCAATCATCTTACTTGCAAAGAGTGATCATAGTTGCAAACTCATCTTTGAACTCATCTTACTTCAAATTCCTTGGCAAAACTAATTTCTTCTCTGTTAACCAATGCTTGGCAACTTGCTTTTGACATTTTGCCAAGTAATCTGGCAAAGCCTTCTCACACTCCTCTAAATCCAGTTCAAGTGATTCCTCGTATAGGGGTATGGAAATATTTAGCTCACCGTTGTCTAATTTGATGTTGCACAAAACATGTCCATAAATGGATCTTATCTCCTTTCTAAGATTGCAGTGTTCTAAGATTTGTGCTGCAATTGGAAATGATCTTGCTTGAACAAGGCCACAATTCATCGATTTCTTTATCACCTTTTTCTGACTTTTTCCTCAAGGTTGTATCCATCTGGGAATACATGACATAAGTCAGTCTTGCACACCTTAGGGTATTCATGAATGAGGACCAAGGACACCTTGAAAGATAGAGCTGAATACTGCATCTCGAGAGTAATATTACTTAACCCAACCTCTTTTATGGATGCTTTATGCTACTGATCATGAAAATTTCTGCTCCCTTCGATTTGAAATTTGTAAATACCAATAGAAAATGGAAGAATTCGAAGTACAACAACCCCCTACAGTTGCTCTTTGTGGTCATGTATGTTTGGGAAAATGTAAATTCTTGATAAAAAATGCTTTTGTAGATACTGCTACTCTAACTGCCTTATTGATGTGTGAGATTCCTGAAAATACTTGCTTTAAATATCATTTATACTCTAAATTCTCCTATACTGGTTTTGGGAAGAATGAATTTCGCTGTTGGTTGTAATCAGGCATCCTACTATTATTTGTGAGTGCAATATTAAATCAAAATAATTTTAATGATCCAAGGTCTGTCTCCTTTTCAAAAATTGGCACTGCCTTTTTCTAAAATGAAGTTTTCACTTTTTTATTTTTGAAATCATTATCATGTTTCACTGTGAATGAATAGCTGTCATGATTTACTGTTAAAAAGGGGATGAATCAAAACAACTTTAAATAATGATCCTGTTAAGTTTTATGGCCTTTACGGCAAACATAATGCAGTCAAGGCTGGTGGATCCAATTAAGGACTGACCGACCTTGCAGCCAAAACAATATGCAGTGGAAATACACAATAACAACAACAGATCTGAAATGAAACAAAAGTCTTTATTCATCAAATCACCGATTACATGCAATGTGCCGAGCTGTAAGGCCTTCCCGGTTACAGCCAATCACAATGCAAGTAACAGTCTACAAGATCTCACAGGATCCAAATCTTTTCCCCAACATCAGCATCCAGCTAGCCCAGGTCTGTAACACACAGCACATTGGTAGGCACCCAAGAAAGATCTGAAGTTGTACTCAAACTTCCAAGCAATCTTCCTGCTCCTAAGCTCGCAGGCTACTAACCTTCCTTCCAACAATCTCCTGCCCCCTAAACAACTACCCAAGCATCCTATAAATACTGATTCCCAGCCACAAGTCGGTTGAAGAAACAATAAGCCCCTACAAACAAATATTAAATGCTAAAACCTTAGTCGGCTCTTACATAGCCTTACAAAATAAATAAACTCTCAAAGATGGCCCCAATCAGTCATCAGATCCGCATAAGAGAATGCAACACGCTAGATCTAGGTCCCCACATGTCCAACGGTCAATCCATAACTCAAGGAGCGCGACCCAAATTAAATGCACTAGTCAGGCAAGCCGATCTATCCAAACAATCCAGTTGGTAAGCAAGAACACCAAGCAACAGAAGAAATAACCGAGCACCAGCCGACCGACCACGCCAAGCATGACTGAGGAACACAGTTATCGCCGAGCGCCAGTGAACCGACACCTTCAGTCACTGAGCGTTCTTTAGAGATCGAGCACCCCGATAACCATATGAACCGAGCAACCAGTCTCCCAAACCGAGCAAGAACTCCATCAAACCAAGATCAAAACTAACAATCTACCTTCAAAGACAAACATATTTTTGGTTGATACAGGATTGCCAAGAATCCTAGGATGCTCCTGCATCAAAACATCCTCTACTTGAGCAATAAATCGATATGCTAAATAATAATAATAAATATTGGGAATATTTATTACTTATTGTTTATCATCAAATCTATATATATGTTGATTGAATTAATTAAGGGCCCAAGGTCAGCCTCTTGGCTGTAATATTAAATAGATTTATTAAGACCAAGTCGGCCCTCTTGAAGATAATTCAATTCATATATATGGTGTTGGATTCTAGGGAGAGAAGCACCAAAAACATAACGTGCTTCCCTCCCCCAAAAGTTTGATACTCTGCCTTGAGCGAATTTGGAGGCAGCAACGAATTTAAGAGCAATGTATGGAGGCAGTAGCGAATTCATAGAGGGAGCAGCGAATATGGAGTCAGCTGTGAATTCATGGAGATAACAGCGAATTCATCTAGGAGCAATATTTAGCGATTGTTATTGGTGCAAACTGCAATCACAGATCAGCGAATATATATTGGTGTGAAAGATAAGCAGCTTCGGCTAGTAGATAAGGACAAGTTTGAGCATGAATAAAGATCTGATCCATACAAGCAGCAATTATTGGCAATGTTAACTGCAAGTTGGTTAGGGCTGGATGCCTCTTCAATACACTAACACTAAGGTACTAATCAGGTTCTCCTCAGCACCATTGTTAGTACAATTTTGAGGCACATAGACTGGAGTATACTTGGTTGATATCCGGGTATCTTCTATCCTTTCTTGTTAACTTTACTCTGTGTTTAGCTTTATAGTTTGTTCATTCCTAGGTTGAATCTGAAAAATATCAACATGGTATCAGAGCTATGGTAGAGAAAAGATCCATTTCAGATTTAGGAATTCAAACTAAGAATCTTTATGGCAACTAGGGTTTGGTCTGAAATTGAAATAAGGGTTTTAATTTTCAATTAGTTGCCTCTATGGGAAATCTTATTAATTATCTTTTGATCTAGAGGGAGTAGATCATCTTGAGATTAAGTGCATGGCATGTATGATTCAAAGGGAGTATATTGGATATATACTTCACATAGTATTGCACATACCTTCATCTTGTTTGGCATTTGATGTATGGGAACTTTAACTATTGGTATACATACTGGTTCTATGCATGTGTAGGAAGCACACCTTTCATTGGTATATTGCAACCTTGCAAATTAACTTGGTCATGTATGAGTGGTACATATCTTGCTGATTGGCACAACAAATTGTCATAGCTGAGATGTTTGAAAAGAACATGATTGAATTAGCTATTTGATATATCTGTTTAGTTGATTAACTTGTAGTAGTAGGTCTGGCATTGTGAAATGCATGCTCTGCCCAGGCATAGGTTATACTTTACGATGTTATAGAGGAACATACACAGCTGATTGCTAGTATAACCTTGTATGTATTGACTTTATGTTACTGTGACTGCATATTGGCATATATTTGGTATTTCTGTATGATAGGATCATACTTGATATTAGCAGCACTACTTCACATTAAGTAAAGTCTCATGTTGCATTACATTGGTTTTCTGTTGCATATATGTGAACATGCTTCCGATATTCATGATTGAATTATTCTTGTTCTATGAGAGAACTACATTTAGATATATGCATAGGTCATGCACATATGGATTCATGTTTTAAATGCAAATTGCCCTGACTAGTTCTAGATGGAGTCTAAGCTTAAGAGGGAGTTTTATTATGGGCTTACTTACACCTGGTATAAACCTCTCCCTTCTACATGAGTAGGAACATCCCCTATTGGCATAGCTTATGATTGTACGTAACATTCATAGCTGATTGGAATGTTTGTTTAGCTTGGATGGTTATGTATGAGGAACATACCTTACTCTATGACACACTGTTATGTATAAGGAACTTATACAGCTGATTGTGAGTATAATTGATTAACTGTTTTACATTGATGCATGAGTGCATACATTATTGGTTAATGAATGTAGAAACATACTTTACATTATGTTATGTATGGGAAACATACTTTATATTGCCTTGACACATTTCTGTTATGGGAACATACTTTACATTGGCATATGTTGTGTTGGCATATTTTATGTATGTATGGAAACATACATTATGACACTTAGAGATAATGTTGTGGTATGCATACTATATATGGATATATGTTATGCTTTTTTTTATGTATTCATGGTTATTGATCATATATATGTGTGTGAATACATTTCTTTATAGTAGGAACTATAATACATATCTAACTTGAATCTTATGATCATATTGGTTAATCTTATACTTATGTGGATTCATGAGATGAGGTTTTGTTTATGAGATTCATGTGGTTATGATTATTCATCTGGATATACTTATGTTTTTGGTTAAGTTATTCTTATGAGTTGAAGAATATCATTTGATGTTCTTCAAGTGCAGGGGACTCGTGGATCAGGGGTCCACATTTGCATGGATCAGGGATCCATTGCCAAGTAATTGGTGTGACATCATGGATTTGATGTCAAAAGTCCATTACTCCAAGTAATTGGTGAGACATCATGGGTTTGATGTCAAAAGTCCATTACTCCCAGTAATTGGTGAGATATCATGGATTTGATGTCAAAAGCCCATTACTCCAAGCAATTGGTGAGACATCATGGATTTGATGTCAAAAGACCATTGCTCCGAGCACTTGGTGAATATCATGGACTTGATATTCGAGAGACCAATGCTCTGGATATCATGGAGTTGATATCCTTTGAGTCTTGGAGACTCATGGATCAGGGATCCACAATTGAATATTTGGTAACATCATGGACTTGATGATACCATGAATATCATAGAGTTGATATTCTAAATTTTTGAGTCATGGGACTCGTGGATCTAAGAAATCCACATCTGGATAGTAAAACATCATGTACTTGATGTTGGTATGATGTCATGGATTTGACATCTCTCGAGTCTTGTTGACTCGTGGATTTAGTTATCCACAAATTGGATGGTATACATCATGGACTTGATGTTACCTTGAATATCATGGACTTGATATTTTAAATAGTCAAGGAGACTAGTGGATTTAGGAAATTCACAAATTGATTGGATATTTGATATCATGGACTTGATATCACTCATATCAAGAACTGATATTTCTGGGTCTAGGAGACCAGAGGATCTAGGAGATCCACATTTGAATGGTAAGCATCATAAGATATGATGTTTCTCATATGAATATGAGATGTATGGTTTATGAAGAACAATTGTGTTCTCATTATATCTTGTAGATAGAGATCTACTATCATAGATGAGAGATCTATGGCATCTTTGGATATGGAATCCATGTTGTTTATGTTTTTGGAATATCTATCAAGGGTGATACATGGAGATCATTGGGTTGATCTTTGCCTCAAGTCCAAGAGGGAGTGTTAAGTTTTATGGCCTTTATGGAAAACATCCTCTACTTGAGCAATAAATCGATATGCTAAATAATAATAATAAATACTGGGAATATTTATTATTTATTGTTTATCATCAAATCTATATATATGTTGATTGAATTAATTAAGGGCCCAAGGTCGGCCTCTTGGCTTTAATATTAAATAGATTTATTAAGACCAAGTTGGCCCTCTTGAAGATAATTCAATTCGTATATATGGTGTTGGATTCTAGGGAGAGAAGCACCAAAAACATAACGTGCTTCCCTCCCCCAAAAGTTTGATACTCTGCCTTGAGCAAATTTGGAGGCAGCAACGAATTTAAGAGCAATGTATGGAGGCAGTAGCGAATTCATAGAGGGAGCAGCGAATACGGAGTCGGCTGTGAATTCATGGAGATAACAGCGAATTCATCCAGGAGCAATATTCGGCGATTGTTATTGGTGCGAACTGCAATCACAGATCAACGAATATATATTGGTGTGAAAGATAAGCAACTTTGGCTAGTAGATAAGAACAAGTATGAGCATGAATAAAGATCTGATCCATACAAGCAGCTATTATTGGCAATGTTAATTGCAAGTTGGTTAGGGCTGGAAGCCTCTGTTAGGGCTGGACACCTCTTCAATACACTAACACTAAGGTACTGATCAAGTTCTCAGCACCATTGTTAGTACAGTTTTGAGGCACATAGACTGGAGTATACTCGGTTGATATCCCGGTATCTTCTATCCTTTCTTGTTTATTTTACTCTGTGTTTAGCTTTATAGTTTGTTCATTCCTAGGTAGAATCTGAAAAATATCAACAGATCCAAGGTCTGTTTTCTCCTTTTCTAAATTAGTGCTGCCTCTTTTTTAAAAATAGCTTTTTTTATAAAAAAAAAGCTTATGACATTTCACTGTGTATTAATAGGTGTCATAATCTATTGTTGAAAATGTTATGGTAAATTGATGTTGATGTATTAAACAAAGCAGATGAAAGCTCCTTAAATAGATTTACAAAGACAATGTTTCTAAAAGAAACAATCGTGAACTAAAGACGAAAATAAAAACTACCGAATAAACTAAGACTAACTAAGATGACCATTAAAGAAACATCATAATATTCTAATACCCTCCCTTAATGGTCATTGTCTAACTGTTGTCTTTTGGTTACAAATTCTTCAAAACATTCTGTTGTTGCTGAGACCCTCTCTGGATCTACAAACTGTTAATGACCAAGAAGCCTAAAAAAGAATAGAGAAGGGTGCCCCCTTCTTTAGAAAGCTTTGCATAAAGAGACAAGAGCCTGCCACTGACTCTGCCACTGAGACGAGTCTGCCACTAGCCCTCTCAGAATCAGCAAAACATCTGACCATAAATCATCACAAAACATCCAACCTGATGTTGGATAACGAAGCTTCTCTTCCTTGGAGGTAGTGACAAACATTGAGAACAGATAGCACAATTTTGAGGAAAGATTGACAAACCCTCCAAACTTTGTAGATGAGCATGATGCCCCAAAGCAGACTGCAAAAAACCATGATTTATTAGGAGAAAAATCAGAAAAAGCCAGACACAATTTTTAAGGTAAAAAATCGATCAAAACCAAACATAGAATCCGAGACATGGATCAGAGAATACAAAGCTTCGTTTTTGAGGAAAAAACAGTAAAACCCAATAGATAGTTTTTGAGGAAAAAAAATTATAAACCCACCAAATAATTTTTGAGGAAAAGATTATAAACCCACTAGATAATTTTTGAGGAAAAAATTATAAACCCACTAGATAATTTTTGAGGAAAAAATTATAAACCCAATATATAATTTTTCAGGAAAAAATTGTTAAAACCCATCAGAGAAACTTTCATGTGGAAAAACATGAGACTTCGCAATGTAAAACAGCACATGCAAGAATATGCAACTCACAAAAAGCACATGGAAGTAACATGCAAGAACATGCAACCCTCGAAAATTAGAGACTTTTGCTCAAACCAAGAAATCGTGTGATCAAATCCCTCGACCAGGCTCACGATTTTTAGCAAAAATCTTCTTAAACGAACCACAAAATTGTCATAAAGTACCTCCAACGATTTTTATTTTAAAAAATTGAAAAACAAATTTCTGGAAAAAAAATTCCTGATCAAAATAGGGACGAATTTTTTAAAAAAAATTTGCCAAATTTTGTGAAATCCCATCGATCCGCACTGATACCATGTTTTGGTAAATCGATGTTGATGTATTAAACAGAGGAGATGAAAGCTCCTTAAATAGATTTTCAAAGACAATGTTTCTAAAAGAAACAATCGTGAACTAAAGACGAAAATAGAAACTACCTAATAAACTAAGATTAACTAAGATGGCCATTAAAGAAACATTATAATATTCTAATAGAAAAGGGTACGAGCTTTGAAAGAGGTGCCCTTTTAAAATAGTTTACTTTGTCAAAATAGAAAGAGACTTGATAATCTTGACTGTTGGCGGCACTCTTTGAACAGGTGTGTTTATCATCTTAGGCATGCTCTTTGAATCTGAAAGCAACTTAAATGGGAAAATAGACTCCTTTATGAGGTGTATACCTCTGTTGAATTGTACATCCATACACTGGACATGAGATTTTAAAAAATATTCTCCTTTTTCAATTCTTGTTTGACTTCCTTGGCACACCTTCATTAAAGCCACATTCATCTTTCTTTTAGGGACCATCTTCCATGCACACCTTCTTTTGGGTGCTTTGTATAAATGTTCCCATCGTTTCTCACGTTGCATCTTCACACCTTCAAATTGGCAGCATTGGATCATTTGTAGAGGCATGAGCTTGATCCCTTGGTATGTGCCTATGTGGATCTATCGAAATTTTGAAAAGCAGTAACTCTTCATTATGGTGTGCATTTACACCTTCTCATGTGTGTGTAAATTAGATTTAATCTTATATGAAATTCACTCTCCTAATAGCATAATGTAATAAAAATCATAAAGAAAACGGGAATCTAAATTATAAAATGAAGTTTATCATGTTGTCTAGAATACATGATATTTCTCTTGGCATAGAATTCATATTTTATTTGTGTTTGTTAAAGAAGTCCAATGCTAGTTTGGAACTTTATTTTATTTTTCAAAGAAATTGACAGAAAATACCTCCTATAAATAGTTGGGGGGAGTATTAAGAGCATAATGTTTATTTGGGGTCTAGCCTAAATAGTTTTAGAACACCGATATAAGGTATAAAACCTTACAATATAAATACCCTTTTTGGATATTGCAAAGAACATTTAATTAGTTATGTAATGTCCCCTTTTTAGCCAGACATGATATGACTTGTCATTAGCCCATTTTGTCATGGTCTCGAGGGCTAACTAAGACATCAAAGGGATCTTGAGATTATTTGGCCTAATCAAATTCAGTTTCTGGCCAAATGGAGTTCATTTGATGGAGTTTTGAGGTGCCTTACTATTTTTAGTAAGTCGGCAGGGATGTAGTGTTTTTACTTTTTCAGTGATGGGATGTGATGCATTTCATCAAGCTCTTTCCGATGAGCTATTATATATGGGGTTCTGAGTTCATATGCTATATTATTTTAATGTTTGAAGTTATAGTTATAAAGTGACTATTTAAATTTAATATTATATCGTCTTCATAAAGTCACTTTATAAGAAATGTTGAAAGTTTAAAACAACCCCTTCAAGTGAAGTACATGGGCCCCCTTTTCAAGAAATAATAGTAAAATAATGTATTTGATTATATCCTACATTGTTTAGTACATGGGAATCGACTTTTGAAGAAGAATATATATATTGCTTTGAGAGACCGATATGGGGCATGCTGGAGATTAATCAAAATTCTGGAAACATTGTTGGAGAATGCTTAAGGGCTTTTGAGGACGTTTTCCCTCTTAGCTTACATCTCTTTCACTGTTGAGAGTATACAGTCAAGGAGATCTGTTGTTTTTGAGAATACATGCTGGCTGTGATGTTAGTTGCTTATTTCTAGGTCTGTCGTACAGGCTGAAGGCTTGTTATTGATAACTGATCAGAGTCTTGGAGTGCTGAAGCAAGCTTGGAGATTGAGTTCTTGATATTGTGAAGGAGGTGACTAATATTTTATTATCCAAGTCATTGTATCTGTTGGGAACAAAACGTGGGCTGCTGTTGTGTGACGTGAGTCTCCAGAAGGGGTCGTTTTTAGCCAAGTCTGCAATCTACAGGTGGACGTGGGGGAAGAGACAGGCAGCCAGACCTGCCGTCCAACTGCTGGCCCTCATATGTCATTTCCTGGGAGGTGATTGTGTGAACTGGAGCCATCTATAATGCCGTAATTTGCATGCATTCACACCAGGTCTGTAACACGTCTTTAACTGATTTCTGTACTAAAGTAGTATTCTGAAACAAGTCTGATATTTATATTTCTTGATAGTTGAATGGGCTGGGTGCTTAATTGAAGTTTGTGGAAATGCTTGGGTATTTGGTAGTAAGGACCAATCTTGTAAGATGTTTTTATATATATATATTTAATATGGGCTGTTCATTGCATTTGTAAAAAATCTCCTCTAAAACATTGCTTGCAAACAGTTTGACAAAAATTACCGTGAAGAAAACACAGCACTAGAAAAAACCAGTTCAAGGCAGCCTATTACAAGTTAGCAAATTTATTAATATAAAATATTTTTCTCCTGATATTAATTAATAGTAATTTGACATTGGATAAGTTATCAGAGGAAAATTTGAAATATTCACTTTGCAATAGAGGTTTATGTGAGCCCATTTGAAAGGAAGAGGAAAGGATAATCTCCAGGATCTTGTGTTTCCCTATCTATAAGGGATTTTATATAGTGGATAAATAATTGGAGGATAATTTGAAATAGTGAACAGTGATAATTGAAATGTTCGCTTTGCAGTAGAGGTATATGTGAAGCCATTTGGAAATAGGAGGAAGGGATAATCTCCAGCTTCTTTTGCTTGTAAGTGTATAGACAAATATGTAAGTTTTTTTAATTACTCTTCTTTGTAGTGATTTTCGCAACCATAAATTTGTGTGCATGCATTGTAGCTCTATTTAATTCTTCCTTGTACATTTATATTTCATTATTTATTATACTGCATGTACAACTTTGTAATGTCCCCTTTTTAGCTCACCATGGTTGGTGGTTCGGATTAGCCTATCAGTGGCCCTTGTAGGCTAAGTCAAATGGATAGAGGATTCCACTTCGCAGAGCCAGAGGCCAATTCCCATTCCAGAGGTCAAGGATGTTCAAGATTGCTCTTTTCTTGAGTCAGATTGGCACACTTACTATTTATAGTGTCTATTTTGGAAAAGTCAGAGTTACTATCTTTAGTAGGGCACCTGAACAGTTTGGTAGTAGCATGGAGTTGTGGGGACATCAACAAAGCTTTTAGTTTGGGACATACTATATATAGTAAGTCAATTTTTGGTTAGTGCTATTTTCGGCAGGGAACCTTTGCGTCTGGGTCAGGCAGTGAGCACCTAGATTTGGAGTGAGTCCTTCAAAGAATTTAATGAGCTATTAAATTCATTCATAATCATTAATTAAATTCCATTTAATTAATGATTAATTAAAAAAGTTTATATTATAGAGGGTGCTCAAGTGCATTAAATGTTTATTTATTATAAAGTGACTTGGTGCTTATATATGGAATATTTTGCAAAAAATTAAAATATAATTCAAATGACTTAGCTATGTTTTAAGTCATGCAAAGTGGATCCTATAAGCTACTGGTCGACTTGGTCTTGGGAGTTATAAATGCATTGAAATGCAAAGTTTGACCCATCTATTGTGCATTTAATTTTGTGAATTTGAGTGAAGTGTTGTGCCAAGGGTTTCAGTGTTTGAAGATTGGAAGAATGGTGAATTCTTTGGAGTCTTAAGCACTTTGAATTGGTTGAGACTATACTAGTGAATTGTGCTTGGAGGTGGTATCATTTAGAGCCATCCATGTGTTAGAAATTGAGGACGTTTTGAAAGGAGGTTTCAGCGTTTGGTTACAGATACAGTTGCAAGTTTGGAGACTATTGAATAATTGCGGACTGCATGATCTATGAAGGCTGTGTTAAATATAGAGACTGCTGCTGCAATAAATAGAGGGACGACATTATTATTACTGCCTGGGTTTAATCATAGAAGCTTGCAATTTGTTCCCAGGAGCAGCATTAGACATCCCAAGGGTTTGTTTTGATTATCTGGGGCTTTCATACTTGTTTTATGTGCCTTAGAAGCCATTTGCAGTCATTGCCTAGAAGTTGCGACTCCATTGGAGTGTTGGTACAAGCATGCAATTGCACAGGTTCTTAATAATAAATTCTAGATAGTTTTCAGTTGCATTGCATTGACATTGTAAATATTTGCCTTCAGATATATAGTGAATAAAGCTTGCGTGTGCATAGTTCTAATTGAATTCCAAGCTTTGTTATTTCAAATCCTTAAATTGTCAAAAGCTCAAAGAAAAGGTAAATATTCGAAAAAAGCACCAAAAAACTATATAATTGCAAAAACAATAACATTCAGAGACAGTTGAGAGGGGTTCTAATAGTGGTATTAGAGTGGTTTCCTGCCATCCTACAGGGTTGGGTTTTTTTAAATGCAATCATAGTGCTTTGAAATTTAAAAAAAAATCATTGAGCTCATACAGTTGATATTTGATTGACCAAGACTCTTGTTTTGTGTGGATATGGGAAAGTGGCATAGCTTGGAAAATATAGTTGAGGGCCTTGCTCAAGCTCAACAAAGGTTAAGTTCTGATTTGTAGCGTTATGAAGATAATCTTCAGTGGTTGGCAATAGGTGCCAGTATCGAGATTATGATGGACATGGAGCTACCTTGGAAGAAGTGCATGAAGATAATGTTGTATTCGTAACTTCTACCTTACCAGTTGAGCTATCCATTAAGGTTCACTTTGTGGACAGTCCTCTGTTCGAGATGGATATGGCATTGTCCTATGACAATCCACTTTTTGAGGTTGATGTTGATCACTCACTTGAGTTGAGCTTTGGACAATTATCACCATCTGCAAACACATTTTAGTTTTCTATAGCAGAAGTTGGTGATGTTCCTATGTCCATGGATTATGGTGGTGAGCAGGTTGAGGAAGTGGCCACACTTATCATAGTTAGAGGTGTTGATGAGACAGTTGGGATGAGTGCGTCTATAGAGAGCAGCGAAGAACTACATGTTGCATCAAGTTCTCCTGTGGTTACATCTCCTGCAGGTGTTGTTGGTGATGAGTTAGATGTTTGATGTTTTATTTAGAAAAATGATAGTCAGTGCTTGACCGAGGTGGGAGCATTATATCATGACTGCATAGGGAGGAGTACTGATCACTTCCTTTCTTATCCACAAACAGAGGATTTGATGAAGTATCAGTGTGGATTGGGTTCAGGGTTGTACTATCCTTTATAGGATGGGAATTTGGTATCTGCAATAGATGGGTTTAGCAGCTGCAACTTGGATTACTTGCAGAGTCAACACATCCATGGGAGACAAGCAAAGGATGGAGATAGTGGTAGAGTTACAGAAACCTTTAGATGTTCTTATCTCCATGGCGCAGATGGATGTGAGTTCAGTGTGCTTTGGGACTTGAGTGATGACAGGGTTAGCACTACAGTTTGGGCGGGTCCCGTTGATTGGCTTATCCACTTTGGGCTTAGTGAAGTTGAGTTCAAAGTTGAGTAGCAAAAGTCTGAGGATGTCCTTCTTGGCAGACTTCTGTTCAAAGTTTTGGATCCTTCCAGTGCATCGGGATTTCAAACATAGCTCATTTTAGGAGTTTATACAGTGAGGAGTGCCTATAGTCTTTCCTTTGATCCTCTTGTGCATGACCCCTTTCAAATGCATAGTTCAATTGTGCACGTGGGACAATGTGTATGATAGGTTACTTGGCATAGTTTGGGGAAGCAAGCTTTGTTAGCCTTCTAAGTTGCTTCCCTATGAGTTATTCACTCCTGCGACATTTACAGTTGGGGGCGATTTAGTTTGGCAGGTCCTATCAGCTATGCTGGTGATGATGTTATAGGAGCTAGTTGGTGTTCGCAGGGACATTTCACAGTTCTACTCTTGGGATTTAGGTGGACTAGTGTGTTATTTGTTTCTGAGATTGCTTGGGGACAAGCAACTTTAGGAAGGGCGGACTGTAATGTCCCCTTCTTAGCTCACCATGGTTGGTGGTATAGATTAGCCTATCAGTGCCCCTCTTATGCTAAGTCAAATAGATAGAGGGTCCCAGTTGGCAGAGCCTGAGGCCAATTGCCACTCCAGAGGTCAGAGATGTTCATGATTGGTCCTCGTTTGAGTCAAATTGGCACACTATTTATAGTATCTTTTTTGGTGAAGTTAGGGTTGCTATCTTTAGCAAGGTACCTGAACAATTTGGTAGTAGCAAGGAGTTGTCGGGACATCGACAGAGCTTTTAGTTTGGGACTTACTATTTATAGTAAGTCAATTTATAGTGAATGCTATTTTTAGCAAGGCACCTTGGCGTCTAGGTTAGGCAGTGAGCACCTAAATTTGGAGCGAGTTCTTCAAAGAGTTTAATGAGCTATTAAATTCATTCTGTTGGGTGGATATTTTGCAACCGACAGTTTGTAGGATCAATTGCAAAACATTGGTTCCAGTCACAACATGTGAGAGACAATCTCTCCTACTTCTTAGTGAAGGCTTCCCCCTCTTATTGATACTGGAATCAACAAAAAACTTTACTATTTACACTAAGCTAAATCAAGGTGGAACATTCATCTTATTCTCTTATTTGAGAATAGATGTTACTATTACAATACAATCTTAAATCAATAGTTTAATTCACTTAGAAAGTATTTGTTGGAACAATAATTCCAATAAACAAAAGATTATACGTAAGAGTAATCTTTAGCGCACCATTATTTTATGTAAACAAGAAACTCATGAAAGCACAAAGTCTTTCCATGACTCCTTATGAGATTTTGAGAACGAGAATGAAACACATGAGCAACTCAAAGTCTCCAACACGTGTTTCACCTTGCATGCATAAACGAAGCAGCACAAAGTCCGCAAGTTACTCCCTTGCTTGAGAATCCTATGTTAATCTCAAACTTGATAAGCAACTCAAAGTCTGCAAGACCAAATTTGAAACCAAATTTTAACTTTGAACGTAATATGCAGCCCAAAGTTTGGAAGATTGAGTTCGAATCCGTCTGGAATGAAAGCAAAAACTCACAATCAATATCTAGAAAATGTCGTCACATCACAGCTTGAATCAACACGAAGTTTGAAAACAAGTTTCCTCTTTTATTGAAAGAAATTTAATATACATCAAAATTGGCAAAGTTTTCTTGCATTGCCAAAAGGTGAGAATTACAATGAGCACCCTCCTTTATTTATCGGCGAGGGGCTAAGAGAGAAAAGTGGGAGAAACCCAACTAATAAAGACTTATTCAACAACTAACTACCTACAGTTGACTTATTCAACATTGTAAGTCCTGATGTCCTGCGATGTGATTACATGTTATAAGTTTGCAGATGATACTATCACATGCAATTACATTTTGTTTTTACATTACATATGAAAAATAAACTAAGTGTCTAACAAGACGTGACTCCTACTACTTCAGCCTTTGCCGGTCTTCATGCTGCTACATGATGCTCCATGATTGATGTGTTTAGGCTTGGTGGAAATATCTTGAATTGGAACAAGAACCTACATTTTGGATCACTCTGCATCACAAAAGCCTTTATTGGAAAGCATCCTTTCAACATTTCTTTCCATCTCCGTCTTGAAAGCATTCTACGCCTTCAATCATTCCATTGCTCATCCCTTTCTTTGTATGTCTGCATCATGTGATTGTTCTCGCTTTGTATCCTTCTGCAAAATATGGCCAATGAGGAATTTCAAGGTTTTTTACGAGCTTTGCAGGTGAATGGGTTATAAGCACTTGGTGTCAAAATGATGCGCAAATGAATATATATACAAGGGAGGGCCTTTCTTACTTGTAATCGGGGTTTTGAAATCCAATTACAAGTGCACTTGTGAAGGTTTGTTGCTTGCAATCAGGTTTTTAAATTCCGACTACAAGTAAGAAAAAGTCTTCATTTATGCTTGGAAAACACTTGCAATCGGGTTTTTAAAGTCCAACTACAAGTAGGTGAAGGACTTAGCTTTTTCTTGGCGCAATGGACTCACAATTGGGGTTTTTAAATCCGATTGGAAGTAGGGAAAAATATGCATTTTTTGAAGCTCTTGCTTTGAGGGAAAAACTTGCATCTTTTTTTGGGAAGAACTTGTATTGTTGTGCAAACAATACATTCAATCTCTTGCAAAGCCAAGAATCCTCTTTTGAATCACCAACAATGTAGAAAAATTGCTCAAAAATGTGGTAGCAAGGCAGCTGGAACAAAAACAACTTGCACAAACTCAGATAATAAGATAAGATAAGATAAATATATTAATGTCTAAAGGACTGCCAAGATACAATAAAAGAAACCAGCCAACAACAGGGGCACCAAACAGTGTTCAGGGAAAGCAGAGCAAAGAACAACAAGAAGCGTGAGCGACAACCAGCCAAAAGTTAGTCGCCCTCCACCGCGGAGAACAAACCAAGAATGGAAAGATACGACCCCGGACGAGGGGATTTCATGTGCCACCTATGAGAACCACTGAGAGTGGAGAGCTACCGCTCCATATAACTCCTATGGGGCCTCACGGACCTAGCGTGCGTCGAGGAAGGGGGACCAAGCGACCGCATGGTACCCCAGGCTGGAGAGATTATCGAGAAAAAGGAGGTGATGAGCTGAACTATGGTCTGTCTCGAAGGAGACTGAATTTGTAAGGTGTGGTCCCAAAGTCTCATAGACTCTTGAAGATAGAGAGCTAGACATTGCTGATCGGTGTATTCGAAGAAAGTTGAGAGAGACCAGCATGCCCTGAACAGATAATAAAACCTCCCACAGGTCTCATAATAGATGGGGCATTGGAAAATAAAGTGTGTCTCTGTCTCAGACTCCCCCATGTCACATAGCTGGTAGACCCGGTCCTCTCTTTCAATGTGGCGGTCAGTCTAGATACGGAGCCGATGGGATCCCACTCTGAAAGATCCTAAGGAAATGTGGGTCCAACACCGAGAAAGGTTTGAAGGGCGTATGATGACCCCATCTTGGATATTGATAAACTGCTCAACGTAGAAGGCCATCCTCGACCGAAGTCCCCCTACGGGGTTAACCCATGTGATATGGATATATTGTCTGTAAATGCCCATCTTAACATGCTTGGTCAACTCCTATTGAGAGGGGAGGAGATGAGAAGGGGAGTCTAAAGAGTACAGGAAGGGAGGGAGACGGTCAATGTCGATCCCCACCATCCTCAGAAGAGTAGAAGCTTGTGCATCCCAGCAGTGGACCCGACTAGTGGGGTTAGCCCCCGCAACCGCCATCGAAGAGCAATAAGCTAGGTAGGAATATTTGTGACGCCTCTCGTTCGAGTTTGTAAATCATTGAAACGAATGAAGGAACTAGACCAGATCATAGATGGCCCCCAGTCTGAAAGGATGAGCCCCAAACTCAGCCAGAATGATACTAAGGGGGGTAGACTAATGGCACACACTAGAGGAGGGCTTGGACCCTCTCAATCGAAGCCTAGTTCGACTCTAACAGGGAGGGAGCCCAAACCACCGAACCATAAAGAACCGTCGGCTTGTTCAATATGTCCAAGAGAGCCATCTTGGACGTGGTGTCTTGAAAGTGATGTCGGAAACACTATTGCTCCAGAAGGGCAAGGGACCATACCCCTTGTTGATCTAGGGATGTATGGCCGATCTCATGCTGAAGCGGGGACTAGAAAATTTGACACCAACTACGTGTACGAAGAGGAAATCTCTATCTTAGTGCCCTGGTAGAAGAAGTGAAGGTGAGATCTCTTCAGGGAGTTGAAGACCATCACCCGGGTCTTGCCCAGGTTGACCACGAGCTGACGCATGTCGCAAAAAGAAGCCAGGCCATCGAGAAGCCTTTGTTGACCCTCCGGGGATGAGGCGAGGAGAACAACATCATCTGCAAAGAGAAGTATTGAAATCAAAACTTGATGTAGGGAGCAACCATCTCATGGGAGTGAGTCCTCATTGAGGAAATCCTCCAACTTGTCAATGTATATGCCAAGCAAAGTGGGGGAGAGAGGGAAGCCATGCTTCACCCCAATGGTGCTCTGGATGGGGTCCGAGAAGCCTTGCAGAGTCCTGAATCTTCCCACAACACTCTCATAAAGTTTCATGATGGTCCTTGAAAGAATCTCAGAGATCCCTATGTCACGAAGCCTCTGGAAAAGAGCCGCTTGAGCTACAAAGTCAAACGCTTTGCGAAAGTCTAGGAAGCATTAGTAGACCTTCACAGAGCGGTGCCTAGCCTCCTCAATGATAGACCAAAGGGTCAAAATGTGGTCTGTGGTCTGAAAATCTGCTCTAAAACCAGCTTGCCCCCTCGCATGAAGACGATGTCTATCAAGCTCTCTGGATAGGATAGTGTGTAAAATTGTGGCATACAACTTAGAGAAAGTGTGCCCCACCATGAGGGTTTTGTAGTTATTGGGATCAGAAGCCAGCCCAAACTTGTGAATCAGATGGATAATATGCCACGATCATTAAGGGGGGATCCCAATACATACAACCCTATTGAGAAGAACTGTGAGGAAAGGGCCCAGAATCATGATACCAAGCTTGAAGAGTCCCACTTGGAACCCTTCCTCATTCGCAGCCTTGCTACTATTCATGGACCTAATAGCTTCACAAATATTGGAGAAAGTGAAGATATGGCAATGGGGAGGGGGCATGGGGATAATGGAGGCTTGACCGGGGATATCGTAGAGGGTGGAGGTGTGTAAGACCAAGGAGCTGTGATCCAAGATGGAGGGGGGAGATGGTGGGGGAAAAAGGTACGCTAGAAGGTTTTGGGCGAGTGCAAGAGTAAGGCACAAAGGGATCTACATTGCAACAAAAAGAAAGTCCGCTTCTTATGACTGAGGAAGCGACGGTAAGAGAGCCTCAGCTGGGTGAGCAAGGGGGAAGGGGTGGGGGAAGTCGCGCTGACCAAGTGGTGGAAGGTTTTACAGTCCTCGTTGTACCACTTGCTCATGGGATAGGTGTTCTCACGCTAGGGGCTACGAGAGAGGGTGATGGAGCAGTGAGGAAAGGAGAGGAGGTTCGACTTCTAGAGTTTGCAGCTCTAAAACTTGGGAAAAGATCTTCAAATCATGGCTCTATATAGACTTTTAGGGCATCACAAGCAAAAATGAATCAAAACTCTTTCTAAATCAATGTGATTTTGTAGTCTTGGAGAACTTCTTGACAAATGGCATTGATGGAAACCAAAATCCTTGATTCCAGCAAGGTCAAAGACACATTCAACCTCCAAATTGTGGTTTGTGATTCAGTTTGCAAGCACACTTGTCTTGTTAATTAAAAATGACAACCTCTAGTGCAAAATCGTGTTTTGTTTCCAACAATGCAAGCAAAAATGCCTTCAACAATGTCTTCAATCTAAAATGGTGACCAAGGAGAAGAAACTGCACTTTATGAATGCGACTGCAACTTCATTTAAATGTCTTAAGTTTATAAGAGATGTTTTTGCTATCACGCTTTAAAAGCCTGACTTTAAATAATAATCCTTTATAAAAACTTGCCCCCCTTTCACCAAAACAACAAATAGTAGCCCATAATTGAGCTTTGATCCCAACGTTACAAGAGAAATATGGTCTTCAAACCAAACCGACGATAAACAAAAGGAAATCGCATTTTAACAAATGCGTTGCAAGTTTTGATTGTGTTTTGAAATGAGTGATTTAGTTGGGCTTTAAAAGACTAACTACATCTAAAAATCCTTTTTTTTCAAAAACACTTGCAACTACTTCAAAAAATGGCGATCACCAAGTCATGGTTGGGGTTCGTGGGGCTAACTGCAAGCATAAATGAACCAAAAATAAGCAAATTTGGGTTTTGCAACCGTGTTACATGTGATAAATAGCGACTAAAGAAAAAAACACGTTTTATATAACAGGTTGCATGTCTTAGTTTTTAAAAGAAACAAAATAACATGTAGTCGAGATTTAAAAGCTTGACTACATGTGATAAGTTTATTAAAAAGACAATATTTCCTTCCAAAGTTGGGTTTTATAAACGCTTTTGCATGTAGAAAGTCTTCTAAAACAAAAAGGCAAATTGTAGTCGGGCTTTAGAAGCCTGACTCCATATAGAAATAAAACATGTTATTTTGTTCTAAAACCTTGACATCGGGCTTTTGGAATGCTATGACAAGTACTTGAAAAAGTTCTAAGCAATGGAAGCTTGTAATCGGGCTTTAAAAGCCCAATTGCAAATTGCGAATTAAACTTAAACTTCCATCCTTATATGCTTTTAAAAGCTTAGTTGGGTTTTAAAGTCTTAATTGCAAGCATTTTTGAAAAAAACAAAAACAAAAGAATCATATTGTTAATGTCGAACTTTTGCTCACAACTTCCAAGTCAAAGACAAAACTCTTTTACTTGTAATAAGGTTTTAAAAACCTGATTGCAAGTATTTTCATTTTTCATCTTCTCTTGAAATATAGCATGTATTTAGGCCTGCGATAGCTCAAAACGTCTGGGATTCAAAAAACAAGAGACCTAGGACAAAAAGAAAAACAAAAACAATCAAAGCAACCAAGAAAAATCGATTTAAGACTTGAGATTTCCAAAAATCGAGCACTTGCTGTCAAGAAAGAAAAACCCAATTTTGCAAGAAAGACAGAGAAACTCGACAGTAATTTCTGAAAATGGCATCTATTGGACGAGAAACCTAGGCCAATTCAAGGTATTATCAATTGCCTTCGAAAAACACCTCAAGAATGCCTTCGTTGTTGAATTTGGGTTACAAATGTACTACAAATTTCGTAGTGTTGCATGAATTTTGCAAATACAAAAATGGAGGACAAGACATTCATAATCATTAATTAAATTTCATTTAATTAATGATTAATCTTAAAAGTTTATATTATAGATGGTGCTCAAGCGCATTAAATGTTTATTTAATTATAAATTGACTTGGTGCTTATATTTGGAGGGAAATATAATAAATTATTATTTTTCATACTTTGCAACAAAAACAAATATAATTAAAATGACTTAGCTATATTTTAAGTCATGCAAAGTGTATCCTGGAAGCTACTGGTTGACTTTGTCATGAGAGTTATAAATGCATTGAAATGCAAAGTTCCATCCATCTATTGTGCATTTGATTTTGTGAATTTGACTAAAGTGTTGTGCCAAGGGATTTAGCGTTTGAAGGCTGGAAAAAAAGGTGAGTTCGTTGGAGTCTTGAGCACTTTGAATTGGTCGAGACTATACTAGTGAATTGTGCCTAGAGGTGGTATCATTCAGAGCCATCCATGTGTTACAAATTGAGAACATTTTGAGAGGAGGTTTCGGCGTTTGGTTACAGATATAGTTGCAAGTTTGGAGAGTGTTGAATAATTGCAGACTGCATGATCTATGAGGGCTGTGTTTAAATATAGAGGCTGCCACTGGAATGCAGAGAGGGACAACATTATTATTACTGCCTGCGTTTAATCATAGAAGCTTGCAATTTGTTCCTAGGAGCAGCATTAGACATCTTAGGGGTTCGTTTTGATTATCTGGGGCTTTTATACATGTTTTGCGTTCCTTAGAGGCCTTTTGTAGCCATTGCCTAGAAGTTGCAACTCAATTCGAGTGTTGGTACAAGTGTGTGATTGCACAGGTTCTTAATAATAAATTCCAAATAATTTTCAATAGCATTGCATTGACATTGTAAATATTTGCCTTCAGATATATAGGGAATAAAGCTTGTATGTGCATAGTTGTGATTGAATTCCAAGGTTTGTTATTTCAAATCCTTATATTGTGAAAAAAAAAAGAAGGTAAATATTCGAAAAAAACACCAAAAACCTATAGAATTGCAAAAACAATAACATTTAGAGACAGTTGAGACACTGGTAGAACCATCGGGGTTCTGACAGTGGTATCAGAGCGGTTTCCGGCCATCCTGTAGGGTTGGGTTTTTTTAAATGCAGCCACAATGTTTTGAAATTTAAAAAATTAATCATTGAGCTCACATGGTTGATATTTGAGTGACCAACACTCTTGTTTTGTGTGGATATGTGAAAGTGGCATAGCTTGGAAAAAATAGTTAAGGACCTTGCTCAAGCTTAGCAAAGATTAAGTTATGATTTGTAGAATTATGAAGATTTTCTTTTGAGGAAATCCAGGCATTCAAAAAACTCAGTGGTTGGCAATAGGTCCCAGAATCAGGATTGGGATGGACATGCAACTACCTTGGAAGAAGTGCATGAAGATATTGTCGTATCAACAACTTCTACCTTACCAGTTGAGCCATCCATTGAGGTTCACTTTGTGGACAATTTTTTGTTCGAGATGGATAGGACATTGTCTTATGACGATCCGCTTTTCGAGGTTGATGTTGATCACTCTCCTGAGTTAAGCTTTGCACAGTTATCACCATCTGCAGACACAATTCGGTTTTCTATAACAGCAGTTGGTGATGTTCCTATGTCCATGGATTATGGTGGTGAGTAGGTTGAGGATGTGGCCACACTTATCGTAGTTAGTGGTGTAGATGATACAGTTGGGATGAGTTCATCTGTAGAGAGCAGCAGAGAACTACATGTTGCATCAAGTTTTCCTATGGTTACGTCCATTGCAAGTGTTGTTGGTGATGAGTTAGATGTCAGAGGTTTTATTCAAAACTATGATAAGCAACGCTTGACCGAGGTGGGATCTTTTTATTGTGACTGCATAGGGGGGAGTACTAATGACTTATTTCTGATCCACGCACTGAGGATTTGATTTTGCATTAGTGTGAATTGAGTTGGGGGTTGTACCATCCTTTGTGGGATGGGTATTTGCCATCTGCAGTAGATGGGTTCAACTGCTACAAGTTGGATTACTTTTAGAGTCAGAACATCCATGGGAGACTAGAAGAGGATGGAGATAGTGGTAGAGGTACAATTATCTTTAGATGGTCTCATCTCCATAGCACAAATGTATGTGATTTTAGTGCACTTTGGGACCCAAGTGATAACAGGGTTAGCACTACAGTTTGGGCGGGTCCCATTGATTGGGTTCACCACTTTAGGCACATTGAAGTTGAGTTCAGAGTTATGCAATAGAAGTCTGAGGATGTCCTTCTCGAAAGACTTCTATTCAGAGTTTGGGATCCTTTCATTGCATTAGGTTTTCAGACAGAGCTCATTTCTGGAGTTTACACGTTGAGGACTGCCTACAGTTTTTCCTTTGATCCTCCTGCTCATGACCCCTTTCAGATGCACATTTTGATTGTCCATGTGTAGGACAGTGTTTATGATAGCTCACTTGGCGTAGTTTGGGTAAGCAAGCTTTGTCAGCCTTCCGAGTGGCTTCCCTATGAGTTATTCACTCCTGTGACATTTATAGTTGGGGTCAATTTAGTTGGATAGGTGCTATTAGCTGTACCGGTGACAATGTTAGAGGAGCTAGTTGCAGTTCGTAGGGACATTACGTAGTTCTACTCTTCGGATCTGGGTGGATTGGCATGTTAGTTGTTTCTGAGATTGCTTGGGGACGAGCAATTTTAGGAAGGCCGAAATGTAATTTCTCCTTTTTAGCTCACCATGGTTGGTGGTTTGGATTAGCCTATTAGTGGCCCTTGTAGGCTAAGTCAAATGGATAGAGGGTCCTAATTGGTAGAGCTAGAGGCCAATTTCCACTCCAGAGTTCAGGGATGTTCAGGATTGCTCTTCGTTTAAGTCAGATTGAAACACTTACTATCTATAGTAAGTTTCTATTTTGGGAAAGTCGGGGTTACTATATTTAACAGGGCACTTGTACAGTTTGGTAGTAGCATAGAGTTGTGGGGACATCGACAGAGCTTTTAGTTTGGGACTTACTATTTATAGAAGTCAATTTATGGTCAGTGCTATTTTTCGACAGGGCGTCTTGGCGTCTAGGTCAGGTAGTAAGTGCCTAGATTTGGAGCAAGTCCTTCAAAGAATTTATTGATATTAAATTCATTCATAATCATTAATTAAATTCCATTTAATTAATTAATGATTATTTATAAAAGTTTATATTATCGAGGGTGCTTAAGTGCATTAAATGTTTATTTAATTATAAAGTGACTTGGTACTTATATTTGGAGGGAAATATAATAAAATATTATATTTCGTACTTTGTAACAAAAGCAAATATAATTCAAATGTCCTAGCTTTGTTTTAAGTCATGCAAAGTGTATCTTGGAAGCTACTGGTCGACTTGGTCTTGAGAGTTATAAATGCATTGAAATGCAAAGTTTGATCCATCTATTGTGCATTTGATTTTGTGAATTTGAGTGAAGTGTTGTGCCAAGGGTTTCAACGTTTGAAGACTGGAAGAATGGTGAATTCTTTGGAGTCTTGAGCACTTTGAATTGGTTGAGACTATACTAGTGAATTGTTCTTGGAGGTTGTATCATTCAGAGCCATCCATGTGTTACAAATTGAGGACGTTTTGAATGGAGGTTTCAGCGTTTGGTTACAGATACAATTGTAAGTTTGGAGACTGTTGAATAATTGCAGTCTGCATGATTTATGAGGGTTGTGTTTAAATATAGAGGCTTCCGCTGCAATAAATAGAGGGACGACATTATTATTACTGCCTGTGTTTAATCATAGAAGCCTGCAATTTGTTACTAGAAGCAGCGTTACACATACCAGGGGTTCGTTTTGATTGTCTAGGGCTTTCATACATGCTTTGTGTGCCTTAGAGGACATTTGCAGTCATTGACTGGAAGCTACGACTCAATTGGAGTGTTGGTACAAGCATGTGATTTGCACAGGTTCTTTATAATAAATTCCAAATAGTTTTCAGCTGCATTGCATTGACATTGTAAATATTTGCCTTCAGATATATAGTGAATAAAGCTTGCATGTGCATAGTTGTGATTGAATTCCAAGCTCTATTATTTCAAATCCTTATATTGTCAAAAAAAAAGGTAAATATTTGAAAAAAGCACCAAAAAGCTATATGGTTGCAAAAACAATAACATTCAGAGATAGTTTAAACAGTGGTAGAACCATCGGGGACAAACTTAATAACTTTCACAAAAAATTAAGAGCTTTGATACTTTTCTTAAAACTTTGTGTTTTGTACCTTAGTTTTTCCTTGAAAGCTGGAAGTTCTATTTTTGCAGTGAAAGTTGCTTGAATCTATATGTTGCTTTAAAAGAATGCATTGTTGTATCTAATTTTATACAATTGTTATAGATGAATTTTATTTGAGGTTTTAACCCCAAGTTCTTGTCTACTTCAGATATAAGACCTTCGTGAATATTCTAGAATTCAATTAGAATTCTACAATGCCTGTCATATAAATTTCTCTAGATTGTGATAACATTTGAAAAGAATGTATTTGCTAATTTTGATTAACTTTTTCCATTCATATTAAGCTAGTGAATCATAGCTTTTGAATATGGTTCTTCACCTAGATATTGCCTCTTACATTTATATTAACCTTTGTTAGTTCTTGCATTACTGCCTTCCGGATTTTCTTGTGGGGTTTTGTTAGCAGTTTCTCTATTTAACATTCTTCCTGCTATTGATTATGAGTTGCATTTGCATCATTGCCCGCTTTTCTTTTACCATTCATTGAAGTTCTTGGAACTGTTGCCTAATCCATGTTTCATTCTTCTCAATTTGCTCAAGTTCCTCTTCGATCGCCTTGACCCAGTTCTCATCCTCCAGAGCTTCTCTAGTAGTTTTGGGCTCTATACTAGAAAGTAAGCAGACACTTTCTCTAGCCTTTCTCTTGGTCACAATATTAGCATGTTTGTCACCAATAATGTTATCTTGGGAGTGATATGTGACATACCTTGGTAGAACTAGTTGGTGGTCCTGATCTTCGTTGTCCAGTGGAGCAACATTTCCAGCGAGGTCATGAACAATTACTTGTTCATCACCCTTAGTTGGTCTTATGTTCTGATCCCTTCTCGGCTCAGGCACATTACCCTGCTCCAAGGGTTTGTTTACCTGTTCTTCTTCATCAACAACAATCGTTTCACTGAATTCCACATGATTATCAGCATCAAGATCCTAGTGAATGATTGATTCATCATGTCAGTTCTTTTCCCTCGGTTCTGAATATTCATCGATCTTTACATTGATACTTTCTACTATTTTTGCTGTCCTCTTATTCAGACACCGGTGGGCTTTACTTTTGGTAGAATAACCCAAAAATATGCCTACATCACTCTTTGGCTCAAACTTGTTAGAGTACACGTCTCTTTTGATATAATAGTTGCTACCAAAGACTCTGAAATAGCTTACACTTGGGGTATGACCAAAGAACAACTCGTATGGAGTCTTACCAGTTCCTTTCTTACCTTGAACTCGGTTCAGTGTATACACAGCGGTGCTAATTGCTTCTCTCCAGAAGTGATGGGGAAGATCCTTCTGAATCATCAGAGTTCTAGCACAATCAATTAGAGTCCTGTTTCTTCTTTCAGTGACTCCATTTTGTTGCGGGGTTCTCGGTGCAGACATCTGCCTTTTTATCCCCTGTGTATCATAGTAGTGAGTGAACTCTTGAGAGGTGTACTCACCTCCTCTGTCTGACCTTGAACATTTCAAGCTTTTACCGGTCTCCTTCTCCACTTGATCTTTATAGATTTTGAACATGTGAAAGGCGTCTGATTTTTCCTTAAGGAAGAGTGTCCACATCATCTTTGAAAAATCATCTACAAAGAGTATGAAATACATGTTGAAATAGTAGCTCTTTGTCCTCATAGGTCCACACAAGTCTGTGTGAACGAGATCTAGCGCTTTTTTAACAGAAAAAGACTTACTGCTGAAGCTTGTTCTTGTCAATTTGCCTGACATTCTTTACACATACCCCTTTTCAGTTTTTTTTATTATCAGGAAGCCCTCTGACTGACTTCTTCTTACTTACTTTGACAATACTATCAAAGTTAATGTGGCAGAGCCTTTTATGCCACAGCCAACTGCTGTCCTCTTTTGTTATGAGACAGATTTTCAATCTCTGCATATACATGATCAGGTAGCGTACTTGCTATCATATCCATTGCAATTGTGTGTTCTTTATTGATCTTTTGTTGATCATCTGTCAAGGTACTGGTGGGTTCAGTGTAATCATTGACTACATGAGTCCAGTATTGATCTCCGGTGGTTTTCATGTACAACTTCATTCTGCAGCACCATAAGGTGAAATTTTCCTTAGAAAACTTGGGTCCTTCCTTTCTCATCATTAGATCTTTTCCCTGTTGCGGTTAAGCGACTTAGAAAAGGAACCATGCTTTGATACCAATTGATGATCCCAACCGGTGCTGAGAGGAGAAGTGTGAATCAACACCCACTAAAACTTAAGAACCAATCTGATATAATATAACTAAATTTGTAAACAGAACAGATTCTGTCACAGAAATAGCTATCACAAAATTAAAGCAATAGATAACACCATATGTATCACGTGGAAACCCAAATCGGGAGAAAACCATGGTGTGAGGAAACCTCACAAATTTTGCACTCTTCTAAGTGCGCTGTGTTAGGAGCCTTCCTTGTTAAAGGATTACAAACGCACTGTTAGATGCGACTTGGTTAAGGGATTTAAGAAATAAGGCTTGTTAAAGCTTGCCTTGTTAGAGGACTTAAAACATCTACACAGATGTCACCCGGTTAAGGGATTTAATACAAAGGACCTGTTAATGCCCACCCAAAATATTGAGATTTTGCTATTGGAATTGTTAGAGAGCAATAGAGGGTTTGATCTTCTTGAAAATGGCTTTACTGAGCATGATAAGATCACTGCGCTTCTCAATTGAGAGTCATCACCAGGCACCATAGGTATGCTCTCCATAGATTCTTGTGCTTCTTTGCACACTCTTCTCTTCTTCTTTTCATCTTTTTCGTAGCTTCCCTCAACGTACAAGTTCACTCTTTTTCTTCTTGGCAGAATGAAGGCAAACAATATTCTTCACAGGCTGAAGAATAAATAGTCTTATTGCCCTTTCCGCTTTTTGCATGCGTGACGTCCACAAAGATCTCCTTTGGATCCATCACCCAGTTGAGTCTCAGTTCACTGTGGAAACATCAGATGCATGCCATATGCTTTCTCTATTTTATAAAGGAAACAACAGATGCGCGCCGCATTGTAATGTCTTTGTTTTTCAGGCTCTTGGGATTAGCCTATCATGTGACCCTTGTAGGCTAATGAGGATGGACAGAGAGTCTCTTTCAGTGGGCATCTACTTCAGGATTAAGTATGCTTTGGTTTGGCGTCATTCGGACTTCATTTGCTATAGTTTTGCCACGTTTACTATTTATAGTAAGTCTGATGTTCGAGAAGGACCTTTCTATGTAATGTACCCGACTTCCAACCTCGCCCAATGACCTCTATACAGGATCAGTTATGGTAGATTGCGGCAAATACTTCGTCCCGGAGCTGTCTGTATATTGCTGGGAAGGTGAGGTGTACGACAACAAGAGAATGTACGGTACTTGGGAGAGGCCGTACAACACCCTGGGAGTGTGTACGGTACCTGAAGGTGGCCGTACGGGCGGAGCAAATAGGCTGTACGGTGTGGAACTTGGGCCGTACGGGTCAGGAGTCTGACCGTACGGAGTTGGTATGGTGCCGTACGGTATGAGTAGTGGAGGCCGTACGGAGGTTTGTGATGTAGGCGTATGGTGCCATACGGTGGGCTGTGATGTAGGCGTACGGTGCCGTACGGATGTGGCTGTACGGTATGAGCAGTGGAGGCCGTACGGAGGTCTGTGATGTAGGCATATGGTGCCGTACGAATATGGTCGTATGGTGGGCTGTGATGTAGGCGTATGGTGCCGTACGGATGTGGCCATACGGTGGGCTGGGTAATGTGTATGGATGGGGGATTTGGGGAATGCACAACGCCACAGGAAGTCCTTTGTTGATGACCAGATATCTTGCACACACAGAACAAATGCACAAATCGAATATGTTGCCAAAGGAGGTATTATTGAATTTATTGAAGAAGTCTCGGATTTGCTAGATCCGATACAAGCAGACGAGCAGAATAGGGTGGGGATTGAATCCCACCGAAACTGTGAAGTACGAAATAGGGAGGGTTTTTCACCTCCGAAATGGCGAACAACAGAATCCCAACAGGAATTCGCGAATACAAATAAAATATCAAATCTCAACATTTGAAAACTAACCTACATGTCGTGCATAAATACCCTTCGGGGAACTCCCGAGAGAGCACAAAAGAGCCGATGGCGTCACAAAAACTCTGCCAAACAAAAATAATAATGGGCTCGACATAAGCTAAATCAATCGGGACCCATACATACAATAGTTTTAATAGTGACGGGAACATTACAATCCTCCCATCCCAAAAATTGCTTGTCCTCAAGCAATTGTAACGTCGGGTGCTGAAGAATGTGTTCACTTTCCCACGTGGCGTCGTCCGGAGGTAAGTGCTTCCAATGTACTAAGTATTCCTTTAGGGTACGATTTCGCAGAGTTCTCTCCCGTACATCAATGATCTCAGCTGGTTCCAAAAGGAGCTTCCCTTCTTCATTTAGTGGCGGTAGGTTTGTGGTTACCACTATATTCTGCTCGACAGCTTTCTTTAGACAAAAGACATGAAAGACATTGTGGATGCGGCTTCCCTCTAGCAGTTCAAGTTCATAAGCGACTTTACCAATACGGTGTGTCACACGATAAGGACCATAGAAGCGGGGCTTCAGCTTTTCCTTTCCTGTTGCTTTCAATGATGATTGCCTGTAAGGTTGGAGTCTCAGGTATACTAAGTCGCCGATCTCAAAACTTCTCTCTGTCCTGTGTCTGTCCGCATACATCTTCTGTTGATTCTGAGCATTTTGTAGGTTTTCTTTTAAGACCTTGAGAATGTCCTGTCCTTCCTGAAGCTAGTCTTTTGCCCTCAGTGCGCGGTTGTCACCCAGAACCCTGTCAATAAATGAGAGTGGCTCATACCCGTACAGTGCTTTGAAGGGTGCCATCCCGATGGAAATATGATAAGTTGTGTTGTAGCAATATTCCCCCAGATGCAACCATTTGACCCATGCCCGTTGCTGGGCTGAAACATAGTTCCGGAGGTAGCCTTCTAACCATTTGTTCACAATTTCCATTTTCCCGTCCGTCTGTGGATGGTAGCTGGTACTGGGTGCCAATTCTGTTCCTGCCAACCGAAACAATTCTGTCCAGAAAATGCTGATGAAACGTGCATCTCGATCACTGACAATATTTTGGGGTAACCCGTGCAGACGAAAAACTTCTCTGAAAAATAAGTCTGCCACTTGTGCGGCCTGGTAGTTCGAGGAGATGGCGAAGAAGTGTGCATACTTTGTTAGCCTGTCAACGGCAACAAAGATACAGTCCTTTCCATTTACCTTTGGAAGTCCGGTGATGAAGTCCATGGAGATGCCGTCCCACTTCTGTTCTGGTATGGGCAGAGGTTGTAGTAATCCGGCGGGTGAGGTGTGTTCGGCTTTGTTTTGCTGGCATACTTCACATTCCCGCACGTACTGTAATACATCATCTTTAAGTCCCTTCCATGTGAACCTCTCCCTGAGCTGTCTGTATGTTTTGAGAAAACCCGGATGTCCAGCTAATGGCGAAGTGTGTACTTCCCTCAAAATTTTCTGCTTAATTTTGGACTCGGGCACCAGATATATCCGGTCCTTATAGTAGATGATGTCATCCACCACCTTGTATCGGTCATCTTGAATGTCTCCATCCATCAACTTACATGCAAATGGATTTTTAGAATATTCCACAAGTAAGTGAGCCTTTCGGTCAGATGATATTTGTGACAACATACAGGTAGCCGGCTTCCTTGACAGAGCATCCGCAACCACATTGTTTTTCCCTTTCACATACTCAATATCAAAATTGAAGGCCTGGATCTTACTTACCCATTTCTGTTGCCTCTCGTTCAGATCCCATTGCTCCAAGAAATACTTCAAGCTGTTATGGTCGGTACGGACTGTGAACTTGGCACCCACCAGATATTGCCGAAACTTAGTCAGGGCGTGCACAATGGCCAACATTTCCTTGTTGTAGATGCAGTATAGGCGCTCAGTCTGTGTAAGCTTCCGACTTTCGTAGGCTATCGGGTGTCTTTCCTGCATCAGGACGGCACCGATGCCTTCTCCCAACGCATCACATTCTAGAATGAACGGTCGAGTGAAGTCAAGTAGAGTGAGGACGGGGCACGTGCTCATTATTTCTTTCATCCTTTCAAAGGTGTGTTGTGCCTTTTCATTCCATTGGAATGATCCCTTCTTCGTCAGATCTGTTAGTGGTGCACTCAGCTGAGAAAATCCTTTTACAAATCTCCTGTAATAACTACATAATCCAAAGAAACCTCGCAGCTCAGAGAGTGATTTTGGAGTTGGCCAATCGAGTATAGCTTGGATCTTCTCCTGGTGGACCTGTACTCCTTGATTACTGACCACATGACCTAGGTATAAAATTTTTGTCATTCCAAACTCACATTTGGATTTCTTGGCAAACAAGGACTGAGCCTTTATGATTCCAAGGATGTCATCCAACTGTCTTAGATGTTCTTCCCAGGTTTTACTGTAAATCAAGAGATCATAAAAAAATACTAGCAAGTACTTACACAGTTGCTTGTTGAAGATGCGATTCATGCATGATTGAAAAGTGGCTGGTGCGTTCGTTAATCCGAAGGGCATGACCAGGAACTCATAATGCCCATAGTGACAACGGAAAGCTGTTTTCTCCACATCTTCCCGCATGCGAATCCGATGGTATCCAGAATGGAGGTCTATTTTAGAGAAGTAAACTGCACCGTGCAACTCATCCAGCAATTCATCGATCTTGGGAATTAGATACTTGTTTTTAATTGTCTTCTTGTTCAGTGCGCGGTAGTCCACACACATACGCATCGTTTCGTCCTTTTTGACGAGCACAACCGAAGATGCAAAGGGACTGGCGCTGGGTCTGATCCAACCCTTGTGAAGTAGTTCCTGAATTGTTTTCTCAATCTCATCTTTTAGCCTCCGGGGGTGGCAGTACGGTATTGTGATTACCGGTTTCGCACCAGCCTCCAACTCAATGGTGTGCTCAAACCCTCGGTGTGGTGGTATACCTGGTGGTATGTCAGCGAAGACCTGGTGGTACTTATCCAATACCCTGTGAAGTTCTTCTTCCTGTTGGTCCGTTCTTTGTCTCGGTATGGGTTTTGTCGAGGCAAAACAGTATGCGGCCCAAACCACATTGTCGTGTCGGAAGATAGCTTCCATTCGCTGTCCTGAAATCTCCTTTGGCTCTCCGTTCGACATCCCTCTCAGTACAACCTTCTTTCCATTTACCTCGAAGGAGAACTCCATTCGCTTGAAACTCTGCGTGTATTCATCCAACGTTTACATCCACTGAATGCCCAGAATGACTTCCATGTCGTCCAGATCCACTACGAAAAAATCATTCGTCACTGTGTGGTTACGCATGGTGATGCTCAGTTTCAGAACCACGTGAGTGCATTTTAACAAATTTCCTCCTGCCACTTTAACATCAAATCCTTGGTGTGCCTCCGTACATAGGTTCCGTCGGCTTACCAGTGAGGAATTTATGAAGTTGAGGGTGGCTCTGCTATCAAGCATGACCACAACCCGTTGTCCTTGGAGGGTGCCTCGGACCCGAAATACCGTGCACCTCAGAGTTCCTGCCAAGGTAGCAATGGCACCTCCCCTTTTGAAGAGTGCAACAAGTCTTTCGCCTCGATTTATATTTTCCTCTCCTGAACCTTGTTGTTCGGCTGCCTCAGGTTCGGTTTCTTGTTCTTCCTCTCCGTCAGATGAAACCTCAATGTAATGAATTTTTCCTTTACCGAGGCATCGATGTCCCGGTACCCACGGTTCCTTGCAGTTGAAACAGAGTTTCTTCCGTCTGAGTTCTTGCCTAGATTCTTCATCCAACGGGGGCCTCCTAGGCGGAGGTCTGCTGTCTTTCTCCCGTGGAGCGAGAGGTGGTTTTCACTGTGAGTGATATTTGGTTGACGAAGATGAGGATGTCGCCATGTCGCGTGCCTTCTTGATTGCCTCCGTGAGTGTGACGGGGTTGAACCCTTTCACCCACCCTTTCAAGGGTTCCGCTAGGCCATCCATGAACAGTACCACCAACCTTCTTTCAGAGAGATCAGTGACCAAGACAGACAACCTTTGAAATTCTGTTATGTAACCATCAACTGTGCCAGATTGCTTTAACTGAGCCAATTCTTTGAAGTTCAGTTCTGGATCCTTTCCATCAAAACGATCTAGCAGCCTCTCGGTGAATTCAGCGTAGGAACTTATTTGGTTGTGACCGAGAGTAACCATGCCATGATGCCACCATTCGTGGGCTATTCCTTCGAAGTGTAATGCTGCAAATTTGATGGCCTCATCTTCTGGCATAGGGTTGAGCTGGAAATATGTGTTTGCTTTCTGTACCCACGCTCGAGCTGTGATACTTCCAGACCCGTCAAAGGAGGTTAAATTAACTTTGCCCATTTTCCATCTCAGATCGTCATTATAGTGGCCATGCTTGTTTCCACCTGAGTACCTCATTCTCAGTTCAGCATAATCCTTGTAGGATATATCCCCTTCCATATTTGCATTTCTCCAATCTTCCCTAAGCTGATCTTGTACATCTTGGAAGTTTGGTGGTTCTCCCCGCCGTTCTTCGGACCGTGCGGGAAAAGTTGGCATTGAGGGTCGAGAGCGCGCGGGTTGGTGATTTGCCTGTCCGGAGACAGAGTTGTCGCTTTGTTCCGCGGAAATCTTGCTTTTGGCCAATTTTCTCCGTCTCTTCCATGAGGCGTTGAGTGTCATTTATTTGTACGTGGTTCCTAGTGAGCTCTCTCAGAAGAGTCATGACTTCGGCCGCAGGATCTTGTGGATCGCCCATTCTTTTGACTGAGTGAGATCTGCTCCTTTTCCTTGAATAAACTCTCATTCAATACCCATAGGCTGGCAGAATCACCGGCTTTGATACCACTGTAATGTACTCGACTTCCAACCTCGCCCAATGACCTCTGTACAGGATCAGTTATGGTAGATTGCGGCAAATACTTCGTCTCGGAGCTGTCTGTATATTGCTGGGAAGGTGAGGGGTATGACAACAAGAGAATGTACGGTACTTGGGAGAGGCCGTACAACAACCTGGGAGTGTGTACGGTACCTGAAGGTGGCCGTACGGGCGGAGCAAATAGGTCGTACGGTGTCGAACTTGGGCCGTACGGGTCAGGAGTCTGACCGTACGGAGTTGGTATGGTGCCGTACGGTATGAGCAGTGGAGGCCGTACGAAGGTTTGTGATGTAGGCGTACGGTGCCGTACGGATATGGCCGTATGGTGGGCTGTGATGTAGGCGTACGGTGCTGTACGGATGTGGCCGTACGGTATGAGCAGTGGAGGCCATACGGAGGTCTGTGATGTAGGCGTACGGTGCCGTACGGATATGGTTGTATGGTGGGTTGTGATGTAGGCGTATGGTGCCGTACGGATGTGGCCGTACGGTGGGCTGGGTAATGTGTATGGACGGGGGATTTGGGGAATGCACAACGCCACAGGAAGTCCTTTGTTGATGACCAGATATCTTGCACACACAGAACAAATGCACAGATCGAATATGTTGCCAAAGGAGGTATTATTGAATTTATTGAAGAAGTCTCGGATTTGCCAGATCCGATACAAGCTGACGAGCAGAATAGGGTGAGGATTGAATCCCACCGAAACTGTAAAGTACCAAATAGGGAGGGTCTTTCACCTCCGAAATGGCGAACAACAGAATCCCAACAGGAATTTGCGAATACAAATAAAATATCAAATCTCAACATCTGAAAACTAACCTACACGTTGTGCATAAATACCCGTCGGGGAACTCCCAAGAGTGCACAAAAGAGCCGACGGCGTCACAAAAACTATGCCAAACAAAAATAATAATGGGCCCGAGATAAGCTAAATCAATCGGGACCCATACATACAATAGTTTTAATAGTCATTTAGTGATGGGAACCTTACATTCTATTTTTGGAAAGTGCATTTGCTCACACGGGGAAATAATAGGTGTGACTCCTGTTTCAGACGGCATATTAAAAGGATAAGTAATTTGGGAGTTATTATTATTTTGGTGGCCAAATTATTATTAAATCATTAAATGGCTTATTATAAAGTTATAATTTAACTTTGTAATTTCACCTAAGTTACTGGTTCGAGTTCGGTTCAAAGTTCGGGTTCGAAAAGATATGTAAGATTTTTAAAAAATATATATATACATATTTATGAAACCTAGAAGCATGAGTTAAAATTAGAATGTCAAATACACCATAAACTTATAATCATAGCGTCATGAATCATGATCATACCATCATATACTTCAAGTTCAACATCAAAGATTCAAAACATTAAAACTAAAATTATCATAACATCAAGTTCAACTATTCAAGTATCATTCAAGTTCAACTAATGAATTAAAAATGTATTAATCTTCATCTTCATCTTAATATTCACCTTCATCTTCATCTTCAACATTAGTTGACTCAGCAATAGAGCTAAGGCCAATGGGATCAGCAGCAGCAACAATTGTCTCATCAACTGGTCACACTCCGGCATGCAGACACTCCATGCCTGCAGCAGCTCTGGGTCTCATCAACTGGTCACACTCCCCAAAGGTTGATAATTGAACTGACTGGTGGTCTAGGGGGCAACGCCCCCACCGGGGTCGAGGGGCAGCGCCCCCGCAGGGTCCATGGAACACAACATTTTTGTGATTTTCTTCCAATCCCATACTCTTTCTGCCAACCGCTTATGTTTTCTTCACTACCTGCTTATGTCCTCTTCGGTACCATATGTTATGCATTGCAAACTGTTTTTATTTGTCGTCAATTTTTTTAAGAGAACAATAGTATTGGCGTCAAAATCTGATCTTTAATGGTCTCTTGCAATCAAAAAGAGCAGAGAAAAAAAATTAGCCTTTCATAACGAACTTGTAGGGTTCCGGACGCCAAAAAAATTTAAAATTTTGCAAATTCTGTCACTTAAGTGACATTCGAGAGGCGAAGTTCGCCCAGGTTCGTTCTGAGTTCGCTGTTTTTTGCCATGGTCCGCCTGGGTTCGAAAGTCCAAACCACTAGTTCGAACTGGGTTTGAAAATCCAGACCCTGCCCAGACCCACAGGCGAACTGGACCCGAACTTCGGACCAGTTCGAACTTGGTCCAGTTCGGAGGGGCCAGGGGCAAACCCTGGTAACTAAGAATTTCACTTTAGTTGAGGGTTGAGTCATCATGGGAAGGGGCCATTTCTTTAATTAATTCACGGAAGCCTAAGCCAAGGTATTAATTTAAAGTATTGGAGTAAATGAATTATTAAAAGGAAAAGTATATCTATTTATCCCACATTGGTAAGAATTGTGTTTGAACTCTCACAAGAAAGAGTAAAAAAGGACTTGAGAGCTCATCTAATATATCTATTGATCATTTGATAAAATTTGGTTGTGAAGAAGATGGCTAGGGTTTGATGATTGATTCCTCTCTTTTGGCAATTTGAATCATCACTGATTGATGGTGAATTTTGCAAACTGAATTCTGGAAATTTATACTGAATTTGTGAATGTAAATTTTGGTGCTGAGGTATACCAAATTTGAGAAGGATTAAGCATTTACAGCTGAGATTGAAAGGTTCATTCATTGTCTGGAAGGCTGTTTTATCTTCTTGACGGGCTGCAATATCATTCTGGAAATTGAGTATGAAGGCTGCGGTACAACTACAGGCAAGGATTGTATGGAATTTATGATGGTTGCCGTACTGTTTTGACAGTACCGTACGGACTGCAGGGAATTCATTGTTATTTGCTGGTGCTGTGTCTTTCTTGGCGTGAAGATTGTTGGTTGCGGGCTGAGTTAGAGGCCATAGAGTATAGCAAGGGGGCTAGCAGCCATAGACAAGGAGTCTATTCCATAGTTGGCGTCAATCTCCAGGCAGGCTGCGTTTTAATTTGGTGCAGCTTCATTTGTGTTTAAGGTGCCTTGTATTTACTTGTTATGATTGTTATTGTTATTATAATAACAATTTGATTTAATTTTGATTTAAAAGAGCAAACAAGAGCATTTGGAAATTGAATGGTTGTTGTTGTTGTCAAGTGGTGATTTAAAGTTTATGAAAATTTAATATGTTTTGGAAACACACACAAACAAAACAATTTCAATTTATCTAGAAAAGTCAGATTGTTATTGAGAGCCAGCAGGGCTCTTTACACGCATGCTTTCCTTTACTTGAGATTTCTCCACGTTTTAATGCCATAATCTTCGGCATTAAAACCTTTAATTGCGCCTTGCACCAATCTTCTTTAAAGCACAAAGTCATCCAGATTCTGTGCAACAAATCCCGGTTAAAGAGTCACACAGGTGTTTGTCAACTGTGACTTTCATCGGTTCAACTGTCTCGGTTTCCATCCTTGGGCAGCGTACAGGTCATAGACATCACCTGTCACTTTTCCTTTCTCTGTCAATACTGGTTTGGTTCCTAGGTTTTGGTTATACACTTTATTGGTCACTATTATGAATCCTTGGTTACCGGCTGCTTTGATGATCAGTTAGAACTTTATCTCATAGTACTCGGTCACAATACTTCTTGTTCACTATGTGTCACCGGTTTCATAACCAGTCTCTCTTGTTCACCACAGCTGTGTATTAACCTATTATTGTCAACTGTTCCCCTAGACATGAATGACAACACCTCTTTGCCATGTACCGGTTAGAGCTTTTCTGGTTAATGCCAACATTATTAACACTGCTGAATTAAGTATACTTAATTTATTCTTTATCTTACTATTTAGACCTAAATATTTGAAAAAATCTTTCTATATTCATCCTCTTATCAATTGCATCTAATTCTATTTTAGTTTTTATTCTTATTTCTGAATGCTTATCCTCTTCCCTTAGTGTGTGCTTGAATTTTCTTAATGTTCCATGCTTTTGTGTTAACGCCTAACAACACCTTCAAAACAAGCGCAGTTTTCAGGTCATTATTTTCCCTAATGATACTTTTTTGTGGTTTTCCCATTGGTATTTTTTTGTGGTTATTGCAGTTTCTTTTCCAATGCTCCAACTAAAGCTATCAAATACAGTTTATAATATATATACTATATAGTTCTTTAGTTTATTGTTTTGCTAAGTTTTGCTGATACTTAATGCCAATGAAAAGCTTTACATTTATGACAACAAAGGAAAAAAGAACAGTCCTCTAAGTACATCATTAGCACTTTTACATGCACTAACTTATTTCATAATTTTTTCAGTACAGAGAAAGCAACAATGTCCGTCTTCTTCTGATGTACAGGTACATATATTCTAAGATTTGCTCTTCATTACTCTTTTTAGACAGTTCTATTCGCTTTGATTTTGACACTGTATTTTGGACAAATCTTTATCTTTACTGGATGCAGTGAGGAGTTATCACACATGCTGTATGCTGCTGCAGATATTGTCTTAGTGCCTTCCATGTATGAGCCGTGTGGATTAGCTCAAATGATTGGCATGCATTATGGAGCGGTATGCATTTTTTATTCGAAGACTAAAAACTATAACTTGTAACGATTATATACTGAAATCTAATTTTTGTTCTATTATACTTTTTATTCTAATTGTAAACATGGGTATACCAAATGATGAAAACATCTGTTGGCTTCATTTGCAGAAGAGTATAGATAAAATAGATAACTTTTCTTTTGATCTTTGGTTTGGCAGATATAAGAGTCAATAATAAAATGGAGGGGTGAAAGTTAAATGAATTTATTTATCATTATAATCATTAAGGAAATGCTTTTTTACTATCTAAATATAGAAGCTTGTATAACATATAAGTGATCAATGATCTGCTGTATAGTTAAACTTGTCAACAGTTAAGAATATAAAATGCCATCCACTAGCTGTCCCCAGAACATGCCTACTGTTCCTTGCTGCCACCATTCCCAAAATGCCCATGGAACATAGTTTAGCAATCCACCGAACAATATTGGTTGCTTGAATCCGAAACCCTTTTTGTCATCTATACAAACTTACTAACGTTGATGTTTTGAAACCCTAGTTTTATAAACCCATGACCCCTAACAAAATTTCCTTTTCTCAATGACAAGCTTCCACCTGATCTCATTTGGTGAGAATCAGACCAATGATCTTCAAGTGCCTTAAATGATGAGTGAGGAAAATAAGAAAACCTTGTGCTTTTGTCTCATTTCATATATATTGCTCTTGTTTGTACTAAAACGGGTAAAATTCATTGAAATTTTTTCAAAAACTATAGTAGATGGAATTTAAACAGGGATGTTATCTTCAAAGGCTTGCCACAAAACTATTGAAATCTATTCTCGATGTTTAGAATAGAACTCAATATGCATAAATGCTTGGAAACCTGCGACAAACTTCCTGAAAATCCTTTTGGAATTTGGCAAGAGTCTTCAATATTATTGGAGAAGTAATAATGAATAAAGAATGCAAACACTTGAGGCATTTTTGAAGAAAGATTTTTTATTTTCAATCCCCGAAAGACTCATAAAAGGTTTATCTTTGGAAACCCTTGCTGCCTTCCATTGCTTGATAATTGACTAAGTATAGTGGACCAAAGAATCCCGGAAAGACTTATTGCTGGCTAAATATTCTATGAGTAGATGTAGACACATTACTTACAAAATGAGATTTTTAGACACAGTAAATGAGAAATAATCTATCCTCTCAACTTAGGGGAGGCACCCTTCTTATTGCCGCTAATTCAACTAGAACTTAACAAGAAACTCAAATTTAAGCTAAAACTGGGTATTTCACATATCACTTCCTCTTTCTTCAGGGAGGATTTCACTTTCATATATACACACTCTACAAACTGAAAACCTTTCACAATTTCACCTCTAAGTACTAGTTGGAGCAATAATACCAATAACCTCAAAACCAATCGAAAGATATATTATTAAGCGTATTGGTTGACTATAGACTAAGGAATATATATAAGCTCACAGACTTATACACTGTCCTGAAATGGTTTAAACTATGAGGCAGGAATATGATAAGCACAAAGACTCTACGCATGTAACTTTCTTTCTACTTTTTGTATTACTATGAACCACAACTCAAAGTCTATGTATTCACTTTTAATTAACTCAAATTGACAATTACAGCACAAATTCTGTACAAAATCAGATTTAAGGCTCTCCTTATAACAACACAAATAATTCCACAAGTCCTCTCAACTCAAAGATTAATAATACTCGCTTTCTATTCACTCAAAACTCAACTTGCAAAAATTAAATCAAAGTTGGTATTTGCACAATTTAACCAGAGTTTTCTTGCAATGCCCAAAGATAAAAATTACAATGAGGCACCCTCTTATATATAGGTGAGAGGCTAAGAGAAAAAGATGGGAGAAGTCCAACTAATTTTGACTTTTTCCACAACTAACTATGACTTATTCAGTTTACAGTCCTAATATATGTTGACTTGCAATTTGTTTGCATGTAATTACAAGTTGAAAGTTACATGTAATTTGTCGAAAAAAAATTACATTCTACACTAGAAAGTGGGAAAAACAACTTAGTGTCCTAAAACACTCCTTGACCTTCTTCACTTCTGTTCATGAACACTTGATATTTGTGAATTGATTCACACACCTCTTTAGGATTAGGCACACTTGTGTTCTCTGCCACTACAGTTGTCTTGATGACTGCGTCTGAACACCTGGTGATTATTGCCTTGTTATCCTCAAGAATAGTCTGAAGCCGATCCATTGAGATTTGGTACCCTGTGAGCTTGTGAAGAGAATTCAGCGTGAAATGATGTACCTCAAACTCTAGGTGGATCATCACTAGGAGTTCTGTAACCGCAATGTCCTCATAAATCAACTCTTCATTTTCAATTACCAATTTGTAGGATACCTCCTCAAGTCTAGTAATGATCTATTGCTCTTTTTCAGCGCAAGTCTCAACAGCTGCTTCGAAGTCTGTGATCAGGCCTTTAATAACTTGACCTCTGTTCACTAGCAACTCCTTGTATGCAGCATACTTTTTGCGAGAAGGTATTATTCCTTGTATACCAGTACCTGAAGTGCCTTCTTTACCAATTTTGTTCCCAGTATCATCATATGGTCCACCCAAGAGTCGAGTGCATTAGCTTTCTCCCCAACCTTTTCTGCCTATTTGATGGATTCTTTGGAGATAAAAGAAGCTAAAGGATCCACACTTTTAAAAGATTTTGTGATCTTTTGAATTAAAGTAATAAGTTATGCCTTCTCAACCTTGAGTTTTTCTTTGTTTTCCCGGAGTTCATAGCCCTTGGACAACATTGCCACAAAGTCTTGTGCATCATTCTTCAATCCAGTAGAGGTTTGCTTACCCAGTTCCACTCTTGCAAACTTATAATCAGCCAACCGCATTTCTTCTGGCAGTTGATCAGTGAGAGGTTCTGCAATTTTGACATACTTCACCTTATTCTTGTCCGCAATCATTCTTGAAGCTGTCTTGGATTTCTTGGCAGTTTTCAGTTTAGGTTTGCTAACATGCTGAAAGTCAAGCACATTGGAAGACATCTCTTGTTTCTTCCTCTTAAGAGTGAAAGAACTCAACCATGGGGGTAGATCTGAAGAACCTGCTTAGAAAATAACAATTGTAGCTTGTGTAGAAACAACTTGAGGCTGTACTACAGTTGTCACTATCACTGGCATTTCAATTTGGACAGCCATAGGATTTTGCATAGACAACATATTCTGAGAAGCCTCCGCCATGAATCTGTCAAAGCCCATTATAGATGTATCAAGCAATGGTGCTGTCATATGTGACAAACTAGGATATGTTGAGTAAGAATCAAACACATTTGCTAGGTTGTCGTGAGGAATTTTAGGAGAAGACTCAGTGCCTGATGAAGAAACAATAGTCACACTTGGAGCTATAGCTGCAACATAGACTGTGGTGAAGGAATCAACATTTTTGTCTAGAAGAGATATAGGAATATCCATAGACAAAATAGATGCTTGAGATTGTAGAACAAGGGCAGCTTATGTAACCACTTTCGGAAAATTTTCTGGAATGTTTTCTCCTTGGGGTTCCTCATCAGTCAACAGAAGAGGTGGTTGAGTCAGTGCAATTGTGTTATGTTATCTGTCATATTTCAATTTCATTTTCTTGTTGGAGGGAGGAGCTGGCTCTACTGGCGTTGAACAAGCAGCTGCGAGGCTGCGATGAAAATTCCAAAGCATTAGAACAGCATTTTGTGCTATAGGGGATGCCATGGAACATTCCTAAAATGAAGAAAGTTACAAAGCATTTAAGCAATAGTTGGGAAGAGCTTGGGAAGTACAATCTTTGAAGAACAAGCACGGGAAGGACTTCAAAATGGTTCCAACAGTGGATTTCAAAATTTGGGAAGTATGTTGCAAGTGGGGAAGAATGTATTGCACTTTGCATACATATGGGAAGTACTTCTCTTTGCACTTGCAATCATGTCTCATAGACCCAATTTTAAGTGAATTTTCATGCATTTAAACCGAAATTCGGCTTTTGGAAGACCAATTGCAAGTAGTGGGAATTACTTTTTATTTTGCAAGTGTAAAATATGCCGGTTAAGGCCAAATTCGGGTCTTGTAACATCCGTTACAAATTCGGGAAGGACATGGGAAGAACTCATCCATTATTGTGGTAGAACTTCTTGCAATAACTTTTGTAAAACCCGAAATAATCAATATGATTGAATAACTCGAAGCTTAGGAAGAGCATTGCAACTTTGGGAAGAACTTTCATATAACTTGCAATGAGGAATTGCAGCTTTTAGGGGAAAGACATGGGAAGATCACATGTGCTATGGGAAGAACTAGGTATGGGAAGATCACTTTACTTCTTGCAACTGTATTCGCAACATTTCGAAGGGAAGAACTTGTTCATAATAACAGCTTTCAAGTGGGGGGAAGATCTTTGTTATCACAATTTTAGCACACTACTTGCAATGTGTGAGAAAGGAACCAGATTGCAGCATTTTGGGAACATATGATAGCAGTATAAAGAACATTTTAGGATTTGCATTTTGGTTTCGAAACTTGCATTTTTGAATGTGACAATTTCTTCATGGATTGCATATGAAAATCTCTGATTTTTAGACTTCAGAGAGGTGTATTTGAAATTGTTATCTTAAAATTCCATGGAAATAAATTCAGCCAAACTTATTGTATTTCATGCACCAAACAAAGATAGAAAAACCCGTTTTACTCAAAATGACATCCAATAAACCCTAGCCAAAAATCATTAAGGAGAGAAAAAGCCAAAAACATCTATAGATTTAGTTTTAAAAACAAGCACGAAAAGATCAAAATGGCCATAAATGAGAAAAACAATTGGAAAAAAGCATAAAACATATGCAAATATATACATATAAATCATATTTTCTATAAAAACGTCTATAGATATACAAAATCGATCAGAACTATGGAGAAACATACCTGGCTTGGGCTCAAAATCTTGAAGAAAATGCAAAAACATGACAAGAAATCGTGATTTGGTTTGCTGAAAAGAAATTAACTACAAATCTACAATCAAACTCCCAAAATGTGGGCTATTGTAGGGCTTGAAAGAGTCCTAAACCGAAAACAAATAGAAGACCCCATCTATTAATGGTGTCTTCCTTTTAACTTGCCATTTCTAGGGCTCAACAGTTTTTACAGAGCTCGACATTGCAAATAATGTGAGCGTCGAAGTTTTCTGGTGTATTCTCACCTAACATTACACACATGATTAGATGTAATGCTAAATAAAGTACCCGATAATCTTAGCATGTTGGGAGTTTTAATATGTATAGCGATATGCAATGGGTGCCAAAAATGCCGACTATAGACTAATCGTTGTTTTCAAACCATTTTACACATTTCAATGCATGTTTCTAATGTGACATGACCCTAAAAAGGTCCACCTACTTAAGAGATTGGGATTTTTAAGTGTTTTAACATTATAGTTCGCATGTAATATGCGATATAACATGCTATTCAATAGAAAAATCTCAACCACTTTAGCTATTTGGAAGTTAAAGATCACATAACACACTATACGTTCCATGTTATGTAAAATACAATTGACATAAAATGATCCGACTTGAATATGTGGGGATTCTTAATTCGTATTACAAATACGATTTGTATTTTAAATAATACGTAATGATCTTTAAAAGGTCCATTCAATTGTATTTTGAGATTTTTTACAATAATATATTGAATATTTGATGTAATTTAAAAATACCAACATGCCTTGACTTAAAGAAAAGCCTTTCCAAATAAAATAAAATAAAAATAAAAATAAAAGGCTTTTACTTCAAAAATATTTATAATTACTTAGAGCATTAAACAATGTCGAATTTACGATTAAATTTGGTGGGGTTGTCATTAATTAAAATGTAGCTGCATTATCTGTGACAATCTTACGAGGAACACCAAAATGTGAGATGATGTTCTCCTTCAAGAAGTTGCACACCACCTCAAATGTAGCATGCTTTGTTGGTATTGCCTCTGCCCATTTTCTGAAGTAATCCATTGTTGTAAGGACATTGATGCCCCTTACTTGAAGATGGATTGATTATATCGATGAAATCAAGTCCCCATTGCTGAAATGGCTCCTCGATTACAACCGAATTCAATGGTAGAGCAACAATCTTTTGCTTTCCTACGAATTGTTGACACAATTCGCATCTACATAGCCAACGGTACGCCTCTTGAAACATAGTGGGCAAAGTAGATCTTATATGCTGTGATTGGTGTGGAAAAATGACCACCACACTCAAGGTTGTGGAAAGATTCAAGTAACCGTACTTGTGTCTTATCAACATAACTGAGAAATGTTCCATCCACACCTTGCTAGTACAAACCATTATCCCAAAGGATAAAATGTGTAGCTTTTAGCTTTATGCTCCTCTCCTTGTATAACAAATGCAGGGGGCACTCTCCATATTTGAGAAAATGAGCAATATTGGAATACCACTCATCTGTTGTACTAATGAACAAAACAGTTGGAAGAGATTGTGAACTTTCATCTTCCATGTCAGTTGGTTTATTTTCAGCCATAAGCTAACATAAACCTTTGCCAGAAACAAGTTTTGTGGGCTTAATCTCCATGTCATATTCTTGGATCTTAGAGACCCAATTTCCTCTTTTAGTACCAAAATCCTATTGTGTCAAGCTTGTCTTGATAGTAGTATTTGGAACCAAAGGTATAATATGTGAATTTAAAAATGTAGAACTTGAATTGCTTTATTGCTTTGACAACGGAAAATGCAGGCTTTTCCATTTGGGTGTATTTTAGTTCACGATCCTTTAATGGGCAGCTCATAAACGAGATAGGAGACTCAACTCCCTTATCATTCCTCTGCAATAGGATCACAGACGTAGTATGCTCGAAAGCATAACTATATATGATGAAATTCTTTGTGTAGTTTGGACAGACTAACACTGGAGCTTGTATAATTGCTTCTTTGATATCTTCAAATGTTACTTTTCCTTCTGGACTCCATTGGAAGATATTTTTACCTTTAATCATATCCACGATATGATGAGTGTTCTCCGCAAAGTCAGGAACAAACCTCTGCAAGAAATTACCTTTCCAAAGAAAGAATGAACAACTGTTTTGCTTGAGCGTAGTGAAAGATTTTGGATATATTTTACCTTTTCAGGATCAATATTTATGCCCTCCTTGGACATGATGTGTCCCAAAAGATTTCCTTTAGTCACACCAAAAATAGACTGCTTGGTTTTAAGAGAAATACCATGTCCCCTACATCTTTCAAGAACTTGTTGAAGATGATAGAAATGATCTTGCCAATTTTTTGAAAATACGGTCAAGTTATCCAAATACACAACAATGAACTTGTATATGATTTCTTGAAAGGCAAGGTTCATCACTCGCTGAAATGTTGCTCTTGCATTGATGAGACCAAAAGGCATTGTACGATAAGAAAAGGTACCCAATTGCATCGTGAATGCAGTCTTGTGCTGATCCTCTACAATGACTTCAATCTTATTGTAGCTAGGGAATCCATCAAGCATGGACAACATTTCAGAATTCGTCACCATTTGCAGAACTTGGTCCATTACTAGCAGTGGGTAATTGTCCTTCAGTGCCAACTGGTTAAGGTTCCTGAAATCCACACATGCAAATTTCTCCATTCTTTTTACGCACCGGTACTATATTCACTATCCACATTGAATGGTGAATAGGGAAGATAATACGCGCGTCAAGCATCTTCTGAATTTTAGAGATTATTGTCCCCAAAATCTTTGGATTAAATTGCCTTTTCTTTTGTCGGAATGGAACAACAACAAGCTTGAAGGGAATTTCATGTTGTACCACTTTTGGGCAAAACGATTTGAGGTCATTGTAAGAATACGCCAAGACATCTATGTCTTGTTGCAACAACAAAATGAACTTCTCCCTTTCCTGTAGAGTGCAATACTTTCCAATGTTAACCATCTTCAGATCAGCCTCTCATCCAAGATTGTATTTCTCATATTCCATGGTGGAGCTAGTCCTTGATTGCTATTGCTCCTTGATATACCTATAATGCTTGTCGAACAACTTCTCAAGACAAACTAGGCCTTTAGGACTTTTATTTCCCTTGGATTGAATGAATTCTTCTTAGTCTTAGGATCAATATCTGGGACAAATTCTCTAGATGATGACTCGCCGCCCTCAAAGTAGATTTTATCAAAATTATCCTTTGTTTCAAGGAAATTGATGACCTGCTTGGCATCATTGAAGACTTGCCAATTGTCTGAATTGTCTGGAACACTTGGCGGGAAAATCAACTCATTTGATACAAATGATCAACAAAATCCTTGTAAGGAATCAACAAGGTTGCCGATGCAGCAAGAGAATCAGCTCTGTCATTGTACTCTCTTAGGACTACAGATATGTTGAAAGGATCAAACGGCTCGATGCAATTCCACACCAAGTTGCGGAAGTGTTTCAGCCTCTCATATCTTGTCTAGTATTGATTACAGACTTGACAGACCACCAATTCGACATCACCTTGGGCAAGTAAATTTTTAATTCCCTTCTTGTGCCCCATTTCAATACCTAACAACAAGGCCTCATATTCGGCTCTATTATTGGTATTGTTAAACTGTAACTTGAAGGAAAAGGGAAAGAACTCACCTTTTGGAGATATTAGTGTTGGAATTGTTTCTTGACATGTGTTGTCATTGATGTCAACATATGTTTCAGAAGATTGATTATATCTGATGTTGCAGTAAAAATGGTTAAGACAGGAATAGGCAGAATCATCGTGGTTGTACGGGCTATGTAGGACATGTCTGACTCTGCGAGCTTGGATGTATGTTTTAGAAGAAGTTTAGATCTTATATCTAAGATCGCATGCAATAATTTAATTAGAGGAATAAGTTACAACAGTTTTGGTAGAGATTGGTCGCAGGAACAGAAACAAACGTCTGTGGCAAAGTTAGTCTCTGAATTTCTATGCTTACTTGGATGCGAGATGGATTCATGTTATGCGCGTTCAAGTTATGATAGAAGACTCATTGAGGAATAATTTTCCTTATTCCTTGATCGTTGCGCTCTTGGTGACGTCAGCTATAGTGTGTGACCTTGCGAGGTCTTATTTGGTGCCGACCTATGGGATATGGCATGTTCTACCTTGTGTGAACATAATTTGTGGATTATAGAGTATGTTGGCCGATTGATGTTTGTTATTTGCTTGTCCAAGATCTTGTGTGTATCTTGACAAGAGTTTATGTAATCATTTTTATTAGGAAAGTCCAATTTGGTGCTAACCTAATAAATCATCTGTATTTTGTATTAAGGAGTGAAACAAGTGATGTGAAGGTGTGGATGCAAGGACTGTTGGATGTAGAGAAGGCATTGTGATCATTGTACTTCATTCGAACTGTTTTAGCAAAGGAGTTGCTATTTGTCGGTTCATTATCAATTATTAGTATATTTATATACTTAAATTTGGGCAGTGGTTCCAGAAGGTGGGTTTAACCTTCAGAAGGTGGGTTTAACCTTCAGAAGGTGGATTTAACCTTCACATTGGGCAAGTTGCTCAGAGCGAGAAAATCTCATCTTATCAACTCCTAACAAGGTTGTTGACTCCAAGAAAAGAGTCTGTCCTTTAACGGGGATTTTGTACTGCTTGTATTTATTTGCTCCTAACAGGGCAAGGTCTTGTAATTGAGATAATTTATTACTAGTCTATTATATTGTGGGTTTCATCCCCACTGGGGCTTTCCCCTTAACATGGTTTCCTTGACAACATTTCTTGGTGTTCTGATATGTGTTACTTTTGAGGTTTCAGATTTACATTTAATGTTTTGATGTGAAAAGAAATTTTTTATATTAACGACATACAACTGATTCACCCCCCCCCCCTCTCAGTTGTATCTAACAATTAGGACTATCCTCGCACCGGATCCTAGAGATGTGCAACTACCATCAAATTCTAACATCCAAACATCATTGGAACTACTGGTACTTGCTTCTATAGAGCTTTGGGTAGGACTCATAGCTTTTTCAACCATGATGGAAGATTCAGCTTCAACCATGATGAAAGATTCATTTGAATTGAGGTCTTGTTGGTTCCCAAATCAACAGATTGGAAGTCCTATGAGCTTGCCTACTCAATGATCATTCCAATTGACTTGGCCAACGAACGGGAGTGATCGATTATGATCCTCCTCCCTTGCACTTTATGCCTACAGAACCAAGGCGGGTAGGCCTACACCTTAACCCCAATATGTTGGTTGGCTTTTTATAGCAGATGTTGTAATGTGTACTTAAATCTTTAAATTACTTCTTCAAGTTGGCAAATTACTTGAATTAAAGTTGACTTATGAATTGAATTCTTGAAATGTTTTTGATTGCTTCTGTGTATAAGATTGCTTTAAGTGAAATGAATACAATGTGGAAGTTCCTTTATCAAAACTGTTAATAAAATACGCCTGACTTGATCAATTCCAATCACCAAAAGACGACTGACTTATATATTTAGAAAGATTATAATTGTATGTGAAAGATCTTATGTACAACTCTATGAGACAGTTTAAAAATTGATTCTATAAAGACCATCAACTAAATGGTTTCTATATGCACTTGTTTACCAGGTTTCCATTCAACAACAGTTGCTGGGTTGCATCTGATTGTGACCAACTATTTACCGTGCCTTGAACCGATAAAGATTAAACAGAGCTTGTTTTTGCTAACATCAATGGTGCCTAATCTAGGTCGCGTACAACCACTTTCCACTCTTTTGTTGCTACTATTCTCTAGTAGAGTTTCCGCACTTCCCAGAAAATGAACACAGACCTCTCAATATCTATCAACTTCCCTCTTCATTAACAACAAGCTCCTTTGTTTCCAATCACGTACGGTTATAGTCAATCCCTTTCAATTCACATTTAGTTCAGAATCAATACCCGAGCTGTCTACCATGTCACAACATTTGCTTCTTTCAACTCATTCATTTCATGTCGTAATCACGTCCCGACCAAGCCAAAACTTTCGTGACCAACACACAATAATATGCAGATCGAAGATGGCTATTTGAAGTCACACTGTATGTCTTCCCGTCGAGATAAAACATCATCAACCACTCCCAACAAATTACTAACTTATGTTCCAAGCTCAATACGTTGTAAAACAGTTCTTAGCAAGTGAAGATTATGAGCTCTGTAAAATTTGAAATCTGTTTTTCTGATGTTACCACTTCCATTCAGGATAAATCTGATATTCTTTTCCCTTCATTAGTAATGTTCCAAGAAAACATTCAAATGTTACAATACCCAACGATTTTGCATGGAATGCTGCTAAGTTACCCTGAGAATCTCTTAATTCTAAAGGCAACCTCCAATTGGTAAAATATTGTTCAATAGAGGCAATGTTACTCTGCAATTCTGCAGTTCTATGACAACTGCTAAAATTCCATAATTCCCAGTCTGCCTTCTTGAATTGACAGTATCCTCTGTTATTCCCTGCCTGTGTAACTGTCGGCTGACTCTTTAACTCCTCTTTGACTCTTCCTATACTTGATTTTTGAATCCTTCAGCGTCCTTTGGTGTGCTTTTGAGTGTGTTTTTGTTTGCTTTTGGTCTTTTTGTTTCGTCCAATCTCTTGCTTTCGGTTTTCCCTTAGATTCGATCTATCGTAGGGGTTAATCAAACCTTTCAATCAAAAAATATGGTCATTTAAGTGCCCAAAAAGTGGACTTTCCAAGCTCAACTGCATACTTAAAAAAATAGATGTTATTTTCTATAGTTGAGTTGCACTTTTTGAAAAATATAACATTTAATCACTTTATGTTATGTTTTTAAGTTACTTTATCACTTAAATTTTGAACTTAAGTGATTAAAGTGCACTTTATGATATATATATATATATATATATATTTTTTGATGAATAGTGCCTTTTCTATTAATAAAATATTAAAGTTACATATTTACAAAAAAGGGGTTGGGAGACATAAAAATCACCCCGTGGAGTTCACACGGCAAAGCCGGAAATAACTAACAACTATTCATAAAACAAAACAGGCATAAAGCCATTAAGAAGCAAGAGCAGTGCCAGAAGGAGGAGGATCTTCATCATCAGAACCCCACACATCATTGGGGTTAACAGGAGGGTCGGGGAGCGACCAACCATCATCTTCAACTTCTTTTTTTTTTTCTCTTCCGCCTTGGGCAAAGAAATGGCCAGCGCTAGGCGGGGAAACTTGGAGGAAGTGGCAGGATGCCAATCAAAGCCACGGTGAGCACCAGGAACATCAAGAAGGGCAGACTGAGCCGGAGCTAGAAACCACCCAGAAGCACGGCGAGGCGGAGAAGCCGAGCGGCACCGCCAGCCATCGTCGCCACCTCTAGGAGAATGGTGGAGGGGAGCCTGAGACCGTGGGGTACGGGAGCGGCGAGCCGAAGAGCTTCACCCACGGCGGCGCCCTCTGGGGGGAGTATCTTCAGCAGACACGGCATCTGGAGGAACCCTGGCAACAGTGCAGGGAGCATTACCCCATTGATTGAGCAGCTCCTGCAGGTGAGCCACCTCTAGAGCCACTTTATTAGCTTGAACTTGAATCTGCATCATGGCATTATTACATATGCAAGCCTTGTTATACAAAGCAACATTTGTATCAAGAAAGCTGTGAGAAACAATAACAACATTCCTATATTTCCACAAAGTGAACAAAATCTCCATCCTGAAAGTATGCCAAATCTGGGTAAGCTTGGAAGGAAGTCTAGGAGAATCTCCTAAGACAATCATATGCCAGGAGAATGGCTCGGGCCTAAAAGGTTTGAAAAAATCATGAATCCACTGCCAGTACTGTTGAGCTCTCCTAGAAAACCAAAAAATGTGTAAAAACGTCTCAGGGTGACCACAGAAAGGACATCGAGGGTCATGAACACCCAGATGTTTGAGCCTAGGTCCCACGGGAAGACCTTGGAAAAGTAAACACCAAGTAAAGAGAGCCATCTTGGGCTCCGTAATGGCAGCCCAGATGGTCTGAAATCGAGAGCTCCAGTGAGAAGTGGAAGAATGAAGATACCATCTTTGGTTAAGAGTGTCCACCATCGGAAGATGGGGAGACAACCATCTGTAGCCCAGCCTTGGCTTGTAGTTGCTGAAAGGATTGGCAGGATACCATTTCCAGTCCTTTCACCTGGGCCAAACAGCCTGAATACCAAGCTTATGAATCAAATTATCAGGAATTGCAGAAACTAGCAGATCAAAAGTCTAACGATCTGTGCGAGCCAAACAGTACTGCACCTGCATATCCTCCTAGGAGCGGAGACTCACAGTGGCCCTAGAAAAGAGGTCCTTGGGAGTCCGAATGCCACGTTTGAAAAAACGCAGAGCACTGGCCCCTTGGATCTTGGCCAAAGGGATGCCTTGAATAGAGAACAACGGGGATGACCAGAGGTTCTGTTGATTGAAAGAAAGCCCATTGTGAAAGACATCACCATCCCATCGAAGCCAAGGCTTAATAGCTTCCTAGGCTTTCCAAATACTCTTGATGATGAAAGTACCCTGAATCTAAACAGGTTCTTTCATAGTGAGCAAGGTCTGAAGACCAATGCCCTTCCAAGCCGGCCTGTGAACAGGGAATCCTAAAGAGATGCAGTGCCTGAAAAGAATCTTCCAGGCCTCATCACCAGTAAGATCCCGAATAATCCACTTAGGACAGAGAGCATGACCTTGCTTCTGGGTGGAGAGAAGGTCAAGGCCACCAGAATCACGAGGAAGGCAACAATATTCCCAGGCAACCCTGTGGAACCCATGGCTGTCAGCTCCAAAGGCCCAAAGAAAGTCTTTGAGGAGGCACTCCAGCTTGAGATACGAGGCTTTAGAAGGAGCCCAACAAGAAGAGTAGTAGACATGAGTAGCAACCAACACTTTGGAGCAAATCTGAAATTTCCTAGCAAGGGAGAGAGGCTTGCAAATCCAATACTGCAACTTTTTCTCAATCTTGGCAATCACAGCATTCCATAAGTCCACAGAAGATCCATGGAAAGCAAAGGAAATGCTGAGGAAGCGGAAAACTTCCCCATGCTGAACCCATTTCCAGTCAAACTTAGCAATCCAGGGAGGAGATGGAAGGAAAAACTGTCTGAAATAGAGAGTCTTATGCCATTGCATAGCAGATCCAGAGGCTTGACAAAAGGTGTCCAGGCACTGTAAGGCATTAGAAATGTTCTCCTCATCCTCAATAAGAGTGAGAAAGGAGTCATCAGCAAAATGACCATTAACAAGCTGAGAAGAGGACTCAGGAAGGGAAATGCCCCGAACCAAACCAGAGGAAACAGAATTGGCAAGCAAATACCCAAAGCCTTCAACAGTAAGCACATATAACGCAGGAGCCAGCGGACAACCTTGCCGGATGGATCTAAAAAGCGCAAAAGTATCAGATTGAGACCCATTGATAGTAATGCATGCAGAGGCATCACCAAAAAGCATTTCCACAGATTGCAAGAAGTTAGGACTGAACCCAAGAGCTTGGAGCATAGCAAGGATAAAAGGCCATTCAATGCGGTCATAAGCTTTTAGCAAAATCAATTTTAAGGAATATAGTGGCCTGCTTATACTGACGAGCCCATTCCATCCCTTCCCAAACAACAATAATGTTGTCAAGGATGTACCTAGATTTAATAAAACCTGTTTGCTCAGGGCGAACAATAAGAGGAAGGAGATGTTTGATTTTGAGAGCTAAAGCTTTAGCAATTATCTTGTAGGAGACATTCAACAAGGTGATGGGCCTCCAATTGCAAATATCCTCGGGATCGCCAGACTTAGGTATGAATTTGATATTCCCTTTATTGATTAAAGCACCCAAACTTTTATTGTGAAAGGCCTCGAGATAAACGTTATGCAGGTTAGGACCTATAGCATCCCATAAGTGCGTGTAGAATTCACAAGGGAAGCCATCACATCCTGGAGATTTATCGTCGGCCATAGAAAAAGCCGCTTCTTTGAGATCACTGATGGCAAGCAGTTGCTCACAAAAGGCCCGTTGCTCAACCGCTACGCGGTTTGGAGTAACAGCAATACAAGCCTTAAGAGCCTCCTCCCGCACAACATAATTGCCCTGCGAAACAAACACTTTTTCATAGTGTTGAACAAAAGCCTGAAGAATGGCAGGGAGCTCAGTAAGGGTTTCAGATCCTTGTTTGATTTTTTGAATACCAACATTGGTATGCCGAGCTTTGAGAGCATGAAAAAACTCCTTAGAGGCTTTATCGCCCACCTCCAACCAGTGGAGGCGCGCCTTGATTTGAGCTCCATGAGCAGCGTAGGCATCTGCAATTTGCTTCTCATGACGAAGCTGGGCCAGCTTAAGTTGAAGATCATAGTCAAAGGGGTTCAACGCAAGCGCATCAGGAGCATTGCGAAGAGCCTTAGTGTTAGCTTCATAAGCACACTTCCTGTAGCAGGCAAGCTGGCAGCCGTAAATGCGAAGAAATCTCGCAGTACAAGTGATGGCGTCATTCCACCACTGAATCCAACCAAGTTGATTGTGGGGCCTAGGCTCTAAATTCCAAACTTGAAGAATGTGAGCAATAGTGGAAGCATGCATTAGCACAGACGTGTTGAGGTAAAATTGTGTATGAGTAGCCCGCCTGGCATAGGAATGCCAAGTGATGGAAAAATAAATGGGGAAGTGGTCTGACAAGGTAACATCTGTCAGAGGAATGACAGGTAGGCCTCGATCTTCAGAAAAAGAGAAAAAAGATTGATCTGTTATCGTAGCACGATCTAATCTCTTAAATATACGGTTTGAACCAGCTCTAAAATTAGACCAAGTATGCCAAACCCCACCCTGTTGGCGACGGTTAGCATTGGGATCAAAAGGGCCCAATTTATTGCGCATGTGGTACCAGGCTTCTCTCTCCCCAGCTGTTCATCGAAAAGGCAAAATCCCTTCCTTGTCAGAGGCCAGCTCAACCATATTAAAGTCCCCACACATAACCCAAGTGGCAGAAGGCAAATTGTCAACTAGCTAGCACCAAAGCTGAGATCTTTCCATAGCATCATTGGAGCATAAACATTAATGATGCCAAAAGAATGGTTGTGAAAAGACAGCAAAATCCAAGTGACACGCTGCATCGGATCAGACCCATGAGCAATAACAGAAGAATGAAGGCGAGGTGACAAAATAGTAATGAGACCACCTTTACCAACTTCATGCTGAGAAGAGAAAACAATGTCGTCCGGCCAAATGACAGGACAGGTAGAATTAAGCAGCAAACTTGAAATTTTAACTTCCTGGAGACAAAGAACATCCAGACTGTGAAGTCTGCGACGGGTATCACGAACATAGTACTTTCTGGAGAGGTCAGTTAGACCTCGCACATTCCATGACAAAAAATTCATAAAAACTCTTGCATGGTTTCCTCGTCCCCAAGAGAGGAGAAACTATTCTGCAAGAAAGTTGGTACATAGACAAAGCTGGGGATTAAATCTCCAGAAGAGATAAACTGCCTTTTTTCTGGGTTGTCTGAGCGTCCATCAAGACTGCGAGACTGGGATGAAATCGAAGAAACAGTTGGCGGTGCGAGCACCACCTCTGAAGTGGAAGGCCTCGCAGCCGAAGATTTCCCCTGAATAACAGGTGCAAAGTAGGCGGCACAATCGGCAGTGCCACCAATGCTTCGGCGGGAGGTGAAGTCTCTCTAGCCGACGGTTCCGAAGGCGACACAGCTGCAGAAGTAGCATGTGCCATCTTAGAACCTGAGGCATTCTTGGCTTTTCGCGAAACTATAGTCCATTCTTCTTTTTTTCCATTGTCCGAATTTTTGACCGGCGCTTCCTTTGGCGATGGCTTTACCCGAGGGGTAACCAGCGTGCAGTCCTTAATCTTGTGGTCTGCTGATTGACACCTATAGCAAGTGTTGGGCAGATTCAGATAAAGTACTTTTTGAGAGATGGTGAGAGAACCAACCTGTATTTCAACAGTGTCCTTGAGGTCCCTAGAAAGGTCGACCTCAACATAGACACACTTCTGGGGTCGGGCATTGAAAGATTTGTCATGCTCCATAACATTGACCTTACCAAGGGTTTTAGAAATAGGCTCAATAAACGGCCAGCATGGCAAAGGGAGACCAAGAAACTCAACCCAAACAGGGACCCTAAGTTTCTTGTCGTCCGAGATGGTGAAGTCTCGAGACCATCTTTGGAAAACAAGCAGGGATGACCTAACCGTCCAAGGCCCGCGACTAAAAACAGCTTCTGCCTGGGAAGGGTTAGCAAAACGGAAAAGAAAAAAACCTTTGGTAAGGTTTTGCACACCGTCAAGGCGAACCCCATGAGGGGTCCAACTCTTGTTTACCCAATCTTTAAGGATACTTTCAGGAGGAGTGCGACCTACAAAATATCCAATTAGAGTATGCTTTTCTAACCATTCACATGCAGAATCAAATTCTTGCAGATTAAGAACAATATCAAGGTTACCTCGTGAAAGACCTTCAGGACGAACTTGCGAGGACATTTGTCCAAAGGAGGCACCATGGCTTTCCGAAGCTTCAACTCGCGCACCAGCATCAACTGCTGGGCCAAAGTTGGCCGGAGCCATACTAAAAGCTAACCCTAATGCAAAAATCCCGCAGTAAATGCGGTATGACAGATGGAAAGCTCAGTGCAAAGACACAGATAGGACGCTGTATGCATGAAACCCTAGCAAAGCGAAAAAAAAAGTCCCAAATACCTTATGATATATTTTTAAGTTGAGTTGCTTTTTAATTTTTCACTTAAGTGACTATATTACTTTATTGTTTTATTTAAATGTTGAGCTTTACTTTATGTTTTTAATAACATATAAGTTAATATTACCTTGTAAGTGATATTATTCTCAACATTTTAAATAAACACGTGCTTAATTAAATCACTTAAGTTGTGTAAAGCAACTACATGTCAACAATCTTCTACTTTACATGTAAATAAATCTAGAGAGTCCACTTTACATGTAAAGTCAAAAAATAAAACATGCATTTGCATCTAGAGAGTGAGATTTGCATGTAAAGTAAAAAATAAAACATGTATATGCATCTCTAGAGTGAGCTTTATTTTAAAACATGTAAATGCAAGTTTTGAATACATGTAATGGCCTCTCAAGAGTCCACTTTGCATGTAAAAGACTTATGCTTGCAAATGCATTGAAAAATACATGTCTTTGCATGTAGAGAACCCGTTTTCGCTTGGAAGGTGAGTTTTAGACCAAAAACATGACATGCGAATGCATGAAGAGAACCTGTTTTTTGCTGGGAATGAACTCTCAATGCAAAAACATTAAAAATAACTTATGTATTTGCATCTAGAGAACCCGTTTTTGGCTGGGAATGAACTTTACATGTTTTCCATTAAAAAATAATACATGCACATGCACATAGAGAACCCGTTTTGGCTGGGAATGCTCTTCCTTGGTCAAACACATGAAAAATTACTCATGTAAATGCATGAAGAGAACCCGTTTTTGCTTTGCATGTCCAATACAAGGCAAAAACGTGACATGTTTATGCATGTGAAGAGTGCGTTTTGACCTAGGGCATCATTTTTAACTAAAAACGAGGCATGTCTTCGCATGTTTTAAACCCGTTTTTGTTTGTTGGGCTTGTTTAAGTCAAAAACATTCAAAAATAACATATGTTATTGCTCTTGTAGAGTTCGTTTTGGCTGGAAATCCTCATTCATGTGCAATCCAAAACTTTGAATGCAAATGCATCTAGAGGCTGCATTTTTACTCTAGGATGCATTTCTAAGTTTTTCTATGCAAACAAATCCATGCGTTTGCATCTAGAGAACCCATTTTGCTTCCAAATGCATGTGTTCTTCATCCAAGAGCAAATTTCTTGCATTCTCGGCCCAAAATGATTGATGCAAGTGCATCATTTGTGTGTATTTTCACCAAAAATGCCCAACAAGTTTGAAACTTGGAAATGGTCAAAGATCTTTGAGTGGTTGGATGCAAACACATCTCTAGAATCCGTTTTTGGAGAAGACAAAGACATTTCAACTTCTCTTTCTCCCATTTTTGTCTCATTGGCTTCCACGGAAGTATATGTATTTGTTTTTCTCTTATTTTTCCTACAATGTTGCATTTTATGGCTCATTTGTTTCCATTTGTTCAAATGCAGCCCATGTATTATGCATTTTTGTGTTTAAATAAGTTAAAATCCTTCATTTCACCAATGCATAAAAATCATCTTACACTCAAAAAAGAAATTGCATGTGAAGATTAGTTTCAAGTTTTTGACATGTTTGAGTCAATAGCAAGAGGTTTGTTTTTTGTTTTTGTTCTTGTTTGCTTGTTTGTTGTTTGTTTTTGAAGAAAGTTGAAATCATCCCCTCAAGAATGCAAGTGCATCCATTCATGCCAATTCATCCTTCATTTTCCAACATATGTAATTGCATCTCCCAAGCCCATTACATGTAAAAAAACAAAAACAAAAAACAATTCTCCATTACATGTAATCACCTCTCAAGAGTCAGATTTTGTTAAAAGGTCACTCTTTTAAATACCAAAATTACCATTTACATATTTCCATGTGCTTCTAACTTGCATTCTTGTGCATACAAACAAAGCCCCACATTCAATCCACCTTCACACGTCTGATTTTGCCCCTTTTTGCCCACATACATGTGCTATTTGTTTCACTTCCAGCCAACATGTGTTCTATGAGTATCTAATCAATACTCTGAATGCCTTGTTCTTCGTAGATCTATCATTGCAAACCAAAGCCTAACCTTTCATGGATCAAATCTCCTCAGATGATGTATCTACCCTTTGGAATTTCCATGTTGCAGCACAGGATATGTTAGCACCATCAAAAGTCAAAGGAAAATTATGACAAAGAGCTGGCTCATACCACAGCCTCACTTGTTTCATCAACTCTTGATTAAATTTGAGATATAGAGATTGGGTATGTTGACATGATCGATTTCTTGCAAAGACTTGACAAAGTCCAGGGAATGGAAAAGCTTTTGGCAAAGCTACAAGGGGATCTGGAGAGCTGTTAAATAGTAGAAGTGGACATACCAACAATCTCAGGCAAATAGGATGCAAGGTTCTTACCAGAGATGATAACCTCTTCACTGAAGAGGAAATGATTACAAAATTGTGAACTCAGCACATATGAATGCAATCAAGGTTGAAGTCATTTCTGAAACAATGAAGATTCCAGATCTTCCTATGGTTCATGATTGTATTGCCAAATATAAGGCTTTCCTTGATAATTTCAAGGATTAATTCTCCTTTCTTCATTTTTCTGTTTTAGTTTTCATGCTTTGTAGATTGGGGAAGATAAATTGCATTCAATGCAATTACATGTCCTTATGACATGTAATCCAATAATTCTTCTCACCTAGTTTGACCGGGTCAAAGTGGTTGAGTTTCTCCCACTTTTTCCTCATTTTTCTCATTTCTTTTCCTATAAAAGGAATGCTTCTCTCATTGTAAAAACCATCTTTATTTTATCCAAGAGAACTCTGCCAAACTTCTGCAAGCATAACTGTGATTGTGTAGTACTATTTTGGAGAAAAATAAATAGAAAGAAACAATTGGAGCTGAAGATGTGACTAAGTGCAATTGTGGTGAATCAAATTGGAAGCTGTGACTGCAATTTGGTTTTACTGTCTTTTTGTTTATGTGATTCTTGTGTTTTGTTAAGAGAAAATTGAAAATTAGAAACAATCGGAGCCAAAGCTGTGACTAGGAGCGATTGTGGTAATATAAAACTAGAAGCTGTGACTGTAGGTTATATTACCATCTCATTTTCATACACTTTGTTAGAATAGTTAAAAAATCTCTACTTCTAGAAGTCTATGTTCCCCAATGGTAGAGGTGTTTCTTATAGAATAGATAAATAGGTCATAGAGGCAAGCCGGTACGCTTTTCAATCAGCCTGTGAGTTTATGTTGGTTTATCGGTATCACTATTTCCAGCTTTTTGATAGAAGTGTAGTTTAGAGATTAAAGCTTTTCCCATCACTCGTTCCTCGGGTAAGTGGATTCCTTCTTGAAAGATAAGAAGAAGGAATATTTGTAACACCCTATTTGATAATCTCTTAACTTCTTGCTTACCTTGAGTTGATCTAAGGAACGGTGAGAAGGGGGAGCCTTCCCTTTAAGGTAGGAGAGACATTGTCTCACACGCTGTGGATGGTATCACTATTTTGTAACTGGATTTTTTCCTAAAACTGTCGGTTGCAAAATATCCACCCAACAGTGTTGATAATTTGTAATTGGGGTTTCGAATTTAAATTAAATAGAATGCATTGTAATTTATCTTTGAATGGTTACTTGTATTTGAATTTGAAAATTGAAAATTAAAAGTATTGTATTCCAAATTCAACATTAAATTGCAAAAGAACTTGAAATATTTTTGAGAAATCAAAATTTGGTGTCATTTGAGGGTTGGAACCAGGCAGGCTCTTTACAGTGGTATTAGAGTGGTTTCCTTCCATCCTGTGGGGTTTGGAAATCTTGAGTTCCCACGTTTCATTTGTGAGTGATCAACAATCTCGCAGGTTATTTCAGTCATGGATAAATACAGAAAACCAAGTAAATATGGAAACCAGTTCAGCAGTGTGTCACGGTTCAAGAAACAAACAAGTGCCTTAGAAAACGAAATGGAGAAATTGAGGCAAACACAAGAAAGGCTAAAAGCACAACTTTCTGATCCAGCGACTGTTGATAGGGGAGCTAGTTTTATGGTTTCCTTCTTCAAAAAGTCTTCCTCACAAAGGATGCAGGAAGAGAAATGAGAGGCTTTCACAGGTGAGACGTCCAGAAATCTTCATGATGAGTTTTCAGCAGCTGCTGATCATTGTGGAGATGATCCTGTTCTTAGTAGGACAGCCACTAGTCCTATTTGCACACATGATGTTGGAGACTCTTTACAGGGAAATGTGGGTGTGCCTGTCTTGTTGGCAGATAGTTGTACTGAGTTTCAACATCTCAAGCCTATTAGAGTTAGTGACACAGGGTCTGATTTCTTGGACAACGGTCCTTTAAGTGATCCTATTGTTGATGTCGTGGATAGTGTGAGAGTGGAGGATGTTGTAGATACCACTATGTATTTTGACACCTTAGATGATGGTGTTATTTTTGAGGATTGGGAGGAGTATATGAGCTTTGACAACTCTGATGTTTATGACAGCAATCGTAGTATTGAGTCAGTATAGGAGACAATAGTCTTTTCCTGTATTGAGGATGTGGGCATGGAAATATTCAGTGATGACACTCATGATGGGAGTGTTACACATGAGTCAGGTGACATAGATAAATGTTGTAGTGCAGATGATTCACATGATGACATTGAGTCATATATGTAGCCAGAGTTAACAGAGGGGTCTCAATTAGACAGTGGGGACACTAGCATTGTGGATACCTCTGATGTTGAGTGTGAGAATGAGGCATGATGCAGTGAGTCTGGTCTTTTGTATCAGACATTGAGAGTTGACTCAACGTTATCATCTAATGGTGGTGGGTCCCAGGATCCGTTTTTACAGGGACTCACGGATGAGAATGGGGAAGCATATGAGTGGCAGGAGTTTGTTACAGTTAGGGCTTCCACTTCTTCAGATAAGGTGACTTCTTCGGTGACTCATGAGGATGACTCTACCTGCAGTGAGTCATGCTTGATTTATCAAATCCTAGGGGAGGATTCTGAGTTGTTAGTGAGTGAGGATGGTTCCTAGGATCTGTATTGTCATGTGGCTACAAAGGACGAGGTAGTAGAGGATTGTGATGAGTCAGATTCAGCAGCAACTTCCTCCGGGGTAGATGAGGATGAGTCCAATGTCAGTACTTAGTTGGTAGATGTGTGCTCAGATGACAGTACACAGAGATATGGTGATCTTTAGACGAGTTTGTTGGATACAGCTTCCTTCCATAGTGTGGACAGTGTAGTTCAGATTGTACATAGGAGGTCCGTTGTGCAGAGTCATCATGTGACTAGCCAGTTGAGAGTCAGTGAGAAGGACATTACTTCTACTCTCGAACATTTCGATGTTGTTCGTCACCTGTTGGAAGTAAACATATGGGGTGTTCCTATGGCAGTTGAGCATGGCGGTGCTTACCTTTCCCTGACAGAGATTCATTCTTTGCGGGAGGCTATCAGGATTTTGAGACAAAACTCTTTATAGATGGTAACCGACCGAGATCACCTAGTTGAGTGGGGAAGTACGGCATATGAGGCGCTGATGGACAAAGAGAAAGAGGCGAGTGAGCTTACTCAGGAGCTCACAACGACTTCTGAGGCTTTAGAGGGCACTCAGTGGGCTCTTCAGGAGTCGTAGTTGCATTTGCAAGAGGTGACTATGGAGTTGGAGTGGATTTAGTCTTTTCCAGCCATAGATCCAGTTCAGTTGCATATAGTATTGTTTGGTGGTGAGTCAACTTTCACAGTTAGCAGTGATGAATGTGTTGGGGACACGATTACGTCCATCCTTGAGACAGATGTAGTAGATACAGTTGGGGTGAGTGCATCAATGGAGGACAACAGAGAAAGTTTTGTGGTATCAGGTTCTCCAGTTGTTAGCACAATGACAAATGATACAGAGCAGATTGTTGAGAGTCCCGAGATAGCAGGAGCGGATTCGCTAGTGAGTAGTGTGCCAGTTTCTGACACTACTCTCGATGTTTCACACGACATGGACAAAGTATCTGAAGGTCCCAACCGGTGCTCACAGGGTAGGGGTGAATCAACACCCACTAAAATTGTAGTACTAAATCTGATATATTCTAGCCAAGACTGTAAGCAGAATAGATTCTATCACAGAAATAGAAAAAAACAATCCAACAGTAAACAACACCGAATTTATCATGTGGAAACCCAAATCGAGAGAAAACCACGGTGTGAGGAAAGCTCACAAATTTTGCACTGTTCTGAAATGCGCCCTGTAAGAAGCCTTCCTTGTTAAAGGATTACAAACGCACTATTAGATGCGAACTGGTTAAGGGATTTTAGAAAATAAAGCCTGTTAGAACCTATCTGGTTAGAGAACTTAGAACGCCTAAACGGATGTCACCCGGTTAAGGGATGTAATACAAGGGACCTCTTAATGTCCACCCAAAATGTTGGGATTTTTCTATTGCAGTTGTTAGAGAGCAATAGAGATTTTGATGTTTTAATGATGGCTTTACTGAGCCTCATAAGATCGTTGTTCTTCTTCAATTGAGAATCATCACCGGTCACTGCAGGTATGTTCTCCTTGGTTGTTGTGCTTCTTTGCACACTCTTCTTCTCTTCACCTTTTCGTAGCTTCTTTCAACTTACAGGTTCACTCTTTTATTTGGCAGAATGAAAGCAAACAATATTCTTCACAGGAAGAGGAATAGATAAATTTTTTGCCCTTTCTTCTTTTTACATGCACGACCTGTTTAAAGGTTACCTTCGGGTCCATCACCTAGTGGAGTCTCAGTTCACTAAGGAAACATCCGATGCATGCCATGTGCTTTTTCTGCTTTATGAAGGAAAAGACAAATGCGTGTCACAAGCTTTCCTTCACTAGAGTTTTCTATATGTTTTAATGCTACAAACTCAGGCATTAAAACCCTCAATTGCGCCTTGCACCGATCGTCTTGATAACACAAAGTCTTCCGGATTTTGTGCAACAAATCTCGGTCAAAGAGTCAAACAACTGTTTGTCGACTGTGACTTTCCCCGATTCATTAGTCGTGATGAAATCTTCACTGATCGGTTTAAAACCTTAGGTTGTGCATAGGTAAGAACCTTAGCCTATCACCATCCCTTCCACTGGCTGTATCGGTTGCACCCTTTCCTCGGTTTGTGTTACCAGTTATTTGTGCTTATTATTATCAGTTGTACCTGCCCTATCCTTGCTTCCTGACTGAACAACAATGTGGACCTTCCTAGTCACAACTGACAAACTTCTTTGCCAATCAATGACGAAACCAGTTTGCCATGTACCGGTTACATTCCTTACCGATTAATGCCAACAGTATCATTTGGTTTTGAGGCTAGTTCTCATGATGATTTGTTTCCTGTTGCTGAAAGAAAATCTATTTCTTCTCACACAGTTGATAGCAGTAGGCAGTTGACAGTGCCACAGTTTCTGAGGGATTTGTTGTGGATATTAGGGGAGCAGGTTGATGTCGCTTCTTATAATTTCTATTGCATAGAGTCGTTTATGGAGTACTTGCTTGAGAGTCCGGTTTTGTGGGAGAGACCCTTCAGGACTTCTAAGGGTACGCTCATTCGGGGTTCTCACGGTATTCATCTTTTAGTGTGAAAGATTGTAAATACTTTGACTACAATGCTTCCTCATAGGGATTTTGTGGTTGGGTTAGCTGAGCGGGTTACTCGAGACCCTGCCCAATGAGTTGTTCAAAGTCAGAGACTGGAGCCCTCTCTTGAGTCTTAGATGGATTTTGATGAGCCTCTGATAGGGATTAGGGCATTTCACCATGATTACACAGTGAGGAGTGCTCATCACTTCTCTTTTGACCCACCAGTTCAGGACTTGTTTGCGCGTCGGTGTGGGTTGGCTCTAGGGTTATATCATCCTTTTTGGATGGGTTTTCTCCATCTGTAGTTGATGAGGTTGGTTATTGCAAGTTAGCAGGAGGTGACTTGCAAGGTCAGTACATCCAGGATGGTTTTCCAATGGACGGATATTTGGATTACAATAGTACATAGGGCAGATTGGCAGGGTGTGCAGGTAGCTCTGGTTTGTCAAATGGTTTTGGACATCCATTTTTCTTTGTTTTGGATGGTTGTGAGTTTCATCTCCATTGGGATCCAGGTAGTGATAGGTTTCACACTATGGGTTGTGTGGGTCACTATGGTTGGCATGGTGACAGTGTGTTCGGGTTTGCTCAGTGGATGATGATTTCTCCACAAGACTTTGTAGGTGATTACAGGGATATTACTCCATTCTATCCTTAGGATTCCGGTCGACTTCTCTGTTTTGTTTTTTTGAGATTGTATGGGGACAAGCAATTTCAGAGAGGGAGGACTGTAATGTCCCCATTTTGAGCGAGCATTGGAGTCAGTGGATTTAGCCTATCATTGGTTCCTTGTAGGCTAATACCGGTGATTAGAGGATCCTATTGTGGGTTTTGGCCCCATTTTGAGGGACTTACTATTTTTAGTAAGTCAACATATGGTTCTACTGAGCTCGGTTGATTTAGAGATATATGATGCTCTCAGATTTCATTTCCAGCTTCCGGTTTGGACTCCAAGATTCTTGGAGGGAACATCTATTTTTAGTAAGTCACCTCGTCTAGTTCATTCATCATCTTTCATCATTAGGATCACTTTTATGTTGTCAGATTTTGATTCTGATGCTTCCTCAACTGTTTTCGCAAGATGGGTGAGTTATGATTATTATTTAATTAAATCGGCTAAGGTTGTCATTTTTATTGGGAATGTATTTTGGGCATCTTAGTGTTATAGCTCGTTGGAACTGGGTTGGGAAGTTTTAAATCCTGAGCTCATAAAACATGGACCCTATGTGTGAGAATGTGGTTATTTTAGTGAAAGGGTCTTTTTTTTCATCATTAAAGTGAAAAGAAATATAATAGTTTATTATATTTCTTAGTTGCCGATTCGGTTTCGAGGACGGATTGAGGTTCGAGAATCCGGTTCGTGGATTCATAAGGATTCGTGAGTATATGTATATTATATATCCAAAAGTATATGAGAAATATACATATTTCTAAAACTAAATCATTTCATACTATGAATCTATGAAGCTTGATCATTGATCAATGCAAAATGTCAAAGATAAACATTAAAAATTCAAATAGCATACTTGATCATTGATCTATGATTCTATGTTGACAATTCTAAAGAAAATCAGCACATTGAATTATTGAATTACAAAATGACAATTCAAAATATTGTTCATTAAAGTTTGAGACATGATTCAATGTTCAATGCTTCATCGATCATGAAAGACTAAAGTTTTCCTTTCATCAAAGTTTCAAACAGCAAATGGATTATCAAAAAAATCTGGATCAATGGGGTCTCCAGTAGCTACAAGTGGTTGATCAAAATCATCATTAATGGAACCCAAATAGGTTCCACTAGCACTAGAGGGTATTGTCTCATCATGATCATCCTGATCATCATCATCCACATCAGCCAAAGTGGCTCTAGCAAGATCCCGAATGGTCATATCTAGGTCAGCAGACTCGAGTGCTGCATCCCGAAGCTTCTCTAGCCCCTTCTTGTACTTTGGATCCTTCCATGACAGGAGACGCAAGTTGTTGTGAACATACACCAAATCTTTTGCTTTTTTTGCAGCCAGCTAGTTACGCTTGACTGAGTGGATAAAGGAGTAAGTACTCCAATTCCGCTCAGCGGCAAAAGAGCTCGCAACCTAGAGAGAAAACCAATAAAATTTAAAAAATATAAGATAAATTCAGGAGTGTTAAGTATTAAATTCTACAATGCAAGTGACAAAAAAAAAGAAAAATAAAGTTAAACCTTAAAAACTTGTGATAGAATCTTAATTGCAAGAGGTTGGAGGTATAAATAATCTTGCCCATGAAGGTACCACCATGTAATAGCATCCATTTTGCTTTCGTCATTGATAGTAGTAGGGTGGAGATCTCTTCCTGAGATAAATGATCCAAATTCTCTCCTAACACTTACCCCAATATTTGGATCGCAAAAGATTTTATCAAATGCCCTCTTATAGCCATTGGCAACCTCAGCATCTCTATATGGTGCCACTCTACCTGGAATAGCAAGTACTTCTGCGCTATAGTACCTGGGAGAAAGAGCATATGCTAGGAGGTGCAAAGGTGTGGTCATCTTGTTCCAACGATGAAGAACCATTGCTCCCGCCTTTTTGTATAAGGTGTCCTCAGGATGATTCTCTCTCCTATGTATGACCTGGGATATCAAATGATGTTCATCTAAGTTATCATTATGTCAATTTTGAATTTAAATAACTCTCAATAAACAAAGATAAAGGAATGTATTAAATTTATAACTTACCATTTTTATCTTCTCCAACATTGTGTCCATGCTATCATAGATATCCCCCAAGCATGGTTCATCAGTGTCGGCAAATCAAAGCATAGACATGATGGGATCAGTGAATTCCAACACATACTCCACACAAGTCCACCAATCATCATCTAATACTAATGCCTTCACCTTTTGGGCCCTCACTATATTGGACTGCTTCCAGATGCTCCATTGGTTACTAATAACCATTTGTGATAAGGCCTCCTTCACCTTGACAAGACGTCTCAACACAATTGTGTGAGAGGAAAACCGGGTTTCAACCACCTAAAACATGTTAGTAGAAAGTTAAAACATGACATAAAAATTATAAAATGATAAATGAAACTAAATAAATTATAAATTAAATTTTAAAATTTACCTTCAAGAATTCCAATTTTGAGTAAGTTCTGAAAATTGCTTGTGACATATGGTGATTTGTCACAAACATTTGAATCTCCTCACCCTCCTCATACACCTGTTTCACCCATTCTATTTCGGTGTCAATTGCCTTCATCACTAGATTGAGAGAATGGACGGTGCACGGTGTCCAAAAGATGTGATCATATCTAGCCTCTACCAAAGCACCTGTAGCCTTGCAAACTTTTGCATTGTCCGTAATTACGTGGACAACATTGTGATGACCCACGAACTCTATGGAATCAATGAGAATCTAGGCAATGAACTCTGCATTTTTTACTTCACCTTCACAATCAACCGCCTTCAAAAACATTGATGCCTTGGGGGATACAACAATTACATTAATTAAAGGACGGTTTTTGCAATCTTTCCATCCATCTAAAACAATAGAAACACCCATTTGAACCCAAGAATCTCTTATTGGTTTTAGTAGGGTCTCTACATTTTTTCTCTCATTTTGTAATATAGTGGTGCGTAACTTTTCATATCTAGGGCCACGATAACCAGAAGGTGTTTCATTTATTCCTTCACACATCTCCCTAAAATAAAGTGATCTCACAGAGTTGAATGGAACACCATTTGCAAAGAGGCAACGTCCAACTTTGAGATCAGCAATATCTCTTAACTCATTTTGAAATGCCCTATCTAATGGGCCTCTCTTGCGGGGGGTGTTGTGTGGTTGTTCTACATCTTCATCCCTACAAGGCATAGGCAAGAATGGATGTGATCTAGAGCTTAGTTGAGTGGGTGGCTGCATTGTTTTCTGTTTCCCGATATAAGCACCTTGTTTCCCTTTTGCAACTGTTCTGTCAAGTTCTTCTTGTTCTTTTACCAAAGCTGCTATTTGTGCAGCTGGCAATCCCTTCTTATCTCGCCCCTCACACATGTTAATCGCTTGACCCCCAGGGCCTAAAAGATGAAATTTTACTCGGAAGTAGGAGCTTCTATATTGTGTTTTGCAAAAATTACATTTCCATATATACCCCCCACCTCCAGTACATTGAGAAATTCTTGTGGCGTGTCTCCAAAAAGGAAACCCTTTATCAATTTTAAATTTTTGAGATCCCTCCCCACCCACGGAGCCTTGACTACTCATTGTGGCAATCTATAACAAAAATGAAAAAAAAAAACTTCAAAACTTATACAAAAATTTATACAAAACTTATACTTCAAAACTTGTCAAAAAACTAGAGAATATGGTTCAAATGCATACCTTAATCACTCAAATCTGCTTCTTGGAAGGTATTTTCCACTCCACAATCAATCTCCTTCGAATACAATCACCTCACTTCAAGCTTACAAGAATGAGAGAGAATAATAGAGAGAAAAATGAGAGAGAATAATAGAGAGCAAAATGAGAAATGAAATATGTTTGGAGACTCATAAGAAGGGTGGTTTTAGGGTTATAAGCCAAAAAAACAATATAAAAATGTGTTTTTTAAGTCTTTGTTTGACTTTTTGGTCTGTTAGACCCGTGGGTCCTTAAGGACTTGTGCAGATCCTCCCGGGTTTGTGCCGGATCTGGGCAGGGTCCGTGCACGGACCTATGGATCCATCTAGATCTGCGGCCCGGCAGATCCAGATGGATCCACAGGTCCGTGGACGGACCCTACCTGGATCTGACATGGACCGGTGCGTGAATTTGGACCCGGACCCGGATCCGACCCTATATGCACGAACCTGACAACTAAGTTATATTTCAAATGTGCACATAAAGCAAAGTCTTTTTGTAAGTGAAAAGTGTGTGAGAGAAGATATCTTTTATTATAAAAACAATGCTTTGGGCAAAAACAATTCATTTGATGATATCTATTTTTTGCATTTTGTGGAGAAGTTTGTGAGTAGGGTTTGAAGAATTCTGTAGGCAGGAAGCATAGCTTTTCCTTGCAAGTTTATGTTGCACCTTGAATCAACGATAAATGCTGGTGAATTGTGGGGGTTTTGCGGCTGAACACTAGAGGCAGAGTGAGTATTAAATGATGAAGGGATTTGAATGTTTGTTGGTTGCTTCAGCAAATGGAATTGGAAAGACAGGCGTACGGCTACAGCAGCTCAGTTCAGGGTGTGATTACATTTAGAGCAGCTGCCAACTCTTTACTAAGCTGCGGCCAGTCATTGTGTGGAGTTAGATAGGAAGCCGTGGCAGTCAGGGAGTCAGATCAGCATGAAAACGTTCCAGGTTTTAATGCATTACTTTGGGAAGTGTAATGTTTAATTATCATTGTTATCTAATACTTCGTATGGTGTTGATAATTTGTAATTGGGGTTTTGAATTTAAATTAAATAGAATGCTTTGTAATTTATCTTTGAATGGTTACTTGTATTTGAATTTGAAAATTGAAAATTAAAAGTATATTACTCCAAATTCAACCTTAAATTGCAAAAGAACTTGAAATATTTTTGAGAAGTCAAAATTTGGTGTCATTTGAGGGTTAGAGCCAGGCAGGTTCTTTACAATATATTACATGATATTTTTTCTAATAATATATTGTATATTACATGTAATTTAAAAATCCCGACATGCTTTTATTTAAAGAAAAGCCTTTCCAAATAAAAAAAGAAAAAAGATAAAAAAGAAAAGGCTTTTACTTCAAAAATATTTACAATTACTTAGAGCATTAAACCATGGTGAATTTACAATTAAATTTGGTGGGGTTGTCGTTAATTTCATTAAAACGAAATTAACAACAACACTTATACTAGATTTAGCTTTGGAAACTCTTGTGGACCTGTGGTCTTTATTTGCTTGATACTTGACCATCCAACAGCAAGGGGGATACTTCTAGTAGCTTTTTGCAAATGATAAAACTTGAAATCCTTTTACTGGTAAGGAGTGTACCCATATAGTAGCACGCTCCTTTAAAAAAAATATCATCGAAAAATGGCGTCATCTTATTTAAAAACATGTGCTTGTGGCACTGATGTCCTTTTTGAAGTTTTATTTGACTTGGGACCTAGAATGACTTGGAGTGTGCTTTTTAACTTTCTCCTTTTTTAATGTTTTGAAGCTGAAAATCAGACAATTCATGACTTGAGCACTCTTTTTCACTTAATGTCCATTTGTATGTGATGTTTCAGGTTTTACATGGGCAACTCATAGTTCACTTACTACAACTTGATTCAACTCAGTAGACCAAGAATTTTTAAGTCTGCAAATACTTGAGAAAATTTGTCAATTTAAAAAATATTTTAATTTCTTATAAAAATATATAAATCTAATGCAAAATACAGTTATAAAATGTATTAAATAGATGTGGTGGGACTTGGGGGATAGCACCCCTAGCAGATCAAGGGGCAGAACATGCTAGGGGGGTCTACAATTTTCATAATTTTTAAAAATTAAAAGGCAAAAACCAATGTTTTTGAGTGTGAAAATTGCTTTTTTCCTACAGTTAGATACTGTTTTTAATGCAGTGCAAGTATAGGCTAGAAAGTTCTTGCCAAGTATAGTCATTTTAGGATTTTATTTAAAGAAAAACTAATACTATAACATTGTGGAATGAATGCGAATATTTTACATCCCTAGCTATTCTTTTGTAGGCTTGTAGGATAATAATATTCTGAACGCATGGACAAATATAGATGATTTTTTTATCCTGCATGTCACTATAAAACTTAGATATTTCAGATCCCTAAAAACAAATTAATTGACTGTTAATTTGACTCTTTGAAAATAATCCATTGAAGACAATTTATGAAGAAAATATGGAACATATGCAAATACATTAAAGATTTGGAAAAATTGAGAGAAAATCTTAATTTTTACATAAGAAGTCCTAGATTAAATTGGTTCCTATTATGAGATTGATTTTTTAGATACATTTTATGTTGTTTGAGAGCTGAGCAGAATCCCATATAGAGGGGAGTCCAAGAGAGAAAATTATTTGAAGGTGCGTGATGACCATATGATTAATTGCAAATATCAGCAAAAAGGCTTCTTGGCTGTGAACTTATCAGATGTCTAATGCCAATTTTTAAACATTTTTTCAAACAATAATCTCTTAAAAGTGACTTAGTAGTTATTTGCCCTTAGAGCTTATATTCTCTAAAGGCATACATAACTAGTTTGATTTTTATTTCCTGCAGTGGAGGAAGGAATATTTGAAATTTGAATGGTAATGTTATCACTTATCACTATCTACAGCTATTGTGAGATTACGTCTAGTATATTACTTCACAATTATAAGAAAACAATGTTATTTTATAACTAGAAATGTTTATAGGATGCAATCTATTCAACATTGAGTGTATCAAGGGTTCCTTACAAGACATTTGCATTTACATTGAAGAATAGGAATATTTAAAAATATCTCTTTTCTCACATTAGAATCCCTAGATTATTAAGGTTACCATTTTAGAGTTAAATTGTTTAAATACATTTTATTTGGTCTGCAAGCTGATCACGACCCCATTAAGGGGAGTCTACATAAAATTATTTGAAGATGCTCATTGACTATGATTAGTCACAAAATTGAGCTTATAAATCTTAGACATGAGCTCACCATCATTTGTCAAAATTATTTTGAGTTAAATTTGGCAAATAGTAACACCTAAAAATGCTCAAATATGTGTTCGACTTTAGAGCTTAAATTCCGCAATGACATGCGTAACTTGATTTCTAATTATATCATGGATGACAATATAAGAAAGAAATTTGGTTGATCACATTGTCACTATATATAGCTATTATAAAATCAGGTTAATTTTAGTATCTGAAAGTTGTAAGCAGGAAACTTTAGTCTGTACCTAAAAAATTCTATAAGATGGAAGGTTTCCAACAGTGAACGAATCAAGAGCTCGTTATTAACTGGGTTACAGCATCCATCATTTAAATAGTAGATAACCAAAGACCCCATTACAACAATGAAGAAATTTTTTTCGTTTCAATTTTTTCTTTTTAGACTTAGATGAAATATTCTTTCTGTTACTAAATACTTATTCACGATAGTTTTTGTATGTTTGTTGAAGAATTTTGTAGCATTAACAATGTGCACATAAAATCTTTGGGAATTATTACAATCCTTGTAAGCTCATTCTTGGATTCTCCTGATGACAGTGGTAGTTTTTCAAACTCATTTAAGTGAGCCTTCTCATGAGCTTGATTGCCTCACCTCATAAATGCCCGAACATAGCTATTGAAATGGCATGGCTTTATCTCTAAGTTTATAGTTACATTGTACAAACTTTTTAGGTGATGTTTCTAATTTTGTTTTAGCAATTGCATAATTTTTAGGTTCCAGTAGTTCGAAGAACTGGAGGTTTAGCTGACACGGTATTTGATGTAGATCATCAACATAACAGCGCTTACCAAGGAAATGGGTAATTCCACTCTTAACATAGAGTTTTATGATATGTTTAGAAGTTCACTGAAATTGTGTCATATTTGTTACTTGGAGAAGAAGATAGTGATGAAGTTAATGCAAGATTATGGAGTTATCGCTAAAGCTCAAACAAGGTATAGGTCGTTTGCTGTCAATAACATTTTACATGTTGCATCAGTAAGTTATAATTATCTCTCTTTCAAGCTTTGAAACATAGTAATTTATTTTTTATTTATATATTAATAGAAAGAGATGTTTATGTTTGGTTTGGTAAAAAGAGATTTGGGTTATCATCATCTATTTCTAAGTTTTAAATAGGAGGAATTTGTTTCAGATGAATCTCTTAGCAGACAGACATTTTATTTTTGCTTTGGTAAAGAGAGATTCGAAATTATGAAAACTCTTGGAGACTATCAGCTTTGATGCTGAGTATTGATATTAGTATATTCAAGGACTTATGCCTTGGAATGTTAAAAGTATTATCCATCCAAAATGCAAAAGATATTTATGTTTGTTTTAGAGGTTATAATTTTACAAAGGAAATCTATCTCGCAAGAACGGAATAAAGAAATTATATTAACTTCCTAAGATGACCTAAAGTAGGTGAGAGGGAGCAGTTAGCTTCGCTAACAAAAGAGAAGTAGTATTTTAAGAGAACCTAGTTATTGAAAGATTGTTGATTAGGTAAACCAACTTCTTTGATTGTTCTTGTTTGTTCAAATTTATATGCAAAAGCTCAAGCCCAATTTCTTTAAGCTTGAGCAATGTTTAGAGTGGGTCAACTACTCTATCTTAATGTACTTAATAATCCTTCTTTCTTATTGTAGAAAAGGGTTAGAGATCATACTAAAATACAAAGAAAATGAGGTGAAACACCAATGGAGTGGACTAGTGGTCATATGATCCAAATAATATATGAGGAACACACTTATCTATGAATAAAAGTTGAGAAATCAACAATGAGTTAACAATCACAAGTAATTTCAGATGATGAGTAAGATAGAAAACACAAGATCTTTCATTAATTGTTTCAATATATATTGTTACATGAATCCTTAAAGGATAGATGAAACATGAAATGCAGATAGGGTAATGTTATAAAAATGATTACCGTGGCTCCAAAGAGCTCGAAGGCTTCTAACAATGTAATGTCTCCATTTTGGGGTAACCTGCTAGGTCAAATGGTTTGTAAGGTTGTGCTAAGGCTTTGGACTTGTCCCATGTAGGTCCAGGGTTCAACTCTCGCCATTCATGTTCGTCCATATGTTGCATTGTTTGAGCCTGTGCAGTTGGCCCTTAGTGACTAGCCTTGTCCTAGCTTGCCTTGTTTGTCGCCCCAAAACTTGGCAAAATGTAAACTTGAGTCAAAATGTGTCGGGGTTGCTAGGATGCATTGTGGGGATACCCGAAGGTTAAATAAAATTGTTATGTGCACATTTTCAAGTTCTCTAACAGTGCTTGTGCAGTTGTCATTGACTTTTTGTGTTTGTGTCCACTTGTTTAGAGGGGTAATTTGATGTTACTAGAGAGATCAAATGGTTAAGAGGAGTTATGTGACGCTTTTAGATGTTATTTTCAACGTCTGGTTTGTGCTCCAATATTCTTGGGGGGAGCATTTATTTTTTATTTAGGTACTTAGTCAGGTCTATTTATCATCTTTCATCATCCAAATCACTTCAATGCAACCAAATTTCAATTCAGATGCATTTCGACCATTGTCTCTAATTGGGTGTATTCTTGATCTATAATTAAATAATTTCACTTAAGTTTTCATTTTAATTAAAATAATTTATCAAACACAATATTATGGCTCGTTGGAAAGAGAACAAATTTTTTTAAATGTTGAGACGCTTAAAAGTGATTTAAGTGATGCAAATGTTTAACACATAAATTAAATCAATTTTGGACTTAAAAGGCTAATCAATAATATAGTGATTTTGTTGTCGTTGATTTCAGCTTCGTGAAATCAACAATCAACCCACACAAATTTTTCGTTTGAGTCACGATCTTTGTGTTCTCTTTGCATTCTTTTGGAACATAAATTGTTTATTTTTGTAAACATTTTCATTATTTCATATTTCCATTGTTATAGGGTTAAGTTTTGATCAATATTTTTGTTTTGATTAATGTGGGTAAGCTTTTATTTAAGTTTTTTAATGTTTTTTTAATAAGGAGTTTTAGTGTCCTATTGCAAGGTCTTTTTACATGTTATATAAAATGCAATGTGCTATAAAAATCCCGACATACGTAGTGGCCGAACCTTTTGTTCCCTGTTGCATATTATTTTACATGCAGTACTTAATGTCAATTGGCCAAAAAAGTCCAAATGGCTTATGAAATCTATCTTTTAAGCAGGCATTGAATGAATGAATGAAGGAATTCTAATGATATCCACGACACCAACGGTCTAAGGGACCAAGAGAGGACCAATTAATCTATCTGCTGAAGTTTCTCCAAGTAGATCCTTTTGTTGTGGATCCTCAAAAGGAAAGTGGCCATTTTGTGTAATTTCGCCTCTTCAAAAAGTTCATTCAAGATGTTCACCTATAAGTTGTCTTCGTAATGACTACGAATATCTTCATAAGCAACACATTCCTTGATAAAATGCCACTCCGTTTCAACCATCCCTCTATTGCAAAAATTACATGTTCTTTCTTCCCACATCTCTTTGGGAACCTTCCACCTACCAATTTCGCACCGCAAATGATGACAACTAGTCCTCAGTTGAGCCATCAGGATTTTTGCCTTTCCTTTAATTGTGGAACTTAAATATTCTTTATCGCCATGATCCCATTTGGGGTTGAATTCTGACATAGTAAGCTTTTTTTCGACCTTTCTGTTTTGTCCACATGGCAGTTTTGAATTTCTCTAACACCCACTTTTTTTTCTCTATATTAGTGTTTGGGCACTCATGAAGGTTTATGTTCGATTTGTTTAACCACTTGCTATTTTGTTTCTTCCACATCTTTTTTCTCCATTGTAACTCCTCTTCTACCAGCATCCTAGGCCAGCGATGCACATCCATATTTCCCACTTTTTTTAAGTAGCATAATAAGAGAATAATTGCTGAGGCCTCATTGGAAACATACTAGCCTCCGCCAAGACAATCTCATATGGGACTGTCGACTTGACCTTGAGGTTACTAGTGATAAGATGTTTTTGGATTCTTTCTATTTGCCGCGATTTGTGACTTGACACGTTACTGCCCCAAACCTCACTCATAAAGGATAAACGGAACCACCAAGAGACCAAAGAGAGTCTTCTTGGTCTTCCAGTCCCACAACTCAACTTTCCTGCATCTATTCTAAAGAAGGTAAGAGGCCTTTCAACCCCCCTGTAATCTTATCGATTTGCATGTTTCCCAACTTAGCTTATAATGGAAATCAATTCCCAGGTACTTGTACTCTTCCACAATCTCTAAAGAGTTGCCCTCGAAAATAAAAGTATGCTGCTGGTTTTTCTTTTTCAAAGAATAGATCATGATTTTAGTCTTAGAGGCATTAACTTGCATCCCTACCTCTTGACAAAATAGCTTTAAATTTTTCAAATGCTCTCTCAATCCTTGAGCGGACTTTGCAATAAGAATAAGGTCATCAGCATACAAAAGTAGCCTCACCACATAACCTGCCAAATGTATCCCATCCCCATTGGCCTTGTTTAACCACACTTCCAATGTATCGATGTAGAGACCAAACAAAGTAGGGGATAAAGGGCACCCTTGTTTGACACCTATGTCACTCTCAAAGCATTCAAACATTCCCTCCTTAGTTTTGATTTGGGCTCTAACCCGTTCATACAACTTATAAACTGCAGTCCTTGACTCCAATGGGACCTTTAACTCTTCCATTCTATTCCACAACTTATCCATAGGAACAGTGTCAAAAGCCTTCTTAAAGTCCATGAAACAGCAAAAAGATTCTCCTCCCTGTTTCTCCCACATTTTTTCAATGAAATGTCTTAGAGTGATGCAATGATCAACGGTAGAATGCTTTGGTCTGAATCCCGCCTGTCCCTTTGCTCTTCTCTCTTATTTTTCTACGCAATTGCTGATTCTACGCTCTAGCATACTCCCAAAGAGTTTTCTAAGAAAGGGATTTACCACAATGGTACAATAATTGGAGGGATTGGTGATGTCACCACTCTTGTGAAGAGGAATAACAACACTGGTAGTCCACTCAATAGGGAAGCTGCCCTGTGTAACCCTGTTGAAGATGTCCTTGATGTGCGGAGCCAAGAGTTCCACTCCCCACTTCAAAAATTCTGCCCGCAAACCATCAATATATTTTTCCTTACCATTTGCTAGCTTCTTTATACCTAGTTTGATGTCCTCAATAGGAAATAGCTCAGCTGAAGTATTAATTATAGGTGGACTATCCTCCCCATTTGGCCTTTCATATAACAGCTTTGCATAGTCCAACAATTGAATATTTGTGATGTTATTTTCTACTTGTTTTCTCTTTTGTTGCGACTCTCTCCAAAAACCTTTAGGATTATGTTTCCCTAAAGAGATTAACTCTTTCCTTCGAGCACTCACATAAGTCTCCTTTTTGGATTTTATCAACTGTTTGTATGCGTAAGTATTTTCTTTGCTAGATTCCCCCTCTTTAAGAGATCTCTTCGCCACCTTGCATACTTTGTCATACCAAGGGTACGCCAGGTTGGGTGCATTTACAAGTCTAGACTATAGTTCCTTGAATGCCCATCAGTAGTAGCCCACATGTCTGAGAAAGGATTTTATCCCGGTCACATCCTTGGGACTTTCCATCTAGATGATGACCCCTATCTTGTCTGGGTCAGTCTTCAATCCCTCCTTGCATAGGTTGTGACCCAGTGGCTTACCCAGTGGTGCCATAAACTGACACTTCTTTGGGTTGAGCATTAGCTGTGCCCTTTGACATCTTTCCATGTACTCCTTTAGTGTTGTGAGATGAGTCTTCTTCCCACTGTATATGGACAAATTATTGATAAGGCTTTGAAGATTCCAACCGACATTTTGTCAAATATATTCAGTATTATTCTCTGAAATGTGGTGGGGGGATTGCAGAGCCCAAAGGGCACCCTGTTGTACGTGTACACTCTATCTTTGACCACAAACATGATTTTTAACTTGTCCTCCTCCACAATATTGATTGATTGTAGCCTAAGAACCTGTCCATGATGATAGAAGAATCAATATAAGTACTATGTCTGATTTAACACTTAGGTGTATGCAAAGATAATCTTGATCTATATATCTGATCTGCACTTAGTGCAATGCAATCAATGTTAAGAGTATCCCTGCTGTCTCTGCTATGGATGATGATATTTGTAAAAGGATGATCTCTGATTTGTAAGGGTTCTGATATGACAATATGGACTATTCTGCAGGTTACCACTCAATTGCGTGTAGCCTTTTCTACTATACGAGTTCAATATGCTGCATGCCTCTTCTCAATCGCTTAGAGCAATGATGTAGATCTACTGTTTCTGATTAAGGCTTCTTGAAGTATGCAGTGATCTCATCAATTTCGTTCAGAGCAAAAAGGTAATTGTTGTCTGATTTGGCTCTATGGATATGCAATATACCTAGCATTGCTCTAATAAGACCTTTGATCTATATATGAATGCTTACCTGATATATATGATTATATAGCCATTCTATATGAGCTTCAGATATGGATGCTAGCCTGATTTATTTTGTGAATTATAGCAATTTCAAAAGGCACTGTTGGTGGTATGTATCACTGGTAAATGTGCATCCCAAAAGCCAAGTCTGCTTGCTCCAGATGAGCGAATCCACAACATGAAATAAGAATTAAAGATGTCCGATGATTCTTTTGAGAATAAAATCCATTCTCCCTATATAGCTTGCAACCCAAATAGGGGCATCCTGTTATCAAAGGGACACGTCTCTCCTTAATTGCCTTTTTTGATACGCGAATCTTCTCTTTTTAGCAATCGCATCAATATTAATATTTGTTAGCTTTTTAATTTGGCGTTTAACATGCGTTGAGTGTCTGAATTGACTTTTGCGTTGAACACCATTAGGCTCGTTGATGAATTCCACATAATCTGTTCTGCGTTTGAGCAATAAGACCCTACACCCAATTTTGTCAGCACCAATAGTAGGATCTCCTCAATTCAAGATCTCCGTTTTTAATGAATATATCAATAGCTATTATGGGGGGTGTTATTATATTTTATCGCTATTATCATACTCATGATTCTGGTTGCTTATCATTCTTGTCAACACATATGTTGCCCATCGATCGCTATCTTTAAGCTTCTCATTAATCGATCTCTGTCCTCTTCTGGATAAGGAGTCGACTTCGGCACTGTCCTTCCTCCCTTAATGTTCGTCCCATCTTATTATTACATATATTATTATTTATTAATTCATATAATTAGTAACAGATAATGATATATTCATTTAAATCATTTAAATGTGTTTATATTATTTATTAATAATATATATTTATTAATTGTCATCCATATGATTATTTTCTATAACTATCATTGATTAGTGAAACTATTATATATGTCAATATTTCATTATTATTAATTTCTATATTTATTATTATTTATTATATGTAATTACAATTTTTATATTATTATTATCATTATTATTTATATATTATTATATCATTAGTTTCAAATAAATATAATTATATTAACATTTAAATAACATATTATTATATTGAGCATAAATTATATATTATTTCTTTTATTAATAATTTTTATTTAATAAAATTCTATTGTTTCATTATTATTTATTATTAAATCATATTTCAAAATGGGGACATCACAATCCACCCTTCCTCAAAATTGCTTGTCCTCAAGCAATGGCAAATTGATGTGAATGGCTTCTATTAGATAATTTGGATATTGATTAATAAATTCATGTCTTGGGTTCACTCTGAATATTCTCTCGTTCTAGTATACTTGCACACGGAACAAAACTTGGAAATATAAAGTAATATATGACGATATAAAATTGACAAGCACACATTTGAATTCATGAAGACACGAAGCATACACGAAGTATACACATTTCTGCATATAGACACGAAGCATACACGATGTAGACACATAATACACATATTCTTTATTATACCCTACAATTTACAATTTGCAATGAGCTAGGGTTAGGGAAATGGTTTACAAAATTTACTTCATTATGCTTTTGATTGTGAACCCTGCAACCACAAAGTGAACATAAGTACATACATATGTATATATAAGCTTCAAAGTAAACTTAAGTCAGGATAAGTTAGTCCAAGCCAATCCCATACTAAGCCCAAGAGTGGAACTTTGGCCCCCTTGGCCTCGGTGGCAGGTGTTAGGCATCCACGTGAGGTGGTCTACTTAGCAGAATACTTGTCTTGCTTATCTATTTATACTTCATCTCCTTTGTCTAAAAAATCAAAGAGATTCTTGTGAAAGGGTGCTCTTACTGTCTTTCCCTTAACTAGTACTGCAATAAGGTGCCCTAGAAGGCCTCCCTTGATTGCAAACTCCATAGGAAAGCTATTTGCAGTAGGGTGCCCTTACTAGCTTTCCCTTAACTAGTACTACAATAGGGTGTCCTAGCAGTTCTCCCTTGATTGTATACTCCATAGGAAAGTGACTTGCGATAGGATGTCTTTATAGCCTTCTCCTTAACTAGTACTACAATAGGGTGTCCTAGCAGTTCTCCCTTGATTGTAGACTCCATAGGAAAGATACTTGCAATAGGATGTCTTTATAGCCTTTACCTTAACTAGTACTGCAATAGGGTGTCCTAGCAGTTCTCCCTTGATTGTAGACTCCGTAGGAATGCTATTTGCAATCCCTAATTCATCTCTTAAATAATCAAAATTACATTATTATTAATTATTAAGTTACCGATTAAGACAAACTTACAAATTGTTTGTTATAACTAGTGTTGAACTTCCTTGAAGCTCCATTGGCTTTCTCCTTCATTCATTAATTGAATGTTGTTGAGGTTCCCTGATCATATTTTATTTTCTTAGATGGTGTCCCTTCTATTTCGGGATCAAGTGTTGCCTCTATTCTATGAACTTGACTCCTTTTTCGGCACTTATGCCCTGGTTCGCATGATTCCTTGCATCTGAAACATAACTTCTTCATTCCTTAAGTCATCTCTTTGTTTTTGAGCTTTCTCATCTTGGCATACATGTCCACTCTCAAAGTCCACATTGCAGTCAAAGATTTTTCTTTTTGGGAATTCTTGCTTGTGCATTTCATCCCTACCATGGAATTGTTTTCTATGGTTACTTGAGGGTCTACTAATTGTTGATGAAACTTCTAGTCTCAAAGTTGTTTCAAGGGTGTCGTTAAGAGATGTGGGTTTGAGAGCACTAACCAAACCTCTTAGTGAATCTTTTAATCCTTCCACGAACAAGTAAGTCTGTCGTCATCTACCCCTAAAACTCGAACTGAGAGTTTCAGGAATTCGGCGATATAACCTTCGATTGATCCTTGTTGCTTGATTTGAGTCATCTTTTTAAAGTCTTCTTGGGGGTGTCTTCTATCAAATCTTTAAAGTCTTCTATCAAATCTTTTAATAAGCCTTTGTTCAAATTCTTCATAGGTTGTGACGTTTTGATGGCCCTGGGTGTGGATTCTATGGTACCACCATTTGTGTGCTATGCCCTCTAAGTGGAGACTAGCAAATTGGAGTGCATCCTCCTCTGTCATCGAGCTAAGGGTGAGGTAAGTGTTTAATTTTTGCAGCGAACCATGTGCTGTGATTTTTCTGGACCCATCAGAATTTGGAAGGGTTATTTTGTTTACTTTATGTTTTAAATCCTTGTTTGGGTTTAACCTTGCCCTTCTTGGTGCTTCTTGTTTTTGACCCTCACATAATTTTCTAAATCGTATAAGTTCTCTGATTTCTGGTTCCAAACTAGCGTAGGCTCTAGCATTATCCACGGTGCTATTATTGGGTTGTTGAATTCCTTCTTCCCCTCTCAAGATTTCTTCTCTATGTAGAAAAGGGGGTTTGAGTACCCTAGAGGATGAAGACCTGTTATGGTTCTTTGAGTGATTTGAACTTACGTCCTGCCCATTCGTGGAAGTATTTTTGAGATTGTCAATTGAGTTCCCCATATTTTGCAGTGCTTGGAGGAGTGCTTCGTTTGTTTGATTTGCTTGTTCCATGAATGCCCTCATTTCATTGGGTAATTGTTCGTTCATCTTGTTTTTATTTCCTTTCTTTTGATATGTTTGCATGTACGTTCCACATAGGATGGCAAGATTATGCTCTGATACCACTTGTAATGTCCCCTTAAGTAAAAGCTTAGGAAATAGGGACAATTAACTTACAATATTCAATTGAAAGAGACTTCTTTTGAATAAGCCTCTAATAACACTAAAAATGATGATGATTAATACTACTCAATGCAAGAATAATAGATTATGATTCACAATCGATACCACTTATAATACAATGATAGAAGAATCAATATCAGTACTATTTCTGATTTAACACTTAGGTGTATGCAAAGATGATCTTGATCTATATATCTGATCTGCACTTAGTGCAATGCAATCAATGTTAAGAGTATCCCTGCTGTCTCTGCTATGGATGATGATATCTGTGAAAGGATGATCTCTGATTTGTAAGGGTGGAGTTTACTCTGCTATTCCTGATATGACAGTATGGACTATGCTGCAGGTTACCACTCAATTGCGTGTAGCCTTTTCTGCTATACCATGTCAATATGCTGCATGCCTCTTCTCAATCACTTATAGCAATGATGTAGATGTTCTTTTTCTGATTAAGGCTTCTTGAAGTATGCAGTGATCTCGTCAATTTCGCTTATAGCAAATGGGTAATTACTGTCCAATTTGGCTCTATGGATATGCAATATACCTAGCATTGCTCTAATAAGACCTTCAATCTATATATGAATGCTTACCTGATATATATGATTATGTAGCCATTCTATATGAGCTTCAGATATGGATGCTAGCCTGATTTATTTTGTGAATTATAGCAAATTCAAAAGGCACTGTTGATGATATGTATCACTGGTAAATGTGCATCCCAAAAGCCAAGTCTGCTTGCTCCAGATGAGCGAATCCACAAAGGATGAAATAAGAATTAAAGATGTCCGATGATTCTTTTGAGAATAAAATCCATTCTCCCTATATAGCTTGCAACCCAAATAGTGTAATCCTGTTATCAAAGGGACGTGTCTCTCCTTAATTGCCTTTTTTGATACGCGAATCTTCCCTTTTTAGCAATCACGTCAGTAGTAATATTTGTTAGCTTTTTAATTTGGTGTTTAACATGCGTTGAGTGTCTTGATTGACTTTTGTGTTCAACACCATCAGACTTGATGAATTCCACATAATCTGTTCTGCGTTTGAGCAATAAGACCTGACACCCAATTCTATTAGGGCCAATAGTAGGATCTCCTCGATTCAAGATCTCGATCTCTGATGAATATATCAATAGCTATTATGGGGGGTGTTAGTATATTTTATCGCTATTATGGGGGGTGTTAGTATATTTTATCACTATTATCATACTCATGATTCCGGTTGCTTATCATTCTTGTCAACATTGTATGTTGCCCATCGTTCGCTATCTTTAAGCTTCTCATTGATCGATCTTTGTCCTCTTATGCATAAGAAGTCGACTTCGGCACTGTCCTTCCTCCCTTAATGTTCATCCCATCTTATTATCAAATATATTATTATTTATTAATTCATATAATTACTAACATATGATTATATATTCATTTAAATCATTTAAATATGTGTTTATATTATTTATTAATAACATATATTTATTAATTGTCAACCATATGATTATTTACTATAACTATCATTGATTAGTGAAACTATTATAATTATACTATTATATATGTCAATATTTCATTATTATTAATTTCTATATTTATTATATGTAATTAAGATTTTTATATTATTATTATCATTATTATTTATTATATAATGATATTTATATATAAAATGATATTAACATTTAAATAACATATTATTATATTGAGCATATAATTTTTATTTAATAAAATTCTATTGTTTCATTATTATTTATTATTAAATCATATTTCAATACAGACATCGCAGTCTTGAGTACGGGGTTCCAGTCAAGCCCGACCAAAATGACCTTCGAATTCTTTTCCTCTCTCAAGTTTACCTTCTATATGTTCGGTTCTTCATACTTAACTACCTTGTCCCTCTCGAACCGATGGGCCAGTGTGTCATCCACCCTTGCCATGCCTTCCTTGTGCTCGCCGTACTCGAAGGAAAAGTGTCACTCTTTGGCCCTACTTCCTCAATTCCCAACATATTGTAGTCCGAATGGAAGACTTCATAGTCTTTCATTTACCAATGAAACAACTCGCTGAGGGAACTAGTTTCATCTTGTGAACAATTTCCCAGTTCTAGTATTTCCTTGTTGTTTGGTTGCATTCCTCCTTCCATGTCAAACTCTGAGCCTTCAAATTCTAAGCCAAATGCCAGTTCCTGGTTGACTGCCCGGTTCCGCAAGTCAATTACATATTTCCTTCCATTACTCTCGATAGAGAGTGTGTTCTTCCAGTTGTGGTTCGCATTCACCGTGATCAACCAGCCCCTTCCAAGGAGGGCATCGTATGCATTCTTCTCCAACAAGATGACCACGAAGTCCAAGAAAAATTGTTGGGTACAAATGTATTGGCTAAAATTTTTGTAAGTCATCGTGACCACAACTTACAAAATTTACTTTAGGCAACGTCTCATGAGATTTCTCTCCTCTTTCAGTAATAGAGGAGGATCCCTTCTTACTATAGGTCGCTTGAACAGGAACCTAACTGAAATTACAAAAGGGGCAGTTCTCTTAATCAATTCCTCTTTTTATAGGAATGATTTGCAAAAAACTACAACTTCAAATTTAACAAAAAGGGCCTATTGCTACTATAATACCGGTGAGTTAGGTGTTGACATAAGAACAACACCGAGACAACAATCTACTTATATATTTGTGAAATAGAAACAAGAACCTAAAGTCTCTTGCGCTTATTTGGAATGAAGATTCAATAATCAGAATAATCAGTAAGGCTCAAAGTCTCTTACTGGATACTCTCAAACTTAATAAAAATACTTACAACTGAAGCCCAAATTCTTTTAGTTCTAAGTAATTGCAATCACTACTAACTATAACAATTTGTCCTCCTACAGCACAAAGTCTTCAAAAGTTCAAATTGACTCTGAATAAAATAGGCAGCTCAAAGTTTGTACGATTGAATTCAAATCCCTCTTGAACAAAGCATTAAAACTCATGATCAATTAAAGAAAATGTCGTCACATAATAGTTTGGATCAGCACAAAGTCTCAAAACAACCTACCACTTTTATTGAAAGCAATTCAGATTTACATCTAAGCTCAAAGTCTTAGAATGCATATACAAACTAGCAGAATTTTTTTGCCTTGCTAAAAGATCATTATTTACAATGAGCTCCCTCCTTTATATAGGAAGAGAGAGAAAAAGGTGGAGACAAAGGGGGAAACCCTCAACCACCTTGACTAATTCACTAATTAACTTTGACTTATTCAATGTTACAAGGCCTAAAGCACTTGTGATGCGATTACATGTTACAACTTTGTAGGTGATACTATCAGGTGCAATTACATCTTGTTTTCACAATCACATGTAATTTGTCAATTACATAATGAAAATAAACTAAGTGTCTGACAAGACACGACATCTATTACACCATCCTTTGTTGGTCTTCATGCTGCTACAAGATACCCAATGATTGATGTGTTTTGGTTTGATGAAAGCATCTCGAACTAGAATATGAACCTACATCCTTGACTGTTATGTATTGATGGCATCAACATATCACCCGCTTGAAATCAGTCTTGAAAGATTTCTATGCTGTCATCATTCCATTTTTCACCTCTGAGCATGGGAAGATTTCTCTCTTGTAAGAAGAGTTTCTAGGTCCCATTACATGACATTTTGGAAAGTATTTTCTGCCCACAAACGGGTTTTAGAAGTCCATTTACAGCTTTGAAAAGGGAGTCAAAAGTGCATGTAAAACACTTAGAGGTGGGCTTTTTGGCTCACATTACATAATAGGGGGCAACCTTGCTCTTCTTATGTAAGACATGCTTATGGATGGGATTTTTATGCCCGACTGCATATGAGTGTTCAGAGCTTCTTCACGAGAGGGGAAATACTTGTATCTCTTGTTGAATCATTTTGGGAAGAACTTGTATCTCTTCTTGAATCATTATGGGAAGAACTTGTATTGTTGTGAGAACAATACATTCAAACTTTTGAAGCCAAAAATCTTCATTTGGATTACCAAAGCTCTCCTTCCAAGATTACAAAAATCTGAAAATGATTTTTAAAAACAAAAATGTATACACAAAAAAACAATAAAACAAAAGAAGCCCTACATAAAGTCATAACGGGATTTCAATAGGCATTTACACATAAAGATATGTTTCAATGAATATGCAAAGTGTGCTAAAGTCACCACCCAAGTGATAACAGGCTGTTTAAGTCTATTTACTGTAATGACTTTTTAAATTTAAAACACATGCAATCCCTCTAAAAATCGCCACCTTTGGTTTAGACCAATTTCAACAAGTGAAACGCATGTATTTAGGGGATATAAAGTCATGCAAATCACTCTAAAATCACCACTATGGGTGTAGAGGTCTTTTTCTTTGCCAAATGCATGCATAAACAATGTGCAAAGGCTTCTAAAATTGCCACCAATAACTAATGATGGGCTGTTTTGGTCCATTTACATGTGTTTTTAACTTTGTTTTAAATACATGTAATTGCATTTAAAATCGCCATTATTGATTTGTAATGGACTTTAAAACAAAACGCATGTTTAAACACATTTTAAGATATGCAAGACACAAAAATCACCGCCTTTGCACATGATTTAATTTTGAACACTTATGGGCTTCTCATGTGTAATTGCAAGTAAATTTTAAAAGAGAAAATATGTAATAAGAGTTTAAAAACCCACTATTACATTAAAAACTCATTAAAATTTCATATACTCAATGCGAATATATAAAAATGGAATTTTATTTCTATTTTACATGCAAATACATCCATAGTGTTATGCAATGATCGATGAAAAGTCCACTTTGGCATGATTTTTAATTAAAGAATAAAAAAGATATGCAGTCAAGCCTAAAAAGCCCACCTGCTAATCACTTAATTCTTCAATATCTTTTGATAGACAACTCTGATTGAGGCCTGCAATAGCTCAAAACCAGCGGAATTGAAAATGCCACAATCCTAGCGCAAAAACAAAGCCAAAATCAAACAAATCAACTAAGAGATTGCCTTAGAGAGTTTAAGCTATGAAATTTTCCGTACGGTTGCCCCAATTTTGCGAATACAAAATTGAGGACAACAGTTGGCTCTGACTAGGGAATGCAGCTCGTTTGTTCTTAGAAACGAGGAATGTAGAATTGAGAATCTCCAAGTGCCTTAGTATCCATTGGGATACAGAGTCAAGCATAAAACAGTCAAAAAATAAAATAAAAAATGACACGACTGATGCAAAGCAAAACCTAGTTAAAACATAACAAATTGTGCAAGTGCGCTTATTAAAAACAAAGAAAACCTATCTAATGAAAACTAGCTGACAATGCAATCTTTTAGATGAAACCATTTACCAGCTCAGCAAAATAGCTGCCTTTGTTCAGCAGCTTGCAGTATCTTGCATGTTCACATGCAACTTTGTATAGGTGAACCACGAGCAATTGGAATAATGATACCAATGCCTGATGCAACACCTCTTGGAAGAGATGAACAAATTCACCTTCTCGAGATGAACCATATGTACTGCTGCTCCAAAGTAGGTCCATGAATTTTGTAATGTCCCCATTTTTTGCAAGTCATTGATCTGATGGTGCCAGGTCATTATTGTGATCCTCGTGGTCTGGCGAGGTGTTTAGAGGGTCTTTGTTGTGAACTTACTATTTATAGTAAGTCAATGGATAGTTCCGATGAGCTCAGATGAGTTAGAGGAGTTGAGTGATGCTCTCGGTTTTCATTTCTGGCTTCTGGTTTGGGCTCCAAGAATCTTGGAGAGAGCGTCTATTTTTAGTAAGTCACCCCGTCAAGTTCATTTATCATCTTTCATCATCTGGATCAATCCTGTGCAAACAGATTTCGATTTGGACGATTCTTCAGTTGTTTTCACAAGACGGGTGGTTTATTATTATTATTTAATTAAATTTGCTAAGGTTGCCATTTTTGTTGGTATTATAGCTGGATACCTTAGTGTTATAGCTCGTTGGAACTAGGATGAAAAGTTTTAAATCTTGGGCACAAGAAACAGGGACCTTGCGTGTCATAATTTCATGATTTTGGTGAAAAGGCTTTTTTGGAGCCAAATGAACTAATAAATTATATTATTCAATATGTGCCTAAGTATAAAAAGTGTGTGAGAGAAGACACTTTTGAATTATAAAAGCAATGCTTTGTGAAAGGAAAATCATCCATTGTTCATTTTGATAAAAATTATTATGAAGTTTTTTGTTGAGAGCTTTCAACAAGGGTTTGAGGACTGATTCCTCTCTGCTGCACTTTGAATCATTCCTGTGGTGGTGAATTGTGCATTTGATTCTACTGAAGAAATTATGATAATTCATAGCTGCGAATTGATGCTGATGTATATCAGTTTGGTCCAAGAATAAATTGAATTCATTACTTCTACAACTGGGTTCGATTTTCTCTTATCTGGATGTCATTGCTGAGTAAGGGAGGCTGATGTATCTCCTTATGATTGTTACATTGACTGTACGGCTACCTACCAATAAATACAGGCTGCATTAATTATTTTGGAAGCTGCGTTTCAATTTCAGAGAGCCACTTTCTGATTTCAAACAGCTATGTGGAGTCCTTTCTTGCTTGCGAGTTCTTCCTAGGAGGCAGCGTTTTGATTCCTTGAGCTGCGAAATTCTTCCTAGGGCTGCATGATAACACCTGGAGTTTATTCATCATTCAACACGCATACTTTTCTTGCCAGGTGCCATTTTTTGATGGAATTAATTTTCAAAATTTGAATTTACAAATTCTTTGTACATTCATACCTGTGAGTTTAATTTATAAATGGATTATTTGAAATTTATGATATTATAATTGTGAAGAAATATCCAAGTTATATATTTTCCTTGATAAAATTATGTGGAAGTGTTATCTATTTCAAATAATTGAATTTCTTGGAGCCAAGAGCCAGTCAGACTCTTTACAAATTCAAACTATTCCTCCTGAACTGCAAATGCTTGTTTAGCCTCTTCTTCAATTGTATCTTCATGCTCAGGTACAAGTGGAATTTTAATGATTTTCCATTGGCTTCCAACCAAGCAAGATGTCTGATGGGACATCCCCTTAACCGAAGAAATTCTGAATTCTTCTTGCCGACTACTGCAACTTGAGTAACTAGTTCATTAACCACCATTACCTCAGGTTGATCAAAATGGGTTGCCTCATTTCTTCCTTCTACATCATGCTGGTTACAAATTTCAGACATAAGATAATTGGCTTCAATATTTGAACAAAATTCCCCTATGATGTTCATGATAAGACACTCATCAAGTTCTGGGGTAGATCTTTCATGCAATATTCGTTCAAGTTCATGACCTTGAAACGAAGATGCACTATTTTCAGCTTGACTGAGACCTACATGCATATCCATCATTTCACGTCTAGTGACATGATTCTCTTCATTTGCTTGATTACTAGAAGAATGATTGTCATCTTTATACTTTTCATCAACGGCTTTCTGAGACCACGTGAACTAGAAATAAGAGTCGCTATCTATATTTGCTTCCTTTTCTTGGAAGAGTATAGCAAGATCACTATCCTTGGATTCAGGATGCTTCACTGTTGCCTTCACTAGTGCCTCAATAGAAAGCTTTTGTGGTGATGAAGCTAACTTATGTTGATTCCCACCGGTAGGACTACGAGCAACAGTTGGAAGAGATTTTCTTTTGTACATCCTTGTGCGGAACATAGAACATACCTTGAGCTATTTGCTTTTTGAGAGCAAGCAACTCATTTGCCAACCTTTGCATTGCAGGATCCGTCCTTGTAATGGATGAAAATGAATCGGAAAAGAGATTACTTTCTTCAAACCCGTTTGCTTCAATTCTTATCTGCCCAACAAGAATAAGATCATCTTCAACTTCAATCGCCAATGTCTGTGCAGCTGCAAGAGTAGTCGGGGCTGCTCTTCTCAACAACAAATTGACTTCATGAAATTGAGCATTGACAAAGAAACTCTTCAAATTTGCAACTATAGACTGAGCAACAGATGGAATCCTTCGTGTTAACTTGTTGAAATGAGCGACAAATTCGCGCATGGGCACGTGAGATGCCTTCTTTAGCTGAGTAAGTTGGGCCAACAAAGCATGAGCATCTTTAGGAGGCTTGAATCTTTCTTCAAACTTGGTAATGAGAGTAGCCCGACTTGTAATAGTACATGGTGCAAGATGGTAAAACTAGTTAGCAGCCACACCTTGGAGAGTTTCCAAGAAAAACCTCACAGACACGTCCTCATGTTCAACACCATGAACACCGCATGCTATGTAGAAAGCAGTAATATGTTCCTCAGGATGTTGTCCATCACCGAAGAACTTGGGAAAATTCTTCCGCGAGCTATCAGGAAGAGCATGTAGAGGCAAAACTAGATTCAACAAACCAAAAGCATTTCTCCAAGGACCTTGGGCAGCCATATACATGTCCTTGGTAAAAGCTTGAAAAACTAAAAGAAATAAATTACAATCAATAGGACACAGGTATGCTTCAAACGAAAGCGTGAGACTTTCGAATGCGCATCATGTCCCCAGTAGAGTCGCCTAAAATTGTTGGCTAAAAATTTTGTAAGTCACTGTGACCACAGCTTACAAAATTGTGACTGTAGGCAACATCTCATGAGATTTCTCTCTCCTCTCAACAATAGGGGAGGCTCCCTTCTTACTGTAAGTGGCTTCAACAGGAACTTAATTGAAATTACAAAAGGAGCGGTTGTCTTAATCAATTCCTCTTTTTTCAGAAATGATTTGCAAACAACTACAACTTCAAATTTAACAAAAATGTCCTATCGCTACGATAATACCAATGAGTTGGGAATTGACGTAAGAACAACACCTGAGACAACAGTCTACTTATATATTTGTGAAACAAAAACAGGAACCCAAAGTCTTCTGCGCTTATTTCGAATGAGGATTCAATAATTAGAATAATCAATAAGGCACAAAGTCTCTTACTGGATACTCTGAAACTTAATAAAAATACTTACAACTGGAGCCCAAAGTCTTTCAGTTCTACGTAATTGCAGCCACTACTAATTATAACAATTTGTCCTTGCGCAGCACAAAGTCTTCAAAAGTTCAAATTGACGTTGAATAAAATAGGCAGATCAAAGTCTGCATGATTGAATTCAACTCCCTCTTGAACAAAGCATTAAAACTCACAATCAATTCAAGAAAATTCTGCCAAATTGTATATGCAATCTAAGACTTTGAGCTTAGATGTAAATCTGAATTGCTTTCAATAAAAGAGGCAGGTTGTTTTGAGACTTTGTGTTGATCCAACCTATTATCTGACGATATTTTCTTGAATTGATCGTGAGTTTTAATACTTTGTTCAAGAGGGATTTGAATTCAATTATGTAGATTTTGAGCTGCCTACTGTATCCAGAGTCAATTTGAACTTTTGAAGACTTTGTGTTGCAGGAGGACAAATTGTTATAGCTAGTAGTGGGTGCAATTACTTAGAACTGAAAGACTTTGGGCTTCAATTGTAAGTATTTTTATTAAGTTTGAGAGCATCCAATAAGAGACTTTGTGCCTTATTGATTATTCTGATTATTGAATCCTTATTCAAAATAAGCATAGGAAACTTTGGGTTCCTGTTTTTGTTTCACAAATATATACGTAGACTGCTGTCTCAGGTGTTGTTCTTATGTCAACTCTCGAGTCACTGGTATTATTGTAGCAATAGGCCCTTTTTGTTAACTTTGAAGTTGTAGTTGTTTGAAAATCATTCCTGAAAAAAAGAGGAATTGGTTAAGAGAATCGCCCCTTTTGTAATTTCAGTTAAGTTCCCGTTGAAGCCACCTACGGTAAGAAGGGAACCTCCCCTTTTGCTGAGAGGAGAGAGAAATCTCATGAGACGTTGCCTAAAGACACAATTTTGTAAGTTGTGGTCACAATGACTTACAAAATTTTTAGCCAATACAATGATTACCTTTTAAGCCACAAGTGTTCCAATTGCTCTGTTGTCGTATTGGTCAGCACCTACCAAATGGAAGGTTGGTGGCCGGGGTGTCGGCTTGCTGAGGGCTTTCCATGTCTCCTCTAGCAATACATTTACGCGGGAACCTTCATCCTTGATAATGTTTGTTAGTCTTTGTCCCATTATTTCCATTTCTACCACAACTGGTTTCCTCCCGATGCCTGTAATGAGCCCACTTTCGTGAGCATTAGAGTTCGAGGGATTAGCCTATTAATTGACCCTCATAGGCTAATGAGGTTGGATAGAGAGTCTCTTGAGAGATGCAGCTTCTTCAAAGACCTAAGCTTTGCAAGATTGGTGTTCGTTTGAGGTCTCTAGGACTCCATATGTAGTAGTTGCTATTTATAGTAGGTCTTTCTATTTATAGTAAGTTTTGAGAGGCTCAGAGAGAGACCCTTGCTATTTTTAGAAATGGGGTATGGTTGTATGCGGCTTGATCATGTCAGCTCCCAGTTTAGACGGTGTGTAGAGATGATGAGTAATAATAGAGATATTAATATTTATTTGTCTAAAATAAATATTAATAGTTTTGAGCTTATATTATTAAGTTATAATATAATTTTATATTATAACTTAACTCACTTAAGTGAAGGGTCAAGTTATCATAGATGGGGCCAAGTGAACAATTAATTTTAAAAGAATTATTTGTACGCCAACTATGGAGTTTTAAGTGAAAAATTAAAAGTGGGATTATATCTTTTATCCCACATTGGCCAGGAAAGTGTTTGAGCTCTCAAAAGAAAAGAATAAAAGAGACTTAAGAGCTCACTCTCATAGAGATATATTATGTCAATTGAAGATTTTTGGAGCATTGGAGTTGTAGAAAACTAGAGGTTTCTGCAAGTTTCAAGACTTACCGGCATTGAAGAGCGTGGATACTTCATTGTATCAACATACAGAGGGTGTGCAATATCATCTTATTGTGCTAGAGGGTTTGGCTTCATCCAGAGGTCAAAATTGAGCTGATTGTTAAAACAAATTTCAGAATTTATTGTCAGATTGAGGGTGGATGTTTGAGCAGATTGCATTGATTGAATAAAAGATTTAATTGCTGATTATAGAGGGCTGTACTTATTGCTTTTTGACTGTTCATTTCCAGCCTTACTCTTTACACCTTCATATGGTACGATTTTTGGATTGAGAGCTTCTAAAAAATTATTAAAAATCATAGGAGGCGCCAAGGAGTGAAGGACAATACAACATCATCAATTGGGAATCTTCATAGTTGGAAGGTGGAATAACAGAGTCGTCTTGTTGCTTTTTCGACTAGCAAGGGTCTCATAAGGGTTTTATCAATAAATTGGTATGTCATCTTGATGTAGACAATGTTATGTTAAGTATTTAAGAGGAATGAATAAAGAATATCATCTACCATTGAAATATAAATTAGCTTTCAATTTCAGAAGTTTCTTTTCTGTCTATGTCTTTCTTTTTATGCAAAACGCCTATAAAAAATACAAAAACTTGAAAACAATAAAAACCAAAACAAGAAATTTCAGTTTAGCAGATAGAGCCTTAGAAGGGTTCTTACAATGCCTACTGCCAATAGCATCGAATCTGTGGTTGGACTGTCTTTATGTTCCTCTATCAGCTTTGCATTGTCCTGGTCACTTGTGTTATTTCCAATTACGTTGGTAATGGATACCTTTAGTTCTGGCATGGTCTTTAGAAGGACTAACACCCATACAGGTACCAGATCGGTTTCCTATCATCCTGTGAGGTTGCATGTCAGATTTTTTAGTTGCATGTCAGCTTTTTCAGTTGCATGCCATTTTCAAGCAGTACAAATTTTTGGGGTTTGATTTTTGAAAAAATCATTGAGCTCACAAATTTGATTTTGAGTGACCAGCACTCTTGTAGTTGTTTCAGTTATGGAAAAGTTCAGGAAATCAATTAAACAGGGAAACCAATTGAATAGTATGATTATTTCCAGGAAGCAGACAAATGCCATAATGAAAAACTTGGAGAAGATTAAGCAAAATCAAAAAAGAATGGATGAATTGCTTTCAAAACCAGCAACCATAGACAATTTAGTACGACATATGACATCCATTTTTAAGGGGTCTACATCACAAAACAAAAAGGAAGAGAAACAAGAGGTCTCTATAGGTGGGACATCAATAAATCTTTACAATGAACTTTCAACAATTAGTGATTGACATGTCGCTGATCCCCTGGAGATTAAAAATCAGGCGTACATTAAGGGAGATGTTGGGCACAAAACACTTCATGATGACTTCCAAATTGGGGAGGAGTTGTTGATGTTCGAAGATAAACCAGTTGCATTCAATCGGCCACATGAAGATAAAGTTTCTTGTGATGTTATTCATACTTATGAAACTCTAATGGAGGTCCAAAATCAAAAGGTGAGTTTTGAGGAAAATGTTGGTACTTTCAGCGATCCAAAAGTTGTTATCAGCCATGATAACAATTCTGATTTTCATGAAAGCAGTCCCTTGTTTGAGCATAATGATGTTGTTGATGACAGGGCCAATGCGGAAGATGTAGTGGGTGTCTCCTTGAGTCTTGACTCGCAAGATGGGAGTGTCACTTTTGAGGATTGCATGGAAAATACGAGTACTAATAATTCTGATTTCTATGACAGCAGTGAGTTATGTTTGCATCCACATGAGATAGCAGAGGTTTTACAGGTGGATGATGTTGGTACTCATGATTTGGGTACTACTGATGTTATTTATGAGGATGACTCATGCTTCAGTGAGTATGATTTTTCATATCAGACTTCAGAAAATGATTTAGAGAATTCTTTGGTTGGTGATAGGTCCCAGGATCGCGACTTACAGGGACTTACAGTTACATGTGAGGTGGGAGTGTGTGAGGATCTTGTTGTAGCAGAAGCTTCCACTTTATGAGATGAGCCATTTGTTGAGGTGCCTAGCAATAGTACTTCAATTGTAGATGTGTGCGGAGATGATAGCACACATGATGCTATTTGTCAAGAGATGAGCGATGCTGATACGTCTTCATATCACAGTGTTGTTTGTGGGACAAAGAGTTGGCATCAGAGTTATGATTTCTAGAGACACCAGTTGGTTGGGCAACTAAAGGTGACTGACAGTCAGATTTCCACATCTATTGAGCATTTTGATGTTACTCGTCAAAGGTTGCCTACTTATGTTGGAGCACTCTTGTGGTAGATGAGCATTGTGATAGTCATCTTTCCCTAGTAGAGTTTCATGCACTTGGTGAAGCAATTGGAATAATGAAACAAAATTACCTACAATTACTTCAAGATAAAGATTATCTTCTCGAGTGGGATGGTATCTGTTATGATGCACTAAGGGGAAAGGAAAAGGAGGTAGATGAGCTAACTCATGAGCTTGGGGTGACTATGAACTCATTGGAGAGCACCCAGTTGGCCCTTCAGGAGTCACAGTCATGGTTAGAGTAGTTTACCGTAGAGTTGAGCCAAGCACAGTCTTCACCATCTGCAGTTACAGTACAGTTTCCTACAGTGGCAGTTGGTGATGATTTGATATCTACAGGGTGTATTGAGGACATGGCTACATCCATCACTGATGCAGGTGCAGTAGTTTCAGATGGGATGAGTACTTTGGTTGAGAGGAGTAGAGAACCACTTTTTGCATCAGGTTCTCCCGAGGTCGATACTATGTCAGATGATGTGGGTCAGATTGTTTATAGCTCTTGTGTGACAGTGGTGGATTCCCCGAGGAGTTGTGTTAATACACGACACTACTCCATCATCTTCCCAGGGGACTTTCCCGGTGTCATCTAGTTGGGAGTATGGCTCTCATGTTGATTTGTTTCCCTCTCCTGGAAGCAAATTTGTTATTTCATTTCATGCAGCAGGGGGTGATAGACAACTTGTTGTGTCACAGAGTCAAAGTGATCAATTGCAGGTTTCAGAGGATAAGGTTGATTCCGCCTTATTTCGTTTTCACCGCACCAATACATTTGTTGAGTAGTCGCTTGGGAGTCCTTAGTTTCAAGAGGGTCCGTTTGGGGTCACCAAGGATAGTCTCATTCACAGTTCATGCGCTATTAGACATTTTGTAGGAGTCATTGTAGGTACTCTGACTACAATGTTTCTTCATAAAGACTTTGTGGTTGGGTTTGTAGAGAAGGTTTCCAGAGGCCCTACCCGATGAGTGATTCAGGGTCGGAGGTTGGAGCCACTTCCTGATTCTTGAGTTGTTAGTGATGAGCCCTTGACCGAGATCAGAGCATTTTACCGAAACTATATAGTGAGGAGTGCTCATCATTTTTCTTTTGATCCACATGTAGAGGATTTGGTTATATCTCGATGTGGATTGGCTCCAGGATTATACCATCCTTTCTGGGATGGGTATTCACCGTCTTTAGTAGATGGAATCAATAGCTACAAGTTGGTGGGGAGCTACTTGCAAAGTCATCACATCCATGACAAATTAGCAGAGGATGGAGATAGTGGTTGTGATACAGATACCTTCAAGAGTTCTTATCTCCACAATACGGATGGAAGTGAGACTCAGTTGCATTGGGACCTAGGTGGCAATAGGGTTAGCACTGCAGTTTGGGTGGGTTCTATTGGTTGGCTTCACCACTTCTGGTATGGTGAAGCTGGGATCAAAGTTGAGCAACAAATGTTTGAGGAAGTTCATTTTGGAACACTTCCATATTGGCTATGGGATCCAGGGATTGTTCTAGCTGGTGGAATGCTTCTTCCTTTTGTTAGGGTTAACTTAGTTGTAGCATACAATGGTATTATGTTGATGCCACATGGTTTGTATGGAGTACTCTACAAAGTGAATTGGGGTCCCAACATTCAGTTGAGCATTGACTGTAGAGTTTGGGATTCTTTGGGTGGATCTGGATTTCAGATAGGGTTTACAGTTGAGCATTGCAGCATGTTCAGTGTGTTGAGAGTGTATTGGTTCATCCTTGGCCTTCTTGAACATGTTTTGATTTTGATACACTATTCTTGTACGCATGGGTTGGATAGTTGGCATGATGTTTGTCCTTGCACAGTTGTGTTTATGTTGGTGCTACAAGAGATGATTCGAGATGTGTGGGACATTATACAGTTCATCTTTTGGACCTCTACGGGGGTGGAATTACTTTGCAGCAGAGATTGCTTGAGGACAAGCAATTTCAGGGAGGGTGGACTGTAATGTCCCCATTTTCATGAGCATCAGAGTTCGAGGGATTAGCCTATTAATTGACCCTCGTAGGCTAATGAGGTTGGATAGAGGGTCTCTTGAGAGATGCAGCTTCTTCAAAGACCTGAGCTTTGCAAGATTGGTGTTCGTGATGTTATCTTACCAATTACTGAGAGGGGGGGGCGTGAATCAGAAAATACTAAATCTTATTGTTTAAAACTTGTAAACAGATTCTTGAATGCAAAGTAGAAAGTTAACAATCATTCACAAGCATAAACTGAATCACACAGATCTACACAAATATTTGTACGTGGAAACCCTTAGTTAGAGAGAAAAAAACCATGGTGAGACAGAGCTCACAACTTCACTAGTTCTAAATGAAGGTGCCTTGTAAGGAGCTTACAAAGCACTGGTTAAGGTGCTACCGGGTTAAGGGATTTTACAAGAGATTTGTTAAGATCTCTAAACCCTGTTAGGAGCTGCTTGGTTACAGGACTTTGCACATCAACAAAATGTTACCCTGTTAGGGGATTTTTACAACAAACCGATTAGGTCCACCCTAATATAGGGGTTTGTATATGATGAAATATCTTTCAAAAAAAGTGATCTATAATGACACTGATTGTTTGATTAGATCATACCTGTAGATTCCTTCCCCTGTTTTCCTGGTTGTTGATCTTCTTTTCTACCTTCACCTTTGTGCCTGTAGCACTCCTCAGAAGATATCTTTCCTCTGATCTCTACGATTTTCACTTCTCAACAACAGCATCATACTTTGCGTCCTATTACTAATATTTATACAAGAGTGATCCTCTTGACTTATAGAACTGTCGGGGAATAGACTTGACCATAAAATATGCAACGCAAGAAAGCTGTGCATTGTGATCTAGAGTTTATCTTGAGATCATCCGTAGAACTTAAAGCTAACTCATGTTGAAAGGTTAACTTCGCATCAGAGTAATGGATGTCTCACATAATCAGGCTCTTAACTCAAACTGTTCCACAAAAATTGGACCGGATTTTTCTATCAGTTAGATCGGTACCAGTTTGTCGTTGGATGCTGAATAAGACCGATACTGAGTACTTGGTTCAGTCCACCGGTTTATGTAACTGCTTAGTTGACCGGTGCATATACTATGTGCTTTATCTACCGGTGTTATCTAAGTAATGCAAGCAATCGGTGATCTTCGAACAATGTGAATGGGTTTGATGAAATACACTAATGACAACTTATATTGCTAACAATCTTCCCCTTTGTCATTGGTGGCAAAATAGTAAATAGTCAAAAACAAAACCATTCATACAATAGCTGTTCAAACCTTGGTCAGTGAAATAGAATACTGCCCTTGTTGTCTTGCCTGATTGAATGCTCTGCTCCTGCCTGAAACTTCCCCTGACCGAGTCCTTTGGTTTTCATTAACTTCTCCTTGTTCTTTTTCTTTACAAATAACTTCCCCTTTTTACCTCCATAAGACAAAGGGTTATGTCTTCCTTCACATTTGAAGTTGTGTGAAGATATCCTTATATATGTTCTTTGCAGAGTGTAGAAATGATGCCCATTGACCGGTTACATGTTCAATGTTTTGTTGGGCAGCCTTGAGAGATACAATGATGTTTTCCATATCATCGACAGTTTTGTAGTCCGGTTCATTGACCAGAACATCAGTTGAAGTAGCTGTTTGGTGCATGATATCAAGTGTTGGGGCCAAAAACATCTGGAATCCAACGATGTCTTGAATTCTTTTGTTCTCTTCTTCTACAGTCTTTCTGAGGACTAGAGTAAGACTAGCCATTTCTCTGCTGAAAGTTGTGGTTGTTTTGGTCTTGATGTCAAATTGGTTGGACAAAGCTCTTATGTCTTATGAAGTCTTTGTAGCTTTGTCAGTTAAGTCAGTCAAGAAAATCTCAAAATTTGAAGTTCTGCTTAACAAATTTTCTGCAACTTGTATCTGTTGTTGAAGAACTTTTAGATTGATTAGCAGAATAGCTTTAATATTTGCAACTTGCTTGTGAAGAAGCTCCACTCTTTTTTGTGCATAATGATCAATTGCCACTGTTTTTGGATCAGTCAGATCCTCACCGATGGTTGCATTCAGCACTTCCAGCTGGTCGATGACTGGTTTATCTTCATCTATATCAGCATCCGGCACAAAGTTGTACAGGATATCCTTTACTTTGTTCAAAACCATATCCTGTTTTCTTTTAGTGAGCTCTTTAAGCTGTCTTGTTGACATTTTGCTGATGTCAACTATTGTATCGGTTGCTTTGCTCCTTTTTGCTTCAGATTTTCCAAAGGATGTGATCTTTCTTTTAGAGGAGCTGGCAAGAGTTTCTTGATCCTTTTCTCTACTCTGTTCTTGTGCCTTTGGAGCTTGCTCATGTTCTTTTGCATCCTGTTTGTTTGTCTTGTTTCCCTCTTCTGGTCTGACTTCTGGTTGCTGAATGTGAATCTCAGGCATAACATCTTCTACTTGATGTGAGGGCTCTTGTGATGGGGCTTGTGTTTGCAACTGTTCGTCAGCTGTATGAAGATCATTTGTAGGGATTCCTTCACCTCTTTGATCTAATCCGTCAGTAGGAAGATTGACAAAAGTCTGTCCCAATTTAAGCAGTTCACTAGAAGTGAACTTTTCTGTGAGGACTTCCTGCTCATCAGATATCGGAGTCTGAGTTGCAGTAAACTAAACAGGTGGATCAACAATTGTAGTGGTGTGATCCTGAGGACCTGTTTCTTCAAGGGTATTGAAATCATACTGCTCCCAGAAATTCAAGGTCTCTTTAAAGACGTCATCCTCATAACCATTGAGAATCTTGGCGACTCTATAATTTGTATCTAGATTCATAGATGCATTGCCTAAAAGAAGCATGATACTTTTATTACTCAAGCCAGGTCTAGCTTTCTCTAGTGCTTCTTTATTGATTTGTGAGTTTCTTTCTAGACCGGTTCTCCATTTTTCTTGAAGCTTGCCATTCAATTCGAAAGGAAACTTGCCTCTATAATCCCTGGGTGTCTTCATGAAGTCTAGAAGACTTTCAACAAGAGCTTCTTCTATTGTCTGTTTGTCTTCCTCTGCTAACACGCTATACCATTTGGCTGCATTATCTATTTCTCCAAAATTTGTAATTTCAGCTACGATGTGATTAACAGTCATGGTGTGAGCCTTACCTTTTTTTGGAGATACAAGGAGGGTAGGATTTGTTGGTTCATCGGTTATGTCGACGATGACCGGTTTGTCTACTCCAAGTACTCCTTTTCCTTTTCCGGTATCACGAACTGGTGGAGTTTTTGCCTTTTGGCTTGCTTCCTCTGCTTTTTGCTGTGTCCAAAGTAGGTTGCCCCAGATGGCTACTCCTTCAGTGTGGACTTTCTCAGTTTTTCCAATCAGCAAGAGGTGTGTTCTTTTCTTTATCATGAAGTTTTGCTGGTGTAGTTTAGCTTGTTGGCTCGCTTCTTCTAGAGTGAGATGATTTTGCACTTCTAGCAGAGTTTGAATCCTTAGCTCGTTTTCCTTTTCCATTAAAGCTTTCCACTTGCCTTGAAGGATATTCAACAGATCCTTAGGCAGTACCTTCTAAAGCTCAATAGGGCTTAGATTGAACTTATGCAGGCATTCAACGATAGCATCTTCAATTTTTCTTCGGTCTTCATCATTTGCCAAAGTGTATCTTCTACTAACATTACCCATTCCTCCGGTTTCTTTCAGTCCTGTTATGAATTCATCTATCATTGGTTTACCTTTTCTTGGTGGATCCACCTTTGCTTGCTTGTCGGTCCTCTTCTTTCTTTCACTGAGCGGAACTGTATCCTCTGAATCGGTTTCTTCTGCTTCTTGCTCATGTGTGCTTGGCTCCGGTTGAGCTTTTCTCTTTTGTGCTATTGGTGGTGCAGTTTTAGGTTTCTTTTTGGCGTGGGCGATCTTTTGACATAGACATTCTTGATTGGCGCCTACTTTAAATTCTTCTCTATCTCCTCATAGGTTCCAAACTGTTGAGCATCGGGATCTAGATGTACTTTTTCCAGGGCGTCTACATACATCATTGCAAACTTTGTTGTGATTTCGTATCCAAACTCAGGTGCGTACTCGGTTCTTGGTTCTACTGCTTGAATTATGCAGAAGTCAGTAGACACCAAAAAACGTACCTCCTTTTTGTATTTTTCAACAATAGTGGATGAGATTCTTTCTCTGGCATGCATTTTTAGTTGAAATGCATTGAAGTAATTGGTCATTTCCTTGTCAAACTGGTCTCCCAGTTCATTAGCCATATCACTGATTTGCATCATGACCGGTCGATCTGTTGCCCACGTTACTTTTCCTTTCCCGAGAAAGAAATTAGAATAGTAGAAGTAAAGACATACCAAGAGTGTTCCAAAGTTCAATGATTTCTTCTTGACGATGCCCAACTTCATGTTTTCAAAGATTTGTGCTCTTAGCATTTCGCATATATCATATTGTGCATCGTCATGAACAATTATGTAGGCTGCATGTATGCCTCCACTCGATATGCTGTTGAGGTTACTTGATTGATATACTTTGTAATCGATTACAGCTGATGCGAACCGAACAACTGGATCCTCAATGTCAGTTACGGTCATCAATCGCTTGTCGGATTTTGATTTTGTCAGGTTAGCCACCACTGGATTAGATATGGTTCTCAGAGTAAGCGCTTCTCCCTGATTGCAGAACCCAGTTACCCTATAAAGATATTCTTTTGTGATTGAAGTGCAAATTCCTCTCATAAGCCAAAATCCCAGATCATGCACCCGACTGACTACCATTCGAATCCACTCAGGTTTGAAGATAACTGGATACGAGACTCCATTTATGATTCCTGACGATACCAGCTTTGCGTAGCCATTGGGATGAATACCATCAGGGCACAGCAAGCGATACTCGTTCTGTATGTACGTTTCTCCTAGCTCTTCTTGCTTAGCGTGAATAAACGCAGTTACATCTTCTTTTAGGAGCACTCCTTTAGGTATTGAGGAGAGCGTGCCAGCCATGTCGATCTCCCTGTCTTGATTTGGCGAGATGTCAAAAGGACTATGCTCTGTTTGATTTGTAGGAACAAGCTTTGCCTCGCATGATGAGGATGCCATTGCACTCACTTGGTTGCTAGAGATGATTAGATCGGTTTGACAGATAATCTTACTCAATGATTGAGTTGCAAGAATATTGCTCGAGCAGAGATTAGATAACATAGAATCGCAAGGTAAAAAGGAAAGAGTTATCCTTCTTTTCTTTTATAGGATTAGGGCATAACGGTAATTACCAAACGGTAACTATTTGTTAAACGGCTATAGTAATAAATGCCTTACCTAACCTTTCTTGACGCCTTATCTAACTGGCAGTCAAACTTTTTCGATTAGGCATGTCCCAGTTGATTGCCTCATGTCCTTCCGGTTTGTTCTGTAGCCTGAGTGAGATAGGACTCACCAGTTCTACCAGGAATGATAGTTGTACTACCGGTTCCCTCTAGGCCTTGAAGACTTAATTTGCAGAAGAAATATCACCATCTTGTGATGATGATTTTGCCTCCGTTGCCTCCTCGGCAGAGTTCTTTGATTCCTTGACAAACCATATTTTCTTCACTCTTTTCTTGTTTTCTTTGTCTTTGTTGTTTTTTTATCAGAACTCAAGATCTTCACCACCGGTCCTTCCGATCCTTTGTTTCTGTTCCTGATCTGGTTTCAGTAGTCTTTAGCTAGGTGACCGACTTTGTTGCAGTAATGGCAGACTATACTGGTTGTTTTCCATGGATTCATCCCTCTTGGATTAGGTGGTTCGCTCCATGATTCTCTATTGCAATGTATCTCTTTGTTTGGATGAGTAGTTGCATTCCGGTTTCTACCTTTTTTTGAGAATATCGGTCTAGGTGATCTGAATGCCATAGTCTTTGATTTGCATTCTTCAGCCTTGTGTTCAAATTTGTTGCAAGCATAACAGTATCCCTTGAAGCTTCCCCTACTTGCGCTGGACATGGATGTGGGACTGGACCAGCACACATTGGTCTTGTGGCCCTTTTTGCAATAGTTTTTATAGTAACTGTTGTTGGTTCTTACTGGTGCATTTCTACAGTCATTAGTGTCATGACCTAGTTTTCCACTAGGCTTACAAGAGGTGTAAAAGTTTTTCTTACCTCTTTGTGCTAGCGTCTTCATTTTGTTGACTCCACCGGTAAATCCAAGACCGGTGTGATCATTGTGCCTTTGTTGAGCATTGAGTTGCTCATCGAGCTTGACCGAGCTTTCATTGTATCTTCTCAGCATTTCATTCCTTCTTACAAGGACTTTTATTTGTTCCTTAAGTTGATATATCTCGATTGCCAGCTTCTTGCATGCTTCATCTCTAACCTGCCATGCTTTATGCATATTGGCATTTTCTTGGGTGGCAATCAACAAGTCCTCTTGGAGTTACATAATAAGGAGTTCATTGGCTCTTGCAGCTTCCTCTGCCCGGTTCATTGCTTTTTCAGAGGCTGTTGATGTCTTGACTGTTGTGTTCCTTTCGCTTTCAGTTTTTCGTTTCTGCTCAATCAGTTCAATCATTCTTAGAGCATTTACCTTTTGCTCCCTTTTGAGATCAGCAATCTGACCGGTTAGGATCTGATTCTTTTCCGTAAGCTCGGAGACTGCTTCCTCGGCCTCATCAGACCCACTCTGCCCAAAGAGTTCGTCGATGGTTTCATTGCTCTCATTTACTTGCAGAGCCAGCTCCTTTCTCTTTGCAAGTGACTTCCTTAGTCTATTTTCCAGCAAAGCAATAATGTCGTTGGCTTCCTCTAGCTGTTTCTGGTACCAGTAACCCTCCATGATCTTTTTCTCTAGTTGTTAAACTTTTATTGTATAGAGAACTTGGCTCTAATACCAATTGATATTATCTTACCGGTTACTGAGAGGGGGGGGGGTGAATCAAAAAATACTAAATCTTATTGTTTAAAACTTGTTAACAAATTCTTGAATGCAAAGTAGAAAGTTAACAGTCATTCACAAGCATAAACCGAATCACACAGATCTACACAAATATTTGTACGTGAAAACCCTCGGTTAGATAGAAAAAAACCATGGTTAGACAGAACTCACAACTTCACTAGTTCTAAATGAAGGCACCCTGTTAGGAGCTTACAAAGCACTAGTTAAGGTGCTACCTGGTTAAGGGATTTTACAAGAGATCTGTTAAGATCTAAACCCTGTTAGGAGTTGCCTGGTTACAGGACTTTGCACATCAACAAGATGTTACCCTGTTAGGGGATTTTTACAAGGAACCGATTAGGTCCACCCTAATATAGGGGTTTGCATATGATAAAATATCTTTCAAAAATAGTGATCTATAATGACACTGATTGTCTGATTAGATCATACCTTTAGATTCCTTCCCCTGTTTTCCTGGTTGTTGATTTTCTTTTCTACCTTCACCTTTGTGCTTATAGCACTCCTCAGAAGATATCTTTCCTCTACTCTCTATAATTTTCACTTGTGAACAAAAACATCATACTTTGCGTCCTATTAGTAATATTTATACAAGAGTGATCCTCTTGACTCATAGAACCGCTAGGGAATAAACTTGACCATAAAATATGCAACGCAAGAAAACTGTGCGTTGTGATCTAGAGTTTATCTTGAGATCATCTGTAGAACTTAAAGCTAACTCCTGTTGAAAGGTTAACTTCGCATTAGAGTAATGGATGTCTCGCATAATCAGGCTCTTAACTCAAACTGTTCCACAAAAACTAGACCAGATTTTTCTATCAGTTAGATCGGTACTGGTTTGTCGTTGGATGCTGAATAAGACCGATACTGAGTACTTGGTTCGGTCTACTGGTCGATCTAACTGCTTAGTTGACCGGTGCATATACTATGTGCTTTATCTACCGGTGTTATCTAGGTAATGCGAGCGACCGGTGATCTTCGACTGGTGTGAATGGGTTTGATGAAATACACTAATGACAACTTATATTGCTAACAGTTTGTTTGAGGTCTCTAGGACTTCATATGTTGTAGTTGCTATTTATAGCACCTCTTTCTATTTATAGTAAGTTTTGAGAGGCTCAAAGAGGGACCCCTGCTATTTTTAGAAATGGGATATGGTCGTATGCGGCTTGATCGTGTCAGCTCCCAGTTTAGACGGCATGCAAAGATGATGAGTAATAATGGAGATATTAATATTTATTTGGCTAAAATAAATATTAATAGTTTTGAGCTTATATTATTAAGTTATCATAGAGGGGGCCAAGTGAACAATTAATTTTAAAAGAATTATTTGTACACCAACTATAGAGTTTTAAGTGAAAAATTAAAAGTGGGAATATATCTTTTATCCCACATTGGCCAAGAAAGTGTTTGAACTCTCAAAAGAAAAGAATAAAAGAGACTTAAGAGCTGATTCTCATAGAGATATATTATATCGATTGAAGATTTTTGGAGCATTGGAGTTGTAGAAAACTAGAGGTTTCTGTAGGTTTTAGGGCTTGTCGGCATTGAAGAGTGTGGCTACTTCATTGTATCAGCATACAAAGGATGTGCAATATCATCTGATTGTGCTAGAGGGTTTTGCTTCATCTAGAGGTCAAAATTGAGTTGATTGGTAGAATAAATTTCAGAATTTATTGTTAGATTGAGGGTGGATGTTTGAGCAGATTGCATTGACTGAATAAAAGATTTAATTGATGATTGTAGAGGGTTGTACTTATTGCTTTTTAACTGTTCATTTCCAGCCTTACTCTTTACACCTTCATATGGTACGATTTTTGGGTTGAGAGCTTCTAAAAAATTATTAAAAATCGTAGGAGATGCCAAGGAGTGAAGGACAATACGACATCATCAATTGGGAATCTTCATAGTTGGAAGGTGGAATTACAGAGTCTTCTTGTTTCTTTTTCGTCCAGCAAGCGTCTCAAAAGAGTTTTATCAATAAATTCGGATGTCATCTTGATGTAGACAATGTCAATGTTATGTTAAGTATTGAAAAAGAATGAATAAAGAATATCATCTACCATTGAAATATAAATTAGCTTTCAATTTCAGAAGTTTCTTTTCTGTCTCTGTCTTCTTTTTATGCAAAACCCTTATAAAAAATACAAAAACTTGAAAACAATAAAAACCAAAACAAGAAATTTCAGTTCAGCAGATAGAGCCTTAGAAGGGTTCTTACAATGCCTACCGCCAACAGCATCGGATCTATGGTTGGACTGTCTTTATGTTCCTCTATCAGCTTGCCTTTGTCTTGGTCATTTGTATTATTTCCAACTACGCTGGTAATGGATACCTTTAGTTGTGGCATGGTCTCTAGAAGGACTGACACCCATACAGGTACGATGGCTTGCAACATCTACCTCATGATGTTCCTCTTAGACTCCGATCGTAGGGGGTGCTTGCAGTATCATGTGACATTCTTCATTCCTTCTCCATCGCCCATTCGGTATCAACCTTGGCTTTCCTCAATCACTCCTCTATACAAGGATCAAGGTATGTCGCCTTCTTTGCTTGCGGCCTGGTGATCGCCAACACCTCTTCCTCTGGGTGTTTTATGTCCAACATGTTTAACCCTTTTTTCTTTGGGCAGTCAATGTCCTCATGGTTGCCTGGGCCACATGATTTACACAACAAACGTCCACTCCGTTGTTCGCTCTGATAGTCCCATGCGAAGTGACCCCATTTGTTACATCTCCGGCATTGGATCATGGGTCACCCCATCGTGTCATACTGGATCCAACATCTAGGTGTGTTATTGTTGTTATTTTTCCCTCACCGGTTTTTGCAATATCCACGAAGCGAGGCATTAGAGTTTCTAGCTAGTCTAGGTGGTGTGGTTGGTGGGGTTGTCTTCTCTCCTTGGGTGAAGGTACTCGTTTGCTCTTGGCTTTAAATTGTACGAGAACTTAATGGAGTGTCCTGATACTTGACAAATGTTGCAAAGACTTCTTTGGGCAATTCACCTTTGTATGGCCTTTGACCTTGCAGTTGGTACACCACAATTCCTCGCCATCCTTGGTACCTTCCTTTTCTTTCTCGGTTCTGAGCTCCTTCATCATTCACATCATGTCTCTTTTGAGGGCCTATGCGGTCTTGGATTCTTCGTTTGTGCTTTTGTCCGCATTGTCATCGTCGCTGGCCTTTTTCTTTCCTCGGGACGTCTTGTACTCACTCTCGATGGCCCTTGCCTAATTGTAGGCGTTAGCATACGAAGAGGGGAGTACCACTGTCATGTCGCTCTGTTTAAGGCAATATCCTCATCGTGTTTTGTAGAATCTCTAAAGACGAAATAACAATAATAAATTTCAATTAGAACTTTAAGAAAAAGGATAAGAACAATATAATTAATGTATTATATAATTTATAATTATATATTATTAAAATAATAATATAATATATATAAATATAATAATATATTTGAAATGATAATATAATAATATTAAAATAACGAATATAATATAGTCAATAATTAATATTAATATTATAAATCAAATATATTAGTTCTTATAAACATAAATTAATGAAGGGACACGTTCTCTTGAAGGTGAATTTAGGAACAGAGCGAAAGGAAGACAATCTTACGGGGAACAGAGAACCGTAAGTAAATATGGCACGAGATCAACTATCTATGTTTGGCATGGAGAAAAATACAAGACGGGAATTAAGAGTTTGTAATTAATTAGAATAACGTTGCAGTAATATTACATGGACTGAGCATTAATCTGACTCAGCCTTCTGGTTTAGTATTTGACTCATCAATTGACTTGGCTAAAGTCTTAAGATAACGACCATTAAATAGACTAAATCTTACCGGTAATGATTATCGACACCAAACGTATCAATACGCATCAAGGATGATAATCGGGACGGGTTGAATGTTAATAGCATCATCTAAGGGTGTGATTAGCAATATTTACGAAGAAGAAGATTAGGGAAAGGAATCGTCATTGAGCGATCACCGTAAAACATAACCCAAGTCGCAATCTGTAATAGTGATGATAATTAAGATTATAAATATGCAATGATTAAATCTTAGTCGCTAATGCTATACACACAGATAATACATGGAGCGACCAAACATCTCACAACCAATGACCATCTTAGAAGCCATGTGTTCAAGAATCAAGAGCAATGCCTATGATGAAAAGAGTATTACCAAAGATTGGGAAGCAATCAAGGCTTCGATGTCAATACAGTAGAAATCATGTCTTGTTAAGAGAAGACTCTCATTGGATTAGAAGTGATTAATATATATATCAGTTTAATATTAAGTTGTGTTCAACAAGCAATTACTAAGGGACAAAGCGCAATCCTTTAGATAGAAAGCTGAGGATAAACAACGATTTATAAATGGAACAGCTATGATATACAAGAATCGTAACTATTTATAAGGAACATTAATGGACAAGATCAACTACCACCCAGTCAGCATAGACCATAATCCAAGCTGCGGGCTGTAATACAGCGATGCTAATAAATTAATGAATAGTGTTAGACAAAAGATATCAAATAACAATCAATTATTAATTTGGATAACAAGCCAATCTGTTTTAAGTAATGAAGAGATACGGTTGAGGGAGAGATATGTCTCTTAACATTCAAAGAACACAACCATTTGGTTTTGCAAGATATATAACGATGAGAATTGATCCCATTCTGAAGGACACCATCGATTATTTCTTATTACATATTCACCCTTATTAGATTGCTCAAGTGAGCAATTGCTGTTGGAAGAATCAAATGCATATATCTAAAGGAAGAAATTAGAAGAATACCATTTTTACAAGTTTTAGAGGTAAGTTGAACAGCACCATTAATTTCTTTCATCAAAGGGATTAGCAGATCACAGATTATAAATACACATACAGATCACAAACAAATTTCATTGTTTACTTCAAACCCAATATTGGGGTTCATAGAGAGGAAGCCTCTTGAATTTAAGAAAATCAGTTCCAACTATCTAAGGATCGGATAGGGGACATTACAACCACTTTCATTTTCTTCCGTAGAGAAGGAATTAGCCCTTCGATAAACCACCTCTTTTTCAGCGCATCGACTGACTAGTTTTCTAACTTATTGAGCAGTTCTCTCAACCTACGGTTGAACGCCTGTACAGTCTCATTCTTCTGTTGTCTTGTGTTATAAATTTCTACTATTATCTTATCGTCATCACGTAGCAGTTTGAATTCTTCTTTGAATGCTCTCTTCAAGTCATCCCATTTTTTTTGTACCAGTCAGTGGCAATTCCCCGAAGGGTCGCAAGGAATGTCTTCAACAAATAGTCGTGGTCAGCCTCCCCATTGGCCTCCCAGATGGTTACACAAGTCTTGCAGTGGCAGGTAGGGTCCTCTGATCCATCCCCTATGAACTTAGGGAGCTTTTGCTTCTCCGAGGTGTTCATCATCTTCCTGGTTTGGTTGGCACCGTGTGTGTCGGACTAGAATGGAGTGACTCTTTCTCCATGTTCCTGTGCCTCACTTGCACTCTCGACCACACGGGAACTCTCGAAACGTCCACCTACGTCCTCCACTCCTTGGTCACCTCCCTCATACCGATACTCCCTTCACTTGGAGTCTTTGGTTCGGGCCCCACTATCCTTGGCTCTTCTAATATGAGTAGGTTCTCAATGCCCAACAAAGTGTTGTGGAATAGTTCAGCTACCTCGCTTTTGAGGTTTCTCTCTGCATTGTCTTCGTCTTCATCATGTGCAAAGTGCACTGGCGGTTCACTCAATGTAGAGTCGGGCTTTGAGTCTTCCTCATAGATCATTGCTTGTAGAGACGGATTAGTTGGCTGGTCGGCAAGATCCTCTCCTACCTTGTCGATAAGTGGCAGGTTCCTGGCAATCGCCTCCCACTTTCGCTTCGTATGTTGTGTTCTGCCTTCCCTACTAGTGGACCTCCGTCTCTCTCTACTCCGGCTTTGGCTGACACTCTAGCTTTTTCTTTGTGGTGGGCTTTGAATTTCCTCGACGATTCTCTACAACCATTGTCGCCTCTCACTCTACTCCTTGATTCAAAGAGATCTTCTCATAGATGCTTTTCCTTATCTCTCTTGGTATGTCTTCTTCTGTCTTTGTTTGGCAGAAGGGGCATTATTTAGTGGGGTTGCTGCCTATAGACACAATGCACACAAGAAACGTGCAGAATTTAGCTGCATCGCAATGCAGCTATGAAGAGAGCAGGAATGCATGTCCCCAATGATGTCATTGGTTTGAAGTACTTAGTAGCAACACAATATAACAACTCTAGTCATATGTGAAGTCTCCATTCAAACTTGGCACATTCAAGATTACCTCTTGACAGATGGAGAATGTGTAACAACCACCACTCCAAACTTTTGTTTTCTTTAGCATTGACAAGAACAAGCAAATCATACCAACAATATATTGTACAAATATGAACTCATTGAATTCCATTAACTATTATTACAATATATACTCTATGATTATATCTTATAATCATTTCCAATTATACATCAGGTCAAATGTACAACCCATAAATATCCACATGCACATGGTCAAGATGTACATACAATCACATAAACACTAGTACAATATTCAAGTATATACAAACACAACAATGTAAACTCCCAAGAGAAATGCTCGTCAACTGTGAACAACTCTCTCCATGCTCTTGTTGTATGGGAAAGATAGTTGAACCCACACATTGAAGGAATTTCTATCCTACAAACTGATAACCCAAGAACCATGAAGTAACAAATACGAGTATAATAGTTTTCTTATTTAGAATCTTTTTATGTACTTTCCTATATATATATATATATATATATATAGCATTAGTGATCATCCTCCACATAGATAGCTGATACAAGACATAAGTAACCATGAAAAACTCACTCTAAACACTCAAGATGATATACAACACTCCAAAATATAATTTGTTGAATTGGAATCAGGCATGGGTATGTGGGTACTGTACATTGGTATAGTAGAAATTTTTTTTACAGTAGGGTATGTACAAATAACACAAAAGTCATAAATGTATACACATTTGTAGCCTAAAAATAGGGATTGAATCTAGGATACCACATATCATACATATACCAAACAAAACTATTAATCTATTACAAATTTCAAAAATGATATCAATTTGTCAAACATAAATGTCATGGTATATTTCATAATTTAATATTAAAATAATACAATAAGTGATCAGTGTTATATGATTCATCATAAATACCAGCACCGTCATGATCATTATCATTGAAAATTTGATGCTATAGATAGATTAAGACAACCACATGCAACCTAATATACACTCGCCCAATTCAGCTTGCTCTAGGTCTACATTCCACAACTTTGTTGCCCCTTGTACTCATTTTGTTTGTGAATAGGAAGGTGCCAGTTGAAATGCACCTAAATTAGCTCCTTTCTTTTACTTTCTGCCAATCATTTGTATTTCATTGGGTGGATGAAGTATGTTCTCCATTTTTTCTTAGATGAAATGGAACTAACAACCTATTGAGGCAAAGCTAGAAAGTTATAGTTATAAAATCATATTACAAACTTCAAACTTCTGAGAATAATAATTTTTCAAAATAATACTATAAAAAATTCAATTTTAGAGAATGATAAATTTTTGTTGATTCTAGGTATAAAAGTGCAGTCTATAGGACAAACAATCGTTGAAAATGGATTATTATCAAAATATCAACATCTTTAGAAAAAAAAAATACAAATTCTAGATATTTTTAGATAAAATATAAGTATGATTTCCGGAATATTATAATTTGTTCTATTCGTATCTTCTAGGTCCTCTATGCGCCTTTCTTTGTTTATTATTTTTGGCCCAGAACTGATTTGTTAATATAATTAAGTTGAATATGTCTTTTGTTTCCAGTTATGTATTTGAAGGAATAGATGAAGGATCTTTAAATGGAGCTTTGGAACGTGCTTTTCTGTGTTACAACGAAAGTAAGTTAAGATTTAATCAAATTCTTCATTTATGGATTTGAAACAAATTAATTGATTCAAGGAAACATGAAATGTCAAGAAGTTGCAATGCGCATCAATGTTACAATGAAAGTTAGTTAAGATATAACCAAATTCTGTACTTATTCTTTCGAAACTACTTAGTTAAATTAATTAAGAGTGAAATGTCAAGAAAGTATTTACATCGAATGCATGAAATTTATTCTTATTTTGCAGAGCCAGAGTTGTGGACAGAACTTGTTTCAAGGATTATGAAGATAGACAATAGTTGGAATAAATCAGCCGGAGAATACATTCAATTATATAACTCGATAAGAGCGAGATGTTAGTCCATGCTGGTTTAATTTGTATGTTATGCACCATTTACGTCAACCAAATATTTCTTTGCAAATTTCTGTGCATCAAAGGCTAATTGTGAAATACACATTGTTTATATATTGAGGGAAGTTATACATTTGGTGTTCAAGGCAGACAATCCCATGGAAGCAAGTTGGGGTGTTTTGTAAAATTATTTTGTTCTCGTTTCTTAATGAATATCGATACTACCGAACTCTTAATGAGCAATTTGTTGAATGCTTTGACATTGAATTCTTAATCAGCGAGGTTTGTTAAATTGTGCTTTTGTTGTGTGGTTCGATGTTGACCTCTAAATATCCAAATATTAAATTGCGTTTTTGTTAAATTGTTTTCTCTAGTTCAATAGTTTAAAGGTATTTGCTAAATTGTCTTTTGTTTTTTTTAATGAAGAATTTCCTTTACTTTGCCAAAGTGTAAATTGGGTCATTCTTCCAAATACCACTAGCTTCAAAATAGGAAGAAGTCTATAGAAAGGAATCGAACATGCCACTTTTAGTTGTTGAAGGAAAACATCATGATATCTTGAGTCATGTAGTTTCCAATGAGATGGGAAGGGTCATAGCAAAGAAGTCGAATTGAGATTCTTTAAAGGAAGCTTTAAATATTCTAAAATAATGATTGGAATCGGTTAACGTGGTAGAGTTGGTTAAAACTATTAAGGTAGGTTTGTAGAATGGTCCTAAGGTGGGAAAGATGCCCTTCTTTGTTAATTCAAATGTATCACCGCACAATTTAATGCTAGAGGTGGTTATGGATAGTGCCAAATCGTGGAGAGAGACATGTCATGAGATGGATGGTCCTAAGGAGACCCCTTTTTTCCTTGGAAGAAGTGATTGTTTAATGTTCTTTAAACTAGGTGATTGTTGTTGTGCTTTCTTCTCAAGCTTCCACTACTTCCTCTAGGTCATCGTTTCGTCTTTTGATCAATAAGGAATGCCAAGAATGCGGGGACAAAAGGTAGGAGATGGAGACCTAATCTAAAATAATAAAGTTCTAGAGACAAAAAGGAGGTGGCTTACCTAGGAGCCAAAAAAATGCGAGAGTTGAATAGATCCAAACAATCTTCCAATTCTTATAAATAAAGATCCTTAAAGGGAGTTGAATAGCCCAAATAAGTAGTTGATCATTCAAAATTCTAGGAAAGATCACAAACCTTCTCCTTAGCTCTTTTAGGAGGTTAAAATGATGGAATATGATTTTGGAAGAATAAAAAATTGAGTTTGGATGGTGCCAAGTTCTTTGGTGTTAATTCATTTGGCCTATTTGGAGGTCTTACAACTCTATGAGGTCCAAATGTAATTTAATGAAAATACATATTAAGAAGTAGCCATTGTCTTGTCATTCTCTTCACCAATAAGCATGACAACTCACTTTGGGTTCTACCTAATAGTTGTGTTCCTATCTCATGTATTGGAAGAAGAGCTTTATGGAGATGGATCGTCAAATGTAGAGGTTCTATTAGTAATATAAAGTGGTTAGTGGCCAACAATTTAACACTTTAATTGTTGCTAAGAAGATGGCTTGTAATGTTGAATTTAATAGTAATATGGAAGACATAGCTGACATGATCTTGAAAGGGGCACTTCTTGATATTTAGCCAAGGGTTACCAATTTCACATAGTTGAATAAAAAGCTAGGGAAAGTCTTATACTAATGAAATTGAATAGATTTCATGTTTCTCCATATTGGCCCATGTTTTTAATTATTTGGCTTTTCACATTTTGTAGAATCATCTTTGATGATAGCTCAATTATGTTTATCTTGGAGCAAACCAAGTGCATAAGAAAGATTCTATTTAGATTTGAGAATATGTGGACCTAGCACCCTAATTTGAAGACCATGATTAAAGCTTAATGAGGATTGGTTTAAAGGTTCAACAATGTTTGGAGTGTCAAGATAATATCTTCTACTTATCAATGTTTGGAGTGTCAAGAAAATTGAAAAATGTGAAAGATAACTTGAGGAAGAGGAATGAAGATGTCCTTTCAAATATGTTTGAGTGGAAAAAATTAGCTCGAAATATATTTAAGGACTAAACAAAAAAAATTAGAAAAGGAGATGAAGTAGGATTCATACTTAAAACAAAAATCCTTTCTAAGTGAATTTTACTCTTTAGTTGCTAAAGAGGGCTTTTTGGAGGCAAAAGTCAAGAGCTTGTGGATGACTACGGAGGACTCGAATACTATATCTTTAGTTGCATTGCCAAAAATCACAAGGGGAAATATAATCAAGGGGATTGTAGAGGAAGATAGTAGTGTATCTATGAAAGATTTAAAGATCACGGAGGAGATGTAACTCATTTTTTCAAGAATTTTTATTGGCAATAAGAATGACCCACCCTTGGAGAGGGTCAAATGATTTTCTTGAGACTATTCCTTGGATCAGGTCAATGAAGATGATTTCAAGCCAATTATCGAGGATGAAATCTATGGGGTAGTATTCTTGATGGATCTTAACAAGGCTCTTTGTTGAACACACAAGACAACTAAGAGGGGGGTTGAATCACTTGTATAATGAAATATTAAATGTTTTTACTTCTTATGTCAAAACCTTTACTTCATGCATCAACAACAATGAAACAACAAAGAATTCCACGCAATTGCAAAAGTGAACACAAGATTTATGTGGAAAACCCAATGAAGGAAAACCCACATTAAGAGTATTCTCACAATATATGAACAATTTACACAACTTGTTTTAGGGTTGCAACCTAAGGATGCAACTACTCCCTAAAATGAAGATTTTATGGCTATGCCAATATAAATTCGCTACTTCCTAATTATGGGTACAATTAAAGGCGGCTACAACCTCAGGATGACATGAAGAACACATTGCTTATTGTGATGGTGGGAAACGGGATAAGTCAATCTAGGTGGGAATCCCTCTTTCCTAGTCACATTGGAATACAAAGCCACCACAAGATGAGTATGATTGGCGAACCCTTCATGAAAGAGAGCTAATGCAATACCCATGTTATCTAGACTTCTTTTCGTTTGTTTCTTAGAAATTGAGAAGAGAATGAAAGGGTATTTCTATGCCAATAACCACAAACAAAAAAAGCAACTTTACTAAAATCACAAGCTAAGTACCAAGGGAATTTAAGAGAACTTTTGTGCATTTATGACTCAAATTGGAGTTATGTCAATGTAGATTTGATTTTCTAACCTCTGGGATTGCACAGACCAGTAAACTTAAAGATTTGGGCTCACACTATCAATACATGTGTCCAGAACAAATTTGAAATGATTTTGGAAGGACTAAGTACTCTACCCAGTCAACTTATTTATAGGACTATGGCAACTTGGCTGACCTAGTCCCTGTAATTGGGGTTGAAAGACCATATTTGGAATTGTCTGATAATAGAGAGTTGAATTTTGCTGCTAGTAGTTGATTTTGATTGCTTTTGCACCCGAACGAAAAGGTAGAGTACAATCCAATCATCAATTGGTGATCTCGTGGTCATCTTCATAATCCTTTGAAAGCTTCATGTTGATAATGATATTGTTGAATGCTTGAAGTATAAAATAGTCTTTAGATCTTGATGCTTGTTGATTTTGTCTTGATTTGTAGATCCTTACTTCATGGGATGTCTTCAAATTGTGGAGCCAACCTTGTAATTGCTTTCATCTTACCAAAATGAAGTAAGATGCTTGCTTTTATACCTTATTGGATGAGAAAATCAAAGGAAGCTAACGAGAGCTTGGAATTCCCACTAAAATCAAGTGATCGTTATACAGTTCTGATTTTGGGCCAAACCTCGGAGAATAGGTCGAGTTGGGCAAGATATTCTTGGGAATAGGCCGAATTGGGTGAGTTATTCCCTCCAATCAAGCATGAAACCGAGATTATGGATCCCACTTAAGGAGGGGTTGTCAAATTTTGACGAACAACAAAATACAAGGTTAGGATGAAATACAAAAGGCTACACATGGTAACATAGGGCCAATGTAATCAATAAATAATTGAATAGATAAAACAATAAAATTGCACATTAAAGAATAAGGACCCACATTGGTTATTGATGAAATTGAATTAAGAAATGACTCATTTTAAATTAGGTGTTCATTAAGTACAAAATGAAGTCCTATAATGCATGTTGAAATGAAACACACTAAGGTGACTGCTAAACGATCGTGAAATTGTACACACCTAGGTGCTTACAATTTATGACGGTACATTTAGCCCCCAATTTAGTAGTATATGACACTGTGCATATGCAAGCTAAAGTACAAAAATTGTAAATGAAAAGGATAATCCAAAGTTGTTGGATGAAGCCCCCAGCGTGGTGATTCCTGCAATACAAAGTTAGGAATTGCATTATGTAGAACCACTTTGTCAGTTGAAATTCCTAAACCACTTAGGTCTTACTAAGAGTGATGAAATTCATGGGTAGCTATATGCCCCCTATTTGAGCTTGCTAATTAGAAAGGTGAAACAAGGTATCATATTTACCACATTGAATTGTAAATGTAAATTTGTGGACAAATGCTATCAATGAGATTTAGGATCAATCCAAAACGTCTCATAGAGCATTTGGAGAGATAGAGAAACAAATCACAATCTCGGTGCAACATTCTTGGGTTATTTTAATGCTATAAACAATGTATTATATTGCTTTGATTAAAATAAGGCAAACATGGTAATGCATATTTCTAATTTAATGCCATTAAGTTTGATTTTACATCCAATGCCTGATTAAATTGATAGATATGTGATCTAATTAAACATAAGTAATGCGTAATTAAATGCTACCTTTGATGATATAATGCATGCATGTAGACAAATGGCAATGCAATCTAGTTGGCAATGTAATTTATCTGAACATGGTACATGGAATACTAAATAGTATGCTAAGATAACAATGTAATATCTTAATCTACAAAAAGGGCATCAAAAAAAGGAATTGAAGACAAAAACAACTTGTTTGTCATGAATAAACCAATACATATTAAATACTAAGAAAAACACTTCACCATCTAACATACATGATTTAATGAAGAAATGTTATACTAACATACAACTTAGCAAAGGAAGGAAAGCAGATAATATAGATAAGAAGGAAAGGGAACAAACAAGATTAAGCATAATGCAAACACAAGTGCATAGCATTTGTGGGGTCTTTGAAAGGTGTACCATCCATATATGCTATTTTTTGTAAACTTTGGTGACAATACAAGGACCAAGCCAATTAGGACTGAATTTTCCTTGTTCTTTAGGCATGGTATTTACACCTTGTCATTGTATCTTCTTTCTAAAGATTTTTTATAAGCTCAAATGTGCTCGAGGGCATTAATGCATTGTTCATTGAGAATCTCCAGTTGTTGAAGACGGTCTCTATAAGTCTCATTTATCAATAATACCCTCAAGAGACATTTGTAATGAAGCAATTTCTAACTCTAGAGGCAAGATCACATCAACACCATACACTAGGTTATAAGGATTAACTCTCATGTTGTATGGATATTTGTTCTGTAGGCCCATAAATCATAAGACAATTGAGTGTGTCAATCTTTCCCATGTTTGTTAACAATTTTACGTTTGCTCAATTATCTTATTAGAAGCTTTAACTTGTTCATTTATTGAGGGTAATAAGGAGTAGAAATCGATGTTTAATATGACATTTGTTAAGGAAATTCTTTATATCTTTGTTCTTAAATGAAGTACCATTATCAAAAATTAGTGTGGAAGGTATATTGAATTGAGAAATAATGTTATCTTGGATGAATTGCCAAATAAATTTAGTAATGGTGGGTCGAAGAGGAATGACCTCAACCCATTTAGTAAAGTAATAAGTGGCAATGATGATGAATACACATCCTTGTGATGAAGGAGGAGAGATTTTTCCAATTAGATCCAAACCCCATAAATTGAAAGGGTCGCGAAGCAACTTGGGAACACAATTTATGGGTAGGATGATAAATCAAATTGCTATTCTATTGACATTGATGACATTTTATAAAAAAAGGAAAAGAGTCTTGTTCCATGGTTTTCCAATCGTATCCCATTCAGAGCAGTTTTTAAACCAAGATTTTTCCACCAAAATGCCCCCCACAAGAACTTGAATGCACTTCTTCAAGGCCCATCTGGATCTTAGTTTTGTTAAGACATCAAAGGAGAAGACCATTGCGGCCTCATTTATAAAGGACATTAGAAGGAATGATATATCTAGTATAAAGTTTTTTTCTTTGAGCTCTACTATTGCTTGTGGCTAAATCAGGAAAAGTATCATCTCGTAGATAATGAAAAATATGGGAGTGTCATTCATTTGAATCAATGTTGAAGCAACATTCAACATTACTAGGGCTATAAAAATGGAAAGATTTAGAAGATTATGTATAGTACGTAAATTGATAATCCATAGAAGGATACTCAATTGTTATAAGAGAGGTAGCACTTGCCATTACATTGGTATGTCGATTATCTTTTTGAGGTAGAGAATCAATAGTATAAGAAATAAATTGTTTTAACAGGATATAAAAAGATCACAATATTGGGATTATCTAAAATGTTTAGTTTGATAAGTTCCTTTAACTTGTTTTATGATCAATTGTAAATCACCATAGATGTGTAAATGTTGCACAATAAGAGACAAAGCCACCTTTAATCTAGCAATAAGGGCTTCCTATTCGGTTATATTGATGGTACAAAGGAAATTAAGATGATAGGATAGAGGGATTACTTTCCTGAAGGGGGTATTAATATGACACCAGAACTATAGGATGAACAAAATCATTAAGAAAGGAATTTGAATTAGCAAAAGCATCAGGCAAAAGAGCTTTAGCCAAATGGTCAGTTAAGGCTTTTCCTTTGATTGCAAGTTTTGAGAGACAAATTCGAGGTCAAATTCACTTAACATCATAACCCATTTCGCAAGGTGTCCTGAAAGATTGATTTTAGTGAAAAGATGCTTTAAAGGATGAAATTTTATGATGATATGAGTTTCAACATTTAGAAGATAATGTCTTGATTTTTGGGTTGAAAAAACTAAAGCAAGACATTATTTTTCAATTGAAGTATATTAGGTTTCATAATCGAGGAAAGTATAACTTATGTAACACACATGTATGTCTTTACCATCTTGATCATGTTGGGATAATAAAGCTATGAGCATGTGAGAAGATGAAAAAGTGTAAAGAATGGTTGACTAGGTATAGAAAGTTGTAAAACATGAGGATTAACAAGGTATTATTTCAATTCCTTGAAGACTTTTTGGCACTCATCATTGCATTGAAAATTATTATCTTTCTTTAGAAATGAGGTGAAAGGAATGGTTCTATCCACAAGATGTGACACAAACCTATGAATAGCATGGATTTTCCTTGTAAAATTTGAGGTTGTGAGATGTTACAGGGAGGTGGCATGTTAACGATAGCATCTATCTTATTCATATCCACTTCAATACCCCTATTTGAGATGATGAACACAATAAGTTTCCCATTATCCATACCAAAAATGCTTTTATGCAGTTTCAATCGCATGTCGTACTTACAAATTCGTTCAAAGATTTGTCAGAGAACATTAACACAGTCTTGGTGAGAAATTGATTTAGCCAAGATGTCATATGCGTAATCTTATAGAATTTTATGTATATAATCATGAAAGATAAGATTCACAACACGTTGATAAGTTGTGCCAACATTCTTTAACCCAAAAGGCATAACAACCCAACAAAATTTTCCCCATGGTGTTATGAACTCATTTTTATATTGAACTTGAGGAGCAATAAATCTTTGATTGTATCTAGAAAAACCATCCATGAAGGATGGTAAGGCATGACCATTTGTATAATCAACTATCATGTCAATATTTGGAAGAGGAAAATCATCCTTTAAAGAAGTTTTATTAAGATCTCAGAAATCAATACACATTCATATCTTATTATCAGTTTTGGAAAGAATAACATGTTTGAAATCCAAGGGGAATAATCAATAAGATGAATAATACCATCTTCAAGAAGCTTTCTAATTTCAGCCCTAAAAAGTAAAGCAATCTTATGATTTATTTTTTGGATCTTTTTCTTTACATTTTTAGCATTAGGGACCAAGACAATGTTATGAGTAACAATTTAAGAATTGATACTAGGCATATCAAAATATGTCCAAGCAAATATATCTAGGAATTCTTTAAGAAGAGTAGAAAGGTAGATTGTTGTTCTTGTTCTTCTAGGCATTTTCCAACTTTTATCACCTTCTCCTTATTATAAGGGTTGATTTTTATGTCAATAGTCTTAGTTATAAGGAGATTACTTTTTTGAGGAATGTCCATAGGGAGAGGGAACTCGTGAATCTTCACTAGATTAGTGTCTTCTTAAAAATAAGCTTCAACATTTAAATAATAAGGAAAACTATGATTGTGGTGAGAGTGAGGAAGATGATTGTAAGCTCCTACAAATTTAGCCAAAGAGTAATTTATGCTAAAAGTGTCAAGAGAAGGCATAGCAAAAGTGGAATCAACATCTATAAGATGAGGGTTAATGTGTGTGTGTGTGTGTGTGTGTGTGTGTGTGTGTGAGAGAGAGAGAGAGAGAGAGAGATTAGAAGATTTCTTAGTGGGTTTGGATTGTATCCAAGACCAAAAGAGCTTTCACAAACATCATTTTATAAAGGAACTCAAATGCCTTGCTCATGGAGCCTCATAGGTCACTATGTCATAACAAGTGGGCTTGGAAAGAGCTTCAAGAGATTCATTAGAAGTTCAGGCAGCAACAAAGTTTTTACTAAGTTGGTCATAAAGAGGTGAAGGTTTGCTATGTTGAAAAATGGATTCACTTAGTTTGAGCTCTATTGAAGGAACTTTATATTCTCCTACAAAAGAGGGTGTAAAATCCAAAACCCCCAATAATCATCCAAGAGGACACATTTGGGAGGATTATCATTATAAGGAGAAGATTTCTTTAGTTGGATTGGAGTAGGAATAGAATGAGAATCAAATTCAGTTCGTAAACAAATTTATAATTTATCATCAGCTTCAAGGGTATACATGAGATTATTAAAAATAAATTTGACTTTGCGATGAATATTTGAAGGAATAACTTACATGGCATGTAACCATGGCTATCCCAAGAGAATATTATAAGTGAGAGTATCGAGGATGACATGAATAGGTATTAGAACTTGGACTGTTCTGTGACTGTTCCTGCAGCCATTGGAACTTTGTTCTTTGATTGTTCCTGCAGCCATTAGAACTTTGTTTTGTGATTGTTCATGTGGCCATTAGACCTTCGCTCTTTGACTATTCTTGCAGCCAAGGTGGACCAGAGTAATTTATTTATTTTTGCTAAGAACTTCATTTCTCTTATCTATTTAAGTTTTGTTTAGTTGTTGATTCATGTTTAGTACTCATGTTATTTATTTTAAAGAATTTTCCTTCAATATTATTTTCTTTCCAACTCTATGTTAGTATGGCTACTAGTGAGTTCTAGTGCACACACATTGTGTTGGTTCCCAAATCAACAGATTGGAAAGTTTGAAGAGTATGCCAATCTCTATGCTCAAACCTTCCAACTGACTTGGCCAATGAATGAGATTAACTAGATTGAGGTTATCTTCCCCTACACTTTAGGCTCTATAGGACCTAGATGCAGGTACACCAATTCACAAACATGTATTTCAAGATGATGCTTTTTATAGCAGATTATATCTCCTACTTGTATCTTACTTATATTCTCTATCTAAAAATGGCATATACTCTTGAAATAGATTTATTCATTTACTGATCACTTGATCCTTTCTAACTATAAGTAAGCTCATAATTGGGTACTTACTTACAATCTTCACTTGTAGAATTTGGTGTGTCTTTGTCTCAGTGTCACGAAGCTTTTCTTATCACTTCTTCATGTTTAACTTCAAATAAAAATAATTAAACACTATTTCTCATATAAATGCCACATCTTGTCACATTTAATTCCTTCATGCAAAATTATGACTCTCCTTGTTGCTTGAAATTCAAGCTCAACTGGTGACTACCACATTTTATCATCATTTTCGCCAATTCGCAGTGACAATTCTTAGACTTCCTTCACATCTTGTGATTTATCACATGCACTTAAGTGGAAAATAATTGAGGATTTTGTAACAGAGACTTTATCAAATCCCAATGAAACTTGTTAATAATTCAAATTGGTTCAAACAAAAATTCTCCAAGTTTCGAGTGACTATGACATAAGATATGATTCTAATCGTGTCATCTAAGCCAAGGCTACACTGTTTAAAGAATATACTAATAAAAAAAGTACTCTAGTACTTATAAACTCTTAACAAATCTATCCCTCAAAAAGTAGCAAACTTAGATGTAAGAAAATTTTCTTGAAATAAAAACAAAAGAAGCAAAAAAGGTCAATAATAGTCTCCTCCAAGATACAACTAGATCACAATATCTAAGACAAGTCACACTGTAAAGGTAATCTCCCAATAAAAACCACTCTTTGGTGGTGATAAACCCTTAAAAAATTTATTCCTCGATAGAGTTGAAATTAAGTAAAATCTATGGAAATAATTAAAAAATCAATAAGGCTAAAACGGATGTAGCTTTAAAACGTCTGGAAATACTATTAGAAAAATTATTAGAGGAATAAAATTTCAATTGACTATCTTCACCAAGTTTAGATCTTCTCTTGGAATCATTCAACAACACTATTATATGTCATATAACATTCTCTAAACGCCTAATTTTAAGTTTCTTGATAAGGCACACATATTCCCAAACATTTCCTCTACCATTTTCTACCTACAACTCTAACCAATTCAACTTTACCTCCTCTGCAACTCCCACCATTATTTTCTATTTCGCTTGGCTAAAAAACTTATCAAGGAATGCTCCAATACATAATAGAATGTCAAATTTCAATGCATTTTAAGAAGAAAAGTAAAATAGTGTAGAGTTCTGCACCAAATTAAAAAATCCTCAGCTTCTTAATTGTCTATGGATGCATATAATCAGTATATGAAGGTCAAAATATGAACTTTGTAGAAAAATATCAATATATACCACATTTATAGTGGATTTGAGGAGAGTTGGTCTTGGATCAAACTTGGGAAATATCAATCGAATTTTTCTAATATGAAGAGCAGTGTATTTGTATTTTTCTTTTACTATTTCTAAATATTTTATTTTTGTTGATCAAATATTAATAGACTTCAGTGTATGAATATGATTAGTTTAATGTGAAAATAGTTTGTTTGTGATGTTATATGTCAAGGTATGCAACCATACCAACTTGTTAACCCTGTGGTGACACAGTGAAAAAACCCCATCAAGTGTGTCCATTAGTCGTTAGAGTGCCATGTGTGACATCCTCACTTCCTTGCGGGCCAAAGTTGGGTCCCACATAATACGTCGTGAGGCCACAACAAGGAACCATCATAGCATCTATTCTTCCTTGCAAGATCACGACCTTTAATCATTTCCCCACTAACTACTGCGAGGATGCGACAAACATCCACTCGAGGGGTTGCAGGTCCAAGTGATGGTCTTAAAAAATGTTTGTAAGAAAATTTTCTTTACCTTCAATTATTGACACGTGTTCCACCATCCCCTCCTCCTGGGCTAAAGGTATTAACTATCTGATCAAGTCTCGAGAATGTGACAACACTCATATCACCACCCATAGACCACCACACAACCTCACAACCACTAGTTGTCATCTATCTTAACCGTCATGAGTACACAAAACAACAACCTGACAACATATTTTGCTAAAAGAACTTAACCTCCATGAGGGTGTGATAACCATCTTTAAATAATGTGCAAAATACAAGGGGAAAACAATAAAGTGTTAGGCTAGGACATTAAACCAAGAGATATCCTGACCACGAACACACCAAGAAAATCAAATATGATGAGTTGACAACTGAACACTTTAAAATTACACCTAATATGCACCTAACCATTCAATAGGCATTCATTTAGGCATCAAACTGGGTGCCAATTTTGATGTAAATACTGATATTGAAGAGTTCTTAGGTTTGTGTTGGTCTCTTCTGCTAGGTGCAAGTTACACTAGATATAGCACCGACCTGATAAATAGAGCATTCATTTGAAAAAGAATGGAGGAGAAATACATTAAAATAATGTGTCGAAGATAAAAATAAATCTAATCATAGGGATTTCTTGCAGTTTAACCACAACGACTATAGTGTTGATTAATGAATCAAAAACATTAAATTAAAAATTCTCGCCTGTATTAGAAGATACCACACAATAAAAAAAACATAAACAAAACTTTCATACCATAAACTTGATGATAATAATTTTCCATAGGTTGCTCTCATTTTCTATTTCAGTTGTTTTTTGTTTGTTAGGTTGGTTCTTTTGTTGATCTTTTAGTTTTCATTTTTTTTGTGTGTTTGTATTATTTGGTCACTTGGTTTTATTTTGTTGCCAAATACAGAGCATAGGATAGGTGGTGTTTACAATGTTTAGTCACCCAATTTAACTTTTTTGAAAGATACAAAGTAGTTCAGATAGATAGATAGAAATCAAACCCTTGATTTTTCTTTAAACATGAAACTAGGTATATTTTTCCTTTTTGGTTCAATTTTCAAATCCATATAAAGATATTTAGATAGAATTTTTACTAATAGATTTACATACAAAAGGGATGCAACCTAGTAGATAATGGTTGGGCTTCGGTTGATTTGGGTTATTTGGTGGTCTTTTTTTTGCATTACTCATTCCATCACAAGGTTTGAACTCTCATGAGATATCTCAAAGGAATTTCAATCCAGAAATAGAGTCATTCGAGATAAAGCTTTCTCATTAATCACCCATTTCTTTTAAATTGCCCATTACTTTTAATTTATTTGATTGATGGCTTTCTTTCATACCACAAAACAAAAATTTCATACCACAAACTGAACAACAAATTTCATACTTGGAAGTGTGTACATTGTTTGCCTCCACATACTAGACAAAAATAATTTTCCCTAGGTTGCCTCAAAATGTCAAGCAATAGATGGAAGGGAGAAAAGGGTGTAGACTTTGGCCATAATGAGGTAATTCATTGTCAATATATATATATATATATATATATATATATATATATATATATATATATATATATATATATATATATATATATATATATATATATATATATATATATGAGACTAATAAAGAAAAGAAGGCATTGGCTTCAATATTGGGGGTAGCGGCAATGAACAAATTACATGGTGTGGACTTCATAATGCCTACTAGATACATAGAAAAATGATCTAGTAAAGCCCCTGAAATGTTACAACCAAATAAACCATGTCAAAGGGAATCAGTTGATTCCCTAACCACTCCTGGATCAAGAAAAAGACCGAGGAGGAAATCAATGATAATAAACTCTAAGAATTTGGAGCATGGATAAGAGACGTTCAATCTCATAGCCACTTGGGACATAGACTTCTTCCACCACACCATGTTTTACATCTTGCTCTACTAGCTACGATTCCAAGATAGAATACGATGTGGCTTTAGGGGAAGCCTGAACAACAGATGCTATACAAATGTTTGTGAATAGGTTGAAGAATCATGCCTTCAACGGTTCAAAGACCATCTACTTTTCCATTCTCAAAGATACCCATGCACTTGCAAAAAGAAATTATCTTTGACATAGAGACTGAATTTGGCATGGTCTTTAAAGAAGATAAAGCTATGAATGTCTCAAAACTACAAGAGATTTTGGTGCAACCAAACAAAGAAGATAAAAAACCACCTCTCAAGATAAGGCTCAAAAAAAGTCAATTAATGTAAGTGTGAAAGTATGGAAAGAGCTTGTAAAAGCATATGAGAAGTTCGATGCACGAAGGAAGTCCAATGAGGAGAGTACACAGGTATTTGAATTTTCTCATAAGATTATATCAAATTTATTAAACAATTCTTAAATTTTATTTGTGCATAGTTAAATTGAATCAGTATATGTTTTAGGAAAAGGCCTCCAAGGTTAGGCTTGACAAAATTCATGCTACACATCACAATGGCTAGAAAGGTTTACAAGCCTTAATCTGTATATTTGTAAGTATATTTAATATGTTAAATGATATTGTTTAATTTCCTAGGAAAAAGTAAATGATTGCATTAATTAGTTTAACTAGTCCATGTGTGATGTTTTGATAGGAGGAGAAATATGGTCGACATCCAACACAATTGAAAAGGAAATGTTACAAAGCAAAAAGTGGACCAATTTTGTAATATGGATGGAGAACGAGGTATCAATAATTGACTTTCAACAACTTAGTTGAATATTGTCATGTTAATATGTCAATTTGCATTTCTTATGTTGAGTTTTGTATTCATGTGTAGGATGAGTTCTAAAGTGCTTCTTTGTTGGCCCTAAATCCCACTCAATTGTCTCATTATTTCATGTTGAGGAAAAAAATATTGTTTGCCTCAAAGGCCAGTGGGTGACATTCATGCCTAATTTTCATTGCATCTTTTAACTAATGACCATGGTTTTGTAATATATCTTAAGTGTCCTCATTTAAGTTAGGAGTTGTATCATTTGAGTAACTTAGTGCCATGTTGATTTGATTTATCTTATTTTCCCTCAAACATGGTATCTCAAGGAGTGAGTCCTTGGTATCTCAAGGAGTGCTTCCTTAAATTCGTGTTGTCATTCTACTAAGTGATCCACATGCATCTTTGACATCCTTCCTCATGATGTTGTCATTATTTTAACATGTAAGAGTATTTTGATGCATCTTAGTAGGCATCCTATAGATCTAACACATCCTTGCAGAAATCCTGTTTCCCCAAGGCCAATTCATCATGAATTTATAATGCATATTCCACGAAATCACCTATGTCATACTTTGAAACCTTATAGTATTCCACTTGATGTTTCAAGTGCTCAATTTCCTTGTTATGCCCTTTCATTTCTCATATCATTTTTGTTAGATTGAAAAATTAATTTAATTATATTGATAAAATTAACTTTACTACTTCTTAAGATTTCCCTTTATGCACTTGCATTAGTCATTTAATAATTAGATCTAATTAGTAAATGTCTATTTACCTATTAGGGTTTCCCATTAGTTTTTCGATCTCCTTCTATTAGGATTGATCCATTGTATATTTGCATTCATTCTTTTGGCTGATAATAATAAACTTTCATATTGTCAGAGTAAAACCCTTGTTTGTTTCCTACAGATTTCTTCCTTGTGACAAGTTTTTGCATGCAGGTTTCTTGGGCTTAATAGATTTTGTTGTAACTTGTTCATGTTTGAAGAAAAAAAGGAGCAAGGGTTTGACAGAAGAAATTTGAGATTTTTTGGCTAATTTGAGAGGTTTTGGTTGTAGTTTTCAGATCTGGTATTCTTAGCAGGACGTTAAATTTAGCATTTTTTACAGGCGCATGTATGTGAAAGGGCATTTTTTTGGGTGTCCTTCCAAGTGTCATTTACAGTGGTGTCCTTCCCGATGTCGTTTACCAGACCTGCACCTTATTCCTCTGATTGACATGCATGAGGTGACATCTGCGTTGGCAGATCTGAAAAGGCAGAAGTTCAAACCCTCACGGGCACCATACTTTGAATTGCAAGCTTTTTTACGTGTGATTGCTATCAGGATCTATGGATATTTTCATCAAAAAAATTCAAAGGTACACATGATACTCATTTGAAGCTTTTTTTCTCTCTCATTATAAGCAATCTTTTCTAGCTTCTAGGGTTCGATTTCTTGAATTGTGGGGGGTATTTTATTTCTTGTTTTCTATAATTTACTTCAGTAAAGTTGAAATTATATCAAAATAAAACCCCTTCTAAAAAAATGGTCGAGACCTCTTCTTGTCTAGAACTTTTGACCCCTCATAATTATCACACATGGAAATCCCTGATGACATGACTTCTCCGGTCAAAAGGGTTGTGGTCTTTTTTAGACACAGTGCAGCCAGTTTTACAGAGGCCTTTCGAGGTCATGCAACACAAGAACAAGATGGATGAGGCAATGGGGTTGATTGCTTTACATGTATCAGATAGTCTACATTATCATCTTGTGGGTGCAATACCCCTCTAGCTATGTGGACCAAGCTTAACACCTTGTTTGGTACAGTGAATGAGTTTAGGACACTTTAGATTGAGGCAGAGCTTACCTCTCTTGTACCAAATCATTTTCCATCCATTGAGGACTTCTTGATGAAGTTCAATCAACAGAGGTCTTTATTACATGGATGTGGAAAGGCTAAGACTGACACAGAGTGTATCTACCTGATTATGTCAAAGCTTCGGAGAAATTTTCAGATTTTCTCCTCTACCTTCCACTCTACCATGGATGCATTGGGTCAGAGATTCCAGATGCCCACTTTTGAGGTGTTCTGTGATCGATTGACTAGAGAGAAGGCCAAGCTCACACAGTTGGATTCTTTATCTGGAACTAAGAACCAAGCTTTGGTTACTCAGACTTCTAAGGGAACACAGAAGTAGAAGTAGAAGCCCAAAACAGATTCAGTTGGCAGTGAGCATTCCTCCAAGCCACCTCAAAAAACAGAGTCTAAGAAATCCACTCCTAAGGGTAAATCTTGTAAGTCTAGTGAGTGTTCCTCCAAGACTAAGAATTTCATAGGTGAACCTTACAGTTTTTGTAGCAAGGAAGGGCATCCAGTTTCCAGGTGTTAGAAACATCTTGAGGCTCTAGAGGAAGCCTTGCAGCAGCATAGTATTGCTTCTCCGCAACCTTCACCTACTCCCACAGGGAAAGGCCATGCTCTTTCTACATGAGCATTATCTTCCACTGCTACTTGGATCATTGATTCAGGTGCTTCGCACCATATGACACACACACCTAGTTTGGTTACCTCACTTGCTTAGAGTGCTACTACACAGATTGCAGTTGGTGACTCAGCACAACTTTCAGTTATAGGTTCTGGTACTGTTTCATTGGATGGTGGCTCTCTACATGATGTTCTTTTGGTTCCTGTCACTTCTACGAACCTCCTGTCTGTCTATCCGATTTTCCATTCTGGTTCTGGTAAGACAGTTGAGTTCTCACCACATGATGTAGTTATTAGAGACCTCCATGATCCTGATTTGGTTGTTGCTACTGGGAGTGTTGATTTAGAGTCTCACTTATACAAGTTTGATGGCTTTGAGAGCCTTGATTATATAGGTGTTTCTCTTGTTGCTCATGCAGACACAGTGATCAAGCTTTGGCATGAGCGTTTTGGCCATGTCAACTACAGATATCTACAACAGATGAGTACATAGGAGTTAGTGATTGGGCTTCCTCAGATCTCTTGCACTGATGGTGTTTGTTGAGGTTGTGCACTTGGAAAATATCATAGAGATCCATTTCCGACAGGTAGATCCTCATGTGCTAAGGCACCATTGGAGTTGATACATAGTGATCTCATGTCATTTCTCATGCCTTTTTTTTTGGGTGCTCATTATGTGCTCACTGTTATTGATGACTTCTCCAGACACGCATGGGTGTACTTCTTAAAGTACAAGTCTGATGTCTTTGATTCATTTCAAGTCTTTAAGACATTTGTGGAGAAGCAGTCTGGTCTTTCTATCAAGCGGATACGCACTGACAATGGGGGAGAATATGTGAATCAATCTTTTCATGATTTTTGCACTGAGTAGGGTATATTGCATTAGCTAATAGTTCCCCATACCCCTTAGTAGAATGGTATTGCTGAGAGAAAGAATAGAACATTGCGTGAGATGGCCAATTGTATGATATAGTCTCAAGATATGCAACCTTCTTTTTGGGCAGAGGCAGTGAATTGTGCCAACTACATTCAAAATCGGATGCCTCATAGGCATTACAACATTTGACTCCTAAGGAGGCTTGGTCCCATGTCAAGCTTGATGTTTCTACATTTTGAGTGTTTGGTAGTGAGGCTTGGGCATTGTCTCTCGATTCTCCCATGATTCTCATGAGTCATTGGCAAGCTTCCAAACATATTTTGAGGTACATTTGGGGCACTACTTCATATGGCATTCACTATACATCAGGAGATCCTCACATTGTTGGTTTCACAAACGCCGATTGGGGTGGTGATATAGATGGTCAAAAGTCTAGTTTTGGCTTTGTTTTATGTCTTGGTTCTGGTCCTATCACATGGTCTTGCAAGAAGCAGACTGTTGTTGCATTATCATCTATAGAGGCAAAATATCGAGTAGCTGTGCTAGCTAGCCAGGAGGTCTTATGGCTTTGACAATTGATGATAGACTTTGGGTTTCCTCTTGATAGTCCCACTCTTCTTTGGTGTGACAATCATAGTGCCATTCATATTTCCCGCAACCCAATTGAGTATCAGCGGACCAAGCACATTGAGATCCATATGCATTTCATCGGACAGCTCATTCAGGATGGTTCTCTTAGCTTGGAGTATGTTCCCACTTCGGAGTAGGTTGCTGACATCTTCACTAAGCCTTTTGCATCCCCGTGGTATCTTCAGCTGTGTTCTATGCTTGGGGTGAAGGAAGCTGTCCTTGGGGGGTCTCATTGAGGCCTACCTTCCTTTCTTTTTTTCCGCTTTTCGCATCTTTCTATCTCTTTTTGGAGGAGGGTTTTTCCCATGTGGTTTCCCTGTTTCTTTGTTTCATAGAGATTTGGTTGTGATTGGGTACCTCATCAAGCCATGTTGCCAGGACCCAAATTTGCATTCGCATTGTAGTTCCTTTGCTTCTTTCTTGCATTGTTTGTAGCTGCATTGTTGCTCATCTTAAGGGGGGTGTTAGAGTAAAAAATTAATTTAATTATATTGATTAAATTAACTTTACTACTTCTTAAGATTTCCCTTTATGCACTTGCATTAGTTATTTAATAATTAAATCTAATTATTAAATGTCTATTTACCTATTAGGGTTTCCCATTAGTTTTTTGATCTCCTTCTATAAGGATTGGTCCATTGTATATTTGCATTCATTCTTTTGGCTGATAATAATAAACTTTCATATTGTCAGAACAAAACCCTTGTTTGTTTCCTACAGATTTCTTCCTTGTGACAAGCTTTTGCATGCAGGTTTCTTGGACTTAATAGATTTATTTTTTTATCAAATCTTACAATTTTAAGGATGCTTGATTCATTTGATTGTGTTGTAGCAACCCTAGTTTTATCTCGAGCCACTAGATCCATATCATCGACATCCATTACCATTGCTTTCATGACTTCATTAAATCTTAAGAGTATAGTATGACATGCAAATTCTTGATCAACAACATGTCAGGTACATGCTTGGGAAAAATATGATGTACCTTTGCAATGCAATAGATCTTCCTATATGTTAACAAATCACATAAGCAGTAATCTTTTAGATTCTCCAAGATTCTGATCATGTCTTCAAACAACCTAGGGAACCTTTTCTCAAGTAATAGCTCATGCAAGAGAGCATATAACCGGTCATATATTGTGCTCTCATACATGGACAAAATGACATGGGATGCTCCATGTCCAATTCATTCCCAAAGAATTTATTAGCTACACAAATAATATAATAACTAGATTGTTCGCTTATAACTGGGACATCCCAGGGAACCAGGGCTGGATCGCTCACAAATTCAAGCAAAGCCTCAAAGGTGATGATGCATTCATGCTTCTCCTTGCGCTCCAATTCTTATTCCACGCTCTTTCCTTGTGTCCACTCCTCATTCGGTTCACTTCTCTAAGTGATAGGATGAAAGTTCTCTTCCCCCTTGGCTTGAATTGGTGTCAGAGACGAGTGGGAGCCTGTCAGTGAAGCTTGTGGCTGAATGGAGTGGTGAGTGCTCCAAAATGCCAAACTGTAACCTACACCAAATTGGAAGCTCCCATCGCCATCGCCATCTCCACTCGAATTCAGAAGAGTATCTACCATCCCCATGTCGAGCCTTGATCCATTGAAAAGGGGAGGCCCAAATCCAATGCATAAGCCATCCAAGTGTGATGTCTGAAGGTACATTAACTCGCCATTGCCGCCAGTGCTGGAGAGGGGAAACAAAAACACACATAGAAGAGAGGGTCATTAAAAATTAGAGTTAGACAAACTGGCGAGCTAAGTGCCCGCCTACCTTGGTTTGCTTTCATGCTATGTGCCATCTATCTCGAGATTGTGTTCGTCAGTCGCCATGAGGAGGGGAGGGTCAGTTTCTGGCACAATTTCTTGACAAACACCTACATTCAGGGATAACAGTCCTATGATTTTGGTGAATTAACACCTCAAAAGACATTATTTAAGACTTTAAACTCAGACCAACATCTATAGCCAACTAAAATCAGCAAACAGAGATGACATGTGAAATTTTTGACAATAGTCCTCATTCAGAAATGTGGTATTAAAAGGGGTGTGAAAATTAAGATGAGTGGAAGTGGTATTAAACAACAGTAAAAGTTTATTTCTGTGGTAATTTAATAAGTATAACTGAGTATAGCTAATATCCCATGCTTCACAATTCAAATCCAAGCATGAGATCAGAATCATGGTTCTGAAGGGGAAACTTCAGAGGATTCATATGCATACTGGTGAAGACATTGCCTCTTACCTTACAAAGGTTAAATTTGGTCATTATGCTTCAGAGGAGATTTCCCGAGATGGGTGGTATCTAGACGGTGGTGCCATATGCAATATGATAGGGGAGTGTGATCTTTTTCATCTACCTAGCTTAGTAGCTACTAGATGCTTGGTGAGGTGTGGGATCCACACAGAAGGAGGAGTCGGTAGAATAGAGGGCTCATTTGTATTTGAGTTGGAGGCGGGATGGACTCCAACCTTGCATCATGTTCCTCGTCTGAGAATGAATGTGCTCTCATTTTCGGTCATGGAGTTGTGGCTAGAGGTAGCTGTGTATGCTGAGGACTCCATCATACAAGGGAAAAGAGAGTGAAAGCATTTTTTAGGTGGCAAGAGGACCGCCTTAGTAGACCCACTTGGTGGGAATGGATCCAGCTGGAAGAGATGGGATACTCAATGACTTTAGCAGAGCTTTAGTAGATAACCACAACACTGATGAGGTCGAGTTTCTAGATTCAGCTAGAAAGAACATATCTTAAAAGCTTAGTATCCTTCATCTAATCTCTAGTTAAAATCATAATAAAATTTGAATTTCAATATTGACTCTAAAATAGAGGGGCATATAGAATAGTTAGTTCTCAAAGAACCAATGAAGCATATTACAATGCCAAAATATCCTAGAAACTATCTAATTTTGAAATATAAGAGAAGAAGATATATATAGAACAGTTAACTCTCAAAAGATCTTCGAGGCAAACATAATCATATATAGCACAAAATGTAGAGGGTTGGAACTTAAGGTTATGCACTAGAATTTAAAATTGATAGTTAAATTGTATAACAATTTTTTAATGATCTTTATTAATGTTTATAGAATTGTTGCATGTTTTACATAATTGAAATGATATATTTGTTGTAAATTTTTTAAAATTTAATTATGGTATGTGAACTTTGATATGATGTAATATGATTATGGTTTCATTTCATATGTTGTAATATTAGATATATAACATAAAAATAAATATTGCATGAAATAAATAATAGCTTTTTATTTTAAATATTTTTTTGTAGAACACAAATCTTCAAGAAGACCAAGATGATCATCATGACATAGATCTAGAATACGTTGGTTCTAGTATAGATCACATTGCAGAGTATGATGATGATGATGTAGATATATAAGATACCAAGGTTGACGACAATGATGATGATCATGGTAGTGGTGTTGATGATGAGGCACTTGCTAGTAGTGGCCAGTGACACTCATGATCATATAGATTTCATCATGGATCATTGTTGATATATCATTATGATGCATCTTTTCATGGTTACTATCACATGTATCATTTTCATAGTCTGCAGTACCATATTATTGAGTTGAATCATTTTGGCATGTATCATTTTGACTTATATTTATTATGTATGATGATTTTAATTTGCCGCTGAGGATGGATGTTGTCAAATTTAATTAAATTATAGATATTTGACTCACTTGTTTTAATTATAGATGATGATCATGTTATAAAAATTATCTTGTTATTTTATATATACTAGATATTGTTATAGATTTTATTTTGATGGAGATTAAATAAGTATATTGATGTTAATTTGTATGGATGTCCATTTCCCTAAAAATTATTTATCAGTGTTATCCTATAAAATATTTCAAATGCAATATGACTTACTCTATAATCATAAGTTATTTAAGAGATGTGATATATTTAACTAATTAAATTAAAATAAAATATATTAAAGTTATAAATGGAAGCAAACAAGAAGTATGTTTAGAAGAAAAAAAGGAAGCAACAACGGAAGCCAAACTAGAAGCGAACCAACAATCATGGAAGCGAAACTTGGAATTATCTAGAAAGCAAAAACATAAGCAATTCAAGTAGCAAACAAAGTAGTAACATTAGAAGAAATTTTAGAAGTAACAAAAGATGTAATAATAGAAGCTATATGAGAAGAAACAAAAGATGCAAAAATGGAAGCAAAGATAGATGCAACAAGAGACATTATAGTAGAAGAAAAATCGAAAGAAAAATTGGAAGCAAAAATGGAAGAAAAATTGGAAGTAAAACTCAAAGCAAACCTAGAAGCAAACCTGGAAGCAAAACTGGAAGCAACACAAGAAGCAAAATCAAAAGCCAAAATAGAAGCAAGAAAGGATGTCATAATGGAAGCAAAACATGGTGTTAATTAGAAAGTAAAAAAAGAATCTATTTTTGATGTCATACCAAAAGAAAAATAGGAAGCACGACTGGGAGAAAAACTAGAAGAAAAAGGGGGAGAATACATGGAAGCAAAACTAGAAGCCAAATTGGGCGCTAATTTAGGGGTTATTTCTGATGTTAAATTGGTCATACTTTCTAGTGTTATTCCCATTGCTATTCCAAGTGCTAAATGATGTTCTATTGCTTGCATAAATTTTTTGGAACAAAATCTGACATTAAATATGTTATCTGACACAAAAAAAAACCCAAAAAATGACACAAAAAAATGTGCCAAAGAGAACATGCAATTTGGCACCGAGTTTGGAATCAGTAGAAGTGCCTAATTCATAAATTAAATGCACTAAATTATAGCACTATTTTAGGAGTTGTTTGCCTATTTTGTTATAGTGAGTTTATATGATTTGTTCTTTCATTTATGTCCTTTGTAAGACCAAAAAAACTTCTCCAAGTCCATCATGATGAAATGTATGAACATGAAACATGAAACAGACATATAGATTAGCCTCAAACACCTCTCTAGTGGAAAGAAGTGTAAGTGGACCAAGCCAATGGATAAATAGGATACAAATCCAATTGACACACTACTCCAAGCTAGCACAAACCCCAAATTAATGTTACAACCAAACTAGGTTGGTCAAACAACTACTTCTCCTGTCAAACATCAAAATAAATCAACAAACAGTATTGGAATGATCCAAAAACATCATGTAGACCACTTGAAGTAACATAATATGGAATATAGAAATATTCTATCACCACTCATGCATGTAATTAGGTCCAAACAAGATGGTGCAAACAAACTAAACTTTGTGAGACCTAGTGCCATGTACAACCAGTCAACCATTCTTGATATATAGAAATTAGAATCATACTTGCAATTCTCCTAAACATCTAAAACTTGGAGGGAAGATATAGGCAATATGAGCACATTTTCCAAACTTTAAGAGAAAATGCAAAGCATTCTCATTTCCTATCTGAATCCTACAACACTTTTGAAAATATTGTTAGTACTATGTTGAATCTCTATATTTCACTACAGAAAGAATCAAGACATAAAATATTGGATTTGGTATCTTCCAAGCTCCATGAACACAACTTCCAATCCATAGAAAAAAATATTCAAGAATAAATAAATGTGGAGGAAATCATTGAGACATACACATTAACATTGGCACAAAAAAGTTACAACAATTGATCGTAAATTATTTTGACTATCATCATTTGGAAATAGGTTGATGTCATATACAACAAATGCTACTCTAAGTATGTCATCATAAATTTATACTAGATAGGAAATGAGCAATATGGTTGTTGACTTGTTGAGTCAAGTTGGTCCTATTATATCTTGCTTTTTGTAAGCCATGTTCCTTTGCATCTTTGGGATATCCATAAGTGATTAGAGATGTGAGGATAGTTCATGGATTTATTTCTTATTTGTTTATTTCTTGTGGGGAGTTTATCATGAAGTATAAGAAAGGAATTTTGGGTGTTTGTGATAGGTAGAACCACATATGAGAAAAGTATCTAATGCAAAAAATATTGCAAAGAACAACAATGCTCGTGTCTACTACTACACATACATCGAACCTTAATTCTCATCCTTAGATGGATTTGGCAACATTCCTTGTTGGATCAAAGTTCATGTTAGTATGTAAAGGGATAACCCTACCTTGATCTTTCATATCGGTGGGAAAATACCCATTTTGCTAAAATAAAGTGGTTCAATGATGAGAAAAATAATTCCTCGGAAAAGTTAGAATGAAAAGTGGTTAATGAATTATGGACTTCAATTAGGGTTCATTCTCAAGGCATATCAGCTACTCATGGCATTTGTCACATATCTCTCAAGGCTAACAATTATTTTTCGTTAGACCTAAAAGTCATTATGATACATGTTGTTATGGCACAACCAAAAATAATGCATTCGACATCCACAACATGTTAGTACATTGTGTTAGGATTATCAAATTTTGATCATCTCCTAGTTAGGATTGCATCTATATTTTCCAAAGGGGTGTTGTTAGATTGAAAAAATGGCTAAGTATGGTTCCCATTTTACCTTAGTGTACCATGTTATTTTTGAAAGTTGACCATCTTGATCAATTGATAATGAATTAAAATGCAGGGTGTTCAATTGTAACAAAATTGACCCCTTTTATGTTGACTCCTTTGGTTTTACTGATGTGACAAATTTCTTACCTTTTTGTTAAGCCTCATTGTTTCCCCAATTTCATTGCAGCTTATATTTTAGCAAGTTGATTACCATGCGGGTGAGTAGGGTCAGGATTTTTAACCATGTGTTCTTTCCCCCAATACCCGCGCATTGGTGATTGATAAAGAAAATGCTCATGTGCGAGAAGGTGAGGTTACAATTATACAACTAGAAAGGAAGTGGTCCCCTCACTCCCATGGTGGATGTTCAAGGATAAATTGGTATAGTGTGGGTATGTGGGCGCTAGCTTTTCAAATGGCAATGTGCAAGTGGTGGGCTCTGCTTCCCCGTGAGGAGATGTGTCTACATGCAAAGTGTTTTGAGGAACTAAGGGGTGATAACATGGGTGTTGTAGCATCCAATTTTGGATCTTGTACTCCTGTAATGTTCAATCTGAGTTCCAAATGTGACCTACGAATGTGCAAGGCAGTGGAAAGAAAAATGCCCAAATATATTATAGTGATCTCACGTCCCTGCTACAGGTATCCTAAATTCCAAATGTGACTTGTGGATGTGTTGGGGGGTTAACTAGTAAAGACATTACAATACCATGGGTGTGTTTACCCAACACACCTGCAATGTCTCAGTGTCCTAAATACAGTATAGTGTGGGTGCACATGGTGTTAGAAAGTTATTAAAACAACATAAAGGTCTAGACCCTACATCTACATATGCATCATCCTAAATCTAAAAAGTGAAATGCAGGCCCATGGGATAGTGCAACCTAATGTCTCCGCATGCCCATGATGAGAAATACAAGTTCAAAAGGTAACTTATGGGTGAACATATCACTTAAAATGGAAATACATTGATGGCTATTATGTGGTCAAAAGAAGGTCAATGAACTGATTAACTACCATGTGGTACCATTTAGACAGGAAAATGCTAGGTGGAAATAGTCAAGGCAGTTTGAAAGTGCATTAAAGAAGGAATGACAATAAGTAGATTTTTTGAAGTAGGAGTGACATTTGATGGATATGTTGGAAGGCTACAATATCATGTATAGTTTAGGAAATCATCAGGCTAGTCATCTGAACTTTTTGAGTTTTCCAGTGAGTTTATTGAAACCAAGAAATGTAGATATGAAGATCTCACAACTATCAAATGAGTTTCCTAGTGGATATGACAATTTGATGCCACCATTCTGTGACTTGAGAAATGTGAACAGTGGCTTAAGGTAGGAAAATAGATAAATACTCCTTGTGGTATTCACACTTTGTATTAGAGAATTGTTTTTGTATTCAAAGGATTGAGAATGAAGCTCATAGAGGGAGAAAATGAGTTTTGGTGAAAGAAAAGATGGTTGAAGAGAACCATATTGTAGGAGATGTATAAAGATGATGGATGTGCAATTTGATACTCTATCTTGTAGCCAAAGAGAGATTGAAATCTTCATAGGTAGTTAGACATTTATTAAAAGCCTTGAATATTACTACAGACTTCCTTTGTGGCTTGCAAATAATTTCAGTCTGTCTAGATATCACTAAGATCCTTCTCAACGAGTGGGATGCAAAGGGATACATGGGTAGAAGATGGGGCTTTGGAGCCATCCTTTTCCCCTTGATTAAATTTCTTGAAGTTCTTCCCTAAGAGGGGAAATGGTGAGAATCTTGCATTTTGGCCCTCTTTGCATCAATCGCCACCTTTGTGCAATGATGACATAGCTCACAAGCCTGGATGCTTCCTTGAAGAATTCTAACCTTGGGATGAAAGGGTTGTTGGTTCCAAAGGAGACACTCTAGCTTCAGGTTATCTCTTAACCAATTGATTAGTTTCACTACAAGAAAAAATTGGAGGCAACTATTTCAATTGGGAAAATATCTTTGTAACTATCTAGTGGTAGTCACAAATAAGATATTTGTAAATAGCATGTACCTTGTTAGATTCCTTGTTATTATAAAAGGAATACTAAGGCCATAGTGTAGGGTTCTAAAATTTTCCATTCTTAGGCATGTAAATAGGGAAAATGTTTAGCTTAGGGTTGAAGAAAGATTGTAGAGGACATATGTACTTATGTTTCAGTTTCAACCAGTTTTGCACATGTAATGAAAAGAATTGCAACATTGTCTCTATACTAGGTACAGTATAAAAAGTGAGTACCTTCTCTCACACTTTTTATACTAATCCAGTGGCCATTTTTATACTAAGTAGAGAGAAGATGAGATCACTCATGTAAGGATCTCATCTTCTCTCATAGAATATATATCTATATTTTCAACACTCTAGTGTATAGGATCTGCTGCACATCTTTCCCTATAGGTATATCTTGCAATACATCTATGGTCTCCTCAAAGCCTCCCATCACCAAATCCATCAAATAATTTCCCCCCTCCTACTCCATGTCATCATCCCCATCATCCTCCTCCTCTAATGAGATTGTCTCATCAATGCTCTCTATCTTTGTCTCCTACTCATCACTCTCTTGAGTCACATTAACCTCATCCTCCTCCATCATACCCTCTCCTCCCACAACCTCTCCCCCAACATCCTCTCCTCCGACATCCATCCCATCCTCTCCTCCACCCATTGGTCTACCCACTAGGGAAACCATAGGGGAACCTTCTACCAATGCCTCTCCTCCCCTACCATTTCATCCATCATCTCTACCATCTCCCCCATCCCTCCTACCATGACCTCTACCTCCATATCTCCCCCTTTGTCCCCATCCTCCATACCTTCCTTTGTCTCTCCCGCCTTTGCCTCCATATCTCCCTCCTCTACCTCCATCCCTAAAACCTTTTACACCTCTCTGTCCTTGTCTCTGATTTTCATTGTGGCTTTCTAACCCTTCAACCCATATCAATCAAAATAAGAATACTAGGATCTTTATATGACATTGGTTGATTTTGTGCTCACCAAGCGTAAAACTCTAGACTCATCCCTTCATCCACCACCTGTGATCCCTAAACCCATGTTTGAGCTGCCAACCCCTCAAATTGAGTCATTGTTGTAGCCTTTGGAATAACTAGTCCTCATCCTCTAACATCTTTGTTGCAACAAGAAAATTGTGCAAATACTGTAGGCACATCCTGCATCTCACCAAGCTAACGAAGGATCCTGTATATAAAATGTATCTCTATGATCCTCTAGGTTTATGTGGTCCTCCCTATCAAATAAAATACATGTCTACAAAAATACAAATGATGATCCTCACCCTCCCAATCCACACATCCTATTTATGGCCTCCATGTAAACTCCCTCAAAATATTAAAATGATGCCTCCAATATCTCGTATGTCCAACCTGTCTCCATTCTGTTGGCCCATAATAATACACATAGGGTTATCCTGCCTGAAGTGGCTATCTGTCAAAAAATAGGTTACACACTACTATGTTCTCCCAAGCCCAAACATGGAGCAGTGGAACCCCACATCCTAAAGATTGTGCACCATAGTAAGATATGTCATGCATCTAAAAATAAGGCATACCTAATATACATGGCCCCCAAGAAAAGGCCATTCTCTATGTTTGCATGCTATAAACAACCTCTCCCCAACCCATTGGAAACTCATGTCCCCTCCTATCAAGAACCAAAACCCCAACCACCAATCCACACAATAAACCAAAATACTTGTAATAGTTTGTCACCATCTCCCTCCATCGAATCTCATAATGATGGATCCCTAACTCTGCATCATCAATCTTGAACAACTCACATAGACCCTTAATTCCCTCCCATAGTTCATAGGTAACCATGTTCCCCCTAATCAGTAACCTCAATATCCTACAGACATCCTCTAAGGTCATCATGAAATCTCCTATTGACAAATGGAAGGAAGACATTTCTAAATGCAATCACTCACATAACACCATAATAAGTCCCCTATTTTCCTTAATCTAAGGCATCAAGGTCACATGAAATAGTCCCATCTCATCCTGTTGGTCCTACTCCTCTTGATTTAGTCAATGTCAGTATGCTAAGATCTCGAGATGATTCTCTCGAGTGATAAGAATAGAGTCCCAAATCCAAACAACCAAATGCAAGTGTCAAATCACTCAAAATATAGAAACATATCATGAAAATGAATGTACGCCAAATCTATTTTACAACATATCCAAATGCATTAATTAATTTTGCAATTATCCTAAACAAGTCAAATGTGTCATGTGAACTACATAATTTTGCATCTAATCATTTACAAAATTTTAACCAGGCAATTGCATCAAATTAGATATGCACATGCGGCTTAATTAACATAAATCCTATTATGCAAATGTTTCTAATCCTACACACACATGCGTACAATAAACTAGGTAGATGTGTACAATAAAAAATACTGGCATCAAAGTAACCATGACTGCGGATCAATTAAAAATTTAAACCTATGTCAAGTGTGTCGCATAAAACACACTTTCAGCGAATGCAACCCTCAATTATGTTGTTTGTACACCTAATTTCCTAGACCTACTTGTAGAAAAGCATGAAATTCAGGACAATATATGCATCAATTAACACATACTTAGTAGTGTTGTGGCCCCCTCTAGATGTTGATATGCGCTGACTCTCTTGCCAATGTGAACTCCATCCTCGAAGCTCGTCATTGCTTCTTAAATCTCTAAGACCTCTTCTTTCTTCTCGATTCTTTCAAAGCTGAAGAGTGAAAATGAACTTATAAGAAAATGACCCTAGAGCCTATTTATACCCTCGTAGCCCTCCTTGGTGGAGGTGCACACTCCCCTTTTGAACTATTCATGTTGCCTTTTACCTTCCATAGTCCATAACTTTTTCCACATACCTCTTTCTTTTCCAATTCGTCAGTTGCATTGTGATCATGGTTAATTTTTTGTTCAATTGAGCTCTATTTCATGTTTTTCACTCAGGGGTATCATTTTTTTAGTTAAGTTCTACCGATATGGGGGTAGTTCCCTCTATTAAGATTGGAAAAATTACATGAAATATAAGGATCTTAATGCTCAAATCTATTAGATTTCCACAATCCATATGTATGCTAAAATGGTTTCTAGATTCAATGGTTAAAAACTCTACACAATCAAATCTAGAAAACATTTTAGCAATCTTAATACTGCCATCTGAGATCCCTACAAAAACAACAATATAGAAACTCCTCCTAAGACCCAATATCCAGTAGAGAAATCTCCTCCTAAGACCCAATATCCAATAGAGAAATGACTCCAAACTCTACAAAAAAATTAAGAAATTAGATCCCCAACTTGATATCACAGGTTCTGGAGAGGAACCATATATTGCGAAAGAGATAATCCCAATCTACATCTCTAGAAGGAAATAGGGAGAAAATATTATTAGTCTCTGCTAGTAGCACCAATGTAGCCCAAGGGAATATACATCTATATTTCAAATTTTCTTATGATCAGTAGCATAATTTTTTTTCAATGAATTTCTTCCTCCATTAATCACTTCACAGGCAAGCAAAAGCAAGAACAACCTATGAAATACAAAAGCACCATTTGTCCCAGACAACCACCTGAACACCACTATTTTGAAAAAATAGTACCCTGCAACTTGGGAGATTGACTCCTTCAACCTCCGGTCATCACGTGCCAACCACCACTTACTCGACACCAGTTCTCTCCCTAACCTTTGCATCAAGCATGTCTGCAGGTACAATTCCCTACGTCTGGCGACACAAACTAGACCCAACCTCAACCATATCCTCTTCTTTGGAATCAATGCCTCGATTAGCCAAGAAGTTTGTTGCTTTGTTGGCATTTCTATATGCATGGTAAATGTTGTACTCTTCTAATTTTTCTAGCCAATGACATATTTTAGGGACCAACATTTTAAGCTTCCAATCCACTATTTGTCCTTTTGAATTAGGATTGTTACAAAACAATGGATCACCTTCGATCTTAACCTTGGAGAAATCTTTCTAAACACACAACTTCACTCTAGAAATAGCTTCCATCTCAACAATTTTATTGGATGCAATACCTAGAAATCTATATGCCAACCAATAACAACAACTCCTATGATCTCTAATAATGTACCAAATACCGGCTTTTTTGGGGTTGCCTCTTGTAGTCCCATTGAAATTTAACTTGACCCACCCCATTGGAGGATCCTACCGAGCATTTTCCTTCAACTAGTTCTTTTTTGGTCCAATACGTTTACTAGGTCTCAATTCCCACAAGGACTAAATATGACTATCCCACTTACTGAAGAATGAAACCTTTCTTCTTCCAAGTTTAGTTTTAATCACTTCACAAATTCCTAGTTTCATGGAAGAGATAACTTGATCAATAGATTTAAACTTACCATTAAATATTCTAGTGTTCCTCTCCTTCCATATTTTCCAAACAAGGAATGAAGGCCCAACCACCTAAACATCTCCCCAGAAAGATTCTCTCCTACCAAAAGGCCAACTCTTTAAGAATGAAAACAAACTATCATGTCTTGGTGTCACCAAACCACAATCAGACATAAACCAGTCCCAACAAGCCTCCGCAAATGGATACCATAAAAGTAGATGATTAGTCTCCTCCATTTTGTAGAAAAGAATACAAATTATAAGCCCTGTGAATCCATACGACTTGAACCGTTCACATGTTAAAATCCTACTGTGTAATGCTATCCAAAGAAACTCACCCTCTTTTGAAGCCACTGCTTTATGCCAACATATGATAGCAGGTCGTTCTACCTCTCTCGATCTCCTTCTTTGAATATCATAACCAACTTTGACTAAGTATTCCCTTGATTTTGTACCACACCAAACCACTTCATCCTCCTCTTGTGTGACAATAAAATTTCACTGACAAAGAGCTTGCTTCAATCTAGCCTGAAATGCCTGACTTGGAAAAAAATCCTCAACCAATCTCCAAGCGAATACTAGGTTCTCTTGGTCTCTACATACTATGTAATCAACAACTTTGTCTCTAAATATCTGCTCCACTTCATCCAACCACTCACTACTTTCAAATAAGTAAATCAAAGCCACCTCCCCATTCTAGAAATCCCTCCAAAACTTGGCCCTCTTTCTGTTACCAATTTTCCATGATAAGTGATTCATAATGATCCCTCTACATTCCCACATGAACCTCTATACTATAGAACCTCTAGAAGAGTTGGCCATCATGAAAATTCTAATTGGATCCTCATTATCCAAATATTTGATATGCATCAATTTGTACCAAAGCTTATCCAGAGATTTATGCATCTTCCAAGAAATTTTAGCCCCCTATGCAACATTTTACAAATCCATCCTTCGCAGACCAGCCCCTCCATCCTCCTTAGCCAAGCAAGAATTCTCCCAATTGATAAGAGGGAGCTTCGTCTCTTCTCTTGAACCCGACCAAAGAAATCTTTTTAAAATTCCTTCAAGATTATTCAAGGTTTTATGGGAGAGTCTGAAACAGGACTTACCATAAATAGGATTGCCTGAAAAGACAACCTTGATCATAACAATCCTCCCTACCTGTGATAGCCACCTATTCCTCCAAGATGTGGATTTAGCTAGACATTTAGACACAATATCCTCCCAATACATTGATCGATTCGCAATTTCACTACAGCAAACAGAGGAGCCCCCAAATATTTTGTTGGAAGAGTAGAAATCCGAAAGCTGAGGATCTTCACAATTTTTCTCTGCAAAACATTGTAAGTGTTAAAGAAATATATCTCTGATTTTTCCAAATTCATATGTTGACATGAAGCCACAACATATGATTCCTATGTAAGCCTCTGATATGGAAGCCTCTCTAAATAAGAATGTATCATCCGCAAATTGGGAATGAATAATTGGCATCATAACGTCTCCCACGTTAATGGCGTACCCTAAATAATGGTCTCTTTGTGCTTTGATCAGTCTACTTAATGCTTATGTCATCAAAACGAATAAGAATGGAGACATCAGATCACCTTGTTGAATACCATTATCAGCTTCAAAGAAACCACATAAGAACCCATTAAACGCTACTGAGAATCTTAGAGCACCAATACAAGTTTTAATAATGCCAATCCAATATTCTAAGAGTTTGAATCTCCTAAGCATCTCCAATATAAAGTCGCATTGCACTTTTTCATGAGCCTTACACACATCAAGTTTGATTTCCAAGTATTGGAAACCCAAATTGGGCTCAGTTGAACACAGGCCCAGTTTATTAGTTTATAACCAATGTTTACATCAATAGAAAAATATGGAGAGTGGAAGAATAATCTAGAACTTGTTGACTTTCTTCACCTATCTGGAAGCTTCTTTGGTCAATGGTCAAAGCTGCTAAAATCTTCTTTTATGAAAGTTGGTGGTGTAATTAATTTATTTTCTAACACCAAGCCTCTCACATGTTCATATTTCATAAAATGAATTTTTCCCGAAGTCAAAGTAATACTGTCTGTGATGTCCCTACCTGGAGTAAATCCATTTTGTTCCTCCCTAATCAATTTGGGAAACACCTTCTTAAACCTATTTGCTAGCCCCTTTGAGATAATTTTGTATATCGCATTGCATAAATAAATTGGACAATAATCAACCATCATAACATGATGATCTTTTTTAAGGAATGAGGACTAACTGTTACTCATATCATGTACAAAGCGTTTCTTTTTCCTAAAATCCTCTGCCAAATTAAGGATATTGTGCCCCATGAATCCCCAACACTTGTGATATAATGAATAAGGCATACCATTTGGCCGAAAAATCTTTGTTAACATAGAATTGTCTACCTCATCCACCAATTTAGAAATGTTCCCCAAAACAACATCCCAGCAGCCTCGATCAAGAATAACATCGCAATATAGAACCGATTTAAAATATTTAACAACCTCATCCCCAATTCTCTCTGAATCACACACCAACTCTCCCGATTCTGATTTGACATTGTCTATGAAATTATTAGCCCTTTGAGCCCTCATTGAAGCATGGAAAAATTTAGTATTGAGGTCTCCATCCAAAAGCCAATTCTCCCTATATTTATCTTTCCAATAGACTTCCTCCCTGAGTAGCAATTAAAAAGTTTAGATTTAAGCTCTTTTTCTAGATGAAAATTTTCAGCGAACATACCACATTTAATCACTTTTTCATTGAGAATGCTAATGTCATTTTCCACTTTAGACATTTCCTCAAAGATATTTTGAAAACTTCTTTATTCCAAATTTTGATTTTTTCCTTAATGAAATTCATCCTCTAAAGACAGAAAGAAAATAGTACCTAAAAAAAGTTACTCTCCTTCCACCAATGTTCAATCAACTCCAACAATGATTAATCCCACAACCACATATTTTAAAATTTGAAATATCCTATATCTATCTTCACAGGGAGACCTAGATCAAGAGACACCGAAAAAAAATTATCCACCCAAAAATTGCCCAAAAAAATTGATCCAATCTCTCGGCAATGTGCGAGAACTCCGCTCTACGGTTATTCCACTTAAACAAGCCATTTTTTGGTACCACATCTATAAGGTCATTAGATTCAACAAACTCCCTAAAGTCATTCATGATCTTCAGTGATTTGATGATACCTCCCATTTTTTCTCCTGAATTTAGAATAGCATTGAAGTCCCCACCCACAACAAATTTCCCTAAATGAAGTTAATAATTGGATAATGATTTAAAGAATGTTAACAATGGAAGGCAGGGCCCCATAGAGGTGAGCCCATTGCCCTATGTACTAAGGGAGAGAGCTTGCCGGGCCGAGTATCATCACGGCAAAGACGGAATTGCACAGAGGTTCCTTTCTCTTCCGCAGGAAGTTGTGGGGAATTTTTGGGAAAATGAAGTGCTATTCTGAACTTAATAATTGGTGTTATCATCCTCTAATATTTTTAATAATATGATACCAATAGTTAATGACTTTAAAATTGTAAATAATAAAATATAAATTATGAGTATCCATAATTGAATAATTGAATGAAAATTATTTATTGGAATCTAAAAACAACACATCGAGCAATGCTCCGTCAATGCAGCAATAAAACATAACTTAATCGGTCTACTTTTTTTTTTTTGAATACCTGATATGACCTGCAATGAACTTGTCAAATAAACTGCTGTAAAAAAATTGAAGTGAATTTTAGGTTACTCTGAGAAGCGCTTCAAAGAGATATATTTCAGAGAATTCCTCCATAGCAACAGAGAAATTCCTCCATAGCAAGTTTCTTCAAACAAGGGGAGCTAAAGGAAGTCAATTGCTGATTTTTGGTTCATTTCTTAAGACCTGGATATTGGAGAACTGAGCACACAGTCGTAGATATGGATCTATCTTGTGTAACAAACACATGGCATGATGTTACCAAATAGGTTCAGCTCACCAGATCAGGCAACACTCTTTTTAGCCTGCAATATTTGTTTCTGAAACCTAAACGTACTATTTGGCTACAATAGAACAGCATGAAATATATAAAAGGATATTAGGCAATTAATCAATCTAAAATCTCAAATATACTATGTCATCGAACTTAATAAAAGTGAGCAATTATTAAAATAGTAGCTGGCATTCACATCTTTAGAGATGAAGAAACATGTTGACCAATCCCATTTGTAATGGCATAATGGTTACCGATAAAAACACATTGTCTATGCACTTATGTTCAACCCCTTGTCTTCTTTTGACATTTCAATTGCAGTTGTGTTATAAGCTTTATATTACAAACATATTGTCTATACGTGTGTTCAGCCCCTTGTCTTCTTTTGACATTTCAATTGCAGTTCTGTTATAAGCTTTATATTACAAACTTTGGTTATTAATAATGGCTGTATAGTGGGAAGCCACGTCAAATTACCAGAAGTAAAGAATTGATAAATAAAAAAATCTGTTTCTCATATCGGTAAAGCTCGAATCCGGCACATTCGTTTACTCACATTTTTGTATCCAGTTGTACCAGATCATTGGCACTAAGGGATGTCTCAACGTGCCTTTTGATAGTGACTTCACCGTTTTTATTATCTGTAGATTCTGATAGTTGTTCATCAATCTCTAGCTTTGGTTCATTATCATCGAGCTTTCCTCCATGAGAAAGATGATGCAGAGTCTCATTAATTTTCGTATAACCCTTTTCCATGGGTTCCACAGCTTGTGATACAGTTATTAGCACATCATGCACCACCTGCAAAAGAAAATGAAATGAAATAAAAATGTTTAGTCTAGTCTCTCATTTCGAAGGAGGATTCACATTTCTATAAGTTTTTAAAAAAGAAATTGGGGCATTCAAAAAGGATTTTTAAACAAAGCTTACATGTTCACCACCTCCAAAAACAATATCTTGGACACTTTCTTTCAAACTTGTTCCGTGACACTCAACTTCAGTCTGTGACACTTGTACAACATCATGCCCTTCCTTATCAAAAGTTTTATCGAAGCCTTTTCCAGTTTCGACAGTCGTTGAGGTGGACTGTAGTGTTAAACTTCCACGGTTGTTCTCGCCCGTGCGACAATTTGGTTCTACAGGAAAGACAAAAATATGGGCCACTGCAGCAAAAGCCATCTGAAATAAAATATATGAATTATATAGTTATCAAAATGTGTTATATACTTAGTACACATTTGAGTGTCCTGAACTTATCCATAGTATGTATCAAACACTAATCATCCATAAATTTGATGGTCGATGCAAGAATATAATGATTATCATGCTATCAATTGATGCTTTCTTCGACAAACATCCTAGATTTGATTTTCACAAAGCCTGACTGAGAGTTTGTTAGTGCACACACAGCATACGTAAGGAAATCCCTGGGTTTCATTTGGTCAATATGAATCCTAAAGAGCTTCTCAGTATCCTAAGTCAGCTTCTACATTTTCCTGCACTTTGACAAGACCATGTTGTACAAGAGAAGAATAAATCCCCCTCCTAGAAACAAATAGGTGATAATCCTTTCTTAGATTCACCTAGAACTTGTTCAGAAAAAGCTGACAGCAATTAAGTTTTACTGAACATTGGTAGTAGGTTAGTTGTTTGTCAAGAGGTAGTTGTGCTAAATAGTTGTCTGTTCTAGATGGTTTGTTGGATTCAGTTGAGAATCCCATTTTATAAATATGTACATCTATTCAATTAATTTCAATATTTAGTTTGTGTCTATTGATGATCTGCACACAATCATTGAAGAGTTGATGTTATTTTGATAACTACAATTGGCATTAGAGGCCGAGAGTGAGGAGAAACTTGCGAAGAAGAAGACAGTAAAAGTCAATTAAGAAGCACCAGAAATTGCGGTGAGTCGAACTCAAAACATGACACTGCAGCAGAGGACAAGCCACGGCTGTTCTGTGCAAGGGACGCAATCCTGGTCGCAAGGGCATAACCAACAGCAACAATAGCTTAGATGTGCTGTGTGGGAAAAGTATAGGAGACATAGAAGTTGTGTACGCCTTTTGCAGGATTAATTCTGACTAATCTCCCAAAAATTCCCAAAAATTGAGAAAAATAGTTATCATTCATTACTAAAAGAGGACATGGGAAAAGCTTACGACTGGGCATGTCTGTTTTGGTTGTAATTCAAAAAGAAGAGGAAAGGCAATTTTCTCATTCCACTTATCCAACAAAGTGTTAGTGTAAATAGGTCATCATCAAACTAGTTAGCATATCACTGTTTAAAAGTTGACCCATTCACACTTAAGTTTACTTAGTTGGAATATAATCGCTCCACGTCTCTCAACTTCCTACTCTCATAGGCTATGTGATGTCTATTCTGCCTAAGTATGACACCTATCCCTTGGGCTGATGCATCACATTCTAGCACAAATGGCTGAGAAATTTTTGGTAAAGCCAAACCTTGAAAAATAATTCAGATGGTCAGATTTGTAATTGATTATTTTTTGGCCTAATCTGACCATCTATGACCCCTTAGTGAGATCTATAAGAGGTACAACCAACAAAGAAAACCCATTGACAAATCTCCTATAGTAACTACTTGAGAAAACCCTGTAATGTACCACATACCACATACGGCAACCCCGGAGTATGATCCTCCCTTGGCACCCTACCTTCTGTATGGTAGTGTATTGCTATACCTCCGCAGACCCAGTCAAAATTTCAGCCGTATGGCAGAATGTCGTATGGTGGCTTCCTTACCCGTACAGTGGGAATGGTTTTCCCGTATAGTGGAACTTGGAAAGGCCGTACGGTGGAGATAGGAAGGCTGTACGGTGGAAATACTACTACCGTATGGTATAGTTACTACACCCATACAGTATGATTGAAGGCCCACAATTATTTGTTGAGTACAGCGAGTACAGTTGGTACACGCACACCTTCAGATGTGGTCAAGGCACACCTTCGGACGCGGTCAAGATCAGGAACTTAATGCTATTGATTTGTGCTAGATCCAGAACACAATATTTAATAAATTGCATAGTTATAATGGAGGAAATCGCACAGAGGAACAAATATGGAATTTCCACACAAAATAGATTCGTGATTACAATTACTTAGATCCGCAGGCAGAATAGGGTGAGGGATGATTCCCACCGAAACTGCAAAGTGCCAGAATAGGGAGGATCGTGCACCTTTGAAACGACAGACAATGATGAACTTGCAACTGGAGTTCACAAATACAAAAAAAATACACAATTCACCATACCTACAACTACGACAAACATGGCCTTATAAATGGGCTCTGGAAAACTTCCTGAAGGGTTACAAGCGAGCAAAAACATAACTAACTAATAAATAAAAAGGGGTCCAAAAGATATTATTATTAAGTTTCAGGGCCATACAAACAATTAATTTTAATTGAACTATTTAATTATATCAGGGACATTACAGTTATCTTGGCCCTAGAATTGCTTTCCCTCAAGCAATTGTAGACTCGGATGCTCCAAGATCTGTTCGCTTTCTCATGTGGCATCTTCAATCGGCAGGTCCTTCCAACGAACTAGGTACTCCTTGATGGTGTGCGACCTCAGCCTTCTCTCTGACGTTGATGATCCTGACAGGCTCTAAAATAAGTTTTCCTTCCTTGTCAATGGGTGGGAGTTCCTCTAAAACCGTGACACGTTGACCGATAGCCTTTTTAAGGCATGAAACATGAAAAATGTTGCGAATCCAACTTCCCTCGGGAAGCTCCAACTCATAGGAAACTTCACCCACGCTCCAAACCACTCTGTAGGGTCCATAGAAGCGTGCTTCAATTTCTCGGCACCATTTTTCTTAAAGGAAGATTGTTTGTATGGTTGTAGCCGGAGGTAAACCAAATATCCTACCTCGAATCTCCTCTCTACCCGGTGTCGGTCGGCATACATCTTCTGCTGATTCTGAGTCCTTTGTAGGTTGTCCTTCAGAGAACTCAGGATATCCAGACTTTTCTGCAGCCAATCCTTGGCCCTCGGTGCATGACTGCCGCCTAAGGCCAGATCCAAAAATGACGAAGGCTCATAACCATAGAGTGCCTTGAAGGGTGACATGCCTATTGACATGTGATAGGTAGTGTTGTAACAGTGCTCTCCTAAATGCAACCAATGGACCCGTGCCTTATGCTATTCTGAAACGTAACTCCTGAGGCAACCCTCCAACCATTTGTTCACAGTCTTCGTCTGACCATTTGTCTACGGGTGATAGCTCATACCCGGTGACAGTTCCGTTCCTACTAAGTGAAATAGCTCCATCCAAAAATGTGTTGAGAAAACGGCTACCCCTATCATTGACTATGTTCTTCGAAAGGCCATGCAAGCAGAACCTCTCGGAAAACAACTCGGCCACCTGAGCTACCTAAAATCCTGTGGGAATGGCAAAGAAGTGGGTGTATTCGGTCAAACGGTCCACCATGACATAAATGCAATCCTTCCCTTGCACCCGAGGTAGTCCAGTGATGAAATCCATCAAAAGGCTCTCCCATTTTTTATCAGGTATTGATAGGGGTTTTAGTAACCCGACAGGCAAGGTATGCTCAGATTTATTTTGTTGGCAAGTGGAACATTCCCGCACGTACTAGAGCACGTCATCCTTGAGGCCCTTCCAAGTGAACCTTTCCCAAAATTGCCTATATGTTTTGAGGCACCCAAGGTGTCTTACAAGAGACAAGTCATGAACTTCCCTTAAAAATTTTCTCCATCTTTATTCAGGTACCAAATAGGTCCGATCTTTGTAGTAAATGACATTGTCAACCACGTTGTATCTTTCATCCTGTATTTGGCCATCCATCAATTGACACGCAAATGAATTCTTAGAGTATTCAACCAACAAATGTGCCTTCCAATCTACCGAGATCTGTGACAGTGAACATATGGCAGGTCTTCTTGACAAAGCATCAGCCACCGCATTATTCTTCCCCTTCACCTACTCAATGTCAAAATCATAGGCTTGATTTTTCTCACCCACTTCTGTTGCCGCTTGCTCAAGTCCCGCTCTTGAAAATATCTCAGATTGTTGTGGTCTATCTGCATAACAAATTTTGTTCCAACGAGGTATTGCTGGGACTTTGCCAATGTGTACATAATGGCGAGCATCTCCTTGTCATAGATGGAGTATAGTCATTCTGCTCCCGAGAGTTTCCGACTCTCAAACGCGATGGGGTGACGGTCCTGCATTAATACTGCTCCAATGCCTTCTCCTAATGCATCGCACTCCAAGACGAAGGGTCGTGTGAATTCTAGTAGTGCTGATACCCGACATGTACTCATGACTTCCTTCAGTTTGTCGAAAGTTTGTTGTGCCTGCTCATCCCAATGGAAAGCTCCCCTCTTCGTTAGATCTATCAATGGTGCTCCTAGTTGTGAAAATCCTTTTACAAATCTTCTGTAATAGCTGCACAGTCCAAAGAAACCATGCAGCTCTGAGAGTGTCCTAGGTGGGGGCCAATCAAGAATTGCTTGAATCTTCTCCTAGTGCGCACCTAAACCCCTCGGTCATTTATGACGTCACCCAAGTACAAGATCTCGGTCATCCCAAACTCACATTTGGACCTCTTTGCAAACAATGAGTGCGACTCCATGATTCCTAATACTTTGTCCAAATGTCTCAGATCTTCCTCCCACGTCTTGTTGTAAACGAGTATGTTGTCGAAGAACACCAACAAAAACTTGCATAGCTTCTTTTTGAAGATGTGGTTTATGTAGGATTGGAATGTGGGTAGAGCATTAGTCAACCCAAATGGAGTGACCAAGTGTAATGTCCCCATTTTTTGCAGGTCATTGATCTGATGGTGCCAGGTCATTATTGTGATCCTCGTGGTCTGGCGAGGTGTTTAGAGGGTCATTGGTGTGAATTTACTATTTATAGTAAGTCAATGGATAGTTTTGATGAGCTCAGATGAGTTAGAGGAGTTGAATGATGCTCTCGGTTTTCATTTCTGGCTTCCAGTTTGGGCTCCAGGAATCTTGGAGAGAGCGTCTATTTTTAGTAAGTCACCCCGTCAAGTTCATTCATCATCTTTCATCGTCAAGATCAATCTTGTGCAGATAGATTTCGATTTGGACGCTTCTTCAGTTGTTTTCGCAAGACGGGTGGTTTATTATTATTATTTAATTAAATTTGCTAAGGTTGCCATTTTTGTTGGTATTATATGCTGGATACCTTAGTGTGATAGCTCGTTGGAACCAAGATGAAAAGTTTTAAATCTTGGGCACAAGAAACAGGGACCTTGCGTGTCATAATTTCATGATATTGGTGAAAAAGTCTTTTTTTGGAGCCAAATGAATTAATAAATTATATTATTCAATATGTGCCTAAGTATAAAAAGTGTTTTAAGTGAAAAGTGTGTGAGAGAAGACACTTTTTAATTATAAAAGCAATGATTTGTGAAAGACAAATCATCCATTGTTGAATTATGATTTTATTGAAGTTGTGAGAGAGACTACCCAGCTAGGGTTTTGAGGACTGATTCCTCTTCTGGCAATTTGAGCCATTACAGGTTGATGGTGAATTTTGCAGCTGTAGTTCTGATTCTGAATTTTAATCCAGTGCTGATGTATACTGGATTTGTGTGGAGTTTTTCATCTAAGGAAAATCGATTTGCTCTCAAGGATTTCAAAATTGTCTCATTGCTGGGGTTTGATCTGTGATTGGGAAGTCTGCTGTGTTTAATTTTCTGTTGTTCCGATTGAGAATATTGGTGACTGAATTATTTGTAAAATCAGGCATGTGACTGATTTCTGGAGCCGTTTCACATGTTTCAAGGGCCTGTGGTTGATATTCAGCAAAGAACATGCCGATCATAGCAGTTTTGGCCCATCATAATGGCGGCTAACTTAATTTTTGAGGTGCTGTGTTAAATTTGCTTGGAGTTAATTGCAGATTGCAGTCAAACATAAATACCAGGTGCTTTAAATTCCATGTTAATTAATTCTGAAATTATACAATTTGCAGCCAGTGTAATAGAGTTTATGCAGAGTTTCGTATTGTTCTAGTTTAATATATGAATTGGAGGAAGTTATATAAAAATTGCAAATTAAAGTAAATTTGAACAAGTGTTTGCAAATATTTTAAATTCAAATTAAGTGGATTCAGAAGAGCCAGCCAGGGTTCTTCACACCAAGAACTTGTAGTGCCCGTAGTGGCAACGAATGGCTATTTTCTTGACATCTCGCTCCCTCATGTGGATCTAGTGGTAGTTGGAGCGAAGGTCAATTTTGGAGTAGACTGCTCCATCTAGTTCATCCAACAACTCATCAATCTTGGGAATGGGGTATCTATTCTTGATGGTCTTCTTGTTCAATGCGACTACCACACATCCTGAGAGTCACATCCTTCTTCTTCACCAACACTACCAAGGATGCAAAGAGATTGGAGATGGGTTTGATCCATCCTTTGTCGAGGAGTTCTTGGATCGTCTTTTCTATCTCTTCTTTGAACTTCTTGGGACGGCGATAGGGTGTAGTGATAATAGGATTGGCTCCCTCCTGTTCAATGGTGTGCTCAAAACCTCTATGTGGGGGTATACTAGGTGGAATATTTGCGAAAACCAAGTTGTGCCTGCCCAAAAGTGCTTGAAGCTCATCATCATGGTAGTAGACTTGTGGCCCACTCAACGGTTTAGCTGAAACCAAAAACTTTTCTCCCTTGACCACATCATCGTATCTAAAAATTGCTTCCATCCGTTTTGCTAATATATCCCTTGGACAACCATTTGACATTCCTCTTAGTACCAATTTCTTGCCATCCACTTCTAATGAGAATTCCATCCTTTTGAAACTCTGTGTGTACTGGTTGAGGGTCTCCATCCATTGAATGCCCAAGATGAAATCAGTATCATCAAGATCTACTACAAAGAAGTCATCATTACCATGTAGTTTCCCATGGTAATACTCATTTGTAGAACCAGATGAGTACATGATAGTAGGTTTCCTCCCGCTACCTTGACCTCAAACCCCTCATGCTCCTCCGTACACAAACCTCTCTTGGTGACGAGTGATGAGTTGATTTGGTTGAGAAAGGCCCCGTTTATCTAGCATGACTAGGACCCGTTGTCCCTGCAACGTACCACGAACCCAAAACACATTGCACCTTGGGGTGCCAACCAATGCTACAATGATGTCCCTTCTCCAAACCAGTGTGGCAATTTTCTCTATGTGATTTATTTCTCCTTTAGCTTCCTCTTTTTCTCACGGCTTAGATTCTTCATTTCCTCCTTGCCATTAGAAACCACTTCAATGTAATGGATTTTTCCTTTGCCTAAGCATTGGTGACCGGACTCCCATGGCTCCTTACATGTGTAACAAAGCTTTGTCTTCCTGAGTTCTTGCTTCGTTGCCTCATCAAGTGATGGATTCTTCGGGTATGGTTTGTTGTCTTTCTCCTTTGGTGCGAGGGGTGGTTTAGCATGTGTGTCTTTTGGAAGAAGATGAGGTAGCCATGTCACACGCCTTCTTAATCACTTGGGTGAGCATGTTAGGGTTGAACCCTTTGATCCATCCTTGAACAATACCACCAGTCTCCTCTCTGAGATATCTGTCACCAACACAGACAGTCTCTAGAATTCTGTAATGCAATTGTCTACTAGTCTGGATTGCTTCAATTAAGCCAGCTCCTTGAAGTTGAGCTCTGGATCCTTTTCGTCAAAGTGGTCTATAAGTCTCTCCATGAATTTAGCATTCGAGGTTACTTGGTCATGGCCGAGGGTGACCATTCCATGATCCCACCATTCGTGAGCAATTCTTTCCAGGTGTTGCTGCAAATTTGATGGCCTCATCTTTTGGCATTGGATTAAGCTAGAAGTAGGTATCCGCTTCCTGTACCCATGCTCGTGCTGATGTTGTCCCGATCCCATCAAAGGATGACAAATTTATCTTGCTAGCCTTCCGTTTGATATCATCATTGTAGTATCCACGACTATTGTCACCCGAGTATTTCATTTGAAGATGTACATAATCCTTGAAGGATATATCTCCCTCAAGATTTGCATCCTTCCAATCTTGTCTCAACTTGTCTTGCAACTCCTGGAAAGTGGGCTCTTGCTCTCCGCGAGGTGCTTCTATGCTTTGGGGAAATGTCGACATCAATGATCGAGAATGTGAGCATTGCATGTTTCCAGTGACTGAATTTTCACCATGTCCATTGTGGTCTCCATTTGTTCTACCTTCTGCTAATCGACGTAATGTTTCCTCCATAAGATGTTGTCGTTGTTCCCCTCTAACCATGGTTTCGTTAAGTTGAGCTTGGCTTTTGGTTAGCTCCCTTAATAGTGTCATGATTTCAGTGGCAAGATCTTGTGGTTCCCCCATTCTATTAGTAGAACGGTACCTCCTTCTGGTGTATACCCGCATCCACTATGCGATAGGCTAGCAGAATCCCCAGTTCTAATACCATTGTAATGTACCACATATGACAACCCCAGAGTATGACCCTCCCTCGGCACCCTACCTTTCATCCGGTGGTGTACTACTATGCCTCTACCAACCCAGTCAAAGTCTTAGCCGTACGACAAAATGCCATACAATGGCTTCCTCACCCGTACGGTGGGAATGGTTTTCCCATACGGTGGAACTTGGAAAGCCCGTATGATGGAATAGGAAAGCTCGTACGGTGGAGATAGGAAGGTCGTATGGTGGAAAGGTTGTACAGTGGAAATACTATTGTTGTATAGTATAGTTACCACACCTGTATGGTATGATTGCAAGCCCACAATTAGTCGCCAAGTATGGTGACTACAATTGGTACATGCACACCTTTGGATGCGGTCAAGATCAAGAACTTAATGCTATCGATTTATGCCAAATCTGGAACACAATATTTAATAAATTGCACAATTATAATGGAGGAAATCGCACAGAGAAACAAATATAGAATTTCCAAACAAAATAGATCCGTGATTATAGTTAATGAGATTCGCAAGCAGAATAGGGTGAGGGATGATTCCCACCGAAACTGCAAAGTGCCAGAATAGGGAGGATCTTGCACCTCCAAAATGACAGACAACAATGAACTTCCAACTAGAGTTCACAAATACAAAAGAAATACAAAATTCACCACACCTACAACTACACCAAACACGACCTTATAAATGGGCTCCAGGAAATTTCCTGAAGGGTTACAAGCGGGCCGAAATGGAAAAAACATAACTAATAAATAAAAAAGGGGCTCGAAAGATATTATTATTAAGTTTCGAGGCCATACAAACAATTATTTTTAACTGAACTATTTAATTATATCAGGGACATTACAAACCCCTTGACAAATACCTTGTAGTAACTAGATAACCCTAGAAACCCCCTCAAATAAAAAATGATCCTTGATAGTGGTCAATCTAGAATGGCTTGAATCTTCTCTTGGTGAACCTTTGTTCCACCATCACCAATCACATGTTCCAAATGTGAGAACATTTTCATTCTAAACTCAGATTTGAGAGCCTTCACAAATAGGATAAGTGCCTCCATAATGCCCAACACCTCATCAATGTGCTTGAGGTGATCCTCCCATATTTTATTGTATATCAAGGTATCATCGAAGAATATGAATACAAACTTCCACAACTACCTATTAAAGATGTGATTCCTACATGACTAGAAAGTTGCAATAGCATTAGTAAGACCAAAGGGCATAACCAAAAAATCATAATGTTTGCAATGGCATCTGAATATTGTCTTATGTATATCCTCCTCATGGATTTTAATTTGATAGTACTTTGAATGAAGATGAATCTTCAATAAAAGCATTTTGCCCCATGTAATTCATTCAATAAATCATCTATCTTGGGCATAGGGTACCTTTTTTTAATGGTATTCTTATTCAAGGCACAATAATCAATGCACATCCTCATTGTGTAATCCTTCTTAACCAAGACCACTGAAGATGCAAAGTGACTAGAGCTAGGTCTAATTGTTAGCAATATAAGTTGTCATTAGTGTATTTCATCAAAACCATTCACACCGGTCGAAGATCACTGGTCGCCCGTATTGCTTAGATAACACCGGTAGATAAAGCACATAGTATATGCACCGGTCAACTAAGTAGTTAGATAAACCGGTAGACTGAACCAAGTACTTAGTATCGGTCGTATTCAGCATCCCACGACAAACCGATACCGGTCTAACTGATAGAAAAATCCGGTCCAGTTTGAGTTAAGAGCCTGATTATGCAAGACATCCATTATTCTAATGCGAAGTTAACCGTTCAACATGAGTTAGCTTTAAGTTCTACGGATGATCTCAAGATAAACTCAAGATCACAACGCACAGCTTTCTTGCATTGCATATTTTATGGTCAAGTTTATTCCCCGGCGGTTCTATGAATCAAGAGGATCACTCTTGTATAAATATTTGATATAGGACTCAAAGTATGGTGCTGTTGCTGATAAGTGAGAAATGCAGAGAGTAGAGGAAAGATATCTTCTAAGGAGTGCTACAGGCACAAAGGTGAAGGTAGAAAAGAAGATCAACAACCAGGCAAATAGGGGAAGGAATCTACAGGTATGATCTAATCAGACAATCAGTGTCATTATAGATAACTGTTTTTGAAAGATATTTCATCATATACAAATCCCTATATTAGGGTGGACCTAATCGGTTCGTTGTAAAAATCCCCTAACAGGGTAACATCTTGTGGATGTGCAAAGTCCTGTAACCAGGCAGCTCCTAACAGGGTTTAGATCTTAACAAATCTCTTGTAAAATCCCTTAACCGGGTAGCACCTTAACCAGTGCTTTGTAAGCTCCTAACCGGGCGCCTTCATTTGGAACTAGTGAAGTTGTGAGCTCTGTCTCACCGTGGTTTTTTTCTCTCTAACCAAGGGTTTCCACGTACAAATATTTGTGTAGATCTGTGTGATTCGGTTTATGCTTGTAAATGACTGTTAACTTTCTACTTTGCATTCAAGAATCTGCTTGCAAGTTTTGAACAGTAATATTTAGTATTTTCTGATTCACCCCCCCTCTCAATAACCGGTAAGATAACATCAATTGGTATCAAAGCCAAGTTCTCTACACAATAAAAGTTTAACAACTTGAGAAAAAGATCATGGAGGGTTACCGGTACCAGAAACAGCTAGAGGAAGCCAATGACATTATTGCCTCGCTGGAAAATAGACTGAGGAAGTCACTTGCAAAGAGAAAGGAGCTGGCTCTGCAACTAAATGAGAGCAATGAAACCATCGACGAACTCTCTAGGCAGAGTGGGTCTGATGAGGCCGAGGAAGCAGTCTCCAAGCTTACGGAAAAGAACCAGATCCTAACCGGTCAGATTACTGATCTCAAAAGGGAGCAAAAGTTAAATGCTCTAAGAATGACTGAACTTATTGGGCAGAAACGAAAAACTAAAAGTGAAAGGAACACAGTTGTCAAGACATCAACAGCTTTTGAAAAAGCAATGAACCAGGTAGAGGAAGCTGCAAGAGCCAATGAACTCCTCATTATGCAACTCCAAAAGGACTTGTTGATTGCCACCCAGGAAAATGCCAATATGCATAAAGCATGGCAGGTTAGAGATGAAGCATGCAAGAAGCTGGAATCGAGATATATCAACTTAAGGAACAAATTAAAGTCCTTGAAAGAAGGAATGAAATGCTAAGAAGATACAATGAAAGCTCGGTCAAGCTCGATGAGCAACTCAATTCTCAACGAAGGCACAATGATCACACGGGTCTCGGATTTATCGGAAGAGTCAACAAAAGGAAGACGCTAGCACAAAGAGGTAGGAAAAACTTTTACACCTCTTGTAAGCCTAGTGGAAAACCAGGTCATGACACTAAAGATTGTAGAAATGCACCAGTAAGAACCAAGAACAATTACTATAAAAATTGTTGCAAAAAGGGCTACAAGACCAACGAGTGCTGGTCCAGTCCCTTATTCGTGTCCAGCACAAGTAGGAGAAGCTTCAAGGGATACTGTTATGCCTGCAACAAATTTGCACACAAGGCTGAAGAATGCAAATCAAAGACTATGGCATTTAGATCACCCAGACCAATATTCTCAAAAAAGGGTAGAAACCGGAATACAACTGATCATCCAAATAAAGAGATGCATTGCAACAGAGAATCATGGAGCGAACCACCTAATCCAAGAGGGATGAATCCATGGAAAGCAACTGGTACAGTCTGCCATTACTGCAACAAAGTCGGTCACCTAGCTAAAGACTGTCGGAACTAGAACAGGAACAGAAACAAAGGATCGGACGGACCGGTGGCGAAGACCTTGAGTTCTGATAACAGAAACAACAAAGACAAAGAAACCAATAAAGTAGTGAAGAAAATATGGTTTGTCAAGGAATCAAAGAACTCTGCCGAGGAGGCAAAATCATCATCACAAGATGGTGATATTTCTTTTGCAAATTAAGTCTTCAAGGCCTAGAGGGAACCGGTAGTACAACTATCGTTCTCGGTAGAACTGGTGAGTCCTATCTCACTCAGGCTACAGAACAAACCGGAAGAACATGAGGCGATCAACCGGGACATGCCTAATTGAAAAAGTCAGACTATCGGTTAGAAAAGGCATCAAGAAAGGTTAGGTAAGGCATTTATTACTATAGCTGTTTAACAAATAGTTACCATTTGGTAATTACCGTTATGCCCTATTCCTATAAAAGAAAAGAAGGTTAACTCTTTCCTTTTTACCTTATGATTTTATGTTATCTAATCTCTGCTCGAGCAATATTCTTGCAACTCGATCATTGAGTAAGATTATCTGTCAAACCGATCTAATCATCACTAGCAACCAAGTTAGAACAATGGCATCCTCATCATACGAGGCAAAGCTTGTTCCTGCAAATCAAACAAAGCGTAATCCTTTTGACATCTCGCCAAATCAAGATAGCGAGATCGACATGGCTAGCGTGCTCTCCTCAATACCTAAAGGAGTGCTCCTGATAGAAGATGAACTGCGTTTATTCACGCTAAGCAAGAAGAGCTAGGAGAAACGTACATATAGAACGAGTATCGCTCGCTGTGCCTTGATGGTAATCATCCCAATGGCTACGCAAAGCTGGTATCATCGGGAATCATAAATGGAGTCTCGTATCCAGTCATCTTCAAACCTGAGTGGATTCGTATGGTAGTCAGTCGGGTGCATGATCCAGGATTTTGGCTTATGAGAGGAATCTGCACTTCAATCACGAAAGAAGATCTCTACAGGGTAACTGGGTTCTGCAATCAGGGAGAGGCACTTACTCTGAGAACCATATCTAATGCAGTGGTGGCTAACCTGACAAAGTCAATATCCGACAAGTGATTGATGACTGTAACTGACATTGAGGATCCAGTTGTTCGATTCGCATTAGCTATGATCGGTTACAAAGTATATCAATAAGTAACCTCAACACCATACCGGGTGGAGGCATACATGCAGCCTTCAGAATTGTTCATGACGATGCACAATATGATATATGCGAAATGCTAAGAGGACAAATATTTGAAAACATGAAGAAGCTGGGCATCGTCAAGAAGAAATCATTGAAATTTGGAACACTCTTGGTATGTCTTCACTTCTACTATTCTAACTTCTTTCCCGATAAAGGAAAAGTAACGTGGGCAACAAATCGACCGGTCATGATGCAAATCAGTGACATGGCTAACGAACTGGGAGACCAGTTTGACAAGGAAATGACCAATTACTTCAATGCATTTCAACTAAAAATGCACGCTAGAGAAAGAATCCCACCCACTATTGTTGAAAAATACAAAAAGGAGGTATGTTTTCTGGTGTCTACTGACTCTTGCATCATTCAAGCAGTAGAACCAAGAACTGAGTACGCACCTGAGTTTGGATACGAAATCACAGCAAAGTTTGCAACGATGTATGTAGAGGCCTTGGAAAAGGCACATCTGGATCCCGGTGCTCAACGGTTTGGAACCTGTGAGGAGATAGAAAAGAATTTAAAGCAAGCGCCAATCAAAAATGTCTATGTCAAAAGATTGCCCGCGCCAAAGAAGAAACCTGAAACTGCACCACCAATAGCACAAAAGAGAAAAGCTCAACCGGAGCCAAGCACACAGGAGTAAGAAACAGAAGAAATCGATTCGGAGGATGCAGTTTTGCTCAGCAAAAGAAAGAAGAGGACCGGTAAGCAAGCAAAGGTGGATCTACCAAGAAAAGGTAAACCAACGATAGATGAATTCATAACAGGACTGAAAGAAACCAGAGTAATGGGTAATGTTAGTAGAAGATACACTTTGGCAAATGATGAAGACCGAAGAAAAATTGAAGATGCCATCATTGAATGCCTGCATAAGTTCAATCTAAGCCCTACTGAGCTTCAGAAGTTGCTGCCTAAGGATTTGCTGAACATCCTTCAAGGCAGGTGGAAAGCTTCAATGGAAAAGGAAAAAGAGCTAAGGATTCAAGCTCTGCTAGAAGTGCAAAATCATCTCACTCTAGAAGAAGCTAGCCAACAAGCTGAACTACACCAGCAGAACTTCCTGATAAAGAAAAGAACACACCTCTTGTTGATTGGAGAAACCGAGAAAGTTCAAACTAAAGGAGTAGCCATCTGGCGCAACCTACTTCAGACAGCAAAAAGTAGAGGAAGCATGCCAAAAGGCAACAGCTCCACTAGTTCATGATACGGGAAAAGGAAAAGGAGTACTTGGAGTAGATGAACCGGTCATCATTGACATAACCGATGAACCGACAAATCCTACCCTTCTTGTATCTCCAGAAAAAGGTAAGGCTCGCACCATAACCGTTAATGACATTGTAGCTGAAATTACCAATTTTGGAGAAATAAATAATGTAGCCAAATGGTAGAGCGTGTTAGTTGAGGAAGACAAATAGGCAATAGAAGAAGCTCTTGTTGAAAGTTTTCTAGACTTCATGAAAACACCCAGGGATTATAGAGGCAAGTTTCCTCTTGAATTGAATGGCAAGCTTCAAGAAAAATGGAGAACCGGTATGGAAAAAAATTCACAAATCAATAGAGAAGCACTAGAGAAAGCTAGTCCTGGCTTGAGTAATAAAAGTATCATGCTTCTTTTAGGCGATGCATCTATGAATTTAGATACGAATTACAGAGTCATCAAGATTCTCAATGGTTATGAGAATGACGTCTTTAAAGATACCTTGAATTTTTGGGAGCAGTATGATTTCAATACCCTAGAAGAAACAGGTCCTCAAGATCACACCACTACAATTGTTGATCCAATTGTTCAATTTACTGCAACTCAGACTCCGATATTTGATGAGCAGGAAGTCCTCATAGAAAAGTTCACTTCTAGTGAATCGGTTAAATTGGGACAGACTTCTGTCAATCCTCCTATTGACGGATCAGATAAAAAAGTTGAAGGGATCACTACAGATGATCTTCATACAGCTGACGAACAGCTGCAAACACAAGCCCCATCACAAGAGCCCTCACATCAAGTAGAAGATGTTATGCTTGAGATTCACATTCAGCAATTAGAAGCCAGACCAGAAGAGGGAAACAAGACAGACCCACAGGATGTAAAAGAACATGAGCAAGCTCCAAAGGCACAAGAACAGAGTAGAGAAAAGGATCAAGAAAAGAAAGATCACATCCTCTGGAGAATCTGAAGCAAAAAGGAGCAAAGCAACCGATACAATAGTTGACATCAGCAAAATGTCAACAAGACAGTTGAAAGAGCTCACTAAGAGAAAACAAGATATGGTTCTGAACAAAGTAAAAGATATCCTGTACAACTTTGTGTCGGATGCTGATATAGATGAAGATGAACTGGTCATCGACCAGTTAGAAGTGCTGACTGCAATCATCGGTGAAGATCTGACTGATCCAGAAATAGTGGCTATTGAACACTATGCGTAGAAAAGAGTGGAGCTTCTTCACAAGCAAGTTGCAAATATTAAAGCCATTTTGCTAAATAATCTAAAAGTTCTTCAACAGCAGATACAAGTTGCAGAAAATTTGTTAAGCAGAACTTCAAATTTTGAGATTTTCTTGACTGACTTAACTGACAAAGCTACAAAGACTTCAGAAGACATAAGAGCTTTGTTAAACCAATTTGACATGAAGACAAAAACAGCCACAACTTTCAGCAGAGAAATGGCTAGTCTTACTCTAGTCCTCAGAAAGACTGCAGAAGAGGAGAACAAAAGAATTCAAGACATCATTGGATTCCAGATGTTTTTGGCCCCAACACTTGATATCATGCACCAGACAACTACTTCAACTGATGTTCTGGTCAATGACCCGGACTACAAAACTGTCGATGATATGGAAAACATCATTGTATCTCTCAAGGCTTCCCAACAAAACATTGAACATGTAACCAGTCAATGGGCACCGTTTCTACACTCTACAAAGAACATATATAAGGATATTTTCACACAGCTTCAAATGTGAAGGAAGACATAACCCTTTGTCTTATGGAGGCAAAAAGGGGAAGATATTATTTGTAAAGAAAAAAAAAATAGAAGAAGAAGCTAATGAAAATCAAAGGACTCAGTCAGGGGAAGTTTCAGGCAGGAGCAAAGCATTCAATCAAGCAAGAAAGCAAGGGCACTATTCTATTTCACTGACCTAGGTTTGAACAGCTACTGTATGAATGGTTTTTGACTATTTTGCCAGCAATGACAAAGGGGAAGATTGTTAGCAATATAAGTTGTCATTAGTGTATTTCATCAAAACCATTCACACTGGTCAAAGATCACCGGTTGCCCGCATTATTTAGATAACACCGGTAGATAAAGCACATAGTATATGCACCGGTCAACTAAGTAGTTAGATAAACTGGTAGACTGAACCAAGTACTCAGTATCGGTCGTATTCAACATTCCACGACAAACCGATACCAGTCTAACAGATAGAAAAATCCGGTCCAGTTTGAGTTAAGAGCCTGATTATGCGAGACATCCATTATTCTAATGCGAAGTTAACTGTTCAACATGAGTTAGCTTTAAGTTCTATGGATGATCTCAAGATAAACTCAAGATCACAACCCACAACTTTCTTGCGTTGCATATTTTATGGTCAAGTTTATTCCCCGACGGTTCTATGAGTCAAGAGGATCACTCTTGTATAAATATTTGATATAGGATTAAAGTATGGTGCTGTTGCTGATAAGTGAGAAACGCAGAGAGCAGAGGAAAGATATCTTCTGAGGAGTGCTACAGGCACAAAGGTGAAGGTAGAAAAGAAGATCAATAGCTAGGCAAACAAGGGAAGAAATCTATAGGTATGATCTAATCAGACAATCAGTGTCATTATAGATTACTATTTTTGAAAGATATTTCATCATATACAAATCCCTATATTAGGGTGGACCTAATTCGGTTCGTTGTAAAAATCCCCTAACAGGGTAACATCTTGTGGATGTGCAAAGTCCTGTAACCAGGCAGCTCCTAACAGGGTTTAGATCTTAACAGATCTCTTGTAAAATCCCTTAACAGGGTAGCACCTTAACCAGTGCTTTGTAAGCTCCTAACCGGGCGCCTTCATTTGAAACTAGTGAAGTTGTGAGCTCTGTCTCACCGTGGTTTTTTTCTCTCTAACCGAGGGTTTCCACGTACAAATATTTGCGTAGATCTGTGTGATTCGGTTTATGCTTGTAAATGACTGTTAACTTTCTACTTTGCATTCAAGAATTTGCTTGCAAGTTTTAAATAGTAAGATTTAGTATTTTTTGATTCACCGCCCCCCCCCTCTCAGTAACCGGTAAGATAACATCACTAATGTGTCCCGTATTCAATAACTCCTTTATCATTTTCTCAATCTCTTCTTTGAATCTTTTGGGATGACAATAAGGTGTAGTAATAACTGGTTTGGAGCGTTCTAACTCAATCCTCAAATCCACGACTAGGAGATCTATGTGGAGGAATATCTCCAAACACCTAACTGCATTTATTCGAAACTCCTTGAATGTCCACATGATAATGCCTGTCATCACTAGAAGAAGATTTGGAAGACACAAAGCATTGGGCTGCCCCTCATCATGTCTATTGGAACCTACAAAATTTGTCTAAATTGCCCGCTTGGAAAACCCTAAATGTTATGTGTCTTCACTTTTGCTCTTATCATCAAATTTTATGTTTTAATCAAGTTGAAATCCATGTTTCGTAATGTTGTAATGCGAGGTGCTGGATTTTTGTTGGTATTATATAGCCCTTATATCCTAAGTGCATCACCTTGCTACCCTTTTGAGTCCTAGTAAGCGTGTTTCATATGTGTGTCACCATGTGCAAAATAATTCACTTAAGTAATTAGTCTATCGGCATGACTTCTTCATAGCGGAGGGAGTGTCATGTCCCCTCTTTAGTGACATGTCATTTTTCAGTGGATTTGCCTATCATGGACTCTCGTAGGCAGATGGTTTTGGTGAGAGAGTCATTCTGATAATTATTTGGGGATTGGATGGTCTTATTTGCTCTTGGAGAGATGGTGTTTATCATATTTTTATTATAATGTGTTATGTGGGGGCCAAAATGTTATAATTTTGAGTTGAGTTGCACTTTTTATTTTATAAAGTTACTTTTTATATAAAAGTGCATTATAAAGGGATTTTATAAGAATATTTTATGGATACTTCTAGAAGTTCTAGTGGCTTCTTAGAAAAGTGAATAAATAGAGTGCTTGGCCTCTCATTTGGACATCCCATGACTTGAGTTTACACTACTTTTCTCTTTGAGCATTTGTGGCACCATCTTGGTCTGCAAATTGTCATTTGATCTTTAAGAATGAAGTTTCTTAAGGATTTGCATAACTGAGGAGGTGAAATATCCTTTGAAGGGTTGCACTTTGGAAGTGGTATTCAGCCATTTCAAGTTGAGTTTATTTGGAGTCCGCAAACTTACCTGAGGGTTTGAGTTTTGATTGCAAGGGGAAAAAAAAGCAGATCCGAAAAAATAGTCCGAAAAAGCAGATTCGAAAAAGCAAAGCGAAAAAGCAGATCCGAAAAAGCAGTCCGAAAAAGAAGATCCAAAAAAGCAAAGCGAAAAAGCAGATCCGAAAAAGCAGATCCGAAAAAGTAGAGCGAAAAAGCAATCCGAAAAAGTTTTTGCTACAAGTCTAATTCAATTTTTAGAATTTCAGGATAGGGTTTTGGAACCACATTTTTGCTCATATCTTCCTCATTACTCAGCATATCATTCTGGGTATTTTTGCATCGGATTTCTATCGTTGAGGAGATAAAGATAGGTGCATTTTGGAGTCCCAAAATGCCATGATTTATTTTTAAGGAATTTTCAAAATTCCTAGACATTTTCGAAAATCTACAAGAAAGTACATTTTCAGATTTGGGGTGACTTTGGCTTGGGTGTTGGCATCTTTAGCACTGGCAAAAATTATCGCAGCCATCTACAATCAAGTTCCTCACTTCTCATTTGGCATTTGGCATATTTTCTGAGAAATGTATGTTTTCAGCTGAGTACAAAATATAGCTTTAGCACTTTACTATTTTACATTGTACTTGTCTTTGTTTTCCATTTGGCATTATTGGTATCAAAGGAAGGCTAGGATTTTGCAAGTGAAAGAGCATTGTAATTTTCTGTCTATCTATATTGCAAACCTAGGGTTTGATGATCATATTATTGGCTAAAATATGTATGGCATTGTTGCAAATTGTTGATATATGAATGGCATATGGTTTTGAGCAATTTCCTATATCATTGATAGTGTTTTAGATGGTATTTGGTTGCTATCTATTATTCTGAAATTTTGGGACAGTGAACACATATACTCAAAAATAATTTTTTATCTACATTTTGAGTTACATTTTTGAGGGGTTTTTAGTGGCCTATTGGTAAGGGTCATTACAGTGGTATCAGAGCGATGTTGTTGCCATCCTGTTGGGTAAGAAATCTTTATGCATCCTTTAGCATTTGGGCATCACAAGTATTATACACGCAGGAGAGCTACACTTGAGGGTGAGCAGGAATTCAGAGAGATACTTACTATGGGTGAGAGACAGTCACAGAGTCCACCTAGAGTCCCTAGGACTGATGATGATGAGGCTAGAGACTTCTTCCGGGCTATGACTACTGAACAGCAGGAGATAGTTCAGTCTATACGTGCATTGACCACTATGATGGAGAGAGTTGCTCAGCCGAGGAATCAGGAACAGGGTAGAGGGACACCAGAGCAGGATAACAGGAGTGTAGCAGGTTCACAGGGTGTTCCTAGGCACAGGTCGTGGACTGCAGATAAGCCTACTTTACTTAGAGAGGAGGCCCAGGAGGCAGTGGGAGATGATATGCCAGAGGATTTTCAGGATGACCTTAGAGCTGCAAATGCAGAATGGCAGGCATTACCTCCACATGTCCGTGAGTTGCTGAATTTTGATCGTTACCTGAGCCAGAGAAGAGAGCACATGAGGAATAGCTGGCAGAACATGAGACCTAGAGGAGGCCAGGACAGTGAGTTGGAGCGAGCTGCTAGCAAGCTCACATTACCATCCTTTGATGGCAGCGGGCAGATGACAGCACAGGCTTGGATCCATAAGTTAGACACATTCCTTGCATTAAGGCCTATGTCGGAGATTGATGCCATCAGGTATGCTACCTTGCATTTGGAGGGCGCAGCACATGATTGGTGGTCACATGGTATGGTTACATTGCAGCATAATCAGGTGACATCCTATCAGGATTTTGTGGATAGACTGGTTGAGCGTTTTGATAAGAAAGACCCAGAGGTCTTCTTCTGTGATCTAGCACAGTTGAGACAGACAGGTAGATTGGAGCTTTTCATCAGTGAGTTTCAGAGGTTATCAGTAATGGTACAGGATGTTTTTGAGAGGAGATTGGTTATATTATTCACAGAGGGGTTGTCAGAACCTCTAAATGGTTGGATCAAGGCATTCGATCCCCCGACATTACAGGAGGCTATGAGGAAGGCACGGAGTATGGAGCTTATAGCACCATCTAGTAGATTCACCATAAAGGTGATTCCAAGGGTAAGTCTACTGCACCTTTGGATATGGAGACATTGAATGACTTGCGCAGGAAGAAGCTATGTTTCTACTGCAAGGGTCCTTACGACAGAGATCATGATTGTCCTATGAGGCCTAAGGGGAAGGCCAACAGGGTTATGTGGGCTTACTACGAGGGTTCAGATTTTGACAGTTCTGGACATGAGGATGATCATAGTGATGCAGAGCCCGAGGCAGAGACAGAGGCTTCAGAACCTAAGGAGGAGCCCGAGTTGCACTTACAAAAGGCACGCTTGTCTAGCATTCGGCAGGAAGGATCTTTTAGACTGCGTGGTGTTCTAGCAGGGCAGAGAGTTATTACATTGGTTGATACAGGTGCTACGCACAATTTTATTGATGCACGTTTTGTTGAACGTTGTGGTATTATGACTGAGGAGTTTGAGGGACTATGAGTACAGGTTGCTGATGGTTACACTCTTAAGTGTAACAGGATGGTGAGAGATCTACCCTTACGCCTGAACAACTATGAGTTCAAGGCGAACTACCATGTTGTCAACATGGGTGATCTGCATATTGTGTTGGGGATGAAGTGGTTACACTCATTGGGAGAGGTCTTTTTCAGATTGAAGGACATGGAGATTAAGTTTGAGGTGGATGGGAAACAACATATTTTGAGAGCCATCAGAAATAGTGACATCAGAACTATTTCTTTCAGACGGATGGAGAGGTTGGCTAGACATGATGGTATAGAGTGGGCAGCAGTATGCACTCTCATGCCTACACAGGAGGGACAGCATAAGACAGAGTATCATCCAGACATTCAGAGGTTGAGAGTGAAGTATGATAGAGTCTTCAGTGACATCCCACCTGGCAGGCCACCAGACATAGGCATTGAGCACATCATTGAGTTAGAGGAGGGTGCTAAACCCGTGATGATTACACCCTACAGGCATCCTAAGAAACTCAAGGATGAGATAGAGAAAACCATCAAGGAGTTGCTTGCGATGGGACACATCAGACCGAGCAAGTCTCCTTTTGCTTCTTTGGTAGTATTGGTGAAGAAGAAGGATGGTACTTTGCGGATGTGCATTGACTATAGGGTGCTGAATAAGAAGATAATTAAGAACAGGTACCCCATTCCACGGATTGATGAGCTGCATGGTGCATGTTATTTCACAAAGATTGATTTGAGATCCGGCTATCATCAGATCAGAGTTAGAGAACAGGATATTGAGAATACCACCTTCAGATGTCATTGTGGGCACTTTGAGTTTGTGGTCATGCCATTTGGGCCGACCAATGCGCCAGCTACTTTTCAATCTACTATGAACAGGGTCTTCCATCATCAGTTGAGGAAGTATGTGTTAGTCTTCTTCGATGATATTTTGATATATAGTCGGACTTGGCAGGAGCACATGGAGCATCTAGAGACAGTTTTGGGGATCTTGCATTCAGAATCCTTGTATGCCAAGGAGTCCAAATATGATTTGGGCATGACAAAGTTGTTGTACTTGGGCCATATTATCAGTGCAGAGGGAGTGCGGATGGATCCTGATAAGATCCGTGCTATTGTGGATTGGCCTACTCCAGAGAATCTGACACAATTGAGAGGGTTCCTTGGGTTGTGTGGTTTCTACTGCAGATTTGTCAGTGGGTATTCACGACATGCAACTCCTATGACAGATTTGCTGAAGAAGGGAGCCTTTGTTTGGACACCTGAGGCACAGGCTTGCTTTGAAAGATTCAAGGAGATCATGACTACATCTCCTGTGTTAGCATTGCCCGACTTCTCGAAGCCATTTGAGCTTTAGTGCGATGCATCTGGAGAGGGTATAGGTGCTGTTCTGATGCAGGACAAGCACCCCATTGCATTTGAGAGCAGGAAGCTCCGTGGGCTAGAGAGATCATTTAGTATATATGACAAGGAGATGTTAGCCATTATGCATGCATTGGCTAAATTCAGGCAGTATTTGGTGGGTGGTAAGTTTTGTATTAAAACTGACCACAATAGTTTGAGACATTTCCTTGGACAGAGAGATCTCAATGACAGGCAGCAAAAGTGGGTTAGTAAGCTGTAGGCTTATGATTTTGACATCTCCTATGTGAGAGGGACTCAGAATGTGGTAGCAGATGCTTTGTCACGCAGACCACATCTCAGTGCTATGGTTGAAATATCTGAGGATTGGAGGCATTTGATTATTGCAGAGTATGCTAGAGACTCATGGGCATCTGGGATTGTTGATGGGACAGTTGTTCATACCAGGTACACACTTGTGGATGATTTGATTATCTACAAGAACAAGATATTCTTAGTCCCAGGATCGAAGGTGAAGCGTATTGTTATGAGAGCTCTCCATGATTCACCTACAGCTGGCCATCCTAGATACTTCAAAACTTACAGGCAGGTGCGAGAGCATTTCACTTGGAAGGGGCTCAAGGCGGATGTGTTGCAGTATGTACGAGAGTGCCCTGTTTGTCAGCAGAACAAACAAGAGCACACCTTTCCAGCAGGGCTCCTACAACCACTTCCCATTCCTGACAGGAAGTGGGAGTGTATATCCATGGATTTCATTACGGGCTTGCCTAAGGCCCAAGGGCATGATTGCATCTATGTGGTGGTGGACAGGTTGACGAAGTATGCACACTTCTTTCCCATCACTACTACTTACACAGCAGTGCAGGTGGTTGAGGTCTTCTTCAGAGAGATTTTCAGACTACATGGGATACCCCGGAGCATAGTGAGTGACAGGGACAGCAGGTTCTTGAGTCATTTTTGGCAGGAGGTGTTCCGTTTATGTGGCACTGAGCTTACACCTAGCACCAGTTACCACCCGCAGACTGATGGGCAGACTGAGATAGTAAATAAGTGGGTGGAAGGCTACTTGAGGAACTATGTGGTAGGGCAGCAGAAGGCATGGGTTAGGTGGATTTATTTATGTGAGTATTGCTACAATACCACATACCACATGTCTATTCAGATGACTCCTTTCAGGGCACTATATGGTTATGAGGCACCGAGTTTTCTGGATTTGCTTATGAGGGATGTTAGAGTTCCTCGTGGTGGAGATTTGCTTCAGGAGAGCAAGGACATTGTCGATGCTCTTAGAGATAATATTGTCAGGGCACAGAATCAGCATAAGCAGTATGCAGATCAGAAGCGGACAGAGAGGAGTTTTGAGGTTGGTGACATGGTTTATCTCATGTTGCAGCCCTATAGACAGTCTACCCTGGGGAATAGTGGATCGGAGAAGCTTAAGCCTAGGTACTATGGTCCTTTCAGGATTATCAGGCATATTGGAGAGATGGCATATGAGCTTGAGCTTCTAGCAGACAGCAGGGTACACAAGGTTTTCCATGTGTCACGCCTCAAGAAGGCGTTGGGTCAGCATATTGTGCCTTCAACAGTTCTTCCTCCATTGGATGATGAGGGGAAGTTGGTTCTTGTTTCCGAGTACATCATTGACAGCAGAGAGAGGCAGCTCCGCAGGAGGACCATCAGGGAGTATTTGGTGAAGTGGAGAAATTTGCCCGAGGAGGATGCCACATGGGAGGGAGAAGATATTTTGCAGCACCCAGCTTTGAGATTGCTTGAGGGCAAGCAATTTTAAGAGGGGCGGATTATCATTTCCCCTCTTTAGTGACATGTCATTTTTCAGTGGATTTGCCTATCATGGACTCTCGTAGGCAGATGGTTTTGGTGAGAGAGTCATTCTGATGATTATTTGGGGATTGGATGGTCTTATTTGCTCTTGGAGAGATGGTGTTTATCATATTTTTATTATAATGTGTTATGTGGGGGCCAAAATATTATAATTTTGAATTGAGTTGCACTTTTCATTTTATAAAGTTACTTTTTATATAAAAGTGCATTATAAAGGGATTTTATAAGAATATTTTATGGATACTTCTAGAAGTTCTAGTGGCTTCTTAGAAAAGTGAATAAATACAGTGCTTGGCCTCTCATTTGGACATCCCATGACTTGAGTTTACACTACTTTTCTCTTTGAGCATTTGTGGCGCCATCTTGGTCTGCAGATTGTCATTTGATCTTTAGGAACGAAGTTTCTTAAGGATTTGCATAATTGAGGAGGTGAAATATCTTTTGAAGGGTTGCACTTTGGAAGTGGTATTCAGCCATTTCAAGTTGAGCTTATTTGGAGTCCTTAGACTTACCTGAGGGTTTGAGTTTTGATTGCAATGGGAAAAAAAAGTAGATCCGAAAAAGTAGTCCGAAAAAGTAGATCCAAAAAAGCAAAGTGAAAAAGCAGATCCAAAAAAGCAAAGCGAAAAAGTAGATCCGAAAAAGCAGAGTGAAAAAGCAATCCGAAAAAGTTTTTGCTACAAGTCGAATTCAGTTTTCAGAATTCCAGGATAGGGTTTTGGAACCACATTTTTGCTCATATCTTCCTCATTACTCAGCATATCATTTTGGGTATTTTTGCATCGGATTTCTATCGTCGAGGAGATAAAGATAGGTGCATTTTGGAGTCCCAAAATGCCATGATTTATTTTTAAGGAATTTTCAAAATTCCTAGACATTTTCGAAAATCTGCAAGAAAGTACATTTTCAGATTTGGGGTGACTTTGGCTTGGGTGTTGGCATCTTCAGCACTGACAAAAATTATCACAGCCATCTACAATTAGGTTCCTCACTTCTCATTTGGCATTTGGCATATTTTTTGAGAAATATATGTTTTCAGCTGAGTACAAAATATAGCTTCAACATTTTACTATTTTACATTGTACTTGTCTTTGTTTTCCATTTGGCATTATTGGTATCAAAGGAAGGCTAGGATTTTGCAAGTGAAAGGGCATTGTAATTTTTATTCTATCTATATTGCAAACCTAGGGTTTGATGATCATATTATTGGCTGAAATATGTATGGCATTGTTGCAAATTGTTGATTTATGAATGGCATATGGTTTTGAGCAATTTCCTACATCATTGATAGTGTTTTAGATGGTATTTGGTTGCTATCTATTATTCTGAAATTTTGGGACAGCGAACTCATATACTCAAAAATAAGTTTCTATCTACATTTTGAGTTACATTTTTGAGGGGTTTTTAGTGGCCTATTGGTAAGGGTCATTATAGGGAGTGTTGGTATGTCTTACCGATCCATCTATGAAGTATGCATCATCCAACATGAAGAATCAAACCATATCAACGGAACTCATTCATATCGATGGGAACTTTGTTGAGTCCCATTGTTCTATTGATGGAGGATATAGTCATGATTTGGAAGGTGAACAAAGTTGATCGAAAGGAATTGTCCATATTGATGGGAGATTTGTCAAGTCCCATCAATCCATCAACAAAGGGCACAACTACAAGTGTAATGTCCCCATTTTCGTAGGAATTAGAGTTTGTTTGGATTAGCCTATTATTGGCCCTTGTAGGCTAAGGTTGATGGTTAGAGGGTCCCAGTTGGTAGAGGAGGAGGCTTTTTCCCTTCCAAACAACATAAGTGTTTAGGATTGCTCTTCGTTTGGTTCAGTTTGGTACACTTACTATTTATAGTAAGTCATTTATCTAGCATTTATATATTTGGCAGGGCACCTATATCGGACACAGTTGTAGTGATGACCCTTGGCACCATTGATTTGATCAAGTATTCAGGGAGTTACTAATTATAGTAAGTTGGTGGTGGATAGAGAGGGACCCTTACTATTTTTAGTAAGGCAGTTGGATGCGTAGTGGAAATGATGGTTGACCTCCAGGTTCAGATGGGACAGAGAGATAATGAGTATTCAATGAGATATTAAATTTATAATGGCATTAATGATATTATTAATTAATGGTTATATTATAAAGTTATTATTCAACTTTATAAAGTGTTATTAAGTGAGAGAATTCATTAATGAGCATTTAAATGATTTAATAAAAGTTGGGGCCCAAACCAAGGAATATTATAAGTCAACTTATAATATCAAAAGCAAATATGAAGTCATTAAAGAGGCTTGTTAATGAAGCCATGTGGATCGAACCGAGTGGAGGAAAATATATAAAGCACCCAATTGCAAATAAAACTCATTATGCTTATGAATTTTGGCTTTGTGTTTTGGCATTTTGGAGGTGAGACCTAGGGTTTTGCTGCAAATTGGTCTTGGAGAGCGCAGCTTCTCATTGATTCAATCTTTTTGAGGGTGTGAAAGATCATTTGAGGTTTTCAATTTCATGGTTTTATCTCAAAAGTCACATTGTGCTTGATTGAAGTTGTTTTATCAACATTTTCAGAGGTTACTTAGAGCATATCAAACGTTATTGAAGATAAGCATTATTAAATTTCTTCATTTCTAGTTGTACGTTCTTCATTGGCACGTGGGAATCATTAGTGTGTAGATTGGAAGTGATAATCTATAGAAAATTTCAAGGGTTTGATGATTTAATTGCTGCCATGTATTGGATGGGGTTTGATGATATTCTTTCGACTGTATGACTGCTGCAAACTTTATTCTTCATTCTGGTAACCATGTATGGAAGAGGGTTTCAACTTCAAGGCATATCTTACCTGTAAGTTCATAAATTGTAACTCCTAAATTTTTTGCATATTGTTGGTTTAGATAATAGGGGATATTTTTTGAACTGGGTTGTCGATATTTTGTGAAAATACTGAGTATCTAAGCTGATGTAAAAATCTAAAATTCCAGCTGTATATTCCCTATGTAATGTCCAGTTTTTGAGTTGAAATAATTATTGCAACATCTTCTATTTTGCTGCATTATATTGTCATATCAAACATTGCAAATATACCACATTCATTCATCAAAACAAACACAAACAAGGCAAGACATTGAAGAGACCATAATGTATTGGCAGGACAATTTTAAAGTCCCATCGACTAACCAATCTACATAAGGATATACAAATGAAATGGTGAGACTGTGCTCATCGACTGGACATTGGAGTATCGATGGGACAATTCTTGTGTCCCATCAATCCAACAATGATGTGTATTTAAGAGAATATTGACAGAAGTTCTCATCGACGAGACTACAACATATCGATGGAACAATTCCTATGGCTCATCGATCCATCGATCATGGGTGATGAAGTGTGGGGTCTAGCTGGCAACTTAGATGATGACTAAAGTTCATCGGTGGGACATGATTTCATCAATGAGAAACCTTTCTTGTCTCATTGATCTGCTAATACCAGTTAGTGGTGAATGTTACATTGATGGGAAAATTCAACCCTCATAGATAGTCGTCACAACTAGGGACATTGGTATGCCTTTGAGGATTGTACTAAAATCAGAGTTTTTGGATATGAAGGAGCCTCATTTCTCTTGCCAAGAACAGTGCTTGATAGGGTGACATATCTGGAAATTGTAAGGCAGACGGCAGCTTTAGATCATATGCATTTCAGGTCTCATAACAAACAGTCTTTTTCCCTTCTACCTTGTTCTTTGGGGATTTTACAGTCATGGCTACCAAAGGGTATGCCCTTATTGATAAGAAGCTTTACTACTACAATTTACTACTTGGCAATCCAAGGAAGTGGTTTGATCCAGAATCTTTTATCAACAACAACCAATTGGCACAAAAGTTAAGTGGATACCCACATGAGTACTTTATTGATAATGACTTGATCAGAAATCTAGATGAAGAACATGCTACTAGGAGAATTGATATATATATATAACAAGATCATGGCAGCTGAGAGGTGGAGATTGAAGCACAATCCATCATATAAAGGTTCTTTTGCTGAGGAAGAGGATTCAATAAAAAGAGTAGAAATGATCTTTCAGCATGAACTAGAACTGACACACGGTATTCCTTCTCATGTTTTTATGAGAAGAGGAGAACCTCATGATGAACCAGTGATTTAAGGAGTATGAAACTCCTCAAGATAGAGATGTAATTAAAACAGTGCCTTCAGACCAATTGTCGATGATGTGAGGCTTTTAGCTAGAAATGAATTTATTTTTGATGACTCTTTTGTGAAATCTTTGGAGTTCAAGGCATCCCCTTTGGAATACAAAGACAGACAAATCCGAGAGATGATCAAGGAGATTAAACCAGAAATGCAGTCATAGGTTTGCCAAGAGTTACCAGAAAAGTTTGATAAAGAAATGAGAGATTTGACCCCTGAGAAAAAGGAGAGGATTGTTACAGGAAGCAGGTGCCTTGATCATGCTAGGATGGGATCTTAGTTTTGTTGTTGTTTTTGACAGCCTAAGGTCAAACCAAAAAATGACAGTGAACTTAAGTGTAGAGACAGTTGATCAAAATATATAGAGGTTTGGGGTATGATCCTGATCAACATGCCTTGGCTGTCTGGGCCATATATCCTCCTGGGAAGAGAACATTGGCAATATATGATCCAAGTAAAATATATGGGCAGCTTCTTGTTCAAAAATTAGATGACATTGATCCTGCTGATTCTGCAAACTTAACAATTCATGCAACTAAGTTCACAAAAGCACATGTGGAGAAGCTAATAAAGGAGAACAGTCATTATGGAGCTGAAAATGAGCAGCTAAGGCAAGATAATGTTAGGTTGAAAGAAAATTTGGAATTACCACCTGGTTCCTAGCAGCAGGTGATTGACTTGAAAAGGGGATAATGAAGATGAACACTAAAAAATTCCATTGGAAAAACAGGGCAGAGAAGTTCCAAAAGAAAGAAGAGCAATTGATTGCTCAGGCAAAGGCTGCTAAGTATAGTATTGCTTCTGAGTTAGTGAAGAAAAGATTTGAAAGGATGATTGCACATGCAAATAAATTCTGGGCAGTGCACATAAACACTTATAATGCATTGAAAGAACATAAAAAGCTGCAAGCAAGATTAGAATCAAAGAAAGAACTTATGTCAAAAGATCCTGTTGATAAGGCTGTTTTGAAAACCATGGATGAATGGATTGATAAACACATTAGATATCATGTTGTACTTGTTGAAGAAATCAGTGAGTATGGGTAGGTGTTCGATATTCCTTTTCCTCTGTTCTTCAATAGCAATGGTGACTTGAAAGAACAAAATGAATGGAAGGACAAGTTTGCTCAGTTATTGCCTCAGGCCTTGGATTTCAGTAATGATGCACAAAAGGTTGTTGATAATACCAACTTTCAGCTTGAAGGGATGTTTTCTCTGGAGTATACAATTAAGGATATCAACGCTACAGTTGACACTTATGCAAGCCAGAGGTATATTGACCATCTTTCCCAAGTGAACTTGTTCATAGCTCGATCAACATGATGGTGAATGCAGTACAGAATCAAGACTTAGTATAGTCACGAGCATCTATTTGCACATGGAAGACAATGAGTGTTTCTACTTGTATCCACCAGGTTCATTTCCTTTTTCAAATTTGTCAAAAAGGTAATTTGTATTTTAGTGCCACCTCAAAATTGCAACAGCTATGTACTTCAACGTTAGAAAGTCAATAATTCCAAAGCCAGCGCCAAAATTGAAGATTTTGTATGTGAAGGGTTTTTTCTCTTGTCTTGGGTATTTGAATAGTTCTTCACTTACAACTGAATATGAATTGTCAGAAGCTTGTTTGATCCTTCGTTTCTATAAGAAGGAAATCAAGACCATATTGTAGGGTTCAGAAATTTGTTTTGGGGCATACTAAATGTAAAAGTTTTGATACAGTATTAGAGATATCTCAGTGACTTTGTGTTCTGCATTTGGATTCAGTTGTTTGTTTATATAAATGAAAAATATCATTGGGCCATCTCAAAATTGTGTTTTTCCTTATTATATGAATCAATATATCAAGAATATATTTGATTTGTTGATGAACTTTAATGCTTCTGTAATTTGTTCAATGTGTTTTCTCAAGTAGAAATTAAATTCTATTGAACAAATTGCTGTGATTTGAAGAGATAAGTTGGGATTAATAAGTAGGGTTTTATGATAGAGATGCTTGCATTGTTTATGTAAGGCATAAACATGACTAAGTGCCAAACAATTTGAGTTGTAGTCAGAGGAAGAACACATTAATTGTATGATTTGACTCTGTTGCCCTGTGGTTAAGACATTGATCAGATGCTGCTCCAAAACAAACAAAATATAAAAACAATCTATATTTGAAATCATGTTGTAGGTTTAGATTGTTTTAGTTTTCTATTTTCGCCTCATGCCAGTGCATAATAGAAAATAAAGGGATAATTGAATTAAGATTGCAGTTAAATAAACCTTTGAAAATTGTGCGGGGTTTCATTTGCTGAAACATCATCATATAATCTTGGAGAGTAATCAAATGATGATGGTAATGGTTCACCTGACAAGGTTTAGCGGAGCTTAAAGAGTAGAAGATATTAACCTTCTTGGTTAAAACATGTTCGTTGGGCAAATCCACCATTATACCTGAAAATAAGATTTTCCACACCTTTAAGGTGTAATGATTGTTAATTTGGGAACCAACAATGTCTAAAATAAGCCTCCATACTATTCACTATCGCTACCCTTGGCACACCATCTGCCAACTCTCTCAACACTATATTCCTCCCATGATCCCATCTACTATGAATGCTAACTCCGTCTTCTAAATATCCTGAATGTATCTAGCAAGTGAATGCAAACACTCGACTCCCAAAACAACATTAATATCACCAATCTCAACCACTAGAAGCCATCTGTGGCTGTATAGCCTCCCAGCTAAATGCTCAACTGTGAACTCATTTTGAACCAATCCATGACACTAAATTCAGGAAAATCCTCAACCTACGATCCTCTCTTCACCACTAGACTCTCACCCTTCTGTCAACTAAGCATCTAACCTGCTATACGTAAGATTCTTCGATTTTTCTCACTGTGATAATAATATAATATCAAGACAATATGTGTTCCATATAAAATTAGGAAAATTCAATGATTAATTATATGTGAAGTCATAATATGATAAATATTTAAGTAAAGAAAAGAAAAAATTATTAAACATTACAAAAGGTGTACATGAATATGATAGCTTGATGGAACCAAAAGCTCTATCTAAAATGGTTTTATTGCGCCCTTGAAGTTTGATCAAGGAGCAAACCTGAAATTTTACAGAATTCAACTTTGATTGAAATGTAGCCTCTTGCAAAAGTTTACAAGTATTTAAAAAGATGATAGTTTGATCAAATGGACTGGAGAGATTTATGAGATAGAGTTGTGAGTGCCATTAAAGATCATTGGAGTTCGAAGCCTACTACAAAAGCAAAAGAACAAACACCTATTCAAACACTTGTCTTGGCCATAGGAAATCTGTAATGTCCCCGCTTAGGGAACCACCTTTGTTATATCCATTCCTTTAAGATAATGTATAAGCATAATTAAAATCAGGAACTCTGTAATATATTTGGCTTAGATTGATCAAGACTTGCAGAAGTAACTTCAAAAGAATTTGATATCTAAATGGAAGTACCACTGATCTATTCGATGTTCTAGTTTAGTATTTAATAATCATAACAGTTATAATGTAGATAGTGAGGAAGAGCCCATAATTTCAAGGGTCTAATTTTGAATTGTATGAATAAGGGATATAGGTAGATTAACTTTTGTGCTACCCTTGGATAGATTAAATATAGTACTTATTAATTAGATTGTCTTCTCTTATTATATCAGCGACTAAACCTTTCTTTGGTCGCTACCTAAGATTCTTAATCGCTGCAAATAATCAAACTAATTGGTTCCTCAACCAATCACCACTTCTCATCGCTGCTGGTCATTACAGGGCATAGCCATTGGAAGCTTTCTGTCATGAAGTCTGTCACCATTGTAACATATAACTAATAGTCATTGTCCTCCTCTAATACCAAGCCAGCATTCACATCTCCTCCTAATTTCTGCTATGTCTAACTTGATTTCTCTCTTATCAATGTATTAATACAGTTCACTGCTCAGTACATCACCACATGTAGATTGTTAATGGATCGTGTATATAGATCAAATCTTTATACCTGCTAACTGACCTACCAATGGTTATACTTTCAACACAGAATTATAATCTGTGATTATATTCTCAGAATAAACTCCACTATTTCAAGAGTCAGTCTCACATAGCTCTTTAGTCGAGTGCTTCCACAAGGGAAAATATATGTTTATACAATATCCAATCTTCCCTCTTTGTAGAATCGAATTATATATGTATAACGTTCTTACTGTCCCTCCGTATATCAAAAATGTTCTCTGTTATTGTAATACACGATACATTCAATCTATCATATTATTTCTTCCTTACTTCTTTGTATATCAATTGCTGTGAACATGTATTTACTGCTGATCCTGTAATGACCCTTACTATAAAGGCCACTAAAAACCCCCAAACTGAATCGTGACAATCTGTCAAACACTTGGCATGCACTGGATTGTTTTGTTTGCAATAATGTGTTTCAATGTGATAGTTGTTTTTGAGCATCAAGTACAATTGAGATAACAATACCAATAATGAAGAGTAACACAATGAACAGCAATGAAACTCCAAATATTCATGCAAATATTTCAATGCCAATATATCATGAACTTCCCAAATTCTGATTGCAATGTTCAGTAGACTGATTTTCTATAAATGTATGACTGTTACAAACTTCTGAATTATGACATGAGGATGTATGAACTATCACACATAAACAATGAACTCTTACATGACCTTGCAATGCACAATCTCAGTCCAACTATAAAATAGCAATGTCTGATTACAATTGACTGCTCATCTGAATGTATATATGACTGTTACAATGAACCAACAAAGCACTTCTTACTCCCATCAATACACTATCAATACTATGATATTCCCATGACCATAAATGACAACAGGACTGATTTAGACTGCTAAGAAAGGGACTGTTTTGACCAAGTACCGGACTGTATTGACAATGTTTGAATACATGCAAAATTATACAATTTCTTGACATCCAAACATGACATAAAAACCTGGAAATCGCCCCTTAGTCTCTGATTGTGAATGCTGATGATAGCCAATGCAATGAAGACTGAAACCGACCCCAAACAGCCTCTCCTAACCTTGCTGTACTGTCCTCCTGCTGCTGCCGTACCAGGGCTGTACAGTACGGCACTGGTATAAAATAATGTGCAGGCCTTTGAGCCCCCAAAAAGGTACAAACAGGACCGCCAATGATGTATTAGTATTCCCTCAAAAGCATAAAAATTATCTCCAGCTGGTGTGTGAGATATGAGCAAAAATATAGGTCCAGGCCTCGATATGAACTTCTCTGAAAATGCACCACTATGATCTCCAAACTCAATCAAAATGATTCACCAATAAGATGATGAATCCCAAACTCTTATACCATCAAATACAATCCTTCAAATCGATCCTCAGATGAAATCCAACATGAATTTTTCGGGTCTGCTTTTTCGGATTGCTTTTTCGGACCTGCTTTTTCGGATCTGCTTTTTCGGACTGCTTTTTTCGAACCTGCTAAAAACGGCCGCCTATAATTTCGGCCCTACTAAAAATGCCTCTTGAAATGTTGTTTCAATCACAAACAAACCCTTACATCAAATTCTCAATGAAGTACCGATGAGATGGCTGAGTACCAACTCCAAATTTGCAACCCTTCAGTAGATATTTCACTACCTCAGTTATGCCAATCCAAGGGAGTGATTCGTTCCCAAAGATCAAATAGAATTTGCAGACCAAAGACTACAAATTGCTTCACAATGAAGAAGTAGAAGAAAATCCAAATCCAAGCATGTTCAAATGAAAGCCCAAGCCCTCTATTTATTCTTTTCCTTGAGAAGTTGCTAGAACTTCTAGAAACATCCAGAAACATCCAATTATAATGTACTTTATAATAAAATAACATTATAATAATAAAGTACATTTCTCAACTCAAAATTATAACAATGTAGGCCCAAATGTCTCATAACTGAATGTAGGCCCAACTATGACTGAACGTAGGCTCTACTACAACTGGATGAAGGCTCAAACTGGATGTAGGCTCACTCTGGATGTAGGCTCCACTACAACTGCATGTAGGCCCAAACTGGATGTAGGCTCTACCGAATGTAGGCTCTGTCAGCAATATGCAATCAAATGATCAACATAATGACCCTCTCTCCAAACCACTTGCCTACGAGAGTCGATGATAGGCAAATCCGTCATGCCAAACGATGTCAGCCAAAATGGGGACATGACAGATCCTTTGTTATAATATATGTTTGCCATCGAGTACCACCTATAATCCTTATTCTTGAGCTGCCAATAAAGGTCCATACTCTTGGCTCCAAAATACCCGATGATCCCAAAGATAAGGAACTCGTGGTCTTTCTTGATGACTACGCAGACCTCCTTATTCTTCGATCATTTCTTTCCTCATTATAAGCTACTGGCAGACCCCCTTATCATTTGATATTGATTAGGATTTCAGTGATTTTCTCCTGTCGCTTGTCGTGGATGCAGTCTATTGGCCAATGATACTAATATGTTCCATCCGGGCGTATGTATGGTCTGAATATACATATGGTCACGGTGTAGCCTATGTCCTATTGAATCTTCCATCACCGTAGACTTTTTTCGTCTTTCCTTATTTCTCCCCATACTGAACGCTGTGTATCCTATTTGTTTTCTCCCTGTCAAACCATTAGATGGATATTTAAATTTTTCTCCCCCCCTCCGCAGTGATTGTGAATGACTTTCTTATATCACACGTTGGGAATGAACAGACACACGGGTGAGATATGCCTCTTGGTGATTGCACCTCTTTCACACTATCACTTCAGACTTTACCATAATCGCTGCTTATTGATTGTGCCACCGTATGAATGAATGAAGGAATTTTAATGACGTCCACTAGACCAGCGGTCTAAGGGACCAAGATAGAACCAATTAATCCATTTGCTGAAGTTTCTCCAAGTAGACCCTTTTATTGTGGATCCTTGTTAGGAAAGTAGCCGTTTTGTGTAAGTTTGCCTCTTCAAAAAGGTCATTCAAACTGTTCACCTATAAGTTGTCTTCATAATGATTGCGAATATCTTCATAAGCAGCACATTCCTTGATGAAATGCCACTCCGTTTCAACCACCCCTCTGCTGCAAAAATTACAAGTTCTTTCTTCCCACATCTCTTTGGGAACTTTCCATCTACTAGTTTTGCATCGTAAATGATGAGAGCTGGTCCTCAGCTGGACCATCAAAATTTTTGCTTTGGCTTTAATTGTGGAACCTAAATATTCTTTATCGTCAAGGTCCCACTTGGGGTAAAACTCTTTGACATAGTAGGCTTTTTTCCTATCTTTTTGTCCACATGGCTGTTTCGAATTTCTCCAACACCCATTTTTTAATCTCAATCCTAATGTTTGGGCATTCATAGGTGTTTATGTTCCATTTGTTTAACCACTTGTTATTTTGTTTCTTCCACGTCTTTTTCCTCCGTTCTAACTCCTCCGCCACTACCAACCTAGGCCAGCGATGCATATCCATATTACCCACTTTTTTTAGGTAGCATAGCAAGCGAATAATAGCTGAGGCTTCATGGACTTCGTTGTAATGGATTGATAAGTTTGTATTTATATTTAATGTTGTTTATATTTTGATATATAGGTATATATATATCTTATGACATATAATATTAATAATATTTAATGTAACATTATATATATATATAATATTACGTATTTTCCATTTTATATTCTGACATATAATATTTGATATATTATATTATGTTATATTAGTATATCTTATATTATTATCGATTATTATATTATAACATATTATATAGTTATATTAATAATAAATTTATTATTATGAATTTATTTATCATTTATATTATAATTATGTTTCTTATATATAAAATTAATATATTATATTATTTTATTAATTTAATAATAAATTATATTGTAATTTATTATTAAACTCTCTTCTAGAAAGGGGACATTACAAAATCCTAGAAACGAACAAACACCATTAACCTGAATTTTTTTATGAACAAACACCATTAACCTGAATTTCTTTTTGGGTGGTTTAGGATTGCTTGTTAGCCTAGGATGGCTCGTGCATCAAAAAAATCCATAACTTGGTGTACTAGACATTTCCCCTCTTCTCTCTAGAATTTCTTTATATTGGACCATGATTGATACATAAATTTTAATTGATAATTTTCTATTGTCTTCTATGACATGGATATTTATATATTTCCAAACACATAGGACTTCAAAGAACCCTTCTAACCAATACTAGTGTTATGAGATTCGTCAAGGTCTAAACAATAAGACACCCTAAACATTAAATGTCATGAATTAGTCACAGTCTAAACAAGGAGACACGTGTGTTTCCCCACTTTCTGCTTGCCATTTTGCTACAAGGAGTGTCCAAATTTCACCAACCCCTTTTTGCTGCAAGCATTATCCAAATTTCACCAACCGTTAAGGATTTGCAACTGCAAGACAGCCCCAAGGAGGGAGAAGGCATCACTCTCACTCCAGCTATAAGCCTGTGGAAAATAGATGACTTGCCTAAAGGAGGGTAGGCTTTCCCTGTAATGTCCCCTTTTTAGCTCACCATGGTTGGTGGTTTGGATTAGCCTATCAGTGACCTTCGTAGGCTAATCATTTGGTTAGAAGGTCTTAGTTGGTCGAGTCAGAGGCTATTTTCCCACTCCAATGGTTAGGGATGTTCAGGATTTCCTTCGTTTGAGTCAGATTGACACACTTACTATTTATAGTAAGTTACTATTTTTGGAAATTCAGGGTTACTATTTTGAGCAAGGCACCTGAAGAGCTTACTAGTTTGGTACTTACCATTTGTAGTAAGTCAATTTATGGTCAGTACTATTTTCGGTAGGGCACCTTGGTGTCTGAGTCAGGAAGTGAACACCTAGATTTGGAGCGAGTCCTTCAAAGAATTTAATGAGCTATTATAGTCATTTATAATCATTAATTAATTCCATTTAATTAATGATTAAATATAAAGTTTATATTATAAGGTGGGCTCAAGTGCATTAAATGCTTATTTAATTATAAAGTGACTTGAGCTTATATTTGGAGGGAAATGTAATCAACTTATATTTCAAACATGGCAACAAAAGCAAATATTTTCAAATGCCTAAGTTATGTATTAAGTTATGAAAAGTGTGACCAAGAAGCCTCTGGCCGATTTGCATAGAGAAATATAAATGCACTCAATGCAAGGATCGATTCATCCTATTGTGCATTTGATTTTGTGAAATTGTGAAAGGTTTTAAGACAAGGGTTTTCAAAAGGAAGGGCTTGAGAAATTGGGAATTTCTACGGCTGTTTGTGCACTTTGAACTGGTGAAACTATCCAATGAAATTGTGCTAGAGGAAGGTATCATTCAGTGCCGTCATTGTGTTTCAATTTGTGGTCGATTTGTAAGGAGTATTTCAGCGTTTGGTTTCAGATATTAATTGCAAGGTTGGAGACTGTTATAATTGCAGAAGTCTGTTTTTTGAAGGCCTGCGTTTTGAATTTGGGGTCAGCGTTTACACAAAGGAGGGCCTGTGTTTGGTAATTGAGGGCCGCCATTCATCTATAGAGCAGCGATAGTCATTCTATAGGCTGTGTTTGATCATATGGGGCAGCATTTGTTAGTTTGAAGGCACGTTTTTGGATTATAAGTTCCTACATTGCATGTACCCGCATTGTCACCAAGCAATTCTCCATTCCCAAAGAGTAGTGATCAGTATTGGGAGAGTTCAGCGGTCTACATATTCAGAAAATTTCAGGTTCTTTGTTTAAATTCTATGTTACCAAATTCTTCCTTGGCAAGCCCAAAGTCTGGTCCGGTTCTTGCAAAAGTCTGGTCCTTATCATATTCTTGCAAAAGTCTGCCCAAATTCTGTCAGATGAACCTGACATGAAATTTGCCATTTTTATGGCGAATTTGCAAATCTGCAGCATCACCTAGGCCGAATTTGGCTAAAAAATGATTTTTTAAAATTTGTTTAAAAGCTTTTTGGTCTATTTTAGTCAATCCAACACTCCAACCCTAAAATAGACCACTAAAAAGGCTAAAAAGGTAAAACATGTGTCATTTGGACTAAAACATTAATATATATGGTGATGTATTTTGCTATGTTGCTTTACTATTAGCATAGTGGTGTATGAACTTATTTGTTGCTGCATATACATACATACATACATACATACATACATAAAACATATGCTTTTGTATGGACGAACCCAAAACAAATTTGAACCAACCTCCCAAAAATTTCGAACCCGAATCTCGGACCCGCATCCGAACCCGAATCCGAACCAGCAACTTAGTTTAAATTCATTATATGTTGATGCAAATAAATGTGTCATTGTAATTGTTAGCTCTCAAAAGTGCACCCTGTTAAGCTTACATAAACTTAACCTTCTAGAGAAACATGGAAACACTCCTAGGTAGTGGGTTTCCGAAAAATGGAGCGAATCTCCGGGTTCTAGACTGGTTCCTATATGATACTTCACCTGAAACTTTCATAAAATGGTAAAAAACTTAGCTGGGAAAAGAGATACGAAAGATTTTCTTGAGTGAGCTCTAAATACTGAAGAACAGGAAAACTAAAAGGAAAAAAACTTAAGGTGATGCACCAAAACTGAAGATGAAAATGGTATTAATCAGACACAATGAAACTTTCCTAAAACCAGTTTGACATAGGCACAATATTGATATCAGAATACTCAGATATAAATGCTTTATAAAAAGGATTGACCTCAATTCAACTACTAACAGGAATAATAACATTCACTTATTAACAATGAAATAAAACAAAAATCACAACTTATAACCTATGTGAGTATCAAGTATTCACTTACAGATGCTAAAACTGAGACATTCACTTCAAGGATTCAAAATGAATCACAAAAACAACATCAAATCAGTAACTCACATACCACAAGATGAACTCAATAATGGCTTCCAAACTTTTCTTTATTCAGGCTTCAATGGTGACTTAATAACACCCTCATAAAACTGAGTTTCAAACAATCTGCAAGTGACCACCATGAAGGACTCAAAAAATCACTCCAAAGGCTGCATCTACATAAAATCTGGAATTGGTTACAAAATGAGTTTTCAACTCATACTTATGCATTTTCAAAGCCAACTGCATTCTGAGAGCAATAACTTCTGGGTCAGATTTTCTCTATAAGGCCATTTTTGAGCCCTCAAAAGAACTTCAAAAAGGCATAAAATAACCCAAAAGTCATGCCCCATTAACTATGTAATGTCCCCCTTTTTGGGTACATTATATTGTGCTAGGATGTTAGCCTTTTCACCTTGGCTCAGAGGGCTAGTTGTGGCGTGGCAGTGTTCCAGGGGATGATCGGCCTAGGTGGTTTCAGTTCTAGGCCAACCGGTGTAGTTTCTGCAGGTTTCCAGGGCACTTACTATTTATAGTAAGTCAACAGGGGGTTCAGAATTCTCGGCTTTTCAGTAGTGGACTTGGAGCGTCTCATCGAGAGCTTTCCGGCGAGCTGTCACACGACGGCATCCGAGTTCGTTTGGGCTTCCGTTTTAATGCTGGATGATTTCCTCACTTTATTAATTAATTCACTTTATTACTCAACGGTCACATTATTCAAAAAGTGACTTAAAGTGAAATTATAAAGAGATGAACTTGGGAATATGAAGAGTCACAGTGGGGAAACTGAAGAGTCTCAGCTACAGCCATAAGAGGTGGAGAGTCTCATTTCAGCATGCTTCAGTTTATGGATATTACTTCTCTTTGAGAATTTGAGAAGCTTCAGCTATCAAATCAAAAATCTAAGGACGGAAACCTTCAACATTTCTTGGTGGATTGGACGGAAACTTGATTCATCCCGGTGTGGATTCATTCAGAGTTCGCCATTGTTATACCAAGTTCTTTATCATTCAGTCTTACTGTTATTTGCTCGTAGTTCAGATTGGAATGTAATAATTTATGGTTTTGTATTGCTGTTGTAAAATACATACCATTTTCTGAGTTATTTCACAAGATTGTATTTGCTGGTTTTATAAATACATCTGCTGGTTATTCAAGAATATATGCTGGTTATTTGCATGTTATTGTTTATTTTAAATCTACTTAAGATTTGTTGGTCGGAATTAGTAAATGGCCGGTTAGGGTCATTTCAGTGGTATCAGAGCCTAGCATTCTGCCAGCCTGTGAGGTTATTTCTTCATGATTAGATCTACAAAAATTTGTTTTCAGAAGGGTTTTACCAGAGTTTAGCAGTGTTTGAAGTTTTTCTTCGAAAACAAAATCGTACAGATTTTTCTAGTTGCAGTATTATTTACAAGAGAGGAAACAACTGTTAGTAATCTTTAGTGTTTCAAGCGGATTGCTCTTGGGATTTGAATAGGCCTGGTTATTTCTACGATAAGGATAAGTTCTCCACTCATAGCATTGTTGTTTCAAGGACGGAATTTCTGAGGGAGCAAACTAAATCTGTCGCACACATTCTTGATGGGACCGTGTGTCTATTTTATGGTTGGAAACATTTATTGAATATAGACTTCCCAAAATATTACACGAAGCTATATGGTAATGTTTCGCTTGATTAGTCATCGGGACTTTTTTTTAACGGTGCAAGATTAATCTTTCTCAAAATCTGGGAATTAAACTTTTCATCAAATATCTTACTATGCATTGTAGCATCAGAAAGTTGTATATTTTAATTCGGCCAAGGAAATATTTTTATTAAAGGAACTATACGAGTGTGGAGAACAATAATCATTTAGAACCTTGTTACTATTATTTGAGCTTATTGGGTGGTGTTTACCATTAAAAGTTTAGAGGTATCTCTTTGTTGGGCATACTTCGTGTTGTCTGGAAGACCTTGGTTGGCTTAGTAAGGAGGTTGATACAACGGGTATCAATCCACGTATATCTTGGAAGGAAGGAGACGCGTTGCAGGGAAGCAAACACGCTCGTGTGCAGGTGTTAAGGCTGCCGCCAGCACAAGTTATTACCCAGAGTCTAGCCACCTTGGTCTGTGGTTGTGACATTCGTAATGCTGGCATTACATCAATACGAGTGAAGGAAGGAGTTGTTTCCCGTGTCTACTATGTCGACACAACAAGGGGGGGCATCTAGTGTGCATTCGCACTCTCATAAGATAGTAAACGCGAGTCCGGAGATTTCAAATCTTGGGGTGTAGGCTCTGAGAACCAGTAGTGCTTGTAGCTTTCTGCATACAACATGAACAACCACACACATGCAGTGACAATCATTCTGTAACACGGGTGCGGTGTGTATTGTGCGAAAGATAGCGCAAATACCAGGGCGAATATCAGGAGATCAACATTACAAATCTTCCACAGTATTATCTTGTTTAAGCACGATAGTAATAACAGAAGATAACGTCTCAACAGCTAGTAATACTACTGGACGCCATCATCAGGAGATAACCGAAAGGCTCCCAAATAGAATTTGAGGCTATCAAGAGATATTCTGGAGTGTTACATTGAACAGATACTTGCCGTTACTTGCAGGAGTTAGAAGCCAAATGTCATTGAAGCCCAGGCGCTAAAGGAAGTTTGCTTGTTGACAGTCGGGCGCATTAACGGGAAGCAGGAACAGTCACGTTCCAACAAGAAGTCTATGTGCACAGTCATTCTGAGAGTGGCGATAGTTTGGACACTACAGTGGCAGCATTTCAGCACATGCGCATTGTGGGAGCTAGCATAGAGACCAGGTTGGTCCACATCATATGTTCTATTCTGTCAGTAGTTATTTAGAATTAATCAGTCCTTCAAAAATACAGTCAGTGTAATGTGCTGAATGTACTGTCAATGCTAAGATGTCTTCTTAATATTTAGCCTCTGGTATACTTATACTGTATTGCTTGCGGTTTTAGCATTCCTACATCTGGTTTATAAAGGATCAATCTTCAATTTCAGTCGACAGTAGTTGTGGCTTGTTTTGCTACGTATGTGTGGATTACAATTGTTTCATAACAGAGGAAAGATACAATATTCCCATCTCCCAAATTTATTTGATATTGTTAAAGGAAACATTAGCATTCACTTTAGATGCAATAACACTGCAGCGAGAATACCATCAGTATACATAGACGAAACACAAAAAATAAATAAAATACACTTCTGGCTGGGTCAGAATATTACATTGGTATCAGAATATTATACTGGTTAGAGCTCCCATCTTAATTCGATGACAACATCTTCTCAATAAACCTCAGAACAATACATTCATTGTTTGCAAAGTGTACGCTATTAATTTTCTATGGGTTCAGTACCTATTTCAAAATAATGTCAGTTGCTTTCTAAAAAGCTTGTATGTTGAAATGGGAAGACAAGTACACAAAACTTCTGAGACAGCAGTAAATTTTCAGTCCCAGTAACACACAGCAAAACAGTGACAGTATTCCTTCAGTCAAGATCGAGACAGGGTATCTCATAATCAAAATTATTATTGCAAGGACAACACTTCTTAGTTTCAGAAGGATCTCAGTCTTTGGCACGAACTTGGAGGAGGCTAGATCATGGAGTCATTAGAAAGCCCAGTGTTCTCGCATGAATTCAATGACACATTTTACGGTGTGCAACTCAGAGATATTCGAAAGGAAATGGAGATAGGAAATGAATTGTGTTGCTTTGGATGGCAACTGGAGGAGTAGAAAATTGCAAGCCGCATGTTGGCCAAGCTCAATGAAATAAATTCATATTTATCCAGGATTGATCAGGCTGATTGCAGGCTATTTAATTGGGCCATGCATCCCACGATGGTTGCCTTAGTGCAACACAGGTTTATGAGTCATCCACTTCGAGATGTTAGGCTTGCAGTCACCTTAGGTCTCAATAAATCGCTCGAATTACAACACCTATTGTTCCTTACACCGAGCACATTTGGAGATAGGTGTTACAGCTGATTGTAGGCATCTTAGACGGACTGAAATATGACAAAGACTCCACCTTTGGTACACAGGTAAAAATCTTGGAGTTAGTGACCAGCACTAAAGTTTTCAGTCACATGCTGAATCTTGGTTATGATGAAATGATTTAGCAACTATTTCAGTGTCTCCTAGACAATTACAGGGAGAGTCATTCAGATGAGGTGAAGACATGCATTATGACTATCTTATCCTCGATCTTAGATGAGGACTGCGACATATGCAAACAATTATGGTCTGAATTGTTGGCATTATGGAGAGGAGGAATAAGGAACGCACCCACGACATACGAACTCTCAGCTGAATTGATTAAGCTTCAGGCTGAAAGATTCCTGAGTTCATTATCAGAAAATGAACAAGTCTGATTAGGTTTACAGGTTGTAGGATCTCCGGTGATAGACCAGGGCTCAGTGATTGCAACGTAGATTTGTTTCTTATGCCAGGGGAGCTGGTCACAGGGGCATGTTTGCACAATTGATCCAGGGAAAGATAAATTGCAGCCTTGTGATAGAGACGTTACAGTTGAGTCTTCCCCGCTTTTGGGACTCGGTGGTGAGTGTTCAGCACTCTACTTCGGTGATTTGGTGGCGGAGTTTGATAACTCCAGGATTATGGGTTGTGATGACCAGTGGGAAACTTTCAGTGATTCCGGTAAGGAGTCATGTGACTTCTTTAGCAGCTCTTCACTTTTGCATCACACGGATATGGATGATCCCTTTGGCAGTGCATCTCGGGGTAACACTGATGAGAAGTGTGCCTTGAAGAGTCAGCTGAAAGTTAGCGATGACGCTATTATTGCAGCATTAGTTCACCATGATAACGCTCACCAGATCATTGATGATCTGTACAGGACAGCTCAGAGAGATCAAGGGCAGGGCAGCAGAGGGATTGGATCCTATACTGTAGGTTTACAGGGAGTCAGGACAGCTTTTGAGGATTGGAAGTCGGAATATTGGAGACTTCTTACAGACCGTGACCACCTGTTACAAGTTGCCGGGAATTATGCTGAGCAGTTGAGGAATAAGGAGATTGAGATCGATAAGCTCAATAGCGATCTTAGTGCTACTCATGGCACTTTGGAGCATACTCGCATCGCTCTACAAGAGGCGAGGAATCAGATTGTGGTCTCTAGCTAGTACAGGGAGCAAGATGACAAGGATTGGTCTGAATTCCATCAAGAGGTGGTTTAGGAGCTTGACAGCATACAACAGACCTATGACTTGGACAGTTGTCCAAAAAGATCTTTGAGTCATTAGGAGTTTCGTAAAGAGTTAGATCACTTTTAGATGATGGATAACTCCTTGTTTGATATGGGTTCGGAGTTGACTATCGATAATCCCCTCTTTGAGTTAGTTGAGGGAGATACTTCCTATTCCCAAGAGGAGGACGAGATTGGTTGCAGGGTGTGGGACCTAGGGGCAGTTATCAGAGGTGAGCCTTGGTCGTTAGAACGAAGTAGTGGGATGAGCTCAGTTGACGAGCAGTATGATTTGTGTACCCGCAGCCCAAGAGTGGTAGCTATGTTTGGTGGCATGATGAGAGTTATGTCTTTTCCTACATTATCATTCGATGAGGATGTTGATCAGGTAGGACTTCTTCAGTTTGGGGTTATCGAGTTTGGCATGTTGGCTATGCTGGCTAGTGTGAGTTCTTTACACAATGGTATACTTTATATGACTTTGAGCATTGAGAGACAGTCATGGAGTCCTTACGCTGATTTGGGGTTCCCAGCAGAGATAGTCAGTGCATCGCAAGTGGAAGTCTTCTACGGCGGTTTTGAGAGTTTGTCTCTTCAACGCAGTTACTGGTTCAAGTTACAGATTAGAGGGGCAGCTTTATGGCAGATGGATACTTCCGATATGTCACTCAGTAGGGACAGTGAGCACTCAGAGATTTCAGCTAGCTGGGGCGATGTAGGGCCCTTTTGCTTGTGGGATCTAGGAGGGGCATACTCGCAGTGGGTTCTCATTTCTGGAACTGATCGACAGGAGATTTGGTTTTCTTCGGCATTTGACGGTAGATGCATGGGAGATCCCAGTTGGAGTGAGGTTCTCCGTTGGGTTGAGTCCTTACTCACAAATGACAGCAGCACATGGCAGATGGGCACGATTGATCTTGCAGTGAGTTGGGAGCCGGGCTTTGGTTTGGCTGCTGTTTGGTTATGTCGAGAGTGGCTTCATAGATCGGAGCCTAAGGACTATGTCAGCTACACACGACAGGTCGGTGGAGCAGCTTCCCTGAAATTAGTTTGGGATCCAGGTATTTAAGTGCAGCATGCAAATACTGATTTCTTGAGGGCAAGCAATCTCCGGGAAGGGATGATTGTAATGTCCCCCTTTTTGGGTACATTATATTGTGCCAGGATGTTAGCCTTTTCACCTTGGCTCAGAGGGCTAGCTGTGGCATGGCAGTGTTCCAAGGGATGATCGGCCAAGGTGGTTTCAGTTCCAAGCCAACCGGTACAGTTTCTGCAGGTTTTCAGGGCACTTACTATTTATAGTAAGTCAACAGGGGGTTCAAAATTCTCGGCTTTTTAGTAGTGGACTTGGAGCGTCTCGTCGAGAGCTTTCCAGCGAGCTATCACACGACGGCATCCGAGCTCGTTTGGGCTTCCGTTTAATGCCGAATGATTTCCTCACTTTATTAATTAATTCACTTTATTACTCAACGGTCACATTATTCAAAAAGTGACTTAAAGTGAAATTATAAAGAGACGAACTTGGGAATATGAAGAGTCACAGTGGGGAAATTGAAGTCTCAATTGCAGCCATAAGAGGAGGTGGAGAGTCTCATTTCAGCATGCTTCAGTTTATGGATATTACTTCTCTTTGAGAATTCGAGAAGCTTCAACTATCGAATCAGAAATCTAAGGACAGAAACCTTTAGCATTTCTTGGTGGATTGGATGGAAACCCGATTCATCCCGGTGCAGATTCATTCAGAGTTCGCCATTGTTATACCAGGTTCTTTATCATTCAGTCTTACTATTATTTGCCTATAGTTCAGATTGGAATGTAATAATTTATGGTTTTGTATTGCTGTTGTAAAATACATACCATTTTCTGAGTTATTTCACGAGATTGTATTTGCTGGTTTTATAAATACATCTGCTGGTTATTTGCATGTTATTGTTTATTTTAAATCTGCTTAAGATTTGTTGGTCGGAATTAGTAAATGGCCGGTTAGGGTCATTTCAAACTACATCTTAAATATCTGTCATAAATACATCTCAATCCCTCAAAAAGAGTCACAAAAGTATCCGTAATGCAATAACTTTTCTGCAGACCCAAAACTGCATCTTTATCCTCATGACCTCAACACTTTAACTCTTATTTGATCTGAAATACAAAGGCTTCATCAACTCGAGCTTGTAGGAGAAAAGTTGATAACATCTTGGTGACATCTGCTGGATGTTTGCCTGCTAAACATTAAGACCAAAAATAAATAGTCCATTGGGCATAGAGTCAGATAGCCTAGAACATTCATCACTTGAAAAACTGAAAAGTTGGCTGAATCCTTGTATCTGGCTATGAACTCTGTAGGATTTGTAATAATGAGGGAGAACCTCACTATTATGAATTGCATACACAATACAGCCACATACAAGGCATCATCTGGATTTTTGGAAAACTTCTGAAAGTAAATCAGCTTGAGTTTCAAAACATCTGCCACTCAAACCCGCTTGGATGTATTCCATATTGCAAGGGAACATGCTTCCTTGCAATATGGCATATGTGTAAATATGTTTGAGTGATAGATGTGTTTGAAAAGAAGTAACAGTTCTCTGCAACTTGAAAAAGAAACAAAACTTGGAAATCTAGTTGAAAACTGAAAAGTTGTTTGAAACTTAGGCAGCTTGTGCTGGAACAACACTTAGGGAAAACCAAAAAACTAACCATGGTGCAACAACACCTTATTGAAAACAAAAAAAAACTATACAAGGGACAACAAAAAGATCAAACCTCAAAGTAAGGCTTGGGGTGTATCCCGTTAACTGAGATAGGCAGCAGGCTCCCATCCATTGTTTGCAATTGGAATGCATTGTGCTCCTTGCGTGCAGTGATAACAAAAGGCCCATACTAGAAATGGTTGAATTTTGTATGCTGCCCTGGCCTACTCTTCAAAACATCCCATTTCAGAACCAAATCACCTTCTTTGAAATACCTGTCAGTAGCCTTCTTATCAAATGTTTTCCTTGTCTGTAATTGTTGGTATTCCATTTTCTGCAATGCCTTAGCTCTTTCTTCCTCCAATTCTTGCAATTTAATGTATCTCAGTTTCAAGGGATCATTCACTTCAAATAGAACCATTTGGTCTGCAAGTTGTAGGGATGGAAATTTAGTAGAAATAGGCAGCTTAGCCTCCTTCCCATATACCAGAAACATAAGGAGAGGTACCAATAATATTTTTAGGAGTAATCCTATCCAACCATAGGGCAGATTTAAGCTTTGAATGATAGTCCCTATTATTCTCCTGTAATGTCCTCTTTATTATCTTGATCAGATTTTTGTTTGTAGACTCACTAATCCATTACCCCGAGGGTAATAATTTGAAGATATATTTAGATAAACACCATTCCTTAGAGCCCACTTAGTTCCTTTAGATCCCACAAAAGCAAGTGCATTGTCAAAAATCAGAGATTCGGGAACCCCAAATCTGGTGATTAAATCTTCATAAAAACTTAGTACAACATTCTCACCAGCTTCTCTCAAGGCCAAAGCTTCAGTCCATTGTGTGAAATAATCTGTTGCTGTTAAAATCCACTTATAGCCAGTGCTGGAACTTGGGTTTATTGGGCCTATAAAGTCAATTCCCCACCTCATGAAAGGTTGTTCTACAATGATGGGATGCAAGGGTAAGGCTGCAAGTCTTTCCTTTCTAGCAAATAATGCACATTTTTCACATTTCCTTGCCCAAGCATAGGCATCCTTGAATAAATCAGGCCAATAATAACTTGCTCTCAGAATTTTATAGGCTGTTGTTTTTGGAGAGAAGTGACCCCCTGCATCATGAAACTCTTCAAAGAACTTGCTGACTTGATCAGCATCAATACACCTCAACAGCATACTGCTGTGATCCTTTTTTAATAGAACATTGTCAATTAGCACATATGGAATGGATTGTAGTCTAAAATACCTGCACTTAGCTCTATCCAGCCTTGAAGGACATTGCCCTGTTTGCAAAAAATGCACCATTTCATTCAACCAGCTGGCTTGTTGTTCATTTCCAGCTTCAATACTATTCACCAGCAAAATTTCTTGGCTATTTTTTGCTTTCTGAGTTGACTTATCAGCCATTTGCTCGCACAAACCTTTACCCCTAACGAGTTTGGTGACATGTATGTCTACATCATACTCCATAACTCGGGTAATCTAGCCTGCACGCTTTTCATTCAAATTCCCGCTCAATAAGAATTCCTTCACACTGGGATGCGCAACCATTAGATGTATCTTGCTGTTAGAAACCAAATGTTTGAACTTTTTAAGGCTTTTAACTATAGCGAGCACGTGTTTTTCTATGAAGTTGTACTTTTGTTCGTATTCCTGCAAACCTTTACTAAAAAATGCTACAGGTTGCTCTAAACCTTGATCATTTTGCTGAACCAGCATTGTAGAAATTACGTCTAAGCTCCCATACGTATACAGTATGAAATCTTTAGCAAAGTTAGGATTTACCAAAGCAGGGGCAACTGATAAGACTTTTTTAATTGCTTCAAAACTGCTTTTCCCCTCCTTGGTCCAACTAAAAACAGCGTTCGTCTTTAGCGTTGCTGTTAAAGGTTTCAATAGACTTGCAATATCTAGAATAAAACGTCTTACAAAGTTAATTCTACCAATAAAACTTTGTAGTCCTTTTTTGTGATTTGGCAGAGCTAACTCCAAGATGGCTTGCACTCTTTCAGGATCTATGGTAGTGCCATATTTTGAAACAATGTATCCAAGAAGCCTACCTTCATGAACACAAAAAACTGACTTTTTTGGATTAAGAGAAATCCCAAATTCCCTGCATCTTTCCAAGACCTGCCTGAGATGAACAATATGATCAGCAACATCCTTACGTAAATTGTTATATCATCTAAGTATACTAAGACAATCTTATACATCAGATTTTGGAAAGCCATATCCATAGCTTTCTGGAATGTAGCCCCAGCATTAGATAAACTGAAAGACATTCTCTTATATGCCATTGTTCCCCATTTTGTAGTGAAGGCAGTTTTAAATTGATCTTCATTTTTTACTAAAATCTGATTGTAACCAGAATACCCATCCAGCAAGGAGAACCTTTCAGCCCCTGAAACATATTGCAGAATTTGTTCCATGGAGGGTAAGGGATGTCGGTCTTTTAAAGAGGCTCTGTTTAAGTCCCTAAAGTCAACACAAAGCCTTAACTCCCCATTTTTCTTCCTAATGGGAACTAAATTGGACATCCAAGAAGTGTGTTTGATAGGGAAAATGATACCGCTCTCAACAAGTTTAGTTAGCTCCTTATGCATGAGAGGTTCTAATTTGCGATTAACAGGTCTCTGTTTTTGTCTTATGGGTTTGGCATTAGGCTCAAGCTCAATAGTATGTTGGGCAAGCTGTGGATCAAATCCTTTGAGATCCGCATACTCCCAAGCAAAGACGTCTTGAAATTCTTGAAACAACTGAATGTAAGACTATTTTTCGTCAGCAGAACTTACCTTGCCAAATTTTAAATTTTTACCTTCAGCTATCTCAAGATCTTCATAATGATCCTGCTGGACCAGTAGGCTAGTTTTGTTCTTTCTTGCTTGATCATCAGAATTGAAAATAGACTCAAGGGTGACCAGTCCTTTGGGTAACTTATTTGATTTAAGCTGTAAAACTTGGTCACCATACTGTTGCTTTAACCTATCTTGATTAGAGGCTGAAAAGACGTCCTCTTCAAGCAAAAAATTTAAAATCTGCTCATCACTGTCAAACACTTGCCAATTTATGTCATTATCAGGTATTGAAGGTCTGACTACAACTTTAATATGCTGCTGGACGCTTTCCTTTTTAACATTTTCAGGAATATTGAATTGTGCTCCCACAATAGCTAACCTATTAGCATGCAAATTTAATCTTCTAGGGACAGCAATCAGGTTAAAAGCATCAAAGTTCTCAATTGCATCCCACACTCTATGTTTATAGCTTTTAAGTGTGTCATTTTTGGTCACATGCAGCCCCCTAACCTGATGGACAATTAATTCACTGTCTCCAAATATTTTTAAACATTTGACCCCCTTCAACCTAGCTCATTCCAAACCTTGAATTAAACCCTCATACTCAGCTGTATTATTTGTACATGCAAAACTGAAATGAAAAGCTACATAATACCTATCCCCTTGAGGAGATACCAACATTGCCCCTCCTCCTGATCCATTCTTGCTCCTGGAACCATCAAAGTACAATTCCCAAACTTTGTTTTGCTTATCATCAAACTCATCTGAACTTTTGACAAGGTTTGGAATAATTGAGCCAGCCTCTTGGAATATATAATTTCCAAAACCAACATCTAAAACAGTGTTGTTTTCACCTCTCATTGCATTCTCTACTACCCACTCATCAAGTAAGATATCTGGAATGTTCTTAACCTGGGTGCTTGTTTTTGAGATGGCAAAATTTTCACTTTGATCAGATGCAACACAATTTGCATTAATCACACTCGGTATATATGGCTCAATATGATCCTTTGCAAGCCCCTCTGATTTGATGATCACCTTAGCTCCATAACGGGTTCTAAAGAGCATATGGGACCAGTCTGATGAAAGATATTCCCCTATCTTGGCTGTGAACTCTCTTGATAGGCAAAGGGCAAAATGTGGGGGAAGGTCAATTACAAAGATATGTTGAGGTATTGAGAAGTTGGGACATGCATAAGGGTTAAAACAGCATCTTTAATCACCCCTATGGTTTTAACAGTGGAACCATCCAGCTGTACTACCCCTTTTTCTAATGGCTGATAAACTAAACCCAGCTGATCAGCTATTTTCTTAGGCATCACAGAGGTGGTAGGACCACTATCCACCATACAATTATGAACTAAATTATCTCCTATAATCAAAGATATGTAAAATGGAGGGGGTTTGGTACTTGTAACTTGCATTTTACTATTGTCTTGAGGAGTAACTTTTGTAGCAGCGTTTGTCAAAATAGTCTTGGGAGGTGCATCAGAAGCTTGCTTAAGATTCTGCTCTTCAGATAGGGCCTTTTTCTACAAATCAGTTTGTCCTGGAATAGCTAATGAATTCCACATAGACATCGTAACATTCATCCTCTTCATGTTTTCAACTATGTTATAAGGCATAGCTGAAAGCACCTGGGGCTGTACCTTGACACTAGCCTGATTCAACTGTGATTGTGGCTTCTCTTTAACTAGGAGGGTAGGATTCTTTTGTGCCACATGCATTTGGGCGGATGATGACCCATCGATTGCAACTCCTTTATCTTTGTTAGCAGCTTGCTCTATCTCCAGAGCTCTTTTCTTTGCCCTGGTGTAAGTTCCAATCGATGTGTCACTATTCACTCCACAAAACTCCTCCTTTTGCCAGTTTATGAAAGATGTCTCAGTTGGAGTTGAGTCATGTTGTTGTTCAGACACATCTCCAGTTGCTTCTGGTTGTGTACTTGCTGCATTTTGAACCATCAACGCTTGATTGATGACTCCATTAGAGCAAGTTGCTTGATTGTGCGGTAGGTTGCATGGATAAAACCATTCATATTCAACAACTAAATTATTTTGAGTTGGCACCATGTCTATTGCAACATTTAAAGGGGTTGGTGCATATGTCTGAAAAGGCATTGGGTTCACATTTTTCCTATTCCCTTGATAGTTATTTTGATAAGGAGGCCTACCTGTAATGTCCCCATTTTTTGCAAATCATTGATCTGATGGTGCCAGGTCATTATTGTGATCCTCATGGTCTGGCGAGGTGTTTAGAGGGTCTTTGGTGTGAACTTACTATTTATAGTAAGTCAATGGATAGTTCCGATGAGCTCAGATGAGTTAGAGGAGTTGAATGATGCTCTCGGTTTTCATTTCTGGTTTCCGGTTTGGGCTCCAAGAATCTTGGAGAGAGCGTCTATTTTTAGTAAATAACCCCGTCAAGTTCATTCATCATCTTTCACCATCTGGATCAATCCTGTGCAGACAGATTTTGATCCGGACGCTTCTTCAGTTGTTTTCGCAAGACGGACGGTTTATTATTATTATTTAATTAAATTTGCTAAGGTTGTCATTTTTGTTGGTATTATATGCGGGATACCCTAGTGTTATAGCTCGTTGGAACCAGGATGAAAAGTTTTAAATCTTGGGCACAAGAAACATAGACCTTGCGTGTCATACTTTCATGATATTGGTGAAAAGGCCTTTTTTGGAGCCAAATGAATTAATAAATTATATTATTCAATATGTGCCTAAGTATAAAAAGTGTTTTAAGTGAAAAGTGTGTGAGAGAAGACACTTTTGAATTATAAAAGCAATGCTTTGTGAAAAGAAAATCATCCATTGTTGAATTATGATTTTATTGAAGTTGTGAGAGAGACTACCCAGCTAGGGTTTTGAGGATTGATTCCTCTTTTGGCAATTTGAGCCATTATAGATTGATGGTGAATTTTGCAACTGTATCTGAGATCATAGTCCAGTGTTGAAGTATACTGGATGTGTGTGAAGTTTTAATTCTTTAGGCAATCTGATTCTGAATTAAATCCAGTGCTGATGTATACTGGAATTTTGAGAAGTTTTTAATCTGCAGGCAAATTGGTTAATTCTTCTGGGGTTTGATTTGTTTGTTTGCAGAGGATTGCTTGCTATCATTGTGAACATTGGTAAATTTGACTATTACAGAATCTGGTTATTAATTGCTGTTGTACAGAATTATTGCAGGAGTCGTACAGTTTTCTTTCAGAGCCGTACTTGTACGGAATTGCTGTTGGGGCTGTGTTGGTGTATGGAATTGGTATGTGTGCTCATTTCCTTGCACATGGTTAGCATAGAAGAGACTTATATTGTCTCACGTCAAGGAAGAAGCAATGTGTGAAGTGTTGCGTTTGAATTTAGGAATCTGCGGTTTGTGACAAGAGGCTGGGGTTTCATTTGCAACAGCTGTACTTTGAACTAGGTGTTTATTTATTAATCTAATCTCCTTTCTTGCAGCTGTTAATGAGTTTAAAAGTTTACGAATTGCTTGGGTTTTTGATAATTAGTTTTATCATGAAAAATTGTATTCTGAAAATGAGGAACTAAAGATTATAATTGGCTGTTGTGTTTTGATAAATCTGTGAATTATTGAAATTGACATATGTTTTGGAAAATAAACAAATTGCAATTACATTTGAGGAAAAATCCAAATTTATAATAGAGAGCCAGCTGGGCTCTTCACAGTGGTATTAGAGCATTTTTCCTGCCATCCTGTGCAGTCTGGATTCATTTATATTCAGAAGTATTTTAAAAGTGACCAGCACTTCCATTTTCCCTAGCTATGGATAAATACAGGAGGCCTAGTTCCGAAAGTCGTCGTAGCAGTAAGGGAAATAGCGAGGAATTAAATGCTTTAGTAGAAAGCATGAAGAGACTTAGACTGCATCAATAGAGATTGGCAGAGAGTTTGTTGGATCCAGTTACAGTAGACAAGGCAACGAGATATATGGTCTCTGCCTTTAGAAGGCCGACATCGAGTTTGCAGGGGAGAAGGCTGGAGTTTTCTCCGACGGTAGTCCATGATGCTGATCTTCCCACATCTAGTTCAGCACCTGCTATTCCCATCCGTAGTGGTGGTGATGGATTTATTGCACAGGAGCCAGTGGATGTTTCAGTGCCATTGGTTGACAGCAGTGCTGAGCATCACCAGGTTGAGGCTCCCAGAGCAGACACTACGGATTGTACAGAGGCAGCTGATGTTGTAGTTATCTCTTAGTGTTCAGATTCTTCCATAGAGGGAGTTATCATTGGAAATGTTTATGTCAGCTATAGTCATGTTGCTCCAGTTCAGGAGGCAGTTGCTTCCTTAGATGGGACCGAGGCATGTACGGAGTCTCCCAGTGGTGAGGATGGTGATCTAGGCATTATAGCGGGGTCAGTTGATGACAGTATGTGCTCCAGCATTATTGGTGCACATCTTGACATTGAGTCATGTGTGCAGAGTCACATGTTAGCAGTTGAGATTTCAGCAAGAGATGTGGGAGTTGATAGTATAGACACTTCTGATGACACTTTTGAGGATGCTGTGAGTAGCATTGGAGATGACACCCCCTGTGAGATGTTGGGTGATGACTGCGAGGAGCGTATGAGCTCTGATAGCGTAGAGATTTATGATAGCAGTCACAGTGTGGGATCGGTACAGGAGACAAGGGTTTTTTCCTGTGTTGAAGATGTGTGCATGGAGCTTTCTGGTGATGACACTTAGGATGGGAGTGTTGCAGTTGATTTGGGCGACGTAGTTTCATGCCACGGTGTAGTTGATTTACATGACGACATTGAGTCGTGTTCGCAGCCAGAGTTAGTAGAGGAGATGCAGATAGATGATGTGGACACTAGCATTGCAAATATCTACGATGCTGAGAGCGAGGATGATGAGTGTTGTAGTGTTTCTAGCTTTCTATATCTGACTTTGGCTGTAGATTCAATGTTGTCATATGGTGATGGTGAGTTCCAGGATTGTGTGTTACAGAGACTCACAAATGAGGACAAGGAAGCTTATGAGTGGTAGGAGTTTGTTACAACCAAGGCTTCCACTTCTGGAGAGGGGGTTACTTTGTCAGTGACTCATGTGGGTGTATCTCAGGATCTAGACTATCAGTTAGTTGCAGAGGACGAGGGAGCTGGAGATTATTTTGAGTCAATTTCAGCGGCAGCTTCCTCGAATTTAGATGAGGTCGTGTCTGATGCCTGTACTCAGTTTGTTGATGTGTACTCAGATGAAAGTACACAGAGAGAGGGTGATCTTGAGGGGAGTTTGTTGGATACAGATTCCTCTCATAGTGTAGATAGTGCGTTTGAGGTTGTTCATAGGAGGCCTGTTGTGCAAAGTCATCATGTGACTAGCCAGTTGTGAGTTGATGAGAGATATATTACTTCTACTCTCGAGCATTTTGATGCCGCTCGTTAGTTGTTGGTTGTTTATGGTTGGGGTACTCCTATGACAGATGAGCCCAGTGGTGGTTACATCTCATTAACAGAGATTCATTCTTTGCATGAGGCTGTCAAGATTTTGAGACAAAACTACTTACAGATGGTAGCCAACCAAGATCACCTAGTTGAGTGGGGGAGTACAGCTTATGAGGTACTGATGGACAGAGAGGAGGAGGTGAGTGAGCTTACCCAGGAGCTCACAACGACTACTGAGGTTTTAGAGGACACTCAGCGGGCTCTTCAGGAGTCATAGATCCGGTTAGAGGAGGTGATGTGGAGTTGGAGCATTTACGATCCACACCAGCCCCAGACCCAGTTCGATTGCACATTGAGGTGGTTGGTGGTGAGTTTGCTCTTACGGTTGGTGATGAGGAACATGATGTTGAGGTAGACACACATGTTCAAGATATGGGAGCATTTGGTATGGATGAGGTAGGAGTACCAGTGGAGTCAAGCTCTCAAGTTGATTTGCTTCCCTTAGTTGGGAGTGAATCTATTTCATCATCTCACATAGCTGATAGCATGAGACAGTTGGCTATGTCACATTTTCAGAGGGATCAGCTGTGGATTGCGGGGGAGCTAGTTGACGCTTCCACGTACAATTTCTACTACACCGAGTCATTCATGGAGTATTTACTTGAGAGTGCAGATGTGCAAGAGGATTCCTACAGAGTGTCTGAGGGTACTCTCATCTGAGGCTCTTGTGCTATTCAGAGGTTGGTAGGGAGGATTGTGAAGACTCTATCTACTATGCTTCCCCACAGATATTTCGAAGTTGGGTTTGTTGAGAGGGTTGCTCAAGTTCCTACCCAGCCTGCAGCTATGCGGAGTCAAAGATTGGAGCCATCTCATGATTTCTACGGGTAGTATACAGTGGGGTGTGTTCATCATTTGTCTTTTTACCTGAAGGGAGAAGATTTGTTCTCACACAAGGGCAGATATGCTCCTAGTCCTTATCATCCTTTATTGGATGGGTTCTCGCCATCAGGTTTTGATAGGATTTTTGGCTGCAAGTCACTAGTAGGTGACTTGCAGAGTTATGGTGACTGCAGAGATTATGCAGTGTGTGGATATCGGGGTCCTGGTACAACTTTGTTCAGGGGTATTCATCACTATTGTACAAATGGTCTTGTAAAGAGCCCAGCTAGCTCTCTTGTACAATCTAACTCTTAACTCAATTTAAATAGCTCTTCTAAATTTTCTTACAAAAGATATTGAAATTAATGAACATCAGATATGAATTTCAAAGATACTTTTCAGATCTTAACCTCTTGATAATAAATAAATAGTCAAATATTTACCCTCGAATTACTCACAGAAAATCAGAATTGATCAACTATCAATTTAACTTCAAATTACATGCAATTAAAAACAAATCTGGGCAACTTTAATAACTTAATACTTGATGCCACTGGCTGGAAATCAAAACGCAGCTTGTATCATATCCATGTGCTGCCAAAGGATGACATCAACCTCTTTAACTTGCCTGTTGCTTGCAACTGTTTGAAACGCGCCTCCAGAATGATCAAACCTGCCTCACGTCAATGAGACAATACACCAGCAAGCTGAAACTCTCTGTAGATCCATACGACACCAACATTAAGACTATACGACTGACATTAATTACCACTGTAACTTCCATTCAACACACAACATGCTAAAGGAAAGACTGTTGCAAATTCGTTCATACAAATTCAGATTCTCAGTAAACACTCCCAAATAAATCCAGTATACATCAGCACTGGATTAAAATTCAGAATCAGTTCTACAGCTGCAAAATTCACCATCAACTTGTAATGGCTCAAATTGTCAGAAGAGGAATCGGTCCTCAAAACCCTAGCCGGGTAGTCTCTCTCACAACTTCAATAAAATCATAATTCAACAATGGATGATTTTCCTTTCACAAAGCATTGCTTTTATAATTCAAAAGTGTCTTCTCTCACACCCTTTTCACTTAAAACACTTTTTATACTTAGGCACATATTGAATAATATAATTTATTAATTCATTTGGCTCCAAAAAAAAGCCTTTTCACCAATATCATGAAATTATGACACGCAAGGTCCCTGTTTCTTGTGCCGAAGATTTAAAACTTTTCATCCTGGTTCCAACGAGCTATAACACTAAGGTATCCAACATATAATACCAACAAATATGGCAACCTTAGCAAATTTAATTAAATAATAATAATAAACCACCCATCTTGTGAAAACAACTGAAGAAGTGTCCGAATCGAAATCTGTCTGCATAGGATTGATCTAGATGATGAAAGATGATGAATGAACTTGACGGGGTGACTTACTAACAATAGATGCTCTCTCCAAGATTCTTGGAGCCCAAACCGGAAGCAAGAAATGGAAACCGAGAGCATCATTCAACTCCTCTAACTCATCTAAGCTCATCGGAACTATCCATTGACTTACTATAAATAGTAAGTTCACACCAAAGACCCTCTAAACACCTTGCCAAACCACAAGGATCACAATAATGACCTGACACCATCAGATCAATGACCTACAAAAAATGGGGACATTAGAGTCCTCCCTCCCCAAGATTGCTTGTCCCTAAGCAATCACCGGAACAAGAAACATCACAATCCACCTGGATCCCACAGAAAAGAATATACCGTGCCACTAACATCAACTGTAGGCTCCTGTAACATCACCCAAAATACAAACCAGATAACTCTGTAAAGAGACCCAAAACAACCACTCACCCAAACTCCTGTACTGAATTTGTCGCTGCCCGGATCCCGAAAGAAGTGAACTTCAGGATCATCAAAAACCAAGATGTATGGGAGACTCAGATCCCATACACACTGAACTCCCCTTGTGCTCCCAACTGACCTGTACTGAGTGTGTAGACCATTTGCACGACAGTGATGAATACCCCTGAAAAAAGCTGTACCAGGACCTGGATATCCACACACTGCATAATCTCTGCAGTCACCATAACTCTGCAAGTCACCTGCTACTAACTTGTAGCCAAAACTCCAATCAACTATTGATGGCGAGAACCCATCCCATAATGGATGATAAGGACTAGGAGCCAAACTACCCTTGTGAGAGATGAAATATTCTACCTGTGGGTCAAAAAACAAATGATGAACATGCCCCACCATATATAGCCGGTCAGAAACCCCAATCTCTGTCAATAACTCATCATTACCAAACTGGGGGTCATGAGATAGCTCCAATCTCTGACTCTGCATAACTGTAGGCTGGGTAGGCCCCTGAGCAACTCTCTCAACAAACCCAACCTCGAAATCCCTGTGGGGAAGCATTGTAGATAGAGTCTCCACAATCCTCCCTACCAACCTCTGGATAGCACAAGAGCCTTGGATGAGAGTACCCTTAGACACTCTATAAGAATCATGTCGCACATCTGCACTCTCAAGTAAATACTCCATAAATGACTCGGTGCAGTAGAAATTATACATGGAAGTGTCAACTTGCTCCCCCGCAATACATAGTTGATCCCTCTGAAAATGTGGCACAGCCAACTGTCCCATGCTATCAGCTATGTGAGATGATGAAATAGATTCACTCCCAGCTAAGGGAAGCAAATCAACCTGAGAGCTTGACTCCACTGGTACTCCTACCTCATTCGAACCAAGAGCTCCCATATCCTGAACATGTGTGTCTGCCACATCATCATGTTCCTCATCACCACCTGTAAGAGCAAACTCGCCACCAACCACCTCAATGTGCAATTGAACTGGGTCTGGGGCCGGTGTGGACCGCAAATGCTCCAACTCCACGGTCACCTCCTCTAACTGGATCTGCGACTCCTGAAGGGCCCGCTGAGTGTCCTCTAAAACCTCAGTAGTCGCTATGAGCTCCTAGGTAGGCTCACTCACCTCCTCTCTGTCCATCAGTGTCTCATAAGCTGTACTCCCCCACTCCACCAGGTGATCTCGGTCGGCTACAATCTGTAAGTAGTTATTTCTCAAAATCTTGAAAGCCTCACGCAAAGTATGAATCTCTGTCAATGAGAGGTAACCACCACTAGCCTCATCTGTCATAGGACCACACCAACCATAAACAGCCAACAACTGACGAGCGGCATCAAAATGCTCGAGAGTAGAAGTAATATCTCTCTCATCAACTTGCAACTGGCTAGTCACATGATGACTCTCCACAACAGGCCTCCTACAAACAACCTCAAACGCACTGTCTACAATATGAGAGGAAGCTATATCCAACAAACTCCCCTCAAGATCACTGTCTCTCTGTGTACTTTCATCTGAGTACACATCAACAAACTGAGTATAGGCATCGGACACGTCCTCATCTAACCCCGAGGAAGTTGTAGCTGAATTTGACTCAACACAATCTCCAGCTACCTTTCCTTTGCAACCATCTGACTGTCCAGATCCTGAGACACATCCTCATGAGTTACTGAAGAAGTAACCCTGTCTCTAAAAGTGGAAGCCCTGGTTGTAACAAACTCCTGCCACTCATAAGCTTCCCTGTCTTCATTTGTGAGCCCCTGTAACACAGAATCCTGGAACCCACCATCACCATATGACAACGTTGAATCTACACCCAAAGTCAAATATAGAAAGCCAGAAACACTACAACACTCATCGTCCTCACTCTCAACATTGGAGATATCTGCAATGCTAGTGTCCACATCATCTATTCGCATCTCCTCTACTAACTCTGGCTACAAAAATGACTCAATGTCGTCATGTGAATAAACTATACAGTAGCATGAAACTACATCGCCCAAATCAACTGCAACACTCCCATCTTGAGTGTCATCACCAGAAAGCTCCATGCACACATCCTCAACACAGCAAGAAACCACTGTCTCTTGTACTGATACGACACTATGACTGCTATCATAAATCTCTGAGCTGTCGGAGCTCATATGCTCCTCGCAATCATCACCCAACATCTCACAAGGGGTGTCATCTCCAATGCAACTCACATAATCCTCAAAAGTGTCATCATATGTCTATACTATCAGCTCCCACATCTCCTGTTGAAATCTCATCTGTGGACACGTGTCTCTGCACACATGACTCAACGTCAAGTTGTGCAGCAATAATGCTAAAGCATGAACTGTCATCAACTGACCCCGTTGTAATGCCCAGATCACCAACCTCACCACTGGGAGACTCCATACATGCCTCAGTCCTATCTGAGGAAGCAATTGCCTCCTGAACTGGAGCAACATTACTACAGCTGACATAAACATCTTCGATAATAACTCTCTCCATGAAAGAGTCTGAACTCTCAATGATAATTGCAACATCAACTGCCTCTGTACAATCCGTAGTGACTGCTCTGGGAGCCTCAACCTGGTGATGCTGAGAACTGCTGTCATCCAATGGCACTAAAACATCCACTGGTTCCGGTGTAATAAATCCATCATGAGGACTGCGAATGGGAATAGCAGGTGCTGAACTAGATGTAGGAACATCAGAACCACGAACAACTGTCGGAGAAAACTCTAGCCTTCTCCCCTGCAAACTCGATGTCGGCCTTCTAAAGGCAAAGACCATATATCTCGCTGCCCTATCTACTATAACTGGATCCGACAAACTCTCTGCCAATCTCTGCTGATGTAGTCTAAGTCTCTCCATGCTTTCTACTAAAGCATTTAATTCTGCTCTATTTCCCTTATTGCTATGACGACTACCAGAACTGGATCTCCTGTATTTATCCATGGCTAGAGAAACTAGAAGTGCTGATCACTTTTAAAAACTTCTGAATAAAAATGAATCTGGACCCCACAGGATGGCAGGAAAATAGCTCTAATACCACTGTAAAGAGCCTAGCTGGCTCTCTTGTGCAATCTAACTCTTAACTCAATTTAAATAGCTCTTCTAAATTTTCTTACAAAATATATTGAAATGAATGAACATTAGATATGAATTTAAAAGGTACTTTTCAGATCTTAACCTGTTGATAATAAATCAATAGTCAAATATTTACCCTCAAATTACTCACAGAACATTAGAATTGATCAACTATCAATTTAACTTCAAATTACATGCAATTAAAAACAAATTTGGGCACCTTTAATAACTTAATACTTAACGCCACTGGCCGGAAATCAAAACGCAGCCTGTATCATATTCATGTGCTGCCAAAGGATGACGTCAACCTCTTTAACCTGCCTGTTGCTTGCAACTATTTGAAACGCGGCTCGAGAATGATCAAACCTGCCTCATGTCAATGAGACAATACACCAGCAAGCTGAAACTCTCTGCAGATCCATATGGAACCAACATTAAGACTGTACGGCTGACATTAATTACCATTGTAACTTCCATTCAACACAACATGCTAAAGGAAAAACGCAGCTTCCAAAGACTACTGCAAATTCGTTCATACAAATTCAAATTTTCAGTAAACACTCCCAAATAAATCCAGTATACATCAGCACTGGATTAAAATTCAGAATCAGTTCTACAGCTGCAAAATTCACCATCAACCTATAATGGCTCAAATTGTCAGAAGAGGAATCTGTTCTCAAAACCCTAGCCGGGTAGTCTCTCTCACAACTTCAATAAAGTCATAATTCAACAATGGATGATTTTCCTTTCACAAAGCATTGCTTTTATAATTCAAAAGTGTCTTCTCTCACACACTTTTCACTTAAAACAATTTTTATACTTAGGCACATATTGAATAATATAATTCATTAATTCATGTGGCTCCAAAAAAAAGCCTTTTCACCAATATCATGAAATTATGACACGCAAGGTCCCTATTTCTTGTGCCCAAGATTGAAACTTTTCATCCTGGTTCCAACGAGCTATAACACTAAGGTATCCAGCATATAATACCAACAAAAATGGCAACCTTAGCAAATTTAATTAAATAATAATAATAAACCACCCGTCTTGCGAAAACAACTGAAGAAGTGTCCGAATCGAAATCTGTCAGCACAGGATTGATTCAGATGATGAAAGATGATGAATGAATTTGACGGGGTGACTTACTAAAAATAGACGCTCTCTCCAAGATTCTTGGAGCCCAATCCGAAAGCCAGAAATGAAAACCGAGAGCATCATTCAACTCCTCTAACTCATCTGAGCTCATCGGAACTATCCATTGACTTACTATAAATAGTAAGTTCACACCAAAGACCCTCTAAACACCTCACCAGACCACGAGGATCGCAATAATGACCTGGCACCATCAAATCAATGACCTACAAAAAATGGGGACATTACAGGTCTACACACTCAGTACAGGTCAGTTGGGAGCACAGGAGGAGTTCAGTGTGTATGGGATATGAGTCTCCCATTGATGATCCTGAAGTTCACTTCCTTCGGGATCCGGGCAGAGACAGATTCAATACAGGAGTTTGGGTGAGGGGTTGTTTTGGGTCTCTTTAAAGAGTTATCTGATTTGTATTTTGGGTGATGTTACAGGACCCTAGAGTTGATGTCAGTGGCACGGTATATTCTTTTCTATGGGATCCAGGTGGATTGTGATGTTTCTTGTTCCGATGATTGATTGGGGACAAGCAATCTTGGGGAGGGAGGACTCTAATGTCCCCATTTTTTGCAGGTCATTATTGTGATCCTCGTGGTCTGGCGAGGTGTTTAGAGGGTCTTTGGTGTGAACTTACTATTTATAGTAAGTCAATGGATAGTTCCAATGAGCTCAGATGAGTTAGAGGAGTTGAATGATGCGCTCAGTTTTCATTTCTGGCTTTCGGTTTGGGCTCCAAGAATCTTGGAGAGAGCGTCTATTTTTAGTAAGTCACCCCGTCAAGTTCATTCATCATCTTGCATCATCTAGATCAATCCTGTGCAGACAGATTTTGATTCGGACGCTTCTTCAGTTGTTTTTGCAAGACGGGTGGTTTATTATTATTATTTAATTAAATTTGCTAAAGTTGCCATTTTTGTTGGTATTATATGCTGGATACCTTAGTGTTATAGCTCGTTGGAACCAGGATGAAAAGTTTTAAATCTTGGGCACAAGAAACAGGGACCTTGCGTGTCATAATTTTATGATATTGGTGAAAAGGCCTTTTTTGGAGCCAAATGAATTAATAAATTATATTATTCAATATGTGCCTAAGTATAAAAAGTGTTTTAAGTGAAAAGTGTGTGAAAGAAGACACTTTTGAATTATAAAAGCAATGCTTTGTGAAAGGAAAATCATCCATTGTTGAATTATGATTTTATTGAAGTTGTGAGAGAGACTACCTAGCTAGGGTTTTGAGGACTGATTCCTCTTTTGGCAATTTGAGCTATTATAGATTGATGGTGAATTTTGCAGCTATATCTGAGATCATAGTCTAGTGTTGAAGTATATTGGATGTGTGTGAAGTTTTAATTCTACAGGCAATCTGATTCTGATTTAAATCCAGTGCTGATGTATACTGGAATTCTGAGAAGTTTTTAATCTCCAGACAAATTGGTTAATTCTCTTGGGGTTCGATTTGTTTGTTTGCAGAGGATTGTTTGCTAAGATTGTGAACATTGGTAAATCTGACTATTACAAAATCTGGTTATTAATTGCTGCTATACGGAATTATTGCTGGAGCCGTGCTGTTTTCTTTTAGAGCTATACCTGTACGAAATTATTGCTGGGGCTGTGTTGGTGTACGAAAATGGTATGTGTGCTCATTTCTTTGCACACGGTTAGCATAGAAGAGACTTATATTGTCTCTCGTCAAGGAAGAAGCAATGTGTGAAGTGTTGCGTTTGAATTTAGGAATCTGCGAGTTGTGACAAGAGGCTGGGGTTTCATTTGCAATAGCCGTACTTTGAACCAGGTGTTTATTTATTAATCTAATCTCCTTCCTTCCAGCTGTTTATTTATTCATCTAATCTCCTTCCTTCCAGCTGTTAATGAGTTTAAAAGTTTACAAACTGTTTGGGTTGTTGATAATTAGTTTTATCATGAAAAATTGTATTCTGAAAATGAGGAATTAAAGATTATAATTGGCTGTTGTTGTGTTTTGATAAATCTGTGAATTATTGAAATTGACATATGTTTTGGAAAATAAACAAATTGCAATTACATTTGAGGAAAATTCCAAATTTATAATAGAGAGTCAACTGGGCTCTTCACACTACCACCCTGATTTTGTTGTTGTCCACCCGAATTCTGCTGCTGGTAAGGTGGATTTGCACCTTGATTCTGCTGCTGGTAAGGTTGTCGTCCTTGGTATTGTTGCCTTTTGAGGGTCACTAACTCATTCCCCAATGTCTGCAATATGTGTTCGATCTTCTGCTGACCGCTTTTAATATCTTGAAGCTCTTGGGATGACCCTGCAGCAACATAATTACTTGTTGTGGCTAATTGTAATGCTGGAACAGCAGGTAATGGTGCGAAAGGAGGGACAATTAGCGGCATATTTGGCTGAATGTCAAGAAAAATAGGCATTGGTGGTCTTGGTGCTATTTTTCCAGCTTGAATCAAGCTATTTTCTGCCCTCACAGCTATTTCATATGATTGTGGCAGCGAGTTTCCTCCCATAGACTGGATTACTACTGATATTTTATTGTTCAGGCTTTTTAAATAATATAGAAAAGCATGTTCAGGTGATGGCCTGACTTGAACAGGGATTCTATTCCAAGTTCTTTGGAATCTCATATTGAAATTTGTCATTTGTTCTTGTGGAGCCCTCTTGATAGTGGTAAGTTGTTCTACTAAGGACAAATGGTCTGACTTATCCTCAAAATATCTGCTTAGAGCATCTCCTAAATCATCCCATGTGGTGATAGAACCCACATTCAATCCTCTGAACCACTAAAGTGCTTTCCCCCTTAATGAAGGGGCTAATAGCCTTACGGCTATGTTATCTTGTGTAATATGATGGGCATAACACAGGGTTTCCACATCTCTAATATGCTCCAATGCTATAGTTTGTCCTTCTCCAGTATATTCTGGTAAACTTTTTAAGGCATCAAGAGGGATATCATCATGCTAGGCAAGATTTAAAGGATTGCCTTGGTTAAAAGGCACAAAGGCGAATTGCCTTGCCATTGCTGGTGATGGTACTGGTACTTGCTGACTGGAAAATGTGATAGCAGCTAAACTAGAACTTGCTGAAAATGCAGTGCCTTGTGTTGTTGCAGCAAATAATGACAGAGACCCCTTTTTGAAAGTTGGTGAGGTTGAATGCCTTCCTACCTCTTTGTTGGAATGTCTATTTCTTCTCCTTCCATATGACAACAAAGGTCTATCTTCTATACCAGGTGGTGTAGACTGAGTTCTTTTCGAAGGAGGAGTTCTAAGAAGCGTTCTCCCTTTTCTTTTAGGTGGAGACAGTTGCAAATACTCAAAAGACTTTGAGCTTCTAGTCTGGATTCGTCTCATACAGCACTAATCTTCATAACCATGAGATTGAGTCGCCAGGTATGCAATAAAACAACCTCTCACAGGTTTGTTTTATGCTGACAGCATATCAGAATCAACACAAAATTTTGAAAACTATAACAATAATTAGTTAAAAGACTGTCCCACTGGGCGTGCCAAAATTGTTAGCTTTCAAAAGTGAACCCTGTTAAGCTTACAGAAACTTAACCTTCTGGAGAAACATGGAAACACTCCTGGGTAGTGGGTTTCCCAAAAATGGAGCGAATCTCCGGGTTCTAGGCTGGTTCCTATATGATACTTCACCTGAAACTTTTGTAAAATGGTAAAAAACTTGGCTGGGAAAAGAGATCAGAAAGATTTTCTTGAGTGAACTCTGAATACTAAAGAACAGGAAAACTAAAAGGAAAAAAACTTAAGGTGATGCACCAAAACTAAAGATGAAAATGGTATTAATCATACACAATGAAACTTTCCTAAAACCAGTTTGACATAGGCACAATATTGATATCAAAATACTTAGATATAAATGGTTTATAAGAAGGATTGACCTCAATTCAACTGTTAACAGGAATAATAGCATTCACTTATTAACAATGAAATGAAACAAAAATCACAACTTATAACCTATGTGAGTATCAAATATTCACTTACAGATGCTAAAACTGAGACATTCACTTCAAGGATTCAAAATGAATCGCAAAAACAACATCAAATTAGTAACTCACATACCACAAGATGAACTCAATAATGGCTTCCAAACTTTTCTTTATTCAGGCTTCAATGGTGACTTAATAACACCCTCATAAAACTGAGTTTCAAACAATCTGCAAGTGACCACCATGAAGGACTCAAAAAATCACTCCAAAGGCTGCATCTACATAAAATCTGGAACTGGTTACAAAATGAGTTTTCAACTCATACTTATGCATTTTCAAAGCCAACTGCACTCAGAGAGCAATAACTTCTGGGTTGGATTTTCTCTATAAGGCCATTTTTGAGCCCTCAAAAGGACTTCAAAAAGGCATAAAATAACTTAGAAGTCATGCCCCATTAACTACATCTTAAATATCTATCATAAATACATCTCAATCCCTCAAAAAGACTCACAAAAGTCTTTGTAATGCAATAACTTTTCTGCAGACCCAAAACTGCATCTTTATCCTCATGACCTCAGCACTTTAACTCTTATTTGATCTGAAATACAAAGGCTTCATCTACTCGAGCCTATAGGAGAAAAGTTGATAACAGTAATAATTTCATAGAAAGTCAATGATGTTAAGTTGTTAGTGAATAGTTACACTGTCAATTGTTAATTTCGAAACATTGTTATTTAAATTCCATATATTGCCAGAAAATCCCAAAAAGCAAATATCTTGGAAAAAAATACAAAAATTATAAAACTTGCAAAAACAAAACATTTCAGAGTCAGTGAATTTGAGATAGAACCATCAGGGTTCTTACATTCCCTAATGACCAAGATTCCCCGCCCCTCCCAATGTCGGTTATATAGCTCCAACATAATTTTGTTTATAATTATGTTACATTTTGAACATGTGATGTTGATGACTATTTCCTTTTTGGGGCCACTTGCTACTTTGTCTCCTAGCTAGGCGAGCTGTTTGGTTTCTAAGTATGATGCCATTTGGCCCACTATTTTTTAATTGTACCTTTTTACATTTGTACTATTACGCAGCTCTAATTGATTAAAAAAAATGTTTGAACAGGGAGAAATGATCCTATGCAAAACAAAGCTGTATGACAAGTTTGCCACAGTTGAAACTATCCACAAGAGGGAAAATAGCAGAAACCATTGGACTTAAAGGACTTAAAAGCATTTGGAATCCTATAAGGTAAAAGAATTTCACAAGTTTAAGGAATATGCACTTGATGCTTGGTTGACTTCATTTATACACACACACACCCACTTACACTTCTAGATTCCCTAAATCAGTGCTTAAGGACATTGAGCACAAGGAGTATATATGCAGAGTTATTTACAACTGTTCAAGCTACCATTGTTAATGAAGAATGTCCACATAATCTATGAGAATGCAAATGAGCTTGTAAATTTCAAAAGCAAGTAACTTGAATAAGCTAGGCCTTATGCTTGTGAGAATCTCCAACACAGGGTTTATCCAGCTCGACCTCTTGTGTATGTGATTTGTTTTTTTGATGTTATTTTGCTTCGAGATACCATTGTTAATGAAGAATGTCCACATAATCTGTGAGAATGTAAATGAGCTTGTAAATTTCAAAGGAGATTGACTTGAGAAAGTTAGGCCATATGCTTGTGAGAATCTCCAATGAAGGGTTTATCCAACTTCGACCTCTTGTGTATGTGATTTGTTTTTTTGATGTTATTTCGCTTCTTGTGTGACGCACACTAATTGTGTGCAAGTGACTTTCTTTTTTGATGTTATTTCACTTCTTGAGTGATATACACCTCTAATTGTTTTTTGAAAATACTGCAACTAGAAATGAGATACAAAGCAACTTCCTTTCCACTTTTTGATACCCAAATTCCGAAATGGGAAAGGTGGGAGCAAACAGTGTTCAAGATTACAATTAACTGAAATGCTGCAGCTGAAAGAAAGCACTCTGTGGCAAGCCAGCCAATGGCACAAATTCAGTGGGTGCATATACATTACTAGAAATAAATGCTTCTTCCACTTATCCAATGGTGAGAGAAATGGGTACATCCACTTATTCAATGGGAAATCTTATACAATGATGAAAATGAAACACAGTTACTTCCACTTATCCAATGATGAGCAGATACAAACACTAAACAACTCTTCCTCTGACTAAGTGGTGAGTGATTACAATAATGCGACTTATTCAATGGGGTAAGTATCAGCATTAAACTAAGAACAATAAGACTGGTAATACTACAATCAAGTGTTATAATGCTAGCTCATATATAACGCCCAAAAAGAATAATATCTATTGTTACAAGATGCTGATAAAAGAAAAATAATTGATATAACGTGTTGATGTAAAATAGAACTGCTGAGATACCCCAAATAGTCCCAAAAATCATGAACGAGCCCACCCAAATTGTACCGACAATATACCTTATTAAATGATGAAGAATATGCCGATACATTTCCAATAATGCTTTGAAGACATTGCAACAAGTTTGGGCAGCAAGAAAGACACCCAGAAAACTCACCAATACACTTCAAACACACACCCATGCTGCAATTTCATTTTAAGCACTCCAAAATATTCAAGAACATGCCCAAACATGAATAATGGGAAGATATTTCAAACTGACATAGAAATTAGGCATTCAAAAGTCTAAAGTGTCCCTATTGTTGATACAGCAAGTACAACAGTAATGAATAACAATAAACTCCTTGTCTGTTCATTTCTACACCAAAATGAAGCATAATATCTCCAAATAATGTCAAGGCATCCCTCATCAAGTGGAAAAAGCTCCCAAAACAAGGTGCTCAAGTCCATAGCTCACACACCCCTCTCCAACACCATTGTACAACCTGTCATAGTTTTTTACGACTTGTTCTTTGTGACTACAACACATTGGTAGAGTGTACAGCCTGCAATGATAAGGAAAATGGTGTACAAGCAAAAAATAGGGAAATATAACATCCAAAAAATTCACCCACAAAGAGGCAATTAGTAGGGATGCTATGACCAAATATAAAAATTCCTAAAATTTCCCTAGACAAGACCTTCAATAATATATGAATATTGCTAGAAACCAAACCTACAACTCTAAATGTTGCAAAAATCGTCATCTCAGTGACCCAAAATTTTGAACTTCAATTTGAAACACAATGGTGATCTTTGTATGAAAACATTTATTTCATTCGACTAGTTAGGGGGTTTTTGTCAAAATACCAATGGTTCTATCACTTATTTCAACAATCTTGAATGAAATTGTTTTTGCAATTTTATAGTTCTTTTGTGTTTTCTTGGATATTTGCTTTTTTTTTCTGAATTTTTCAACAATATATGGAATTGAAATACAATGCTTGAAATTTCAAAAGTTAAACAAACTATTCATTGAGCATTCATATTTTACTATCACAATGCAATTCTTCCTGACAATTTTATTCATTCCTTTCCAAGAAATATTTACAACTATGAATGCAATGCAGATGGTATATGTTAGAAATTATTTTAGAAAAACCTTGAATAGATTGCATGCACGTAAAACCCTCCAGATTGTATCGTAGACTTATGGTATTAATCTCAGATGGTCTCTAAAGCTCTCATCGCTAAATGTAGATACCAAAAATCCAAACATGTCTTATTTTCTAACGCTGCCCCAAATAATCAATGCAGCCTCTAAGTACCTAGCCACCGCTTGTAGCTGTAATTGGTGGCTCTCACAAACCCAAACGCTAACCTCCAGAGGTCTGCCTCTGCTCACTATGACTTGCGGCCAGCAGTGACATCAAAACACAGGCCCTTAAAATGATGCAATCTGCAATATCAAATCATTTTCCTAACTCTACAACATTCTCTGTGATAAAACGTTGAATCCTTCACTAAATTGGATCACAATTTGAAGCACCATAGTGGCTCTGAATTAAACCACCTTTTAGCACAATTTCACTAGATAGTTTTACCAGTTCAAAGTGCACATAGTTGAAGAAATTCCCAATTTCTCAAGCCCTTCCTTTTGGAAACCCTTCTCACAAAACTTCTCACCAATTCACAATTATCCAAATGCACAATGGATGCATCAAACTTTGTATTTGAATGTATCATCCTTTTTGGGATGGGTATTCGCCATCTTCAGTAGATGGAGTCAGTAGATGCAAGTTGGCGGGGAACTACTTGTAGAGTCAGCACATCTAGGACAGTTTAGTAGAGGTTGGATTTCGCATCCAAGGAGGATTGACAGATGTAGTATGAAATTCAATGTAGTGGATGCTTCCAGATATTCTTACCTCCTTATGATGGATGGATGTGAATCTCTCTTATTTTTGGATCTTGATGGAAGCAGGGTTAGCATTGCAAGTTGGATGGTTCCCATTGGATTGCTTCACCATTGCCACAATGGTGACATTGTGATCAGATTAGCGCAACAGAAGTATGAGGTTATTCTTCTTAGCAAGCTTCTATTCAGGATTTGGGATCCAGGGATATTTGGTTGGACACTCTTCAGTGTGTTGTGGGGTCCTACACGTGCATTGGGGTTCCAGTCTGGGTTCACTTTGGAGTATTGCAATGTGTACATGGTGTGATTACTTGCAGTTTCACCATCGATTTTCATGTACATGATTTGTTTTAGATGCACAGAGATTGGACAAATGGGTTGTTGTTCACTTCTATGTAGTTGTGGTAATGTTGGTGCTGCATTTGTGTTTCAGTGTGGGACATTTCTCAGTCTTCCTTTGGACTTCCAATGCAGTAGAATTTTGTTGTAGTCGTGATTGCTTGGGGATAAGCAATCTTAGGGATGACGGACTGTAATGTCCCCTTATTCATGAGCATCAAAGTTTGAGGGATTAGCCTATTTCCTGAGCCTTGTAAGCTAATCAGTTGAATAGAGGGTCTCAGTTGGTCAAGCCAGAGGCTATTTTCCCACTCCAAAGGTCAGGAATGTTTAGGTTTTCTCTTCGTTTGAGTCAGGCTGACACACTTACTATTTATAGTAAGTTACTATTTCAGGATAGTTAGGGTTGCTATTCTTAGCAGGGCACCTGAATAGTTTGGTAGTAGCATGGAGTTGTGGGGATATTGACGGAGCTTTCAGTTTGGGACTTACTATTTATAGTAAGTCAATTTTATTCAGAGCTATTTTTGGTAGGTGCACCTTGGTGTTTGGGTCAGGCAGTGAGCACCTAGATTTAGAACGACCAGAGGTTGGCAAGATCACCAACTTTGATACCACTGTAATGTCCCCAAGGCCTTCGTAACTACCTGTGCAGCTACAAACTGCAATATTACCTCCGTCGGGTATCACCTCCATACGCCAATATGCTGAGCAAGACCGTACGATGATGACAACACTTCAATATGGTAATGATGGTGGCTTCGCATGACAATGAAGTAACTTCTATACGGAAATCCAGGTGACTTCCATAGGGTAACACACCAACTCACTTTCTGTGTTTGTACAGTGCTGACAGTGACTTAGTGGCAAGCCGTACAACAAGTGGTGAAAGCTGCTGAAGATGTCCATACGTGGATTGAGTCGTACGGTGATGTATGGTATTTCAATCCACACGGTGATATGAAATACCTGTACGGTAATGGATGATGGACTCTTACGTTCGGTGGTGGCTATACAGTCACCTTCTATCCTCTTTCGCCTCTCTGACATATGAGGTTACTAAGTTACCTCATATGGTAATGTTGACTCCGCCTCCGTACTTGGAAGTCTCAATATCGCCAAAGATAAACAATTATGATATAAGGTATTAAGCACAAATGCAAATGCAAGAGAAATAAAGATGGCACCAAAACACAAGTCTGGAAAATCACATATGCCACAGGAAATGGTATTAATAATGATAGCACAAGAATAGATGCTAGGTAGATGGTCGCCAAATGCCAACGACACCAAAATAATTCGAGTTCAAATAGTGATAGCACTTCAGATTTCACAAACAAATATCGCTCAAGAATGCAAATTTGTCTTCTTCAGAAGATTTCACAAATTTGGAGCACACAGTGAAATATCATAATGATATTTCCAACGGTAGACTAGGGTGGTTGCAAACCCCCGAAACTGCAACAAATCAAATTGGGAGGATCTTTCACCTCCGAAATGGTGGACAATAGAACTCTAATTGGAATTTGCAATACAAATAAAATATTCCAAATCGCATATTAACAACTACCTACATGCCGGTCATAAATACCCCTTCGGAGAAACTCCCAAGGGTTTACAAAAAAGTGTCGACATGGAAAACACCTACGGACAATAAAATAAAAATGACCCCCTTTTATTAATTAATTAAAGGTCCATTTATAATATTATTTAAGTTTTGGGACCATTAATTAATTAAAATACTTTATTAAAATTGGGGACATTACAACAATCCCTCCTGAAACTCTAGAATCTCAAGCAAGTACTCAATAAACGAATCTGTGCAGGAAAAACAATATCAGACAGGATCAACCTGTTCTCCTGCAATCCTCAACTGATCACTCTGTCTACGACATAACAAGTTGTCTATTACCATTAGTTGCATGAGATGGAGTAACATATTTTCTTCCAAGAGAGGGAAACAAATCAACATGAGAGTCATACTCCCAACTGGATGACACCCTGTGCATCTCTTGTGAAGATGATGGAGTAGCGTCGTGTACCAACACACAACTCTCGAGAGAATCCACCATTGCCACACGAGCTATCAACAATCTGACCTGCATCATCTATCATCGAACTAAGCTCGGGAGAACCTGGTGCAACCAATAGCTCTCTACTGCTCTAACCCAATATACTCATCTCTAACATTCAAATCTTGAGTGTCTACACAGGAGGACTCCATACAACCACCTTTCACCCATGGAATAGCTGCTATCACATGAGTAGGCTCAATGCTAAGTCTACTGTCATAAAAATCAGAATTGTTATCCATGTTGATAACAACTTCTTGAACGCCAACATTCTCTTTGAATTTCACCCTTGTTTCCATTATTTCCTTTATACCTATGTTACCGGGTTCACACCCTAGACCCTCGAAATGGGTCCGGGTCCTCAAAATGGTATGTGCCGAGTTTGGGCAGAGTTCGTGGTTTGGGCAGAGTCCGTACTTGGACCTGTGGGTCCATCCGGGTCCGAACCACCATGGACCCACAAGTCCAAGTATGGACCCTGCGCGGACCCTATGGAGACCCGAGGGTAGCCAATGCAGACCCGAGAGGACCCCGCACGAACTGCATGTACCGCAAGGGACCCGCGGCAGTTAAGTGAAAAGATGGGGTCAAAACACATTAAAATGACATTTTTTATTATTATCTTTTTCCAAACCCTAAAACAACCCTAATAAGGAGCCTCCAAAGTTCCAAACACATTTCATTTCACATTTGCTCTCTCATTTGACTCTCTCTATCTTGCAAGTTTGAAGTGAGGTGATTGTATTCAAAGGAGATCGATTGTGGAGTTGCTAATATCTTCCAAAGAGAAGATTTGAGTGTTTAAGGTATGCATTTCAACCATATTCTTTAGATTTTTGATAGATTGTATCAAGTTTTTGAAAAGTTATAAATTGTTTTCAAGTATTTGTAGAAGTTTTGAAGTTTTTTTTTTTTCATTTTTGTTGTAGATTGCAACAATGAGTAGTCAAAGCTCAGTGGGTGGGTCTCAAAAATTTAAAATTGATAAAGGGTCTCCTCTATGGAAATACACTACAAGAATTTCTCAATGTCCTGGAGGTGGGGGGTTTGTATGGAAATATAATTTTTGCAACTTAGAATATAGAAGCTCCTACTACCAAGTAAAACTTCATTTTATGGGCCTTGGCGGTAAAGGGACTAATATGTGTGAGGGTCTACCAAGGCGACATAAGAAGGGGTTGCCACCTGGACAAATAATAGCATTCATTAAAGAACAAGAAGATAAAGATAAATTAGTTGCAAAAGGAAAACAAAGTGGTTATATGTCCGGGAAAAAAAACCAATACCACAACCACCCACTCAAACAGTCTCTAGACATCCTTTCTTGCCTATCCCTTCTAGAGAGGATGAAGATGTAGATGAACCACAAGTCACCACCCGCAAGAGAGGCCCACTAGATCAAGCATTTCAAAATGAGGCAAGAGATATTGCTGATGAAAAAATTGCACGTTGCCTCTATGTGAATGGTCTTCCATTCAACTTGGTGAGGTCACCCTATTGGAGGGAGATGGTGACAACAATAAATAATGCACCTTTTGGTTACCAAGGTCCTGGATTTGAAAAGGTGTGCACCACCTTATTGCATAAAGAGAGGAAAAATGTACAGGCCCCATTAAAACCAATTAGAGATTCTTGGGTTCAAACAAGTGTTTCTATTGTCTCTAATGGATGGAAAGATTGCAAAAATCGTCCCTTGATCAATGTTCTTGTTGTGTCCCTCAAGGGGGCAATGTTTTTGAAGGTGATTGACTGTGAGGGGGAAGTAAAAGATGTAGAGTTTATTTCCTAGATTCTCATTGATTCCATAGAGGCAGTGGGTCCTGATAATGTTATCCAAGTAATCACAGACAATGCAAAAGTTTGCAGGGTTGTAGGTGCTTTGGTAGAGGCTATATATGAGCACATCTTTTGGACACCATGCACCCTACATTCGCTTAATTTGGTGATGCAAAAAAATGGCACCCAAGAAGAATGGGTGAAACAAATTTATGAGGAGGGTGAGAAGATTCAAATGTTTGTGACAAACCACTATATGTCAGAAGCAATTTTCAAAACTTTCTCTAAATTGGAATTATTGAAGGTAAATTTTAAAAATTTAATTTATTTAGTTTCATTTATTATTTTGTCATGTTTTGCATAATTGAATTAAATATTTTTTGTGTTGTTTACATATTTTAAATGTGTTACTAACTTACTATTAACATGTTCTTAGGTGGCTGAAACTTGTTTTGCCTCTCACACAATTGTCTTGAGACGACTTGTAAAGTAAAGGAGGCATTGTCACAGATGGTTATTAGCATAGTTACAGGACTCTGCGAGTCTCAAGCTGAGCTAGGCCTCTAGAGTCTTTTTGGCTCTGTACTTGGAATCGGCAGAGTCCGCAAAGTCTTGGTGGACTTGCCAAGTCCTGCTGACTCGCCAAACTCTACGAGTCCCGCTGGTAGGACTTTGCCGCAGTAGTAAGCCAATCAAAGGCAAAAAAAACATTTTTTTAAAGTTTTTTTTATTTAGGGACAATGATAGGCAAAATTCTACTTTATTTATTCAGGGAGTAGTTTTAGGTTGGTGTAAATATTTGACTTGGGATATTTGTAATATGTATCAAAAATTTGTCTCTTATTCTTTTTAAGAATGGCCCAATTAGTTATTCTTGATTGTTGTTGCTGATTCCTTGGCTTCTCAGAGTAGTTGGGTTGTGAAGAATTTGTGAACAAATTTAGGTAGTGATAGTGAAGCCTCAAGAAAGCTTGATTGGACTCTGAAATGTTATTATGAATTATCTGCTAACTAAAGCAATATTGTGTATAAAAGTTTTATAAAATGTATACTTTAATTGAAATATAAATCCATATCTTGCATGATTGGTGTTTGGATTGTTCTACATTTCACTGTAAAAAGATCATGTCATGAAATTGGGTAGAGATCTGAGATTTTCTCTTTTAGAGAAGGGTCCCACAACAATTTGTTAGTATTTTTGTTTTTGATGTAGTGTAGCAAAATAAGTAAATCCGAGAATCAATTTAAATTGGATCTGGAGGAATATAATGAGGAGGTTGATAAATCAATATAGTTTTTGAATGCTTAGAATCGTTTAGTGCTTTGTTTTGCTAATGGTGAGAAATTGATGTGAGAGATCTAATTGTGTAGTATGCTTGATTTTGACAAAGTCAACACAATTCACTGTCTAGTAGTTGTAGACTTTTGAAACTTATGTGCAACTATGTGCGATATTTGACTTTGTATAATGTGGTGTTAAAAGAACTATTTTGGGGTCTATTATTTTACCATTGACTTTATAAAATAGAGCTTTTGAAATTTATTATGTTATGATTGATCAATGTAATCAAGCATTTATATTTAATTGATCAATGCAAACTTGTGTATCTGTGCAAAGTAGCTTATGTTTCTCTCAATTATTATGTCTTTGATGTTAATTAGCTGAATGATGCATGAAAAAATCTTTAAATTTCTTGGGTTTTTCAATTTTTCGAGTCTGGATGCTGAGTTCAAGTTCGAGCTCGAATCCAACTTTCCGAGTCCAAGATGAGTCTGAGTCTTGTAACTAAGGTTATTAGCAACCAATGGGGCATTTGGAAGTAGTCCAATATAGCAAGGGCCCAATAAGTGAAGGCAATGATACTGGATGATGATTGGTGGGTTCATGTGGAGTATGTTTTGGAATTCACTGAGCCAAACATGTCAATGCTTCACTTTGTTGACACTGATGAACCATGCCTCGGGGATTTCTATGATGCCATGGACACAATGTTGAAGAAGATAAAAGTGGTAAGTTATAAATTTATAATACATCCCTCTATCATTGTTTATCGAGAGATATCTAATTTTTTAATTGACATAACTTATTTCAAGATAGCTTACATGAACATCATTTGATATCCCAGGTGATACAAAGAAGAGAGAATGATCCTGAGGACACCTTTTATAAAAAGGTGGAAGCAATTGTTCTCCAATGCTAGAACAAAATGACCACACCTCTTCACCTCCTTGCCTATGCTCTCTCTCCCTGATACTATAGTGCAGCAGTACTCGCTATTCCTAGTAGAGTAGCACCATATAGAGATGATGAGGTTGATAATGGGTACAAGGCGACACTTACCAAACTCTTTCATGATCTAGAGGTGGGGGTAGCTGTTAGGAGAGAATTTGGATTGTTCATCTCAGGAAAAGATCTTCTCCTTGCTACTGTCAACGACCAAAGTAGAATGGATGTGATTACCTAGTGGTACATGCATGATCAGGATTTTATGTACCTCCAACCTCTTTCCATTAAGATCCTCTCGCAAGTAAGTTTTTAATTTTTCTCTCTTTTTTTTTGGTCACTGGCATTGTAGAATTTAACACTTAACATTCTTGAATTCATCTTGTATTTTTTATTTTTTATTTTGTTTCTTTTCTCTCTAGATTGCAAGCTCTTATGGCGCTAAGCGGAATTGGAGTACATACTCCTTTATCCACTCAATAAAGCGTAACCGGTTGGCTGCCAAAAAAGCTGAAGACTTGGTGTTTATTCACACCAATTTGTGCCTCACAGCATGCAAGGATCTGAAATACAAAAAGGGGACAAAGAAGATGTGGGATGTAGCACCCGAGTCCACTGGCATGGATTTGACCATTCAGGATCTTGCTAGAGCCACTATACTTGATGTGGATGAAGATGATGACATGGCACTTGGTGCAACTAGAGCTAGGAGGACCGATTTGGGTGATAATGAGGATCTACTTGCAGCTGCGGAAAATCCTATAGATGATGATATTTTTGATAATCCATTTGATGATTAATGAAAACTTTGATTATTGATGAACATTAAACATTGAATCATGTTTCAACTTTCAAACTTCAATGAACTATATTTTAATTCAGTAATTCAATGTAATGACTTTCATTAGAATCGTGTTTAATGTTTATCTTTGGCATTTGGCATTGATCAATGATCAAGCATCATACTATGAAATGATTTAGTTTTACACTTTTTTATATTTCTCTTATTGTTTTGTATATATAATGCATATACACACACACACAAACCCCTACAAACCATACTGAAAAAAAATCCTCGAACCCACAAACCAGGTTCTCGGACTCGAACCCGAACCGGTAACTTAGCTTTATACTAATAGAATTATTTGTATAAGTGTTTTCTTCCTTTTTCTTTGCAAACAAAGGATCCAAAATCTCCGGATGTTGGAGAAGTCTTGATAAATTCCTATCATAGTTTTGAAAGGCCTACATGAGTTTTGGCATGAGATCCTGTATAGACTTCATTTTACCCATGATTCACAACTAACCCTCTATTCTGAATGTAAGAAGCTTCCCCAACAGGATGGCAGGAAACCACTCTGATACCATTGTCAAAATCCCAATGGCTCTATCATTGATTTCAACAATCTTGAATGAAATTGTTTTCACAATTTTATAATTCTTTTGTGTTTTCCTGGATATTTTGTTTTTTTAAGAATTTTTCAACAATATATGGAATTGAAATACAATGCTTGAAATTTCAGAAGTTAAACAAACTATTCATTGAGCATTCATATTTTACTATCACTATGCAATTCTTCCTGTCAACTTTATTCATTCCTTTCCAAGAAATATTTACAAATATGAATGCAATGCAGATGGTATATGTTAGAAATTATTTTAGAAGAACCTAAAATGGATTGCATGCATGTAAAACCCTCCAGATTGTATTGAAGACTTATGGTATTAATCTCATATGTTCTCTAAAGCTCTCGTCATTGAATGAAGACACCAAACATCCAAATGTGTATTATATAAGTCTAACGCTGCCCCAAATAATCAATGCAGCCTCTAAGTACCTAGCTGCTGTCTGTAGCTGTAATTGGTGGCTCTCACAAACCCAAATGCAGTAGTCTTCCATAGCTCAATATGACCTGCGACCAGCAGTAACATCAAAACACAGGCCCTTACAATGACGCAATCTGCAATATCAAATCATTTTCTCAACTCTAGAACATTCTCTGGGATAAAATGTTGAATCCTTCACTAAATTGGATCACAATTTGAAGCACCATAGTGGCTCTGAATTAAACTACCTTTTAGCACGATTTCACTGGATAGTTTCACTAGTTCAAAGTGCACACAGCTGAAAAATTTCCCAATTTCTGAAGCACTTCCTTCTAGAAACCCTTCTCACAAAAACTTCTCACCAATTCACAATTAACCAAATGCACAATGGATGCATTGAGCTTTGCATTTGAATGTATTTATAATTCCCAAGAAAAATCGATTAGAGGCTTCAAAAACACACTTTTCATAACTTAGTCTTTTGAATTATATTTGCTTTTGTTGCAAATGTGAAATATTTCCCTCCAATAATAAGCACCAAGTCACTTCATAATTAAATAAACATTTAATGCACTTGAGCACACTTTATAATATAAGATTTAATATTTAATCATTAATTAAATGAAATTTAATTAATGATTATAACTAAATTTAATAGCTCATTAAACTCATTGTAGGACTCGTTCCAAATCTAGGTTCTCACTGCCTAACCCAAACGCCAAGGTGCCCCTGCCAAATATAGCTCTAACCATAATTGACTTACTATAAATAGTAAATCCCAAACTGAAATCTCTACCGATGTCCCCACGACTCCATACTACTACAAAATTGTTCAAGCGCCCTACTAAGAATAGCAACCCTAACTATCCTGAAATAGTAACTTACTATAAATAGTAAGTGTGTCAGCCTGACTCAAACAGAGAGCAAACCTGAACATTCTTGACCTCTGGAGTGGGAAAATAGCCTCTAGCTCGACCAATTGAGACCCTCTATCCATCTGATTAGCCTACAAGGGTCAGGAAATAGGCTAATTCCTCAAACTCTGATGCTAACGAAAAAGGGGACATTAGAGTTTTCATCCCTGAACCAGCAATTCTAAGAGGATAAGAAATCCTCAAGAAGATTTGGAAGGATTTAGATTCATTTCTGTAGCATAATAATGTAATTCACATGCTAAGATATCAACACAACCTCCTTATATAACTTTCTGGAGGGAAAAATGCAAATTAAATAACTAATTATTTATTTATTTTCCCTTACAAAGACCTTTTAGAAGAATCAATATTATTTTTTATAGGAAAAGTCTCCCAAGCCTAGCGGTCCATCTTAAAACACATCTTAATACCTTTTCAACAAGTTATTACACTAGAGTCATATGATGATGAATCGAAGCAATTGACTTATTAAAAATAGCCTACTCCTTCGAGAAATTTGGAGAGCACCTAGAAGGTTGGAAATTGATTCTGAAAGCATGAAGTAGCTCCATATAGCCATTTGAACTCTTTGCCAACCAACATCATCTCTACTAGACACAAGCTGAGCACTACAAAAACTTTAGAGTTCTCCCGAACTCACCAAGTAGCTTGTAGGAAAACATTACATCTTTTTCTATAAATCATGCATGATGACTATGCGTAATATCCCCATTTTAGCTCTCCATGGTTTATGTTTGGATTAGCCTATTATTGGCCCTCGTAGGCTAAGGCTGAAGGTTAGAGGTGTTATGAACCCTTCTGGTTCAACCTCTGCCCAACCTATATTTGTCTATGTTTTTGATATATTTTGCAAGTTTTGTGGTTTTTTTCTATTTTGAGAATATATATTTTTTTATGATTTTTTTTTAAAATAATCAACAATATCAATGAAGCTTGCATGAAATTAAATTTGAAACTAATTGCAAACCATAGACAGGAATTGCTCTCTATTTATTGATAAACTATTACAATGCAAAGTAATTGCAATTATTAAATATTGAAATAAGTTTGCATCTTGGATGAAGAAACCTAGATTGAATCGCCCCCTTGGGAAATTATCTAGAAACCCCTTCAATCTGCATACCATGATCTGTAATGGTTGGCTGTCCAATATTGGATGAGAATGGAGCACAAATTGCTAGGTGTTTAATCCTTGAAGCCAAATGCCAAAGCCATGAGTCTCACGTGGGCCTATAATACTTGTCAGCTGCCATGAAATCACCATTTACAGTCCACAAAATGTAATAAAATGCAGTTCCAGGTTGGCCTTAGTAATTATCTGCAAACACTCCTTTACTCAATTCACCAAACACCTTAAATCTACACAATTTTAGCACAATTATAACTCCAGAATGAAGCCATCACTGAAATGTAACTTCAATGGGTCTTTCACCACCTCGGATTGCTGAAACTAAGAAGAATTCTATTCTTCCAAGCCAAATTGCTGAAAACCGTTGCACAATTTCTAGAGACATTCAAGAAGCAAAGACAAATATCATGGCATAATGATTTGATTTCCTCATTTTGGCTTTTTATAATTCCTTTGTCAAGTTCAAACCAAGAAGCTTTACTTACAAGTCACTTTAATGACTTATTTACATTTTCTTTTGTTGCGCAAGTTGACTTTATTATTAAATTATAAAACCCCTTGATTTAGGCGCCATCTTTAATAACGCAATTATTGCTCATTAATGATATCTTTTTGGCCCCATTCACTTTATTACTTCATAATAAGCCCTTATGATGAATTATTAATAAAGCACAACTTTATTAATAATCAAATAACATTAACTTATGCCATAAAACTAATTTCACTAAGTCAATTGGAAATCAAGATGACCACTACATATGCCATGCATTCAAGTGCCCTGCCAAAAGTAGTAATTGAGAAAATATGGCTTACTATAAATAGTAAGTCCCCTCAAACTAAGCCAAGCTGTCAGGGCTCAACATTGCAAACATAGCCCATTCAGATGCCTTTCTATAATTAGAAATCCCAACTTTCCTGAAATAGTCACTTACTATAATGGTAAGTGTGCTAAATTGTACCAAACCTAGAGCAGTCCTGAACACTCTTGACCTCCGGAATGGAAGAAGACCTCCTGCACTGTCAACTAAAATGGGGACATTACAAGAGGGTCCCAATTGCCAGAACCGGAGGCTCTTTCCCTTCCAGAGTAGAGAAGTGTTCAGGATTGCTCTTTGTTTGGTTGAGTTTGGCACACTTACTATTTATAGTAAGTGACTATTTCAGGGAAGTCAGGATTACTAATTATAGTAGGGAACCTTAACGGGTTATGATTGCAGTCTCGATCCCTTGCACCATTGGGTTGATCAAATATTTAGGGACTTACTATTTATAGTAATTCATATTTGTAGAGTTACTATTTTTGGTAGGGCACTTGGATACGTGGAGATTTGTAGTGTTGACCCCAGTTCTCGATGGTGTGGCGAAATAATGAATATACAATGAGATATTAATTTATACTAGCATTTAATGATATTATTTATTAATGATTATATTATAACATCATTATTTAACTTTATAAAAGGTTATTAAAGTGAATGGGACCAAGAGACATCATTAATGAGCATTAAATGTTTTAATAAAATGGGCGCCCAAACCAAGGAGTTATTATAAAATCAATTTAAAACATCAAAAGCAAGTACAAAAGGGAATAAAAAAGGTCAATTAGGGATCGATCTCTTACATGAGAAGTATCTAAAGCCACCAAAAAACAAATTGACCTCATTCTATGAGCATTTGACTTTGCCTTTTGTTGTTCTTGGAAATTGTGCATTGAGACCTAGGGTTTCATCCATCTTCAGCATTGGAGGATGAAATCTCTTTTGTGTTTATGCCTACGAATACCATTAGAGCAACAATAATCTTCAAACTCTTTGCTGCAATACTCACCACCATTATCAGATCTAAGACATTTTAGTCTTTTACCAATCTCATTCTCAACCAAGCTTTTCCATTTTTTAAAAGTTTCAAATACATTAGATTTCTACCTAAGGAAATAAATCCATACTTTCCTAGTTATCAATGAATGTAACATAATATAGAGAGCCACCAAGGGAAGATACCTGAGCTCGTCCCCATACATCTGTATGCATAAGCTCTAATTTCTCATCTTTCTTTTCCTTCCCACTCTTCAAAAAACTAACTCTCTTTTGTTTTCCATACACAACTTTTACAGAAATCCATATTGACACATTTTAGACCTAGTAAAATGTTCTTTGAATAAAGTAATTTCATACCTTTTTCACTCATGTGCCCAAGTTTGTTTTGCCATAGTGTTGTTTCAGAATCCATAGCGACCATTTCATGTTCTACCTTCTCAACTGCAACAATTGTTCCTAAACATTGACTTTTCTCTGTAACAATTAAAGTAGTAGGAATAGTATGACCTATACAAAGATATAAGGTGCCTACTTTCACACCTTTTGGTACTACTAAGGAACCTTTTGAAACCTTCCATTTTTTATCATTAAAAATAACTGTACAACCTTCGTCACCTTGTTGCCCTGCTGAAATTAAGTTCCTACTCAGTCTTGGAACATGCCTTACCTCTTGTAGTAGCCAATGATTCCCATTCTACAACTTAATCTTAATTCTTCCCTTTACAAAAATTTAACAAGGTTCATTATCTCCCAAATAAACAAGCCCAAAATGACCCTGGACATATTCAAGAAAATAACGTCTATGGGGTGTAGCATTAAATGAGGCCCTTGCATCTAAAACCCATGAATCGTCAACATTATCTAGGGAAAGAAGCAAAACATCCTCTTCTGATTTATTACTTGCCACATTTACCTCCTTTTTTGTCTCCTTTATGTTTCCGAGACCAACAATCTTTCTTTCGATGACCTGGTTTCCCACCGTACCAACAATCGTTTGGTCCTCTAGATTGAGACCTCTTGCCCTTTGATTTTCCTCATAATTTCCCACTATTTCTAGAATTGTTTCCTCTCCTTTGATCTACCTCTACTTTTTGCATTCAAAACACTACTTGATGTGGATCCACGTGAGCTTTTCCTACGAATTTCCTCACTTAGAATAACACCAACAACATCATCAAATTTTAGGGTATTTGAACTAGAAATATAGTTATTGTAATGTCCCCTATTGGGGGTACATTATTTTGTGTCGTGTCGTTAGCCTTTTTATCTTGGTCTGGAGGGCTAACCGAGGCGTGGCAGTGCTTGAGGAGATAATTGGCCTAGGTGGTTTTAGTTTCAAGCCAATCGGAGTAGTTTCTGTAAGTTTCCAGGGTACTTACTATTTATAGTAAGTCAGCAGGGTTCAAAATTCTTGGCTTTTTAGTAGTGGACTTGGAGCATCTCGCCGAGAGCTTTCCAGCAAGCTATCACACATCGTCATCCAAGCTCATTTGGGCCTTCGTTTTAATGCCGAAAGATTCTTCACTTTATTTATTATTTCACTTTATAACTCAACGGTCATGTTTATTTAAAAGTGACTTAAAGTGGAATTATAAAGAGACAAAACGGGAATATGAAGAGTCATAGCTGCAACCATAAGAGGAGGTTTTGGAGTCTCATTCGGCATGCTTTAGTTTATGGATTTTATCTCTCATTCAGAATCAAGAAGCTTCAGCTATCGAATCTGAAATCTGAGAATAGAAACCTTCAGTATTTCTTGGTGGATTGGACAGAAACCCGATTCATCTCTAGTGCAGATTCACATCAGAGTTCGCCATTGTTTTACAAGTTCTTATCATCCAGTCTTACTGTTATTTGCTGTATTTCAGATTGGGATGTTGTAATCTATGGTTTTGTATTGTTGTTGTATAATACATACCATTTTTTGAGAAGATTAATAAGATTATATCTGCTAGTTATTCGAATATATCTGCTGGTTATTTGCATGTTATTATTTGTTTCAAATCTGCATGAGGTTTATTTGTAAAATTCAGTAAATGGCCGGTTAGGGTCATTTCAGTGGTATCAGAGCCAAAAATCTTGCCAGCTTGTGAGGTTTTTATCCAAAAAACAAGTCATACATATATCTTCTAGTTACAGCGTTATTTGCAGAAAATTAGTTGTTTGTGAAGTGTCAGTATTAGAAGGAAAATCCATTATCTTCAAATATCAGGGAGTTCGGTATTAGTCAAAAATTATTCCACAGCACTTGTAAATTGAGGAAGTACGAGATGGGCGTGACTTGAGTAGTTCGGAACCTGTTGTTTAAAAAATTGGTCACCTTCCTGTATCATGCGACCATTTGCAGCAGTTGGTCTTCACTATTGGTAGAGCGCGGGCTAGAGGTGTGTGTGTTTGGACACGCGCTGGTTTTTGTCACCAGCACACAGCACACGGATGACCGGCTAAGTGGAGTGCGCATGCGTACCAGCGTGAGGAAGTTGCACATAAAGGCAGGGAAGCTCGAGTGTGGGGGGGCACTCGATGTTAAGTCACATTGCCTAGGTTGTGTACACGGGCGGAAAGACACACTGCACGGGTTGATACTCTACACTGCTAGTGCGAATGGAGTATATACACTGGAAGGCACTATCATTGAATACTGGTTGTTAGCTTTCACAACAGATGTGTGATATCCAATAGTGTGACGATTCTAGTCACAACAAGTAAATGGTTTTTGCATTTGCAGTTGCAGAGGTGAGTTACCACCAGTCTGAAATGGTATTGCAGGAGCAGTCGAGACCAGCATGAACCGGGGTTATCACCTTCAGGAAGACTAGTACTCACGAACGGGCTGGAGCATAGTCACAATGTTGCGTACTAGTGTGAAGGACTTCCGGCGGTATTAAGGAGTTTAACTCCCTTGATCCAAACGTAGAAGTATTATATACCACGCGGGATAAAGGTGACAGGGTGCAGGATCTTCGTAAAACCCCCCCCTCCTCAGTCAGTGACACGAGTGCCATGAACACTCTTTACCACCTGTGGTACTAAATGCAGCCATCAGTCGGAGCATACATTTAGTAGTGACTAGTAATTTATCTAGATACTCACTCTAGCATTTCTCAGTATGTCTGCTACATGAAGCATTGAGTAAATTCAACATTTTGCCCTTGGTCATTGCCATGTAGTCATTATCTTGGGAGCGGCTTAACACCTTGCTGAGAGCTAGTGACAGGGCCTTGGCCATCAACTGCATCAAACACGGGTCATTCTGAGCATGTGGAAACTGGGCTCATTAACATTTAGTTACGCACTTCAGTTGGAGGTCTTGACGCTACCTCTTGGTAGTATAGAACTATCGGTATTGTGAAGAAGAAGTAGCACTATACTCAGCGACATCAACTTGCAACTTTCGGACCCCAGTTCCTATCTGTATGCATAACAAATAGTTATAGGTGTCCAATTTGCTAGTAGTTAATCTTTGTACATTTCACTGTCTTGGCACTGTTTCCAACTCCGAAGATTTAAACAAATTTGTTTAACCCATTTTGGGTGATAGTTTACTTATATTCATCTTCGTGAGACTATGTATGCAAATTAATTGGATGGTAATGAAACTGTAATCGCTGGGTCTTTTACATTGAATATTGCTCAAGTTTTAGTGGATGTTACCTCTATTTTATAGATATATATATGTTTGTCAAAGCTATCACTGCACAAAGAAATCATTTAACTGCTATCACGAGGAGCCTAAAAAAATCAACTATTTAGCGAATCAGAACTTCTATACTGGGCACGATTTTAATTAGTAGTTACAGAGCAGGTCCCTGTATCAACCCTTTAGCAGTCTGAGAAAATTCTTGGACCTCTTCCAGTTAGTGTGATCAGAAAATTAACAATGAAATTCTATGAGATTTTCTGTTGGAACTCATTCATTCAAGTTTAAACCAGAAAATCACATCAGAGGTTGACTTAGTGATTAGGATTGGTAAACTTTACTGCACATTTACAGCAAGCACAAATCAGAATTGTTATTGCAGGGACAGCATTTCTTAGTTTCAAAAGAAACTCAGTCTTTGGCACGAACCTGGAGAAACCTAAATCATGGAATCTTTGGGAAGCCCAATATTCTCTAAGGAATTCAATGGCACATTTTACAGTGTGCAGGTCAGAGACATCCGGAAGGAGATGGAGATAGGCAATGAATTATGTTGCCTTGGATGGCAACTGGAGGAGCAGAAACTTAGGGGCAGCATGCTTGCTGCTTGCCAAACTCGATGAGATAAATGCATATCTATCTAGGATAGATCAATCAGATTGTAGGCTTTTCAATTGGGCCATGCATCCCTCAATGGTTGCCTTGGTGCAATGCAGGTTTATGAGTCATCCACTACGAGACGTTAGGCTTGCAGTTGCCTCATGTCTCAGTGAAATCACTCGGATTACAGCCCCTGTTGTTCCTTACACCAAGCACATTTGGAGACAGGTGTTACAGCTGATTGCAGACAACTTAGATGGACTGAGATATGACAGAGACTCTACTTTTGATAAGCAGGTAAAAATCTTGGAATTAATAGCAAGTACTCAAATTTTCAGTCACATGTTGAATCTTGGTTATGATAAAATGATTCAACAATTATTTCAGTGTCTCCTAAACAATTACAGGGAGCGTCATCCAGACGGGGTAAGACATGCATAATGACTATCTTATCCTCGATCTTAGATGAGGACTATGACATATGCAAACAATTGCAATCAGAATTGTTGGCAATATGGAGAGGAGGAATAAGGTATGCATCCATGGCATATGAACTCTCAGCAGAGTTAATTAAGCTGTAGGCTGAAAAATTCATGAGTTCATTGGCTGAAAATGAACGAGTATCATTAGGCTTACAGGTTGCAAGATCTCCGGTGATAGGCCAGGACCTAGTGAGTACAGGGCAGATTTGTTTCTTATGCCAGGAGGGCTGGTCACAAGGGCATGTTTGCAAGGTTGATCAAGGGGAAGGTAAATTGCAGCCTAGTGATAGAGACATTATAGTTGGGACTACACCTCTTTCGGGACATAGTAGAGAGTGTTCAAAACTCTTCTTTGGTGACTTGGTGGTTGAGTTCGATAATTCCATGGTTATAGATTGTGGTAACCAATTGGAGACCTTCAGTGATTCAGGTAATGAGGAATCGTGTGACTTCTTTAGCAGCACCTCACTCTTGCATCACACTAATATGGATGACCCATTTGGCAGTACATCTTGGGATAACACTGATGAGAAGTGTCTTAAAGAGTCAGCTGACAGTTAGTGATGACGCCATTATTGCAGCACTTGTTCGCCATGATAGCACTCACCAAATCATTGATGATTTGTACAGGACAACTCAGAGGGATAGAGGGCAAGACGGCCTAAGGATTGGATCCTATACTACAGATTTACAAGGGGTCAGAACAGCATGTGAGGATTGGAAATCAGAATATCTGAGATTACTTATAGACCATGACCACCTGTTACAGGTTGCCAGGAATTATGCTGAGCAGTTGAGGGAGAAGGAGGTTGAGGTTGATAAGCTCAATAAGGAGCTTAGTGCTACTCAGGGCACTTTGGAGCATACTCGTATTGCTCTACAGGAGGCGAGAAGTCAGATTGTGGTCTCTAGCCAGTTCAGGGAGCGGGATGACAAGGATAGGTCTGAATTCTATTAGGAGGTGATTCAGGAGCTCGACAGCATACAACAGACCTATGACTTGGACAGTTGTCCAAGAATATCTTTGGGTCACCGAGAGTTTCTTGATGAGTTAGACCACTCCAGACAATGGATAACTCCTTGTTCGAGATGGGTGCCGAGTTGACATTTGACAATCCCCTCTTTGAGATAGATGAGGGAGATACTTCCTATTCTCAGGATGAGGACAAGGTTGGTTGCAGGGTTTGGGACCCAAGTGCAGTTATTAGAGGTGAGCCTTGGTCACCAGGTTGGAGTAGCGGGATGAGCTTAGTTGGTGAGCAGTGTGGTTTGTGCACCCGCAGTCCAGGAGGGGCAGTTGTGTCTTATGGCATGATGGTTATGCTGGTTGGTGTGAATTTTTCACACAATGGTATGCAGGGTGTGGCCCCGGGTATAGAGAGACAACTATGGAATCCTTATGCTGATTTAGGATTCCCAGTAGAGTTGCTTAGTGCATCGCATGTTGGCCTTATTGCATGGGATGCATTTTGTCTTCCATTCAACCCACCTACGGGGGACCTTTTGCGATTAGTGGATAGGGGTGGGATGAGTGATTGGTTGAGTACGCTTCTCTGCTTGCAGATGGAAGCCTTGTCTGACAGTTTTGACAGCATGCCTCTTCAGCACAGTTTTTGGTTCGGGTTACAGATCAGAGGAGCCGTGTTATGGAAGATGGACACTTTTGGCATTTCACTCAGTGTGGGCATAGAGCGTCATTTTGGGAGCCGATAGGTATGAGGTTTGGTTTTCCCCTGCATACGACCGTAGTGGCGTTGGTGATCCCAGTTGGAGTGAGGTTCTCACTTGGGTTGAGGACTTTCTCACAGATGATGGCAGCACAGGGCAAATTGGCACGATTGATCCTGCAGTGATTTGGGATCTTGGCATTAGATTGGCTGCTGCTTTGTTACTGTGTGAGTGGCTCCACAGGTCAAAGCATAATGACTTTTCAGTTTCACATGACAGATTGGTGGAGCAACTTCCCTAAGGATGGTTTGAGATTCAGGTATTATGATCTCAGCATGCAGATACCGATTGCTTGAGGGCAAGCAATCTCCGGGAAGGGGTGATTTGTAATGTCCCCTTTTTGGGGTACATTATTTTGTGTCATGTTGTTAGCCTTTTTATCTTGGTCCAGAGGGCTAATCAAGGCGTGGCAGTGCTCGAGGAGATAATTGGCCTAGGTGGTTTCAGTTTCAGGCCAATCGGAGCAGTTTCATGAGTTTCTAAGGTACTTACTATTTATAGTAAGTCAGCAAGGATCAAAATTCTTGGCTTTTCAGTAGTGGACTTGGAGCGTCCCGTTGAGAGCTTTCTGGCAAGCTATCACACATTGTCATCCGAGCTTGTTTGGGCCTCCATTTTAATGCCGGAAGATTCCTCACTTTATTTATTATTTCACTTTATAACTCAATGGTCATATTTATTTAAAAGTGACTTAAAGTGGAATTATAAAGAGACAAAATGGGAATATGAAGAGTCACAGTGGGGAAATTGAAGAGTCACAGCTGCAACAATAAGAGGAGGTTTTGGAGTCTCATTCGGCATGCTTCAGTTTATGGATTTTATCTCTCATTGAGAATTCAAGAAGCTTCATCTATCGAATCTGAAATCTGAGGATGAAAACCTTCAGTATTTCTTGGTGGATTGGACGGAAACCTGATTCATCTCCGATGCAAATTCACATCAAAGTTCGCCATTGTTTTATAGGTTCTTATCATCCAGTCTTACTGTTATTTGTTGTATTTCAGATTAGGATGTTGTAATCTATGGTTTTGCATTGCTGTTGTATAATACATACCATTTTTTGAGAAGATTAATAAGATTATATCTGCTAGTTATTCGAATATATCTGTTGGTTATTTGCATGTTATTGTTTGTTTCAAATCTGCATGAGGTTTATTTGTAAAAATCAGTAAATGGCCGGTTAGGGTCTTGCATGTTATTGTTTGTTTCAAATCTGCATGAGGTTTATTTGTAAAAATCAGTAAATGGCCGGTTAGGGTCATTTCAGTACCACTAAGGCCCAACCAATACACCAAAAGAATGGCCTGGTGGTAAGGGTAGCTACCCAAGGTGTTAAGGGTGTGGGGAACATCTCCCATCACCGGAGCATCCAAGGCGGGGACCACCCCTCAATTTTGCAGACCGCAAACACGTGGCTGCCGGGCACACCACCCGCACACGGGACATTATAGCCCACCATGCTCCGCAGGTCTTGACCTCGAGACCTCGGCTCTAATACCACTAAGGCCCAACCACTACACCAAAAGACCGGCCTGGTGGTAAGGGCGGCTACCCAAGGTGTTAAGGGTGTGGGGAACATCTCCCATCACTAGAGCATCCAAGGGCGGGGACCACCCCCCAATTACATAGACCCCAGACACATGGTTGCGGGGCACACCACCCGCACACGGGACATTACAGTTACTAACAACCATTACCAAGCCATTCCAACTTTCAGACAAAGAACACATAATCAAAAGAGCCCTAATTTTTCCATCAAAATTGACATTAACATAAGATAATTGATTGGCAACCATATTAAACTCATTTAAATGATCAACAACTGATCCACCTACCATTTTCATATTAAATAAACACTTCATAAGAAATACCTTATTTGAGCAGAAGGCTTTTCATGTAACTTCGCTAGGGTTTCCATCAACTCTTTAGTTGTCTTTCCTTGTGTAATATTAAATGCCACCAATTGTGTCAGGCATAAACAAATACTGCAAAGTGCCTTTTTGTCCAAAATATCCCAATCCTCATCTGACATTCTTTTCGGTGTCTTGGATTTTCCTTCCAATGGCCGCCATAAATCCTTCTGATAGAGATAGTCCTCCATTTGCATTTTCCATAACTGAAAGTTCTGCCTATTAAACTTCTCAACCTTCAACTTACCCTCGTCTTCCATTACTCCCACTCAACCATGAGACCTTCCTGCAAGATAATTGAAAGCAACCCACTTTGATACCACTTGTTAGGATTAGTAGACAGATATCTAACAATTACGTGCAGATTTGGCTAATAAATCAAAGGAATAAAACACACACAGAAATAGAATAAGGAGACAAAGATTTAATGTGGTTCACCCAATCTTGGGCTATCTCCACTAGAAACAACCGTCCACTTATTTAATTATCCAGCAAAGAGAAAATTACAGTCTGATACATTTCACATTACACTGTCACTTATATATAGGCTCTTTAGGTGGTTTACAATGTTGGTTAACAAGTTAACCCTAAAAAACTTGAGAAGTCAACCTAGGGAAATGCTTGATGAGTCAACTCAAAATGCTTGATGAGTTAACCCCCAATTTTTTTTCCGGGGGTGTTGCCCCGAACCCCACAATACATAGCGAGTGTACAATACTTGCCTGATCAGTCACTACAAACCAACAAGAAGTGGATGCAATTAAGTTTGCAGCATTGCATTTGGATGGTGTAGCTCATGATTGGTGGCATCACATGATAGTTACCTTGCAGCATAACCTCATTACCTCCTATCAAGAATTCTCAGACAGGTTGATTGAGCACTTCGACAAAAAGGATTCAGAGATATACTTCAAAGATCTTGCTCAGCTTAAATAGACGAGCAATTTGGATTCTCACATTAGTGAGTTTTAGAGGCTCACTGTGATGCTACCTAATGTGACAGAGAGACGATTGGTTATGTTGTTTACTAAGGGTCTTCAGGAGCCTTTGAGAGGTTGGCTTATGTCTTTTGATCCGCCTTTCTTGCATGGATCTATTTAAAAGGAAAGGAGTATGGAGCTTGCAGCTCCTAAGAAGCAATTTTAGCCTAAGTCAGCACCTTGCCTACTGAGGAGGATCATCCATCAATTGGAGATCAAAAGAAAAAATCAGTAGCAAAACTTGATGATGCAACTCATGAGGAACTAAAGAAACATTTATGTTATTGGTGCAAAGAATCCTATGATCATTACCATAATTGTCCATCAAGGCCGAAGGGCAAAGATCACCATTCCATGTGGGTTTATTATGATGAAGTCAAGTCTGAAATTTCAGACTAGCCAGCTATTTCTAATGAATATGAGGCTTAGAAAGACTCTCTAGAGTTTGGGCACGATGCCAAACTATCCCCGTTGACATTATCGACCACTGTACCAAGTGTATCTGCTTTCAGGATCAGGGGATTAGTGGATGGACAATGATGTATCACTATACTAGACACTGGGGCTACACATAGTTTTATTGATGATGGTTTTGTCAATAAGTGTAGACTTCAGAAAGATGACTTCGCTGGATTTTGTGTCAGAGGGGCAGATGGTTATACCCTTTCTTGCACTAGATGAATATGTAATCTCACTCTTTCACTTGATGACTACGAGCTACAGGTTGAATTCTATGTAGTCAACTTGGGTGAGTTAGATATAGTGTTGGGTGTGCAGTGGCTCTAGGATATTGGAGAGTTCACCCTCAACTTGCCCATGATGGAGATGAGTTTTGAGTTCCAAGGAAGGACGTACATGTTGAGGGGGATTAAAGAGGGGAGCTTGCACTCTATTTCTCTTTTTAGAGAGAAGAGTGAGGTGATAGAGGAGCATGAGATAATCTAGGAGTAAAACATTTCATGACTCCAATTTAGAGGAGTATAGTTTAGATTAGCACAATGGTGAGGTTCACTTTGTGAACAATCCCTTGTTTTAGGTGGATGTTCCATTGTCATATGCTTTGCGAGGTTGGCGCTGATCATTCTCTTGAGATGAGCGTTCATGATGTTGAGGATCCTACCAGTGCATTAGGATTCCAGACAGGTCTCACAGAGGAGTTTTCAGGGGTGTACACGGTAAGGAGTGCATATAGTTTTTCATTTGATCCTCATGTACATGATATTTTTTTTATGCATAGTTCAATCATGCATGAGCTAGATGATATGTATTATGTATGATAGTTTATCCGACGCAGTGTTGGGGAACAAGTATTGCCAGTTTTCAAAGTTGTTTCCACATGATGTTTCTACTCCTGCAACTCTTGTTGTTGAGATTGTTTCAGTTTGACAGATTTTGCTAGTTGTATTGATGACATAGTTGCGGGAATTGGTTGGTAACGAAAGGGTCATTACACAGTCCTACCCATGGGATCCTGGTGGAGTTGTGGTTTCTCTTCAAGCCAAGTACAGTGAGCCTCTATATGAGAGATTGCTTGGAGGCAAGCAATTTCAGGGAGGGCAGACTATAATGTTCCCATTTTAGCTCTCCATGGTTTATGTTTGAATTAGCCTATTATTGGCCCCTGTAGGCTAAGACTGATGGTTAAAGGGTCCCAGTTGGAAGATCTGAAGGTTCTTTCCCTTTCAGAGTATAGAAGTGTTCAAGATTGCTCTTTGTTTGGTTTAGTTTGGCACACTTACTATTTATAGTAAGTGACTATTTCAAGGAAGTCAAGATTACTAATTATAATAGTGCACCTGAACGAGTTATGATTGTAGTGTCGATCTCTTGCACCATTGGGTTGATCAGATATTTAGGGACTTACTATTTATAGTAAGTCATATTTGCAGAGTTATTATTTTTGGCAGGGCACTTGCATGCATGGAGATTTGCAGTGTTGACCCTAGTTCTCGATGGTGTAGTGAAATAATGAGTATTCAATGAGAGATTAATTTATAATGGCATTTAATGATATTATTTATTAATGATTATATTGACAATCCCAACCAGTGCTGAGAGGGGAGGGGTGAATCAACACCTCTTTAAACTTTTTCCTTTTAATCCAGTGAAGTAAACTTACAGCAGACAAGCGAGCAAATTTAAGCAAATAGTAACAGTAAGTAAACAATCACATAGTGACACCAGATTTATCACATGGAAACCCAGTTAGGGTGAAAATGTCATGTCCCCATTTTGGCTGACATCGTTTGGCGTGTGGGATCAGTCTATCACGGAGTCTCGTAGACTGATGGCAATGAGGAGAGAGTCATCTTGCGACCATTTGTTGATCATTTGATTGCTTGTTGCTGATAGAGCCTACGTTTGATAGAGCCTACATCCAGTTATGGGCCTACATTGTTATAATTTTAAGTTGAGATATGTACTTTATTATTATAATGTTATTTTATTATAAAGTACTTTAAAATTGGATGTTTCTAGAAGTTCTAGCAACTTCTCAAGGAAAAGAATAAATAGAGGGCTTGGGGCTTCATTTCTACATGCTTGGATTTGGGATTTCTTCTACTTCTTCATTGTGAAGCAATTTGTAGCCTTGTGGTCTGCAAATACTATTCGATCTTTGGGAACGAATCACTCCCCTAGATTGGCATAACTGAGGTAGTGAAATATCTACTGAAGGGTTGCAAGTTTGGAAGTGGTATTCAGCCATTTCAAGTTGAGCTTATTTGGAATCCTCAGATTTACCTGAGGGTTTGAGTTTTGGTTGCAAGAGGAAAAAAGTAGTCCGAAAAATCAGATCCGAAAAAGCAGTCCGAAAAAGCAGTCCGAAAAAATAGATCCGAAAAAGAAAATCCGAAAAAGCAATTCGAAAAAGCAGATCCGAAAAAGCAGTCCGAAAAAGCAGTCCGAAAAATTATTGCAGCCATCTACAATCAGGTTCCTCATTTCTCATTTGGCATTTGGCATATTTTCTAAGAAATGTATGTTTTCAGCTGAGTACAAAATATAGCTTCAGCACTTTACTATTTTACATTGTACTTGTCTTTGTTTGCTATTTGGCATTATTGGTAACAAAGGAAGGCTAGGATTTTGCAAGTGAAAGGGCATTGTAATTTTCAGTCTATCTATATTGCAAACCTAGGGTTTGATGATCATATCATTGACTGAAAAATGTATGGCATTGTTGCAAATTGTTGATATATGAATGGCATATGGTTTTGAGCAATTTCCTACATCATTGATAGTGTTTTAGATGGTATTTGGTTGCTATCTATTATTCTGAAATTTTGGGACAGCGAACTCATATATTGCAAAATAATTTCCTATATTCAGTATTTTTCTTTCAGCAGTGTATTCAGTGCATGCCAACTGTTTGACGAATTTTCTCAGTTCAGTATTAGTGGTTTTTAGTGGCCTTTATAGCTTGATAAGATCTCTGTTTGTGCTCAGCTAAGAATCGTCACCGGTCGCAACAGGTGAGTTCTCCACTTCTGTTGTGCTTCTCTGCACACACTTCTTTCTCTACTTCTCTTTCTGATTTACCCTAGCTTCTTTTAAGCTTTTCAGGTTCACTCTTTTCTCTGGCAGAATGAAGGCAACTTCTATTCGCCATAGGCAGAAGAATATATAGGGTTCAAACGCTAATTGTGCTCATTATGCATGACCTAATTTTAGATCCTTATTGGATTCATCACTTAGTGAAGTGTCAGTTAACTAAGGAAACATCTGATGCATCCCCTTGCTTTATCTGTCCAATGAAGAAAACAGTAGTTGTGTGTCAGACAACTTTCCTTCATAGGAGATAACACTTTGATCTAAAGCCACTGACGCCGGCTTTAGATCCTTCAGTCGCACCTCAAAAAGCCATTGATTCCGGCTTTAAATCCTTCAACTGCGCCTTAGACTGATCACCAAGATAACTCGAAGTCACCCGGATTTACTGCAATAAATCCCGGTCAAGAAGAGTTGGTTGGAACAGATAGTTAACTGTGACTTCCTCGGTTCATATCGGAATCTCATAAAATATCAGTTATGGTTCAGTTCAGTTCTTCGTGCTGTGAACAGGTAAGAGTCCCTGTTCCGGTTCCTTCCTTAGTTTACTGGTTGCACCATCCTCGGTTTGTTGTCCCTTTACCGGTTGCACCATCCTCAATTGTATTTGTTGATCTGTACTTGTACTGGTTGAAGCATGGTCTTTAGCTAATGCTGGACTCCTCTTTTCCTTTGTTGTGTACATACCCCGGTGGTTAAGGCTTTGTATAGTGATCCTTCTTTCATATAGATCTTCTTGGTTCTAGAGGTGACAGGTCTCTATACACTCTTTGCCAATCAATGACAACACTAGTACCGGTAGCAAGCTTACCGATTATCATTGCTTAATGCCAACAATGTCCCCCTTTGGCATTGATGGCAAAACTGATGGGCAATCACCATACTGTGCTTGTATCTTTTTTCTTCTTTCGGTTATTGCCATATTTCACTTTCCCCCTTTTTGACAGTGATGCCAAAGGCTAGTCAAAGAGACTACCTTTGTCTAATCTACTCCCCCTATGAGCAGCATTCCTTTTTCATCAATTCAGAAAAGATGAGGTTTAACCCTCTGTTGAAGCATAATGAACTGATGACCACCCTTATAAATTTACTGAAGATCACGAAGGGGTATCACCCCTAGTTTACCTCTGAGATACTCAAAAGTACTCTTTGGTAATGACTTTGTGAAGATATTAGCAATTTGTTCCTTGGTGGGAACATACTCTAGTCTCACCTCCTTGTCTTGTACCAGCTCTCTCAAGTAATGATACTTGATAGCAATGTGTTTGGTCTTGGAATGCATAACAAGGTTCTTGGATATGTTGATTGCACTAGTGCTATCACAATAGATAGCTATCGGTTTAGGTATCTGTTCTTTAATTCCTTCCAGTAGTTGTTTTATCCAGATTACCTGTGTGCAATTGATTGCTGCACCAACATATTCGGCCTCTGCAGTAGATTGGGATATACAATTTTGTTTCTTGCTAGTCCAAGAAACAATTCTTCCTCTGAGAAAGAATGCACCACCACTTGTGCTCTTTCTGTCATCAATGTTTCTAGCCCAATCTACATCGGTGTATACTTTTACTTCGAATCCTCCCTTGTGAGGAAACCATAATCCATAATCCTCAGTTCCCCTTAGATATCTGAATATTCTCTTTACTGCTATTAGATGTGTCTCTTTGGGATTTGCAGAGAATCTTGCCTTATTTCTTATGACTTTTCCATCCTCATTCAACTTGTTCCGGTAGACCCACTTGGTTCCTATGACATTTTTGTCCTTAGGTCTTGGCACAAGTTCCCATGTATCGTTCTTTTCAATCTGCTCAATTTCTTCATCCATGGCCTTGATCCAATTGTCATCTTCCAGAGCTTCCCTAGTGGATTTGGGTTCTACACAAGAAAGTAAGCAGACATTTTCTCTAGCCTTTTTCCTGGTTAAGATATTTGCGTGTTTGTCACCAATTATATTGTCAATGGAATGATATGTGACATATCTTGGAAGAACCGGTCTTTGTTCCTGGTTTGGTTCTTCCGGTTGAGCATTATCTTCATCATGGTTCGGGGCATCAACTTGTTCACCATCTTGCATTAGCCTGTTGGGTTCAGGTACAATCTCCCGATCTAGATGTCCGTCCATGTGTATTTTTCCTTCATCTTCAGTCATTCCTTCGTTGAACTCAAAGGCATTTCCTTCATTTAGGCCTTCAATACTGTCATGACTATCATGACCGGTCTTCTTGTCTGGTTCTGAAGATTCATCAACTTTTACATTAATGCTTTCAATTATCTTGTCTATTCTTTTTTTCAGACACCGATAGGCCTTGCTTTTGGTAGATAACCCAAAAATGTTCCCTCATCACTCTTAGGATCAAGCTTCCTAGAGTACATATCTCTTTTAATGTAACATTTACTACCAAAGATCTTGAAGTACCCTACACTAGGACTATGCTTAAACCATAATTCGTAGGGAGTCTTACCGGTTCCCTTTTTGACTTGAATCCGGTTGAGTGTGTAAACAGCAGTACTGACAGCTTCTCTCCAGAAGTGATGAGGCAAATCCTTTTGAATTAGCAAGGTTCTGGCGCAATCAATCAGCGTCCTGTTCCTTCTTTCTACTACTCCATTTTGCTGAGGAGTCCTTGGTGCAGATAGCTATCTTTTTATTCCGTGCTCCTCACAGTAGTGAGTGAGCTCTTGAGAGGTATATTCACCTCCTCTGTCTGATCTCAAACAATTCAAACTTTTACCGGTTTCTTTTTCCACTCTAGCTTTGTAGATTTTGAACATGTGGAAAGCTTCTGATTTCTCCTTCAGAAAGAGTGTCCACATCATTTTGGAGAAGTCGTCTACAAAGAGCATAAAGTATCGGTCTCCATGGTAGCTCTTTGTTCTCATAGGTCCACACAGGTCAGTGTGTACCAAGTCTAGAACATTCTCAGCAAAGAAGGACTTGTTGTTGAAGAATGTTCTGGTCAGCTTTCCTAACTGAGAATCTTTGCAAATACCCTTGATGGGCTTGACAATCTCAGGAAGTCCTCTTACCATTTTCTTTTTGCTCACTTTGACAATACTATCAAAGTTTATGTGGCAGAGCCTCTTGTGCCATAACCAGCAGTTGTCGTCTTTGGTCATAAGACAGATTTTACTTGATTCTCCTTTGACCGAGTCTATGAGACAAGCTCCTTCCATTGAGTCTAGGTAGAAGAGATTACCTTTGCTCTTTCTACCAGTTGCAACATGAGTTCCAGATTGATTCTTTACTATACAGGAACCTTGTCCGAATTTCAGCAGGAATCCTTTGTTATTCAGTTGTGCAACACTCATCAAGTTGTACTTGAGTCCTTCCACCCAGTACACATCTTCACAGACAGCATTGTTGTAGAGAGCAATAGAACCTTTTACCTTTGATGGCACAGGGGGCATTGTTTCCAAAGGTAACTGATCCATTGTCATTGAGCTCTAAGTTGATGAACTTGTCCTTGTCACCGGTCATGTGGTGAGTACATCCGTTGTCAATGATCTAGTCATCATACTGATGAGACCTGAATATGAGTGCAACTTCATTTATAGCTAGATTCTCCTACTTTATTGCAACAAATGCAATTTTTGGATCCTCTAAGTCTTCAGACTCATTGTCGGTAACTCCTTCCTCTGCAAGATAGCATTCTTTCTTTGCTTTTCTCTTGAACCGGTCTCTTTTATCTTTAGATTCATTATCAGGACACCTTGTAGCAATATGTCCTATCTTGTTGCACGAGAAGCATTTCAAGGGGAGTTTCCCTTTGTACTTCCCTTTTCCTCTGGGGAATCTCCTAGCGATGAGTGCTTCGAACTCATCTTGCTCCATCTCCTCTGAGAGAAGATTCTCAACAAGGTTGCCAATCTTTCTGGTAGAGCAATTACCAGTTTCTCTTCCCTTTTTGGTGGAAGAGATGTTGACAGAAGACTTAAACGCTGCTTCCTAAACAGATAAGGTATTATCAAAATTACTTAATTCGAGTGCAGCCAGCTTACCGATTAGGGAGTCTAGGGTGACTTGATCTTTGGTCACCGATCTGAGCTCTTGAATGGTAGGGATCTTGATGGCATACTGAGGTCTGAGATTTCTCAGTATTTTGCTAACCACCTCCTCTTCACTGAGCTTTCCTCCAGCGCTTTTGATGGAGTTGATCACCTCTTTGATCCGGTTGCTATATTGTTCGATATCTTCTCCTTCGTTCATCCTCATGTCATCATACTTTCCTCTGAGGCTTTCTACCTTGGCTCTTTGAACATTTGGATCCCCTCCATAAACCGTTTGCAACTTGCCCCACATCTTGAAGGCAGAATCAAGATGTTCTATCTCGGCATACACATGATCAGGTAGTGTGCTGGCTATCATGTCCTGAGCAACCGTGTGCTCGGCTTTGATCTTTTGTTGATCGGGTGTCAGCGTGCCAGTGGGTTTAGTGTAGTCAGTTGTGACATGGTTCCAGTATTGATCACCGTTGGTCTTCATGTACAGCTTCATCTTGTTGCACCAAAGAGTAAAGTTTTCTTTCGAAAACTTTGGTCCTTCCTTTCTCATCATCTTGACTTTTTCTTTGTGCAGTGAAACAGCAAAGAAAATAGAGCTTGGCTCTGATACCAATTGACAGTCCCAACCGGTGCTGAGAGGCGAGGGGTGAATCAGCACCTCTTTAAACTTTTTCCTTTTAATCCAGTGAAGTAAACTTACAGCAGACAAGCAAGCAGATTTAAACAAATAGTAACAGTAAGTAAACAATCACAAAGTGACACCAGATTTATCACATGGAAACTCAGTTAGGGTGAAAACCACGGTGTGAGAAGACCTCACAAATTTTGTACTCTTCTAGAGTACGCCCTGTTAAGAGCCTTCTTGGTTAAAGGATAAAAATGCACTTGTTAGATGCGACCCGGTCAAGGGATTTATTACAATAAGGTCAATTAGTGCCTGCCTTGTTAGAGGACTTTAAGCACCTTAGAAGATGCCACCCAATTAAGGGATTTGATACAAGGGACTTGTTATAGTCCACCCAAAATACTGGGATTTAACTATTGTAGTTGCTAGAAAACGATAGAGATTGACCTTTTACAATTGGCTTTGCATAGCCTGATAAAATCTTTGTTTGTGCTCAGCTAAGAATCATTACCAGTCGCAACAGGTGAGTTCTCCACTTCTGTTGTGCTTCTCTGCACACACTTCTTTCTCTACTTCTCTTTCTGATTTACCCTAGCTTCTTTTAAGCTTTTCAAGTTAACTCTTTTCTCTGGCAGAATGAAGGCAACTTCTATTCGCCATAGGCGGAAGAATATATAGGGTTCAAACCCTAACTGTGCTCATTATGCATGACCTAATTTTAGATCCTTATCGGATTCATCACTTAGTGAAGTGTCAGTTAACTACGGAAACATCTGATGCATCCCCTTGTTTTATCTATCCAATGAAGAAAACAGTAGTTGCGTGTCAAACAACTTTCCTTCATAGGAGATAACACTTTGATCTAAAGCCACTGATGTCGGCTTTAGATCCTTCAGTCGCGCCTCAAAAAGCCATTGATTCCGGCTTTAAATCCTTCAACTGTGCCTTAGACCGATCACCAAGATAACTCAAAGTCACCCGGATTTACTGCAATAAATCTTGGTCAAGAAGAGTTGGTTGGAAAAGATAGTTGACTGTGACTTCCTCGGTTCATACCGGAATCTCATAAAATATCGGTTACGGTTCAGTTTAGTTCTTCGTGCTGTGAACAGGTAAGAGTCCCTGTTCCTGTTCCTTCCTTAGTTTACCGGTCGCACCATCCTCGGTTTGCTGTCCCTTGCTTAGCTTACCGGTTGCACCATCATTGGTTCTATTTTTTGTCTGTACTTGTACTGGTTGAAGCATGGTCCTTAGCTGATGCTGGACTCCTCTTTTCCTTTGCTGTGTACATACCCCGGTGGTTAAGGCTTTGTATAGTGATCCTTCTTTCATATAGATCTTCTTGGTTCTAGAGGTGACAGGTCTCTATACACTCTTTGCCAATCAATGACAACACTAGTACCAGTAGCAGGCTTACCGGTTATCATTGCTTAATGCCAACATATATTATAAAGTTATTATTTAACTTTATAAAAGGTTATTAAAGTGAATGGAGCCAAGAGACATCATTAACGGGCATTAAATGTTTTAATTAAATGGGCCCCCAAACCAAGGAGTTATTATAAAATCAATTTAAAACATCAAAAGTAAATACAAAAGTAATTTAAAAAGGCCAATTAGGGATCAACCTCTTACTTGAGAAGTATATAAAGCCACCAAAAAGCAAACCACCTCATACTATGAGCATTTGACTTTGCATTTTGATGTTCTTGGGAATTGTGCATTGAGACCTAGGGTTTCATCCATCTTCAGCGTTGGAGGACGAAATCTCTTTTGTGTTTATGCAATCTTGAGGCTGTGAAAGATCAGCTGAATCATTACTTGACTGTGGGCTTCATATAGAGGTCCAGTTTGTGCTAAATTGGTGAAGAATCAGGGAGTTTGAGTGCTAAATAAAAGAGTAATTGTAGAGTACCTCCATGGCCAACTTGCAGCAATTGAATTGAGACATTTTTAGTAGAAGACAATCATTGTTATGATGGCTGTACAGCTCCAGCCACCCACTTGAGCCCAGATATCATGGCGTAGGGTTTCCAGGCCAAAATGCCTAGGATTTATGTGCTATTTTTGCCCAGATTTGGACATCCGGCTGAATATAGGAGGTTGCACACCTTTTGAGGTGGTTACTCATTAGTTACAGGGAGGTGCGATTGGTTCCAGGTTTTTCTTTTAGATGCAACTTAATTTCAGAATTTAATAAATCATCTCCCTTTGCATTGTATATATATTGCAATCAATAAGAAAGCATTCATGCTTGTGGTTTGGAAGTTAGTTTTAGATTTGTTTTATGCAAGCATAGTTGTTTTGTCAATTATCATTTAAAAATCCAAAAAAGCATATATTTTCAAAAACCAAAAAAAAATACAAAACCTTTCAAAAATTAAAAAAACAAGACAGTTGCCAGGTTGGATTGAGGTTGAAAAGCAGGGTTCATTACACTGTTACACTTTATCTCATCACTTAACCAGCTCAGCCAACTCTTGTGTTGACACATTAAGTCCGTTTTCTTAAGCAAGTGTTGAAGGAATGGAAAATCGAGCAATATCAAGTGGGTAATCGGATGAGATAAAATGTGTCCTTGTGAATTAGTTATGGAATATCTATACTAATTGTGTATCTACAAATTTCAACCATTATGCCAAATTTCTGAAGAATATGAACATATTATGCCAATCAATTATTCACTTGAAATTGCAAATATGAGGAAGCATATTCTAGGCATTAAAAAAATGGCAGTATACAAATGTACAGCCAGATTCATCCTGTGAAAGATATGATGAATCTTCTTGTAAAATCAATGAACTCAAGTCTGGTAGACAATTACAAAGTCTCTTGTTCCTCTCTTTTTTTGATATTAGACCATTGCTGATGCATCATTTCAAATTGCTTATTTTCTGTTGTGTACTGTGTCATTTGAATTTAAATTTATTACTGGTGCAGCACTTGAAATTGGTTCTTTTATCTTGTGCATTGTATCGCTTGATTTTTTTTTAAATGATCATAAATAACCATTCATGCAGCAAATATGATATAAGAATGGTTGAAATGCACATCCCTACAAGATCTTTTAATCAGTTACTGATGGTCCTTGGCAGACAACTCAAAATAATTGAGAATAAGAACCAAGGAATTTATATGGATTGGTGACTTCTACAAAGTATTTTTCATTAGTTGGTTGAACTGAGATGATAGAAAGTATCATGCCAAACATCAATTTTGAAAATTCACTTGGAGCTACCAATTAGTCGGGACTTAATCTGCTGTTACTCTAAGTAACTCTCTGCAGGAAATATAATAGAAGATTTGGAGACTAAAAATAACTTCATTCCATGTTTATCTACCATATAATATGAAGTTTATAGCTATATTCTATGAAGATAATTAATTTTGTCCATAAATCCTATTGATCCTTTAACAACTGAAGATATACTGCTTACAAAACTGCCAATTCAAAAGTCTTTGTTCCTTTTCTCAATTCCCAAAGTTTTTAGTGTTTTATATTTCAAAATCAACAAAGTCTTGTTAATTGTCCATAGAATCACAAGGATTCAACAAAGAGTTGATGTGACTTACTTCAATACAAATGAGGAAATCCTGCAAACCAGACTGAAATTTTTGTCCACCCGGTAATGAAACTCCCAAAACACTTGGTGAGCAGATGATTGCAATGGCTACACCCTGCCACCAGGTAGCAAAAACAATTGCTTTGAAACTAATGAACTTTGCCAATGGTCTGATTGCTTGAAGTTCATCATGAGTAACACTATAGAATTGCATTAGACAATACAATGCCCACACCTGGCTGAAGTTCAGCACAATAGTGATGTATGGATATCTACAAAATGACAGGTTTGTCAGAATTCACATTCGCAGTAAAGCCTAAGGAAATTTAAAATTCCACCACACAAATGTGCCTGCTCTTTTTCACTATTAAATAATCAGACTCCTCAATCTATACTTTTGTTATGTTGACAGTACAAACAGAATGTAGTTCATAGTGATGAGCTTTTATTCTTCACTTTATCTATTTAGATAACACAGTAAATTTTGGCATTCCAGGGAGATAAATATCACATTAACAAAGCTATATCTTGTGTATCATTCCATAAATGCTCAAAACAATTTTTTTTTTCTTTTGCACTCTTCAATAATAAATGAAGTTTAACTGAAACCAATGAAAGAACTTGAAATCTCTTCACTAGCCAACAAAATTTTAGTAACATCAATAGCAATCAACTTAAAAGGTGCATTCACATGAAAACCATTAAAGGAAACCAAACTATGTAAAAAACATGAAGAAGGTTGCATGCAACTTTGAAGGAGCATTTGCATGAAGACAATAAAAGGAAACTAAACTATAGAAAAACATGACGAAGGTTGCATTTAAAAATTAGTGAAAAAGAAACCTTGATTCTGAATATAGCAAACAATCAATCTTGAAGGAAAAATCAAATTATAGGGACATCATACTAAGTAATATTTATTTTCTATTCTTTATTTACTTTTTAGTGAACCCAAACACTTAAGGGGACTATAAATAGTATCAATAGTCAAAATTATATTGAAACAAAAGAACAATGATCGGTACCATAATCAATAAGCTGAAATGATATTTAGCAAGGTCTAACGTACCCATAATGCCATTTGAATTCTCCATCACCGTAAACACCACAAAGTTCCAACACCAATGCTAAAAAGGCACAAAGTGTTTTCAAAATCATCTGAAGAAAGAGAAAGCAGTGGAATTATCTAAGAATACTTTAGGACTTTTGGAATGAGTAGTGTGTGAACAAAATGAGCACATAAAGCTCTGGTGAAAGATGCTTACATACTGTACAATACCAAATTTTGCAAATCTATAAAATTCTTGACCACGGACCCATGGCCGAATCATCAAGCTCAGAGGGAAAGGATGCTGAACGAATTCTTTCTTATTTTGATTATCTTTCAACAGGGCCACACTAAGCTTGCTGTTTGACTCTCTCTCAAGAAACTCTATGCTTCTATTTTCTCCACCTGAAGAAAAGCTAATAATATAAGTATAAACTATAAACCATCCTGCTCAATGACTAGAAATTGTTTTACTTCCTTCTCACCTCAATAAATTAGGGATCCTAACTCAGAAAATATAAATTAATGCTTTATTTATTAATCAGAATGATTCAATGATTCTAAGATACTAATCCAGGCTCGTTAATAAGCCAGTATTATCATCACCAATAATGTACAAATCATCAACATTATATGAAATTGCTTCAAACAATGTTTGTTCTGTTTGTTGAATCCTCTGAAACTTATGTTTCTTGTAACCCTTCATGCAAAGAGTGATGTAATTATAATCATTGGAAATTGTTGTAACAGTATATCTTCAGATGCTGGATGGTATTTAATTCAACATAAAGATCTTATAGAAAAAAAAATATGATTATATATAAATAAAAATACATACAAAAAACACAAGAATATATCATGTGAGAAGTTTATACATCAAGAGTAGAAGCTTGCTACTTTTGTGGTTATATTATACATCTAGAGTAGAAACTAGTTATTTTTGTGGTTATATGACCATAGTGCACACATTTATTAGGTTCAATCTTCAAACATAGAAGTAGGAGACAATGCTTCATCAAAAACATTTATTTATAAGAAATGCCCAATTCCTTTGTAAGAATATTCCTGTGAATAAAAGATGCCTATAGCAGTTTCTTTTCTTTCTCCACCATTAAAGGAATATGTACAGTGAACAAAAGATTAGTCTATTAGCACTTTGTCTCTCATTGAGTATTTATCTCTAGTCATTCAATGGATGTTGAGTTCCAAGAAAGGCTTATAGGATTATTGAATTGTGAGCATAGAGATAGTTCAAGAAAGTATTACATATAAATGTTTCCAAAAATATTGCTCTTTCAGGTCTTTATATGTGAAGTTCTCATTTGGTCATTAAGCAAAGGGAGTTCCTTCCACAAGGCCTAAACTCACTTGAAAAATAACCCCATAGAATATAATTTCATGAACAAATAACTACATATCAATGCCACCTCTATTCTAGATATTATAAATAACCTCATAAGCAAATAATAGGGCTTTTCATTAAATGTAAATATCTAACTGAATATATTTTTGCCTCAAATGCAAGTGCCAAGGTATTGTCAGTCAAGTCTTGCAGCAAGATTTTCAGATTCAAAAGTCAAAACTTTGTTTACTGTTGCAGTTATTTTGATTCATAGTTGCAAACAAATTATTCCACCATCAAATCAGCATTATTGGATGGGGTCTCAATACTACTTGTGCCACATTTATGCTAGGCACCTCACTTCATTTGATATTGTAAGAAATAATAGACATTGTTATTATCAATTCATTATGCCCGGTTAGAGGTGGTTACCTAATTCAGTTTTAGTCAGTTCTATTTTGAATTTTTATAAATAAGTTCCTTCCTCATAACTAAACGAACAATTTCTCCTAGAGAATTTTGCCTTGGCTCTTGAATTGATGATCTGCAGATCATCATATTTCATTTGTTTTGTTTCATGTAATATTTTGTTATTAGAGCATAGGGATAGAGAGGGAAGTCTGAAGATATTTGCAGCAAAGAAATCAAAGTTTGGAAAGAGGACAAATCTGCAAAAGGAGGATTTTAAAAAGGTCTGCAATAGAAATAAATTTGCAGTCAAAAGGTGAAAGATTCCATTTTCTAAGATTTTCCTAATTTTTAGATTTCATTTCTGGTATTTATTACAAAGAGAAGCAGAAAATATATATGCAAAAGAAGTAGCCAATTTGTGCAAAGGTTTTCGGAATTTGTTTGAGAAGTTTGTTGATATTGCTGGAAATTAATAATTTGGAAAAGTACTTTTCTGCATAGTTTCTCTTCAGATGGCAAATATGGCTGGAACATCAGAGTTATTGATTCTTATTTTTGATGGAACAAATTTTTCTTAGTGGAGTATAAGAATGCAGACTTTGTTGAGATCCAAGGATTTGTAGGATGTTGTTAGTAAGGGTTTTGAAAAACCCAAAGATATAGATGTACTGACTAATCAACAAAAACAAAAAAGAACATTAGTAAAATGAACAAAAAGGCTAAAGCTTTATTTCCAATTCAAGGTGCATTAAGTCAATCAATTCTCTCTAGGATAAGTGGTGTTGTGCAATCTAAAGATGCATGGAATATTCTTATAAATGCATATCAAGGTGCTCATATAGCTAAGTTGCAAACACTACAGAAATTTTTTGAAAATGTTGAAATGAGTCAAAATGAATTAATGAATTTTTGATAAAAGTTGAAGGGATGATAAATTAGATGAGAACTTTAGGAGATGATATAAGTAATCAACATGTGATTGAGAAAATTTTAACAACAAAAGAAAGAGTGAAAAGCAGTTAAGAATCTTTAGAAAAAGCATTTGCATCTAAGACAAAATTAAGAGGTAAAAATCATAAGTTTTGTAAGGGTTATCACAGATTTGATAATGGTAATGACTCCAAATATGGACATAGAGATGAGTCTAGTCACAACTATAGAGGAAGGGGTTATGATCGAGGACGAGGTTCTAGTTTTCAAGGAAGAAACAACAATTTTAGAGGTATAAGTAGAGGTAGTATGAAATGTGCCCTTTTTAGCTCACCATCATTGGTGGTTTGGATTAGCCTATCAATGGCCCTTGTAGGCTAAGTCACTTTGTTAGATGGTCCTGATTGGCCATGTAGGCTAAGTCACTTTGTTAGAGGGTCCTGATTCGCCGTTCAGTGGGCCAATTCCCTTCTAGAGGTCAGAGGTGTTCAAGATTTCTCTTCGTTTGGGTTAGTTTGGTACACTTACTATTTATAGTAAGTCATTTATCTGACATTTCTATATTTGGCAAGGCACCTGGACCGGCCTCAGTTACCGTGATGACCCTTGGCATCTTTGTTGATCAGGTATTCAGGGATTTGCTAATTATAGAAAATCAGAGGGTTGATAGAGGTGGACCCTTACTATTTTTAGTAAGACAGTTCAATGTGTAGTGGGAACAATGATGGATCTCCTGGTTCTGACAGAATCAAGAAATAGTGAGTATTTTTGGAGTTATGACATTTTAATTATTAATAAAGTAATACTTTATTAATTAAAAAGTGCACATCATTAAATGTTATTTGACTTTATTATAAAAAGAGATTATTTAATGATTATAAAATCAAATTATAAAGTGCATATGAGGAATAATGTAAAGTGCCAATTTAAAGGGAGATATAAGTGATTATTAAGATATACTTTATATTATTTTGTTGTGCACCAAATGGAGGGAAATATAATAAATTATTATATTTCAAACTTTGCAAGAAAAGGACATATGTTCTTAAAGTTATGTGAAGTGTAAGCTTGAAGCTTCAAGCTCAATTTGTATTTGGTGAGTTATAAAAAGCCTTCACATGAGGAAATTGAGGCATTCATGACTTGTGTATTTTGCTTTTGTTGGTGTGGAGAAGGGATTGAAACAAGAGTTTCAGATTATCAACTTGAGGAATTGTAAATTCTTCACTATTACAACACTTTGAATTGGTTGCAAGATACCATTGAATTGTGCAAGGGATTTGGCTTTATATAGAGGCCAAGATTGATACAACTGTTAGCAAAAATTGGTGATTAGAAGTTCCATTTCATTTCAGATTTGGTTGCAAGGGCAAAAAGCTTCAATTTGTGCAGATCACAACCCATGTAAGGTTCAGTGTTTGAGTTTGGAGAGTGGCTGCAGGTTATTTATTGCTTCCACAAGGGTTTCAGGAAGTGGTGTGAGCAATAAAGGGAATATGTTTGGCATTTGGGGCCTCTAATATCTCTAGGTGTGTGCATTGGAAGGGATTGTTATTTGTATGGAGACAATTCTATGAATGTTGAAGAAATAACACAACCCGTGCTTACCAAGTTTTTATATTATTTGCTTGATAGTTTAAAGTCTTCATAAATTGTAAATTGATTCATTGTAAATAGTTTGGAATTGCAATAAGGAGTTGTGAGGTTGCACAATAACTGTTTGATGAAATGCCAATTTGTAGTTATTCATTTCAGTTTATATTGAGTCACTAGTATGCATGCTAAGTGTTTGTAGAAATGCCTAGTGGTTGTAGGTGTACATTGGGATGAATGGCAAGTGTTTGTCTTTATGTCAACTAGCTGTAGTAGCTAATTTCAGTCATTTACATGTTTGTCAAAGGTCTAAAACAGCTAGTATATCATTTCTATAACAATCTTGCATTGTTAGAAGCATAGATGGAAAACTCGCCAATTAATCACCGAACGGCAATCAATCGCAGAGTTTTTAAGGACTGCTAGTTTTTCAGCCAACTAATCGCACAAAAAAATTGCCGAGTTTTTTGGAAAAACTCGCAGAGTAATCAGCGAGTTTTTCCAAAAACTCGCTTGTGTCAATGCTAGGCTTAAAATGAAAAAAACGGCATTTTTATAATAGTTTTTCATTCGCATCGATTTGGTCTTTGAGTAGAGGAGGAAAAGAGGCCTCCAAGTCCTTGCTAGCTGATTGCAAGCTATTGGAGGTGGATTCAAGTGGATTTAAGATGGATTTCAAACGCTTTTGCAAGAAAAATCGCATTCTAAGGTAGGTTTGCTGAGTTTGTTTTTATGGTTTTTAAAAACTTTCTATTCTTTTACTATTGCATCTTTTTATGGTTTTTTGATTCAAAATCATTCCTAAGTAGTTAGAAATGATTTTGAATCACCATTTTTTTTGAAGAATAATTATTTTTTTTTAAATAAAAAACCCTAGCAGTTTGTGTTTCTTTTTGTACTTTGAATGATGTCTAAAAATATTCAAACTAATTTAGATAGTTTCTAACTTTGTTTAATTCTTTTTCTCAAATATTTATTTTGTGTTTTTAATTTCTATGTGTAGGGTAGAAGTTAACGCTTAACCATTAATTCAGCATGGCAGAAGAGTGGCCACTAACACCATGCCCTTCTAGATATATAGGCACCTGGCCTAAAAATGCTAGGGATAAGGCATGGAGGTATGCCTATGAAGCACTAGATGAGCCTGGGAAGCTGATTTGCATAAGATGTGAGAGACTAATTTCTAGAGGCATAAACCACCTAAATACCACCTTGCAAGCATTAGGAAGCATGATACAAATCCATAGAAAAAGGTTTAGAAGACATAAAAAGATTTGTTAATGCCCTACTTGCATCCGGGGAAGAGAAAAGATTGCATAGGGAGAGGGGAAGATTAGCTATGACAGAAGCCATAGCTGAAACTCAAGGTGCTCATATTGACATTCAAGAAGAAGCAGTACTTGAGAGCATAGTGGGCTCTCTTTGTGGCCCGCACATCCGCAAACAAAGTGCCTCTTTTACCACTTTTGCTTCCTCTAGTAGAGTGCCTTCTTCTTCACCACCATCAACATCAAGGATAGACAATTATTTTGTGCCCAGGAACACACTTGGAGCACAACCATCATTAGAGGCCACTGGATAGAACAAGGAGGCACATGAGAAAACTGATATTGCAATAGCTGATTTTTGGTATTTCAACAATCTCCCATTGAGTGTGGCTGAAAGTCCCTGTTGGCTGAATTTGGTGACCACAATTACAGTTTTGGGAAAAGGGTACAAGGTCCCTTCTTGCAAGGATTTGAGTGGAAGGTTAATAAATAATCAGAATCCACTTGAGTTCATTTTTAAATTTTAATTGTTATTTCTTGTTTATTAAATCAGAATTGTGTACTAAGACTTGATTTCACTTTGATTTTGTAGGTTGCTCGTAAATGCGATTGATAGGGCAAGAGCAGTGGTGGAGGAACAAAAAAGGAGTGGAGTAAATATGGCTGCACCATTCTATCTGATGGGTGGACAAATGGGAAGAATAGAACCATTATTAATTTTTTGGTTGCTTGCAAAGATAATGTGGTGTTTTGGAAATCTGTTGATGCCTCCAACAAGGTGAAAAATGCGCAAACATTGGCATTAATGTTAGAGAATGTTGTCATGGAGGTGGGAGTAGAGAATCTAGTGCAAATCATCACAGATAATGTGGCAGCATATGTGGCAGTAGGTAATTTTAAATTTTTAAGTTGCATATGATTATCATTAAATATTAATAAGTGATATTATTTAATTTAGTTTTGATGTAAAATATGGAAAGTTTGAAACTAATTATTGAACTTTCACTAATATGCCAAGTAGAATCCTCCAAGAGAGGCACCCGCTCTTTTTTGGACACCTTGTGCAACACATGTCCTTGACCTTGTTTTAGAGGACATAGGAAAACTTGATTAGGTGACTCCAATTGTGGAAGATGCAAGGCGAGTCACAAAGTATATCTATAATCACCCTTGGGTTCTAAATTTGATGAGACAATTCACTAAAGGGAGAGATTTGGTAAGATCCCCTGTCACAAGGTTTGCAACAGTTTTCTTGACGTTGCAAAATATTATTACATTGTCTTCTTTGAAACAAATGTTTGTGAGTCCACCATGGCTTGACTCAACTTATTCAAAGAAGTCTGAAGGAGAGGTTGTTGCACGCATAGTCTTTGACCAGAAAAATTTTGACAAGGCTTGTAAGATTGTGAAGGTAACTTCAAAACTTTAATTTTTAATTACTCTTGATTCAAGTCTCTTTTTATTAATTTGTAACTTACTACGTTAGTAACTTAATTAATCTTTTTTTAAACTAATTTGTATTTTTCAAATTTCAATTGTAGGTGTCTGAGCCCCTGGTTAGAGTTTTATGCTTAGTTGATGGGGATCAAACCCCAGTGGGGGTCTTTATGAGGCCATGGATAGGGCCAAAGAGTCTATTAAAAACTACTACAAGGGGGATAGACTCAAATTTGATCCCATTTGGGAAATTATTCTTAGGAGGTGGAATAATCAACTCCACCAACCCATTCATGCAGCTGGGTATTTGTGATGTCCCCTTCTAGCTAGAGACATCATTCTAGGCTCTAGCTATTGATTAGCCTATTAGTGGACCCTCATAGGCTAGTATAGATGGCTAGAGGGTCAATTTGCGCATAGGGGAGATAATCTTATCTGATGGTTCAACTTTTGTAGAGCTCAGTGCCTTCAAATTGGTATGGAGAGATGATTTTGACTCAGTTATTTGAGTTTTGCTATTTTTAGCAATTTTTGAGTTATAGAGATGGACCCCAATTATTTTTAGAAATATGATTTGATCACATGGGAAATTATTATGCCAACTCCAATTTCAGATGGTTAAGCCAGATTCACAATTTTGAAGGATTTATTCAGTTTTCGGTGGTTATGTATTAATTAAATGGCAAAGGATTAATATTAAGTTGTAAATTGACTTTATATTAAATCACTTAAGTGATGGGTCTAAGTATCATGAAGGGGGCCAAATTAATGTATTAATTTATTGGCATGTTTTCCTAAGTCTAAATCATTAAATTTATTTAATGATTATTTTTTGATGCCTTAAAGAAAGAAATCACAGCCTTCCAAGGAATTTTGATTTAGGGTTGGAAAGCTAATTTATACTTGCTTGGGAAGAAGGAAGCCATCCATTGTTATCTGCAAAAAATGATCATTGTTGGCTTTGAGCTCTGAGAAGGGTTTACAACTTTACCATTGGAGAATGTAGTTCTTCTGTGTGTCTCCATTTGAGCTAGTGAAACATCCAGTGAATTTGGAATATCAGAGAGTTTCATCCAGAGACTGTTTGCGCTTCAACAGTATTGGATTTCAGGAAGAAGACAATATTATTATTGCAGAATAAGGAGGAACAAACTACAGCGGATTATCATTCAAGTTGCAGCCACAAAATGAGAAAATTGCAGCCTACAGGCAAATTGGCGCAAATTTCGAAGGCCTGCGATTTTGCTTAAAAAATCAAATGAATTATATGTGATGCATATATGAGGTTTGAGGGCTTGAAAGGAGCAGTCTAGATCATTTAGACATTACAGGGTCGGAAGAAATAATTTACTAAAGTAGTTGGTGTACTCTTCCAGGTTTTTTTTAAGATGCATTTCATAGTTGCTTTTTGTGCTCATTTTTCCAATAAAGAATTGTCTGGATTTTTACTTGTATTTCATTTGGAAGAATAAATAGAAGTTGCACTAGTTGATTAAATTGTTTCAGAAATTCAGATTATTGCATAATTTCTTTTTTATTCTAAAACCCTTGAAAAATCAAAAAATTCATAAACTTTCATACTACAAAATTGAGACAAACATCTACAGGAGTTAGGGACCGATTGGGGGTCTTACATTGGTATTAGAGAAAAATCCTACCATCCTAAGGGTTAGGGATTTTACATGTAGCCAGAAGAAGTTGGTCCTCATAGATATTATACACGCAGGAGAGCCTTCCTTGAAGTGAACGGGTTTTAGACAGGCAACCGAGCACCATGGGTGACTGGCATGATGGTAGCCCACCCAGGGTAAATAGGAATTGATCTGATTTATGAAAACCAGATTACAATACCTGGTGTGATACCTGCAGTATTGTAGAATTCAACACAAAAATTGAGAACAAGATTGCAAACCAAAAACTGTCTCCATTCTATTCAAAATTGGAGTTTATACAAGTTGGATGGATCCCAAGGGTCACACAAATCCCTTGGAATTGAAATGAAGAGTCATCATAATGTTTATTACAATTAAACTATTAAAACTATCAAAATTTATCAAAAAACTAAATATAAAATTTAGGTCCACTTGGAGAAGGCATAACTTTCTCATCCTAGCTCCGAATTACGAACCGTTTGATGCGTTGAAAAGGTATTCAAATAATCTTGAACCAAATTTCGGAAACATCAATGCCCCGTCATGTTTCTGGGCAGCATATTTGCCCAGAAATGCATCGAAGACCCTCAAAATTGCAATTTACTAAAGCATATGAAATTTTAAAAAAATTAGATTTCAGTATTTTCCCACTTTAATCCTGATCATTCCTCCCCCCTTAAGAGGCAATGGGCCCCATTGCACTAATCTGCTGCAACAGATGAGGAAATTGTTCTTCAATTTGTTCCTTAGTAAACCACTTGCCTTGATGAGAATGCTGACCAGCTCGAACCACCCGATACAAAGGAATGTTCTGATTTCTCAAAGTCTTTAAAATGGCTTCAGTAACATGGTCACACTGGACTGGAGTAGTAGTAGAGGGATTTAACTCTACAGCTTGAACGTGTTCAGTAGCTTGGGAGATATCCAATAAAGGAGGAAAATAGGGTCTCAACAATTCCACATTGAAAACTGGATGCAGTCCCAAAAAGGATGGCAATTTAAGTTCAAAAGCATTCTCACCAACTTGTTTCACAATAGTGTATGGTCCATAACGAAGAGGACGAAGCTTCCTATTTGGTCCATGCAAGCGCTCTTTCTGAAGATGTAACCATACCTTGTCACCAACCTGAAACTGATGAGGAGTTCTATGTTTATCATGTCTTTCCTTATACTTCTGATTACTCTGCTCCAATATCTCATGAACTTGTTGTTGTAGGTGTCTAATGTTAATGAATTTTTCTACTTTATCTACCTCCTTGTCACCATTCAATGGACTACTAGAGTGTAGAGATGGTATTACTACATCCATAGGTGCCAATGGCTGGTACCCAAGAGAAACCTCAGATGGATTGTGCCTTGTAGTACTATGGAGTGCACGGTTGTAGCTGTGTCGCACATAGGGTAAGCTTTCATCCCATGTGCGAGGATGTTTTGAATGATACATCCGTAAAATATGAATAATCATTCGATTCACCACTTCTGTTTGCCCATCTGTTTGGGGATGGAATGCTGTGGACTTTGTCAATTTCGTGTCCATTTTAGCCCATAGTGCAGACCAAAATTTGCTGATGAACCTACTATCCCTATCAGAAATAATGGTTTTTGGCAAACCAAAATGAACCCACACATGTTCAAAAAATAGCTTGGCAGTATCTTCTACAGAAATCATCTTTTTACATGCCACCATGATAGCAATTTTAGAAAACCTATCTACCACAACATATACACAATCATGCCCCTGCCTGGTAGTTGGAAGCCCAGACATAAAATCCATTGAAACAGACTGCCATGGCTTATCAGGAATAGGTAATGGTAAGTATAGACCCAACTTACGGTTTTCTCGCTTTGCAATTGCACAGGCTGCACAAGCTTGTATATGTGAAATGATATCCTGCTTCATTTTTGGCCAATAGAAATACTTTTGAAGGATAGCAGTAGCCTTACCAATACCAAAATGTCCTGCAACACGACTATAGTGAGCTTCCCATATCATTTTCTTCTGTTCTTCGGTGGGTACACATATGTGACCATTATGGCAAAGAAACCCATCCTGCAAGTGAAAATCAGAGACAGATTTTCCTTCTACCAAATTACTATAGATGTTAGCAAAATTAGGGTCAGTACTATATAGTTGTTCCCAAGTGGATGATTGATGACCACATGAATCCAACACTATTGTCAAACCTGCAATTGGAGGCCTACTCAAACAATCTTCCACCTTGTTACTGCTTCCTTTTTTATGACGAATGTTGAGGTGAAATTGTTGTAAATAGGCTGACCACCGTTGATGTCTATCATTTTGTAGCTTCCCTTGTGTTTGCAAAATTGGAGTGGTTTATGGTCTGTATGTATAACAGTTTCCTTTCCTAGTATATAGTGTTTCGATTGTTTGCAAGCCTGAACAATGGCATACAACTCCTTATCATAGGTGGGATACCTACGTACTGTATCAGAAAAAGTTTCACTGTGATAGGCAACAGCATGCCCATGTTGTGTGAGTACCGCACCAAGAGCATAATCCGATGCATCTGTTTCTATCTCAAATGCTTGGTGTAGATCTGGAAGGACCAATACTAGTGCTGAACATAGTCTTTTCTTTAACTCCTCAAATGCTTGTTGCTTTGCCTCTGTCCACTGAAATTTTGCTTGTGCTCCACCCCTTAGTGATTGATTAAGAGGCCATGCTATGTGTGAGAAACCAAACACAAATCTGCGATAGAAGTTGGCTAAGCCCAAGAAGCTGCGAAGCTCTGTGAAATTTTTAGGGGATGGCCAATCTTGGATTATTTGAATCTTTGCTGAATCGACATGAACACCCTCAGTGTCAATGATATACCCTAAGTATTGAATACTCTGCATACCAAAAGAACACTTCTCAATGTTGGCATAAAGTTTGTGTTTTCGCAGAGTTGAAAGAACTTGTTCAACATGCTGCAAATGCTCAGACCAAGTCCTAATAAAGATGAGTATGTCATCCAAATAAACAACTACAAAAGAATCAATGAATGGTCTAAGCACATCATTCATCAATCTCATAAATGTGGCTGGGGCATTTGTTAGGCCAAAAGGCATGACCAACCATTCAAACAAACCTTCCTTAGATTTAAATGCAGTCTTCCACACATCTGCTGGATCAATTGGTACTTGGTGGTATCCAGACTTCAAGTCAACTTTTGTAAAGAATTTAGCCCCCCTAAGTTGGTCCAACAAATCATCAATTCGAGGGATTGGATATCTATTTTTAACAAAGATTTTGTTTAATGCTCTATAATCAATACAAAGCCTCCATGTCCCATCTTTCTTTTTAGCAAGGACAATTGGACTTCCACAAGGTGAAGCACTTGGACGAATGTGTCCTTTCTGAATCAACTCCTGAATTTGTCTCTTAATCTCATCATTTTCCAAAACTGACCTCCTATATATTGGCTCATGTGGTAGCGGTGTGCCTGGGATTAAATCAATAGAGTGCTTGACTTGACAGTGTGTTGGTACTCCCACTGGTGGTGTAAACACACTGTGATATTCTTTCAAAATTTTATCCATCTGATTTTGTTGATTCTCTGTTACCTTAGCATGTGTATTAAGAACAACTGACTTTGTTTGTTTAGGGCAAATCATGAGTACAGCAAAAGCTCCAGTTTGAGCAATCAAACGTTTACATTGTTTAGCACTAATTAAAGAAGCAGTTTGTGTTGGACATACCTCTAGTATTCGATACCTCTTCCCACCAAGCTTGATTGTAACACTACGTGGCCTGGACTCATACACCCCATGCCTCTGATACATGTATGGCTGCCCTAGCAAGACATCACATACATCCAATGGTGCTACATCACATATCACTTCATCCTTGAAAGGCTTGATTGAATATGGCAAACGACATTGTTGATTTATTTGAATATCTTGTCCCTCATTTAGCCATCCCATAGAGTATGGTTGTGGGTGTCTTGTCACTTTCAGATTTAATCTTTTGACTGTCTCCCTAGAGATCAAATTCTTTTGACTCCCACTGTCAACAATAAAATGCAGAGGCTTTCCATCAACCCACATCTATGAATGAAAAAGTCTCTCTTCATCTTCACGGGGCAATACTTTAGTAGTTCCAACTACGGCATATGGGTTTGCTTCTATGATGGAATCATTCTCCTCTTTCTTAGAATTATCTATTGGTGACGATTCAGGTTCAGCTTCCTCTCCTCGTATTTTTGTCATCAAATTTTTAATACTTCGACAATCCTTTGTATTATGGGTTGGGGACTTATGCATCTCACACCACATGCCTGTGTCTGTCTTTTTAGTAGACCACCATGTGTTCTTGGGTGAATTTGAATGAAGTTCCTTGGTCACTTGTTTTCCTGCAAATTTATTGCCACCTTCAACCCTTGGCTTGTTGTTTGCAAATAGTCCCTCTTCCCTTTTTGCTTGGATTTTTCTTCAATTTTTGTAGCATATTTATAGGCAGTTGCCAATGTCTCAATATTTAAAAATTCCATCTCTGTTTGAATATACCTGTGAAGTCCACTCCGATATTTCAAAATTCAATGCTTTTCTGAATCATTAATACTGAGTTTTGTTGAAAGTGAATGGAGTGTATTGGTGTAATCTTGCACGGACTGATCCCTCTTTTGTCGAAGAAGTTGCCATTCTATGTATTTTTGTTCATATAGATCCTCCGGGAGGTAAGCTTCTTTTATGTATTTTACAAATTCTCCCCATGTGGGGCTTCTTATTAAGAGATAGTATAAAACCATCTTCAGCAACTGATTCTTGTTCTTTATTTGCTACTTTGGTTTCCCATGTTAATTTCACATGGGTTTCAGCTTTGAGGAGAGCAAATGTTATCTTTTCAGCATCTGAGAAATTATTTACAGAAAAGTACCTATCCAACTTTGATAACCAGTTATCAACAGCTTTAGAATCGACCTACTTTGATAACCAGTTATCAACAGCTTCAGAATCGACCTTTCCTTCAAAATTCGGGATGTCAAAATTGACCTGCACTTTGAAAGGGGTATTTCCACAAAATGATGTTTCAGATTCAGAGGGTTTTTGCTTCTGTAGGAGGCATGAAAATTGACTCATCATCTCCTCTCGTTGCTTATTTAAAGCTTCCTCGACCAACTTCTTAACATCATCGTCTGACATCTTCGATCATGTGCGTCTCAAAGGTGGGTATTTTGACAAATCTTGTGTATCCAATCCTAATCTTTGGTAGGAAGACCTTGTGTAAATTGGCATAAAGGAGCGTTCCCACTCTGATACCACTGATCTGATTTATGAAAACCAGATTACAATACCTGGTGTGATACCTGCAGTATTGTAGAATTCAACACAAAAATTGAGAACAAGATTGCAAACCAAAAACTGTCTCCATTCTATTCAAAATTGGAGTTTATACAAGTTGGATGGATCCCAAGGGTCACACAAATCCCTTGGAATTGAAATGAAGAGTCATCATAATGTTTATTACAATTAAACTATTAAAACTACCAAAATTTATCAAAAAACTAAATATAAAATTTAGGTCCACTTGGAGAAGGCATAACTTTCTCATCCTAGCTCCGAATTATGAACCGTTTGATGCGTTGGAAAGGTATTCAAATAATCTTGAACCAAATTTTGGAAACATCGATGTCCCGTCATGTTTTTGGGCAGCATATTTGCCCAGAAATGCATCGAAGACCCTCAAAATTGCAATTTACTAAAACATATGAAATTTTAGAAAAATTAGATTTCAGTATTTTCCCACTTTAATCCTGATCAGGAATAATGAAGATCAAGAAACCAGTGAGTTTTTTAGAGTCATGGCTATAGGGAAGCAATAGGTAGCTCAGGCATTGCAGGCTCTTACCACTATGGTGGAGTGTATGAACCCACCAGCAAGGCAAAATCTGGATCAGGAGGATAACAAGAGTGCTATAGGATCTCCACGGGCAGAGAGGACACATTCTAGGACAATAGATAGGCCCACACGTCCTACCTTTGTTAGAAAGGAACTAGTACAGGAGCCAGCAGAGGAAGCCGAGGATGAGACGTTTGCAGACATCCTTATGACTAATAATGATGAATGGGAACTATTGGCACCACAGATGCAAGAGAGGATGACTTTTGAGAGGTTTTTGAACTAGAGAAGAGAACACTACCGTGCAGTCAGATAGGACAAAAGACCCAGGGGACAGAATAATGAGTTGAAGCGTGCTACAGGAAAGCTTACCTTGTCCACTTTTGATGGTAGTGGTAGATTGACAGCGCAATCTTGGATCCACAAGCTTGATACTTTTCTAGCATTGAGGCCTATGATAGAGATGGAGGCAATAAAATATGCCACTTTACATTTGGAGGTAGTAGCACACGATTGGTGGTATCATGGGTTGATCACTCTTCAACACAATCAGGTGACTTCTTACCAAGACTTCATGGACAGATTGGTTGAGAGGTTGGACAAGAAAGATTCAGAGGTCTACTTTAGAGACTTGGCATAGCTCAAGCAGACAGAGAGTTAGAGCATTTCATTAGTGAGTTTCAGCGGTCCTCAGTTATGGTGCCAGATATATTAGAGAGGAGGTTGATAGTTTTATTTATTGAAGGCTTATTTGAATCATTGAGATGTTGGGTAAAGGATTTTGATCCTTTCACGCTGAAGGATGCTATGAAGAAAGCCAGGAGTATGGAGCATACAGCCCCAACAAATAAATTTCAGTCCAAGGCAGCTTCCTCCAGCATGGGCAATAAACCATTCTTTAAGAAACAAGAGAGGACTGAATTTAAAAATGAGAATAAAGATAAATCTTTTGCACCACTTAACAAGGAAACACTTAATGATTTACGTAAGAATAAATTATGTTTCTATTGCAAAGGACCTTATGACATGATTCATGATTGTCCTTTAAGACCCAAGGGAAAAGAAAATAGGGTTATGTGGCTTATTATGAGGATTTTGATTCTGAAAATTCAGATCAACAATCTGAAAATGAGGAATCAAATGAAGGTAGAGGAAACACTAACTGGTCAACTTGATTTGGATGACATAGATCCTTACTGTGATTGGACATTACAGGAGCGGCTCCATTATTTACAGAGGATGAGATCTACAATTTGGAGAGGCTGGCTATGGAGGAGGGTGGATTCGCAGTCGGGTTAGACGAAATTGAGGAGGATGAGGAGGTTGAGGATGATGAGTCGTTGCCAATGCCAGCACCATCTACGTTCAAGATGGAGGTTGAGTCACAGCCAGTTGTGTAGAGGGAGGAGGTGCAACCACAATGGATTTCTAGGACTACACCCCCTACCCCTCCCGTAGTTTTTACTAGAGTTGCTAGGAAGGGGAAGAGGAAGTAGACCATTTTGATGTTGTATTTGTATTTACTTATAGTTTCACAAAGACAATTTGCTATTTTAATTTTGCTTCAAACTATCTGGCTGCTAGCCATCAACATTCCACATGGGGATGTCATTTTGTACCTCATTTGCATTTATCTAGACTCACCTTGTTTCTTTTGTTTGCTCATTTATTGACTCAATAGATACTTCTCCTCATTGAATTTTGCAAAATATGCATTTCTAATTAAATTTAAGTAATTTTTTAAGTTGCCATTTTTTTTGCCGAGAAGTTGCCAAGTAATCACCAATTTTTTGCCCATTTTTTTTTGGCCCTTGGCGATAAGTTGCTAAGTACAAGTTTTTCAACTATGCACTGGGCAATTAGTCAACACAGGGGCATAAGTATATAAAGATAGTTTTTCTGGTTGGAATTCAAGAGGTTGCATACTTGCGACACTGATTTTGGGAGTTGTGTTGGACTACGACAAACATCAAACAGGACTGTATAAGACTTCAGATTTCATGCATGTCAAATATTTAATTTTCTGGTGTTCAGGACATCATACTACAAACTGTGTTGTTAATGCTCATGAAATAAATGACAAATGTTCCTTATATTGTTTCAAGCTCTTGGAAAAGTTGTTATACATGTACTATTTATGAATGCATAGCATATGCGATTTCATTCGCATAGTCATTCCAAGGCAAGCATTTCCAGAAAGTACACTTGGGACCTCCATGACAGGTGTTTGACAAAACACCAAACAGAGAAGTCAGAGATTTAAAACCAAAAAAAAATCTGACTGAGTTCTTTCATGACACATTTCCAAATAAAATTTTCCTAAAAATTTGTGTTTTTATCTAATGCAAAATTTTTATTCCTAGAAATATTTCTCAGAAAATGAAAATTATTATATCCTTTATTGCACTTTTTACCAAAGGAGCACATGGTCCAATAATTAACACGATGGTCAAAATTAAGATTCTCTTACTGCATTCGTTTGTCTTTGACAATGGAAAATATAACCATCAAAATAATTTTGTAGTTTCCAGTCTACTTGCAATGAGAACAGGCATATTCTCATTCTTCAAAGTAATTACCACAAGCCTTTTGAAGCACGAGAAAACAATGAATAAAATGGATGGCATTGTATGATCCAATGAAATGAATTCCTTAGGAGAGAAACACACACTTCAGGAAAATAGCATCCTGCTGTCTTTTGAGTAAAACTGAATTGGTAGGAATTTTTGTATAAATGGGAGGTACTTTCCAGGAAAGAAAATCAAAGAGTTGTTGACATATCAAATCTAAACATCTTTCCCTACATCCATCTTAAAATATCCAAGTGCATCAAGTTGGCATTTATTATAGTACCATCAGCATCAATAAATAAGAAAGGAAAAAAGTTATTTGAAACAATGGTTATCAAAGCCTGGTTAAAGATGGAAATAGAAAATCGATTCATGAAAAAGGACCTACATAATAATGTAGGATGGCCATGATAGGGTAGCTGATATAAATGGAAATTCAAAAGATAATTCTTACCTTTATAAGAAATTAGATAGTTACCAAAAGCATACAAAGCAATAGCTTCGTAGCAATTCCTGAAAATGTCATAGTCCATAAAAATTCTTGGATTCCACAGGGATATGGAAACAAAGTAATAAATGAGTGCAATTCAAAAGATAATTCTTACCTAAACAAGCAATTAGATAGTTACCAAAAGCATACAAAGCAATGGCTTCATAGCAATTCCTCAAAATGTCACACTCTATTGAAATTCTTGGATTCCACAGGGATAGTACCTGTCAGAACAATGTAACCCACAACAAAGAAATGTGTAAGCATGGTTGGATCATGCATGAGGACAGAAAATACTCTTCCTCCACATAGTATCACATAGAAATCTATGGAAATGTTTGAGTGACTGAATTCCAATAAATATACAAATTAGCTGCTAAAATGCTTTAAATGGATAAAGAAAATAAACTTAAGATTATAAGCAGTTGGAGATTTCTAGGGAACCTTTTTCAACCTCTTCCAAGGTGATTATGAGCATTTCTCGCCACTCATGTGCTTGCAGGGAAATTGCACAGCTGCAGCTATTGTCCTACTTCAAAGTAGCTGATTTTGATACAGTCAGATTATAAGTAGTTGTTTCTATGTTTGATTGGCTGCAATATTGAGTATTTTGAGACCGCTAGACTATTGGAGTATGTTGGAAAGTGCTTAAGTCAGAAAAAATGAATACTATAGTCGTCATGAGTTTGTTTGGGGTAGAGAATCAAGTGACTTATGACAGTAATAATTTGGTTTGAACCTGCATACAAGCTGAATTGTGTTCTCACATGGAAGAACAATTAAAGTTTTTTCCTACAACATTAATTTTGAGATGGATGATGTGTTGATAACTTGTTGAGGTATGTTCCAGAGTATTTGATAATACAATGGCATGGGATCCAAGAATTTGTGACATTAGTAGATTGCTCCACAAGGAAACCAAGAATGATAGTTTGGAAATCTTCAGTTGCACCAGTGTAGATCAGCGAAATCATAGGGAAGCATTTTCGGACATATTTGGGATACTGGAATTTATTTGGTTCTATATGCAGCTCCACAAAAGGAGGGACAGCCTAGAGAAATCCCAACAGAATAGTTAATGGATCACCTTTTGGTCCCATAGACTGTTGGACGTTTGTAAAACTCATTTCATTTCATCAAGATATAGTTGTGATTTCTTGAGGGCAAGCAATCTTGGGGAGAGAGGACTGTGATGTCCCCTTTTGGTGCTTAGCCAATTTGTGCAGATTTAACACGTCTCCAAGTTTCTCAAAGGCTAACTGGTTAGTTAGGGAGAACTCTAACAATCTTGGGAAAGAATTTGATCTGTCTTGCAGAGCCATTTTCTTGGGTTTGAGATTTTGAGTTCAATTGGTTAGATGGAGCCTTTTGATGCTTTTGGAATTAATTTATGATTTTTTGGATGCTCTCTAGACTTCTTGGAGGAGAACGCTAGTTTTAGAAAGTTACCCAGTAGCCTCCAATCATCATCCTAGTGTTCAATATCACTTTGGTATAATCGAAATTTCAAAATTATATCATTTGGGTGCTTTCCACAACTTGGATATATTATTGAGTTATTTAATAATAAATTAATATTTCATTTAAGTTGTGTAATGTTGAAAATATTAAAAGGGACCGCTAAGTGTAATAGCTCATTTAAAAGTGTTGAAAAGTTATTTTTAATGGATGCCTTTGAAAAGGGACTGTATTCATGAGAAAACATTATTATTCCTCAACAAAGTGAAAAGTGCTCCATAAAATTAGTTATTTATTATAAAAAAGGAGTTAAAGAAAATAAAGAAAAAAGTAACATTTCTTTCTTCAAAAAGTTACAAAAGCAGGTTGGGGGCTTTTTGGAGTGAACCTGTGTTCTCGAGAATCCTTGAGGATGAAACCCTCTCGAGTTTTCTGCTTTTGGTGTTGAAGATCCTCCCTGGCTAGTTTATGAATGATGGTTTCACTTCAAAATTCACATTGGAGCTTCAATGGAGTTTGTTGTTTCCTAGAATTTGAGGTTCACTGATATATGTTGAAGCTTTGGTTTGAATAATGTGTTGAGATGTTTGCAGAGCTTTGGAGTGGTTTCATTGCGATTTTCTGTCTTTTATTGGTTGGCCATACAAATTGGAGGAATTGCTTCTGTGAAAGAGTTATGATGGTGTCGAACCTGCCATTATAGTATTACTATAGACCTGCTCTTGTCTGAACACAGTAAACATCAAAGATGTGGCAACAATCCTGTTGCAGGTCATCTTTAAATACATATCGGGCTTGCTCCAGTTGTCTACTCCATCATTTCAAGGTACCACATTGTTCCTCAATACTCAATTGTTTGGACGCATGATATTTGTAATTACTTTGGATAAACCTGCAGTTATTTACCTCAGGCTCAAACATAATATCAGCATTGTAATCTGAATCAGTGCTTTATGACAGCAGGATGTTCAATCATTGCAAGTTAGGTTGTGATTCACGTTGTCAGATTTTTTGATTTTTTTTTAAAGTAGGGGTAACCATTACAAATGATGTTGAAGATATGACATACAATGGTATAACCGTCACCTTAGAAACAAATTGTTTCACACAAATCCATTTTCTATCAAAGATACTGTGGGGAGAGATTCAGGTGACCTGAATTATCACCAATGAACATTCTATCTAAAAGAGATTAAATAATCTCTTTGTGGGAAAAAGGTGAGAAGGGTCCTTAATGTTTTTCAATTTCCTATAACTAAATCAGAAAGCAGAGCTGATGAACCAGGTTTCTCAACAAGAAGCAAAACCATGTTAAACCTATGCATTGTAGCACTAATATCTGTGGGAAGTTACTTTGATTGGATTCCCTTAGTTTTCTTTCATGAAAGTTATGGTGTACGTGATATGCAAATGCTATGAAAAGGTTTCTGTTGACATGAAGAGTATCTTTGACATGTAGTCCTAATATATGATAGTCTTGTGCAACAACTAGTGAATCTAACTATTAAACTCATTAAAGATTCACATTTAAATTTTCAGTGTCTGAACAATAAAGGAATAAATAAAAGAAAGAGAAAACATACTGCAGATCAATCCTTTTGAAAACCCAGCATATCCAAACTTCTCTTATTATTAATCATTCAAAATACAAATAGGTATTATCACAAATCTCGGCCCCCCTTCAAATATAGCAAACAACAATCAAAGGAAAGTAATTCTAAATGCCAAGATAGTCAGCTAATAAAAGTTACACAACATATCATCTATCTTCTTTTAGAATTTGCTTTAATATGTCAGTTACTGCTATGAATAATTTCATCAACTTCCTGTTTCAAGAAAGGTTGTACAGAAAAGAAGTGAAGAAAAGAATCATCAGTTTTTACGGTTATTGTATTCTACTTACTGATTCAGTGGCATATACAGGCACCATGAAAAGCACAATAACAATCCATTTTTGTTCCTACAAACATGAAGAAAATTTGTAAATTTTCAAATCATCAGTGGTTTAGAATTCAGTTATTTTAAAATACCTTACCACGCTATTTTTTTATAAGAACAATAATGCATATTTAAATCTCTCAAAATTTATATTTTACCTCAAATAGCAACCTTTGCTAATTTTCAAACTTTATCTTAACAAAAAATATATTGAAAGTGGAAATAGAAAGCTATTAAAATTAAATGGGAAGATGCGAACACCGAATTATTTCACAATCCTGTAAACAAAAAGCTTCAGCAATATCCAGTGCAATCCAAAACCAGATGAGAAGAAATTATGCCCAAGCTTCTGAGTTCCTCAAGGAACTGCTGATTGAACCAAACAGAGAGTGGCAGCCAAAAATCAGGAATTCCCACAAATCACAAGGGAATATTTTCTATAAAATATAACCAACTATAATGTCCCCTTCCGAGGATTAGCCCAAGAGACCATTTAGCCTATCTTATTCCTGTAGGCTAAAGATGATAATAAGACAAAAATTTAAACTAATTATTGAATTTATCCAATAAAGTGCAATTCTAAGGTAATGTTATTTATTATTTAATTGATTTAATAAAGTGTTATAAGGTGACTTAAGTGAAATTTTAAAAAGGTAATTGTTATCACCAAATAATGCACTTTAGCTAAGCATAAACTCAGCTTACTGGTGAAACATGGGAAGACCTCTCAAAGTGTGGGCTTTGACAATAGAGATCAACCTCCGGAGAAGGCCAGCTCCCTTAGCACTCACCTAAACTACTACTTACTGAGAAAAGGGAAAGAGATGCTTGAAATGAAACCTATGACTACTATGGGGTGATGCACCAAACTTAACTCTGAACCTATAATGTTGCTACTTAATACACACAAAGTATCAATTTTCTCTCAACTATGCTTACACAACTCAAGAGACAACATGTTTGTGTATAAACACTTCATGGAAAGGCTAGTTTCAACAACCTTACAAGGATGAAAATGAAGGCTATTCCTCACAAACCAAGGTTATTTGAAACTTACACAGACCACAACCTATATAAATCATGCCTTTTATATTAAAAGGTGCTGATAATGCAATCATTTTAACGATTCACAAAAGGAAAATCACATAAAACCACATTAACTACCAACTTGCACACAATATAACAGCTCTATTGACAATAAAATACTGATTTTTATTGATAAAAAGGTGCTTTAGCAGCAATATACATTCTGAAATACTTTGAAATTTTAAAAATAGACTGTAATTTGAGTTACAGAACAGACTTTTGATAGAAAGAACCTTCAAGGTTACAATAATGGGCAGAAGAAAGTAAGAACTCCTAGCAAATAAGTCCTATGAGTCCCTATATATCATCTCCAAACAGAAAAGAGAATCTAGGAAGAAAATAAATAAATTCTAGAGACCTGGTCCACATGTTTGACCTGCTAAAAAGAAGTGGTTGCTGCTTGTCTTCGATGCTTTATCCTTGTTGTAGTCTCCCAATTGATGAAGATGACTGATTTGAATTGTAACTCCCCCCTAGATACTTGGAAAGTGCTGGATACTTAGTCAGAACTTCCTCAACTGCTGTATCTTTGCTCAACCATCCCCCCAAAAGATAGAACACATTATGATCTCAAGCCTTGGGGTCGGATATAACTGATTTTGAGCCATAAAGTTCTCTCTAACTGCCCTCAAACTGCCTTGCAATGCCTTGAAACTGCCATTTGAATGTGTCTCTGACTCTCTACCCAATAGGCATCTTTTGCATATGCCAAAAGACACCTAGTACTCCATAACTGCCCTCAACTTCTCAAGGTAAATGCCGCTCCTTCATTTTTTCTGTCCTCAATGTACCAAGATCACTCTTCAAAATAATCATATCTCTGTTTTGTGACAGTATTTGATCTCTTTGAACAATGTCTTCAATCTTTGCTGCCATAATAATGATTTGGGCTTCATTTTGTTTCTTGTTCATTCTCTACCATTAATGGCTGTCCTTCCCTTCTTGTTGTTCATAGAAAATGAAATAGAGGCTCTCACTGACCTTTCCTCATCCGTCATGCCTTAGGACTGACATGTTGACAAGCTCTTTATGATTGTCACCTTCATCCATGAATGTTATGCTTTGACCAAAACTGTACTGTGTTTATTGATCACTTATAATATCATTTGAGGCTGCCATTGCACCACTTAAAACCCTGCCTTTATTTTTGCTCTGACTGCTCTTTTGTCTCTTTCTTGCAGATATTTTGATTTCATGCTGTTGACAATGCTTGTAAGTCTTGCATTGTTTCTTCAACACTGTTGTATACTCAGACATAGATAAATATTCATGGCAATCCCTCATTTGTCACTAAGTCACTGTTTTTATGAGACTCATTGCCCCACATTCTTTATCAACTATGACTAACCATGCTCCAGTAATTATACAACTGCCATATTCAATCTTATTATGGTTGTGATTCTAAGATCCGCAAACCATTCTAGAGATGGTCTTTGTTTATTGTGAAGCCTCTTACACAAATTACCATCATATCAATCAAACTCTTCATTTGATGCTTCATATTCAAATGTCTAAAAACTATGGCCTTTCTGTTATACCCCATTGAGTTTTGCCCTCTGTATGACATGAAATTTACCCTATCGTCTTTAAGACTGTCCTCCTATGATGTTTTTCTGTCATAAGGTCATTAGTTCCTCTCCTCTCTAAGAGCAATGAAAGTTTCTCTTGAAATAGGTGCAAGGTCTCTCATCAAAGACATGAATGAAGCCTACCGACAGTAAATACATATTCTAAAGAAATCAATAAACCAAGAATCTTATGAACCAACAGCAGATATGTCATTAAGATATTAATGGGGTTTTATGAATAACAAGCAGTGGATATATCTTTGAATGACAGTAAAAGTCCCTTTAACCAAACAGTGATACCCCTGCCTCTGATGATCAGTCAATGAACTCTATGATGCAGTCACATATCTTGATAACTATAATGATCCCTCACAAAGAGCTACCATAACTCTTTAAAACAGTGAATGAAACTAGATAACAATGGTGAAAAGACCCCTGAAAACAGTAAGTATCTCTTATAGAAACAATGAATCTCTTCAAGAAAACAGGGGATATATCTTTCCAAGGCAATGAATATGTCTGAAACATAAACACAGTCTTTCCATATGTATAGATGATCTTATTGTAAACAGACACAAGATCCTATGATAGATCAGCCAGTATCTTCATGAACAATGGATATTTCTCACCCAAACAATGAATATACCCTTAGAAACGTTGAAAACCTTATTTGAAGAGCTAAGAGATCATCCTCAAAACAGTCACATTTCTTTTTTTAGACCAAAGATACCCCATGAAACAATGAATGCTTCCTACAAAGCTTTTAAACCACCCTTTTTTGCTCATACTCGGACTGTTATCTTACAGATCTAAACAAAGTCATTTTTAGGAGTAACCTTAACTGATGAGCAGATTTGAAAACTCCTAATCGTGCTCTATAATAACAGCTACCCATGACTGCTCAAAACAAGGAAAGACCAATAATGATACACCACAGACATGGCACTTAAAGCTTGATTGTTGTCTAAGGCATTTGGTGACAACAAAAAGATTCTTTCAAGCTTTCCTGAAAATCTGCAACTTCCAAACTCTCCTCTCCCACGTGCATGATGCACTTAGACTCTTAAATCTGATCATTAAGACTTATTCATTATTTCTCTCATGATGCTTAAAAGCTGCAACTAGTTACTGAAAAACTCTGATGAAACCTTGGCAGCATTTGCTGTCTTCTTTCTTATGGACTCAAAAGTGATCTAGGGTTTCATTTTGCAAGAAACACAAACCATGGTGAAGAAACTAACTCGACTCGTTAGTTTCTGAATAAGACTCGCTCCTAATGCTTTGCTTGATCAAAGAAAAGTAAATGAGCTAATTCAAACCATGACTCCCCCCCCCCCAAAAAAAAAATATGGATAATGAGCTAGTATGCATGGAGTCTTTCAACTTAATCCTAGGGATAACTTTAGTGGCGAATATTTTCCAATTTAGTATCCGCGATTTCAAAATTTGCAAATAAGTGGGACCGAATGGGGTGGCCGGATCGCCTTGACTTTATAATTTTTTGGTCAAATGCTATTCAATTTGCCATCATTTTTATTAATTAATTTCATCTTTTTAAGGATTTTGCCAATAGAATCTATGTTTTCCAAATGATTTATTTAATATTTTCGCCTGCAATTTGGGAAGTGTCTTAATTGACAGTCATATTCGCCAATATATGGTCAACATTTAAGGTTAGGGTTCGGGTCAAGTATATTACTATATAGATTTGACATGTGTCTCTATTCTGGAGATTTTCTATGGAACTTTTCGTCCTTTAAAACTTTGGCTCGAAATAGATTTGACAATGGACATGCATCTCTATTCTAGAGAATTTTTGTGGAACTTTGTGTCCTTTAAAAGTTTGGAAAAATAGAATTTATGCCATTGATCTAGGATCATCCAACGGTTACAAAAAATAGGGTTAGTATATGTCAGACTAAGTTGTCGGTTCGGATTCTGGTACGAACGCGGGTTCGAAATTCATCCAAAAATTTTTTGGGTTGGGTTCGGATTCGTTTTGGGTTTGTCTGTACAAGAATTTATATATATATATATATATATATATATATATATATATATATATATATATATATATATATATATATATATATATATATATATATATTTTGCAACAAATAAGTTCATACACCACTATGCTAATATTAAAGCAACATAGCAAAATACACCACCACATATATTAACGTTTTAGTCCAAATGACATAACAAAATACCAAAATACACCACCATATCAATGTTTCGGATCAAAAACAATAATGTCAACATTAATAATCATCTACCCACAGGCTCTAAAAAGACCAGAAGACAAGGGATGCAAAAGACTAGAAGACCGGGGACGCAAAAGACCAGACGTTGCTAGAACTCTCGCTGCCAAAAAATTCCCAGAAAATGCCAAAAGACCAAGCGTTCTAATGTTGTCGTGTCATTGCTAGAACTCTAGCGGCGGTTACTAGAACTCTTGTTATTGTGTCGTGTATGTAAGATAAAACATAAAACGTAAATATTAAAACGCCTATGTGTCGTGTATCTTGCAAAGATAAAATCATAAATATTAAAACATAAACCGTGTATGTATGTCATCGTTTTAGGGTTGAGTTGCAAAAAAAAAGTTAAAAAACTTTATTGAAAAGTCAAACTCAAGAAAATTCATTCCAAAGTCATTCCGGGCTCGCACGTGCAAATGCAAAGTCGGTCAAATTCGTTCCACATTGCTACAAGGTCCCGCTGAGCGAATTTTCCATGAATTCCTCAGTCAACAGATGACTTTAGTATGAATTCACACCGTTTACGAAGTCGGAGCGAATCGAATGCCAACTTTGGGGTGTTCTAGGCGAATGTGGTAACTCAGATTTCAGATGATATAAAACTAACTCTCCCCTTGACCCCGTCTTGGGGGTGCTGCCCCCAAACCCCTGCTGAATAATTTTGGGGGAAATTGCATCGACAAAAGTGGGGAAAATTTAACCTTCGAGTCTGATAATTGATTAGGCTCCATATACAATAATGGTGAAATGATGGCTACTAGGTATGTGTGCCTGTGGTCACAATTTTCTTCAATAATGAAAGATTCACTAAGATTTTATAGAATTCTCATACGATTGAAAAACAATCGCCAGTACAAACTAATATTTTTTCCTTTCAAATTAAAAATATTCGCCAACAATATTAATTTTTTCCCCCCAAAATAATGTAGGATTCGCCAGGATTTTACACCTTTTCCTGGGAGGGGATTTCTTAAATTTATCCCTTCTTTAGCCATGGCATGAGTAAAAGACCACGAAAACCACTTAGGCCACATAGGAAAGTTTACAAAGAAAGCATAACAAAACAAGTCCCACATTCCTCTTCTTTGGCGCCTTAAATTTGTCGTAGTCTTTTGACTTACCATTTAGTAAAACACAAGGCTTATGGTTATTCAAATGATACCAATAAAATGATGACACTATAAACCATTTTAAAAAACAATAAGATTTTATGCCAAAATGATGCAAAAAATGTTAACAGTAACTATTAAAGATGCTTTTTTATTTGAGCTTAGTAAAATGGGAATTTGAAAAATTCTTTCAAGAAGTTCCCTTGGGTTATTATAAAAGAAAATTTAAAGGCTTATTTGTAGAGGCAATAATAATTTCTTCTATTTTGGATTTTCGAGAGCTTCTTGAAGGGCTTGAAACCCTATGACAAAAACCCCGAGGGCAATCAGTTTTGGTAGTGAAACCGTGAGCAACTATATATAATCTCCTAGGTGTGCATTCATAGGGAATTATAGTCGGTAGATTAGTGGTGGGCAACCATAATTTCCCTCCCCACAACAACTATTGGGTGGGAAGGAATAGTACGTTATAGCCCTTTTGTTAATGATGAAGTCATCCAGCTTTCACAAGTGGACTCAACTATTTGAAGATTAGAAATTTGTGAAGTCTTTAAGAAAGACAAATTTCAGAGTTTATTAGCTATTGGGAAATTGTTATAAAGTTGCATGCCAGAGTTTATTGCTGGTAGATTATAGTAGTTGCTGGAATGTGGGATTGAAGGTGTGAATGGATTGTAAAAAGGAAAGGTTGTTTGTGGTCGACTTAAAGCTGATTTGATTGGGAGAATTCATTCTGCCTGTATTTTCTATGTTAGATATCTTTGAGCTAGTCGTGGAACTTGTAGAAGAGCTAGAGGATTAAATCTGGGCATGTGAAGTCTTATTGGTAGCAATTTACCTCCTAAGCCATTTGTTTACCCTTCCATATGCTGGACATGAGGGTTGCATTGGAACTTAGATGCCATTCCTTTAGTGTTTCAGGTGTGTGCATTGAGTTGAGAGGCAGTAGGAGTTATAAGGATCAAACTAATTTCATGGATGGTTATCTTCACTTGGAACAGACGCAATCCTGTGGGAACTGATTTGTACACATTGTTGGCTACAGGAAAGGCATGGAAGAGTCACTTACCTTTTCTGGGCCATGGAACACAGTGGATTACAGATATGCTGGTGTATTAGCTATTTTGGAAGTTTCAAAGACCTCAGTAACTTAACAATAGATCTGGAAATGCATTTTTGGTCTCAAAATTGAATGTATGCTGGACATGTGAAGTTCTGTGGACGGCACAGTTAAACTGTCTGCTGTAACTACTATAGAGGTCAGAAAATTGATGCTTTCCTCTTGAATATCTGTGTTAGTAATTTTATTAAGGAAAAAGCATTCTTATTTCTGTCCCTATATGCTATTGTTCTTCATGCATTTCTGTATGTTGTCATGCAAAAATCTGCAATTAAATCTGTCAAAGAATTACCCATACCGTGGTAAAAATCTGAAATCTGTACACTCAGAATACAAACAAATTGTGAGTGCAATTGCATGGTGTAATGTCCCCGTTTTTAGGCTCATGGGATTAGCTTATTTTTGTGACCTTCGTAGGCTAATCAGGATGTTGCAGGGAGTCGTGTGGCAGAGCTAGTGGTCAGTTTCCACCCTGGAGATCTGTGATGTCAGGATTGTTCTTCGTTTGAGTCAGATTGACAGACTTACTATTTATAGTAAGTGTTTTTTTGGGGTGATCGTCATGATTGCTATTTTAGCAGAGCGCCTGGGCATTGGTATCAGTAGAGTTATGGATTCATTTGCAGAGTTCTCAGTTTGAGGGACTTACTATTTTTAGTAAGTTTGCTTTGGGGCGGTTGCTATTTTTAGCAGTGCAGTGGAGACACAGGGTGTTGGGCATCATGAGCATATAATAGAGTCTATTTGATGGAGCTTCATGTTATAAATTTTTTATTAAGTTTATCTTAATAAATGACTTTATCTTTTGTGTTATAATTTGAAGGTGTGTTGAAGAAGCCTTTTAAGTGAAAAGTGTCTTCATGAAGCTTTTAGTTTGGGAGTTATTCATTATTAATTCAAAGTTATTAAATAAAGGCTTCTACTTTGAAAGTGTGTGCGAGAAGATATTTTAGTGAAAAGTGTATTGGAGAAGCCACACTTCTTTTATTATAAAAAGAGACTCTATGAAGAAATGATTCATTATTGGCTTTGCTTTTATCATTTGGAGAAATAGCTGAAGGGTTTTTCAACTAAGGTTTGAGGACTGATTCCTCCCCTTTTCTGCACTTTGAATCACTGGATTTCAGTGGTGAATTGTGCTCTGATTTTGAGAATTTAATTCTGATTCTGTGGATGCAAATTTGGTGTTGTTGTATACCAAATTTGAGGAGAATTGTTTATTTGCTTCTGCTATTGAGGTGTTTTTAATTCTGCTTCAATTTTCTTCAGAGTTTCATATTGATGCTAGAAGGCTGTTATATCTTCTAGGCTGGTTACAAATTGTTTAGAAAAAGTTGTAATAGATTCTAGAGGAGCTGCGTTTTTAAATTCCAGGGGCTGCGTTGCATCTTTAAGAGGCTGTGACACTTCCTTTTGGGGCTGGAATTAATGTTTTGAGGCTGCGTTTGGGGTCCTTGGTTGGCTGCGTGGACTTCCCTAAGCCACAATTTCTTCCTCCTTGTGGCTGCATCAGCTCTTTAAGGCTGTGTCAAGTATATATGATGGTGGCCATTACTCTAGAGAGACCGTACCATATGCTAGGCGCTTTGCATTAAAGTATTGTAATATTTTTTATATATTTGCAAAGACTTCTAAAATATTTTATTGAGTTGATGAGCTTTAAATGATAGTATCAAATTGTTATATGTTATTATTTTATTCCGGAAAAGATACTAGAAAATTCAAACATTATCAAAACAAAAAAAACACACTTGCAAAGAATTCAGGAAGAAAAGTTATTCTCTTAGCAAGGAGCCAGGCAGGCTCTTTACAGTGGTATTAGAGCTTGCAACCTGCCGTCCTGTGGGGTTTGGAAATCTTGAGTTCCCACAATTGATTTGTGGGCGATCAGCACTCTAGTTTATTTCAGTCATGGATAAATACAGAAAACCAGGAAAATATGGGAACCAGTCTAGCAGTGTGTCATGTTACAGGAAACAATCAAGTGCCTTGGAAAATGAAATGGAAAATTTGAGGTAAACACAAGAAAGGCTAAAAGCCCAACTTGTAGATCCGGCTACTGTTGACAGGGCAGCTAGTTTCATGGTTTCCTTCTTCAGGAAGTCTTCCCCACGAAGACTGCATGAAGAGAAACAGGGTGTGCTCGCAGGTCAGACACCTAGAAATCTTCATGATGAATTTTCAGCAGCTACTCATTGTGGAGATGATCCTGTTCTTAGTAGGATAGCCACTACTCTTGTTTGCACACATGATGTTGGAGACTTCTTACAGGTACATGTGGATGTGCCTATCTTGTTGACAGATAGTAGTACTCAATTTCAACATCTTGAGCTTGTTGTTGATGTTGTGGATAGCGTGAGAGTGGAGGATGTTGTAGATACCACTAGGGATTCTGACACCATATATGATGGTGTTATCTTTGAGGACTATGAGGAGTATATGAGCTCTGACAGCTCTGATGTTTATGACAACATTCGCAGTGTGGAGTCAGTGCAGGAGACAACAGTCTTTTCCTGTATTGAGGATGTGAGCATGGAGCTACCCAATGATGACACTCATGATGGGAGTGTTACAGTTGAGTCAGGTGACAGATTCATGCCACAGTGTAGGTGATTCGTGCGATGACATTGAGTCATCTATGCAGCCAAAGATAGCAAAGGGGTTTCAAATAGATGATGTTGATACTACCATCGCGGATACCTCTAATGTTGAGAGTGAGGATGATGGGTGCTGCAGTGTTTTTGGTTTTTTATATCAGACTTTGGGTGTAGACTCAGCGTTATCATCCGGTGGTGGTGGGTCCTAGGATCTTTTGTTACAGGGACTCGTGGATGAGGATGGGGAAGCATACGAGTGGCAGGAGTTTGTTATAGCCAGGGCTTCCACTTCTAGATATGAGGTTACTTCTTTGATGACTCATGAGGATGACTCTACCTGTAGCGAGTCATGCTTGTTTTATCAAACCCTGGGGGAGGACTCTGAGTTGTTAGTGAGTGAGGATGGGTCCCAAGATCTGGATTGTTAGGTGGTTGCCGAGGACGAGGTAGTTGAAGTTTGTGATGAGACAGATTCAGCAACAGCTTCCTCGGGGGTAGATGAGGATGAGTCCGATGTCAGTACTCAGTTTGCAGATGTGTGCTCGAATGACAGTACACAGAGATACAGTGATCTTGAGGGGAGTTTGTTGGATGCAGCTTCCTTCCATAGTGTGGACAGTGTAGTTGAGATTGTACATAGGAGGCCCGTTGTGTAGAGTTGTCATGTGACTAGCCAGTTGAGAGTTGGTGAGAGAGATATTACTTCTACTCCCGAGCATTTTGATGCCACTTGTCAGTTGTTGCCTATTTATGGTTGGGGTGCTCCTATGATGGATGAGCACAGTGGTGGTTACCTTTCCTTAATAGAGATTCATTCTTTGCGTGAGGCTGTCAAGATTTTGAGATGGGATTATTTACAGTTGGTAGCTGACTAAGATCACCTAATTGAGTGGGTGTAATGTTCCCGACTTCCGGAGGCATGCAAATCAAAAGAACAAACCGGAGGCATTTCTGTCTCGGAGGCGTTTATCTCCCGGAGGCGAATTCTATCCCGGAGGCGTTTATCTCCCGGAGGCAGATTCTGTCCCGGAGGCGTTTATCTCCCAAAGGCGTTTATCTCCCAGAGGCAAATTCTGGCCCGGAGGCGTTTCTGTCCCGGAGGCGTTTATCTCCCGGAGGCAAATTTTGTCCCAGAGGCATTTCTGTCCCAGAGGCATTTATCTCCCGGAGGTGTTTATCTCCCGGAGGCGTTTATCTCCCGGAGGCAGACAAGCAGACCGGAGGCAGATAGGTTGTCCGGAGGCAGACAGGCAGGCCGGAGGCAGGCGGGCTGTCTGAAGGAAGACAGGCCAGAGGTAGACAGGTTGTCCGGAGGCAGACAGGCCGGAGGTAGACAGGTAGGCCGGAGGCAAACAGGTAGGCCGGAGGCAAATAGGCAGGCCAGAGGCAACAGGCCAGAGGCAGACAAGCAGACCAGGGGTAAGCAGGTCGAAGGCAGACAGGTTGTCCGGAGGCAGACAGGCAGGCCGGATACCACTGTAATGTTCCCAACCTCCGTTACACAGAATAATACGCCTCCAGCTCTCGACCGAATGGGACGGTGCCAAGAGAGGATGTGTAGGAGATCTGTCACGAAGACCGTACGATGCTGGAACAGAAGTTGGTGGCCGTATGTTGAAGCAGCAGAGGTCGTACGGAAAACTTCAAGGTCGTACGACAGTACCTTAAGGCCGTACGGAGGTTGGCTGTGACCCATACGGTGGAACAGGGTAGCCGTACAGTGCTTGGCAGACATGTCGTACGGTACAAGGGCAGGTCGTACGGTAGTTGGATGGGATCTGTACGGTGCTGGGTTATGGCCGTACGACGGTGAAGGGAAGCTGGCTGCCGAGCAATAGAAGGATGAACAGAGTGTGTACGGACAGTTGGAATGTGCATGAAGTATGAAGTAGCCTTCGGAAGAATTGAATGATATCTCCGAAAACAACACAGAACAATACACAGGCCAAATATATTGCCAGAAAGATATTATTGAATTAATTGAAGGAAACCTTGGATTTGCCAGATCCAATACAAGCAGAACAAGCAGAGTAGGCTGAGGGTTGAATCCCACCAAAACTGCACAAACCAAGTAGGGAGGGTCTTTCACCTCCGAAATGGCGAATAGCAGAATCCCAACAGGAATTCGCAAATACAAATCAAATATAAATCTCAACATATAAAAACTAACCTACACGCCGAGCATAAATACCCGTCGGGAAAACTCCTGAGAGTGCACAAAAGAGCTAATGGTGACAACTACACCTATGCCAACAAAAGAAAATGGGCCCAAGATAAACTAAATCAATCGGGACCCAAATATAATAATTTTATTAAAATTGGGGACATTACAAATCCTCGCTGCCCAAAGATTGCTTGTCCTCAAGCAATTCATCATCAATACTCCAGGATTCCAAACTAGGTGCGGACACTGATAACTGTATCCACTAGAACGCTCAAGCCTCAACAAGACCACATGCATGCGCTTGGAAGTACGCAAGAAAAGTAACTCTCCATCAAGCTTCCGCTACTCCATTTTGATATAATTATTGCCATGCCCAAAGTCACCAGGATCCCAATGAAACTAAATATCAAACTCATCAATGCTTAAATCCCAAGTCAAGTGTGGACGTTGGTAGTGATATCCATTGAAAAGTCTGTGCTACTGTTGGACCATATGCACATAGTTGGATTTAGTTGGGACGAGTAAACCGTCGTCAAGCTTTAACTGCGTCACTCTGGTATAACTATTGTCATGCCCTTCACCAGGATCCTAGCAACACCAACCCATGAAATTTTTCACATCCTCGTGTTCAACAATCTCTTCCAGCATGGACACAGACACAGATGCTGACGCTAACAACACTGTAATGTTTTGAAGGTGTTCTCTACCCTGAGGTAATTTTGTGAGACATCCGGAAAGCAATCTCGGCCCGAAGGGGGTCTCCATCCGAAGGAAATCTCGGCTTGAAGGGGATCTCCACCCGAAGGCAATCTCGGCTTGAAGGAAAACTCGATCCGAAGGCAGACTCGGTCCGAAGGGAATCTCGGCCCAAAGGCAATCTCGGTCCGAAGGGGATCTCCACCCGAAGCCAATCTCGGCCCAAAGGGAATCTCGATCCGAAGGAAAACTTTGCTCGAAGGGAATCTCGGCCTGAAGGCCATCTCGACCCGAAGGGGACCTCGACCCAAAGACAATCTCGGCGGTGAACAAAGTCTCGACGACGAATACAGACTCCGCGATGGATACGGCCCCGGTGACGGACATAGTCTCGATGGCGGACAGAGCCTCGGCAATGGATAGAGCCTCGGAGGCAGACAGAGCCTCGGCGACAAACACAGCCTCGGTGATGGACACAGCCTCAGTGACAGGCAAGGCTCTGGCAATAGACAGAGTCTCGGCAACGGACAAAGCCTCGGCAACAGACACAGTTTCGGCAGCAAACACGGCCTCGACGGTGGATAGAGCCTCAGTGACAGACAGAGCCTCGGAGGCAGATAGAGGCTCGGCGACGGACACAGCCTCGATGATGGACACAACCTCGGTGACGGACATAGCCTCAGTGACAGGCAAGGCTCTGGCAACAGGCAGAATCTCGGCAACGAACAAAGCCTCGGCAACGGACACAGTTTCGGAAGCAAACACGACCTCGACAGTGGATAGAGCCTCGGTGACAGACAGGGCCTCGTGTAAAGCATCACCTTTATCGCCGTCATCAACTTTCTCCCACTTGTGGAAATGAGATATTAGTTTTTCTTCACAATGCTTGAATACATTACTGACCAATCTACATGCTGCCATAGACGGGATACATTCAAGATTTCGAACAGCCAACAACATAGATATGATAGGTTGGGATATTTCATCCATCTCTTCAATGCATGAAATCATAAGGCTCTCCATAGCACCAGAAACCTTACTATCATGACATTCCTTTATTGTGACCAAGAAATGATGAAACATATCATGGATCAAGTCTTGCAACTCCAGATCTAAGAGGAGGTTACTTACTTTGACATTTGCACAATTCTCCAATATTGTAGCTCTCCTGCCAAAAGGGTCACCATTGAAGTCATCAAGATTTTGAAAGCTGTCAACAATCAAATGCAATATCTCTATCATGGTGTTGTCATCATACGGTTCTCTAGGAGCCCAGATTCTCAAGATCTCACTAAGACAAGCTGCAGCTGCCAACTTCATTTCCTTGTCATGGTGTCTCAAAAGCTTGGGTTGACTTAAGGCATCCTTAATTGGAGAAAGAATCCTCTGTATAAATCTTGAAGGTGATTGGTCAACCTTATTCAAACATACCTCCAATATATCTAATGGAAGATCAATACCCTCGCTCGGCTCTTTGCTAATCCTTTGTAGTGCGTTCAACCACCACTGTCTGTCACTGCTGGGCGCCATGGTGTGATCTGAATCCCAAAATCTATCAATCATCCCAACAGGCTAGCAAGATCACCAGCTCTGATACCACTGTAATGTTCCCGACTTCCAGAGGCGTGCAAATCAAAAGAACAAACCGGAGGCGTTTCTGTCCCGGAGGCAAATTCTGTCCCGGAGGCGTTTATCTCCCGAAGGTAGATTCTGTACCGGAGGCGTTTCTGTGCTTGAGGCGTTTCTCTTGGAGGCAAATTCTGGCCCGGAGGCAAATTCTGTCCCGGAGGCGTTTATCTCCCAGAGGCAAATTCTGACCCAGAGGTGTTTCTGTCCTGGAGGTGTTTATCTCCCGAAGGTAGACAAGCAGACCGAAGGCAAGCAGGCCGTCCGGAGGCAGACAAGCAGATCGGAGGCAAGCAGGTCGGAGGCAGACAGGCCAGAGGCAGACAGGCAGGCCGGATACCACTGTAATGTTCCCAACCTTCATTACACAGAATAATACGCCTCCAGCTCTTGACCGAATGGGACGGTGCCAAGAGAGGATGTGCAGGAGATCTGTCACGAAGACCGTACGGTGCTAGAACAGAAGCTGGCGAACGTACGTTGAAGCAGCAGAGGCCGTATGGAAAACTTCAAGGTCGTACGACAGTACCTTAAGGCCGTACAGAGGTTGGCTATGACCCATACGATGGAACAAGGTATCCGTACGGTGCTTGGTAGACAAGTCGTACGGTACAGGGGCAGGTTGTACGGTAGTTGGATGGGATCCGTACGGTGCTGGGTTATGGCCATACCACGGCGAAGGGAAGCTGGTTACCGAGCGATAGAAGGATGAACAGAGTGTGTACGGACAGTTGGAATGTGCACGAAGTACGAAGTAGCCTCCGAAAGAATTGAATGATATCTCCGAAAACAACACAAAACAATACACAGGCCAAATATATTGCCAGAAAGATATTATTGAATTAATTGAAGGAAACCTCGGATTTGCCAGATCCGATACAAGCAGAACAAGCAGAGTAGGGTGAGGGTTGAATCCCACCGAAACTGCACACAAACCAAATAGGGAGGGTCTTTCACCTCCGAAATGGCGAATAGCAGAATCCCAACAGGAATTCGCAAATATAAATCTCAACATATGAAAACTAACCTACACGCCAAGCATAAATACCCGTCGGGAAAACTCTTGAGAGTGCACAAAAGAGCCGACGGCGACAACTACACCTATGCCAACAAAAGAAAATGGGCTCAAAATAAACTAAATCGATCGGGACCCAAATATAATAATTTTATTAAAATTGGGGACATTACAATGGGGGAGTACAGCATATGAGGCACTGATAGATAGAGAGGAGGAGGTGAGTGATCTTACTCAGGAGCTCACAGCGACTTCTGAGGCTTTAGAGGGCACTCACTGGGCTCTTTAGGAGTCGTAGTTGCAGTTGGGAAAGGTGACTGTGGAGTTACAACAAATTCAGTCTTTGCCATCCATAGATCCAATTCAGTTGCAAATAGTAGTGGTTGGTGATGAGTCAGCTTCCACAGTTAGCAGTGATGGATGTGTTAGGGACACGGTTACATCCATCCTTGAGGCAGATGTAGTAGATACAGTTGAGGTGAGTGCATCAGTGGAGGACAACAAAGAGAGTTTTGTGGTATCAGGCTCTCCAATTGTTAGTACGATGACAGATGATATTGAGCAGGTTGTTGAGAGTCCTGAGGTAGTAGGAGCAGATTTTCTAGTGAGTTGTGTGCTAGTTTCTGACACTACTCCCGATGTTTCACAGGACATGGACAAAGTATCATTTGGTTTTGAGGCTAGTTCTCATGATGATTTGTTTCTTTGCTGGAAGCAAATCTATTTCTTCTTCTCACACAGTTGATAGCAGTAGGCAATTGGTAGTGCCACAGTTTCAGAGAGATCAGTTGTGGTTTGCAAGGGAGCAGGTTGATGCTACTTCTTATAATTTCTACTGCACGGAGTCGTTCATGGAATACTTTCTTGAGAGTCCAGTTTTGCAGGAGGGACCTTTCGGAGCTTCTAAGGGTACTCTAATTCGGGGTTCTCGCAATATTCTTCTTTTAGTGGGGAAAATTGTAGATACCTTGACTACAATGCTTCCTCACAAGGATTTTGTGGTTGGGTTTGCTGAGAGAGTTATTCAGGATCCTGCCCAACCAATTGTTCAGAGTCAGAGATTGGAGCCATCTCTTGATTCTCGGATTGTTGTTGATGAGCCTCTGTGAGAGATTGGAGCATATCACCATGATTACATAGTGAGGAGCGTTCATCGTTTCTCTTTTGACCCATCGGTTGAGAACTTGGTTGTACGTCAATGTGGGTTGGCTCCAGGTTTATATCATCCATTATGGGATGGGTTTACTCCATCTGCAATTAATGGGGATGGTTACCGCAAGATAGCAGGAGGTGACTTGCAGGGTCAATGCATCTAGGATAGTTTGACAATGGATGGATATTTGGATTAAAGGAGTACACAGAGCGGATTGGAAAGGTGTGCAAAAACCTCTGGTTGGTTAGATGGTTTGGGATATCCATTCTCCCTTGTTATGGATGGTTGTGAGTTTCATCTCTACTAGGACCTAGATAGTGTCTGATTTAGCATTGCAGATTGTGCAGATCACTATGGTTGGCATGATGTCAATGTGTTTTGGTTAGCTCAGTGGATGATGATTTCTTTGCAGGAGTTTGCAGGTGATCGCAGGGACATTACTCCATTCTATCCTTGGAACCCTAGTGGACTTTTGTGTTTTGTTTTCTGAGATTGCTTGGGGACAAGCAATTTCAAGAAGGGAGAACTGTAATGTCTCCATTTTTAGGCTTATGGGATTAGCTTATTTTTGTGACCTTCATAGGCTAATCAGGATGTTGGAGGGGGAGTCAGATTGACAGACTTACTATTTATAGTAAGTGCTTTTTTGGGGTGATCGTCATGATTTCTATTTTTAGCAGAGCGCCTGGGCATTGGTATCAGTGGAGTTATGGATTCATTTGCAAAGTTCTTAGTTTGAGGGACTTACTATTTTTAATAAGTCTACTTTGGGGCAGTTTCTATTTTTAGCAGTGCAATGGAGACACAGGGTGTTGGGCATCATGAGCATATAATAGAGTCTATTTGATAGAGCTTCATATTATAAGTTGTTTATTAAGTTTATCTTAATAAATGACTTCATCTTTTGTGTTATAATTTGAAGGTGTGTTGAAGAAGCCTTTTAAGTGAAAAGTTTCTTCATGAAGCTTTTAGTTTGGGAGTTATTCATTATTAATTCAAAGTTATTAAATAAAGGCTTCTAATTTAAAAGTGTGCGAGAAGATTTTTAAGTGAAAAGTGTATTGGAGAAGCCACACTTCTTTTATTATTAAAAGAGACTCTATGAAGAAATGATTCATTATTGGGTCTGCTTTTATCATTTGGAGAAATAGCTGAAGGGTTTTTCAACTAGGGTTTGAGGACTGATTCCTCCTGAATCACTGGATTTCAATGGTGAATTGTGCTCTATTTTTGAGAATTTAATTATGATTTTGTGGATGCAAATTTGGTGTTGTTGTATACCAAATTTGAGGAGAATTGTTTCTTTGCTGCTGCTATTGAGGTGTTTTTAATTCTGCTTCGATTTTCTTCAGAGGTTCATATTGATGTTAGAAGGCTGTTATACCTTCTAGGCTGGTTACAAATTGTTTAGCAAAGGTTGTAATAGATTCCAGATGAGCTACGTTTTTAAATTCCAGGGGCTGTGTTGCATCTTTAAGAGGCTACGACACTTCCTTTTGGGGCTGCAATTAATGTTTTGAGGCTGCGTTTGGGGTCCTTGGTTTCTGCATGGACTTCCCTAAGCCACGATTTCTTCCTCCTTGTGGCTGCATCAGCTCTTTAAGGCTGTGTCAAGTATATAGAATGGTGGCCATTACTCTAGAGAGACCGTACCATATGCTAGGTGCTTTGCATTAAAGTATTGTAATATTTTTAATATATTTGCAAAGACTTTTGAAATATTTTATTGAATTGATGAGCTTTAAATGATAGTATCAAATTGTTATATGTTATTATTTTATTCCGGAAAAGATACTAGAAAATTCAAACATTATCAAAACAAAAAAAACACACTTGCAAAGAATTCAGGAAGAAAAGTTATTTTCTTAGCAAGGAGCCAGGCGGGCTCTTTACACATGGTAACTATTGCAGAGAAAAGAAAAAATTTTGAGGGCAGATTTGAGGAGGGGTTTTACACCAGCGATTAAAAGAGAAAATTATTAACTCAAAAACACAGGCAATTATCTTTAGCAAAAGACACATCTTGGAGATTAGAGGCTTTTAGACCCAGTTTTTGCAAGGAACTATGAGAAATAATTAAGGCAAATCTCTTAAAGGAAATAGAGGAATCAGATAAGGTCAATAAAATCCTTAAATGATTTAACACAACTACTTTTGTCCATGCTATCCCAAAGCTAACAGCTTCAAACCAATTAAACTCTAGAGCAAATTATACAGGGTCATCTCCAAACTCATATTAAGTAGAATCCAACCCATGCTCTCAAAAATCATATTCCCAACCAATCTGATCTTGTAAAACATAGAGAAATTTTCAACAGCATTGTCAAGCATAATGAAACATCATGAAGTAAGACATATGTGCAGCTATGGTAAGACATATGTGCCCCTGATCCTTCAAACATAATTGAACAAGATGATTTAAGGGTAAGATCAATTAAAAAAGATAACTAATTGAAGAGGAGAAAGATGGATACTTTCACTCTCTCATTTCCATGTTTTATGCCACTTTGTTTGGATATCTTTAATGCCTAATTCAAGCACACAATTTGGCTCTTTTAGCATAGTAACTGACCCAAATATTAAAACCAACATTATGGTATACAAAATGCTACATCTCAATACATGCCCCGTTTATTTTGTAGAAATTGCCCAACCTTGTTACGTCCCTTCTTGAAAATGATGGAATTAATTGAAGATCCATAGCCATTTCTATTGCCCATAGGCTAAGGGACAAATTGAGAGAAATAATTTCATAATAGCATTGTAATTTGGGATTAATCATCTTTTCAAACAGGGCAGCTATATAGGAGAGGCAAATGCCTAAATTTGATTCATCCATTCTCATCATTGTTGAATTCAAATTTTAAAATATTGAACGCTCAAGGATGAAAACCCTTGGTTGTGAAATCCAGAGGATGAAAACCTCAAATCCAAGTGGCATAAATTGCATTCCAAGATTGCAATTGAACTTATTGTAATGACCATTTCAACTAGAACAATTTAATGATTTCAAGTAAATTAGCATTTTGTCAATTTTGTTGAATTTGCAGCAGTGCAACTGCTGCACCTATTTGTGGTGATATTTACATTTTAGATTTCAATATAATAGTATTTATGTTATGATAACAGAAAATTTATGCTGTTTCAAATTTTGGCCAGCTATACCATATTGAAGGGTTCAATTTGGCTTTTGTACCTGCTTGGAGCTGAATTGCAGCATCATAAATATTAAAGACTATGGTGCACATTATTAGTGCTGTGATAAATATTGGAGGTTGCCACTTCATTCACTTCGGCGCAAAGGTCATGCACATCAACCAATTCACACCTATAGGTTTCAATCTATTTTCCTAAGTTGTTACTTCTCTTCACAGGTCCATCCCATTTACTTTATGCATATTGAGCTAGAACAATTTTTCAAGGATTTGATTTATAACCTAAATCCGATTTGTGATTGTTGTTTAAGGATGAATCTGCCCTATAACAGTGATCTTATTATTGTTATTTTAGGGATTTGGATCGGATTAATTCATTTAATGATCAAAAATTCCAAGTAAATACTATTCACTGTCATTTCTAATTAGATCTAAAGTTTAAAATTACTTGGCAGTATTTATCAAACAAATGTCGCTCATTTGACTAGTAAATTCTTTAAATTCTAAAAATTTGTTATTAATTCTAGAAGTGTAGGGTTTAATTTATTTTTACATTCCATTTTAGTCTTCTAAAAAATATATAAGATTCCCAAATGGAGACATTACAATGGTATCAGAGCTTTGATCTCACCAACCTATTGGTTAGATCTAATTTTTAAATGTGGCCCAATGAAAAAGAAAAAATATTTTATCAAAGGAGAATGTTGCAGGATTATGGTGAAAAAATAGAAGAAATGGAGGAAGAAAGTCAAGGAATCTCGATAAATGAGAAGAAGAAAATGATGGTCCCAACCGGTGCTGAGAGGGGAGGGGTGAATCAACACCCGCTAAAACTTGAAAACAAATCTGATATAATGTAACTAAAACTATAAGCAGAATAGATTCTATCACAAAAATAGCTATCAAACAATCAAGCAATAAATAACACCAGATTTATCACATGGAAACCCAAATTGGGAGAAAACCACGGTGTGAGTAAACCTCACAAATTTTGCACTCTTTTGAAGTGCGCTCTGTAAGGAGCCTTCCCCGTTAAAGGATTACAAACGCACTGTTAGATGTGACCCGGTTAAGGGATTTAAAAAATAAGGCCTGTTAGAACCTACCTAGTTAGAGGACTTAGAACACCTAGACAAATGTCACCTAATTAAGGGGTTTAATACAAGGGACCTATTAATGTCCACCCAAAATATTGGGATTTCGCTATTGCAATTGTTAGAGAGCAATAGAGGGTTTGATGTTTTAATGATGGCTTTGTTGAGCCTGATAAGATCATTGTTCTATTCAACTGAAAATCATCATCGGTCACTATAGGTATGTTCTCCTTGGCTATTGTGCTTCTTTGCACACTCTACTTTCTTCTCCTCTCTTCACCTTAGAAACTTCTTCAGTGTACAGGTTCACTCTTTTCTTTGGCAGAATGAAGGCAAGCAATATTCTTCACAAGCTGAAGAATATATAGTCTTTCTTACCTTTCTGCATTTTACATGCATGACCTATCCAAGATCTTCTTCGGATCCATCACCCAGTGGAGTATTAGTTCACTTAGGAAATATCTGATGCATGCCATATGCTTTTTCCGATTTATGAAGGAAAAGACAGATGCGTGTCAAAAGCTTTCCTTCACTGGAGTTTTCTACATGTTTTAATGCCACAAACTTCGGCATTAACACCTTCACTTGCACCTTGCACCGATCATCTTGACAACACAAAGTCTTCCGGATTTTGTGCAATAGATCCCGGTTAAAGAGTCACACAACTGTTTGTCAACTCTGACTTTCCCTAGTTCATCAGTCTTGATGAAATCTTTACTGATCGGTTTACATCCCTAGATTGTGCACAAGTAAAAACCTTCACCTATCACCTTTCCTTCCTCTGTACTTACTAGTTGTATCCTTGGTTAACCGGTATCGTCGGTTCCTATTACTAGTTACCGGTGTCACCATCCTTGGTGAGCAGTTGCTCTGATGATCAATTAAAGCATTATTAGTAACAGATATAGTCTCTTCTTACTTACTTAGTGTCACCGGTTTCCAAATCAGTCTCTCCTCGCACTTATTGTTGTCAGTTGTGCTTGTCCTTGCTTTACAGATCAAACACTGGTATCCTTACTCATAAATGACAACACCTCTTTGCCAATCAATGACAATACCTCTTTTTCCATGTACCGATTACATTCTTACTAGTTTATGCCAACAATCTCCCCCTTTGGCATTGATGGAAAAACCATTACCAGTTAGACCACATTTTGGGCCACACATCCTAACCGGTCATAATCTCCCCCTTTGACAATAATGCCAAAGGCTAGTCAGATGACTACCTCTTTTTTTTTAGGCCTACTCCCCCTTCGAGCAACCGTCCTTTTTCATCAATCCTGTTAAAATGAGGGTGAATCCTCTGTTGAATCACAATGGATTGATGAACACCTCTGTCTAGTTACTGAAGACCAGGAAGGAGCATTACCCCTAGTTTACCTCTGAGATACTCATAGGTACTCTTCGATAAGGGCTTTGTGAATATGTCAGCAACTTGTTCTTTTGTATGAACATATTCCAATTTCACCTCTTTATTCTACACTTGCTCTCTCAGATAATGGTACTTTATAGCAATGTGTTTTGTTTTGGAGTGCATGACAGGATTTTTAGATATGTTTATTGCACTTGTACTGTCACAATAAATTGCAATCGGTTCAAGTATCTGTTCATGGATTCCTTCCAATATCTGTTTGATCCAAATCACCTGTGTGCAATTGATTGCAGCAGCAACATACTCAGCTTATGTTGTGGATTGTGAAATGCAATTCTGCTTCTTACTTGTCCATGACACAATCCTTTCTCCAAGAAAAAATGCACCTCCACTTGTTCTCTTTCTGTCATCAATATTACCAGCCCAGTCTGCATCAGTGAATACCTTTATCTCAAATCCTCCTTTGTGCGGAAACCATAGGCCATACTCCTCAATACCCTTTAGATATCTGAAAATTCTCTTTACTGCTATTAGATGTGTCTCTTTTGGATTAGCAGAGAATCGAGCTACAATGCCTACTGCATGTGCAATATCAAGTCTACTATGCATTGCATACTGTAACCTCCCAATTATTGACCGATACAATGTCTCATTTACATCTTTTGCATCATCTTCCTTTGACAACTTGAGGTTGGTTATCATTGGTGTACCAACCAGTTTGGATTCTTCTAACCCAAAGGATTTAAGAATTTCTTTGACATACTTGGACTGAGAAATAAAAATACCTTCTTTGAGCTGATGGATTTGCAATCCAATGAAGAACTTTTAAGGCTCCAATCATGGACATTTCAAACTCTTTCTTCATCTCCTCAGCAAATACTTTGCTCATTTTGTCATTTCTTCCAAAGATGATGTCATCGACAAAAATTTCAGCAATCAGATTCCCTTCTTTTCCAATCTTGAGATACATATTGTTGTTGTCTCCTATTCTTGTGAATCCTATTGTCAGAAGGTAAGAATGCAACCTTTCATACCAAGCCCTTGGGGCCTGCTTTAACCCATACAGAGCTTTTTTTAGTTTACAGACCATACCACTCTTATCTGTGGATGAGAAGCCTTCCGGTTGTTCTATGTAAACTTCCTCCTCTAATATGCCATTCAGGAATGCAGACTTTACATCCATTTGGTATACTTTGAACTTTTTATGAGCAGCATAAGCAAGTAGGATTCTCACTCCTAGTCTGCCACAGGTGCAAAAGTTTCACCATAATCTAGTCCTTCCTCCTGTGCGTATCCTTTGCAGACTAATCTTGCTTTGTTCCTTACCACTTTTCCATCTTCATTCAATTTGTTTCTATAGACCCATTTCATTCCAATGACATTCTTGTCCTATGGTCTGGGAACAAGGATCCATGTTTCATTCTTGTCAATTTGCGCAATCTCTTCTTCCATTGCCTTGACCCAGTTTTCATCCTCCAGAGCCTCCTTGGTGGTTTTTGGCTCTATGTTGGAAAGTAAACAGATACTTTCTCTAGCCTTTCTTCTAGTTAGAATATTAGCATGTTTGTCACCTATAATGTTATTAGTGGAATGATATGTGACATACCTTGGCAAAACCAGTCTGTGTTCCCAATCTATATCTTCTAGTTGAGCAATTTCTCCAGCATGGTCATGAACAATTTTCTATTCATCATCTAGAGTTGGTCTTATGTTATCAGATGCATCAGGTACATCATCCTACTCCAAAGGTCTGATTACCTGCTCTTCTCCTTCATCAGCAGCACTCATTTCATTGAATTCCAGATGATTTTCAGCATTATGATCCTAATGAGTGTCATACTCATTATGACTGATTTTACCTTTTGGTTCTGAATATTCATCAATCTTAACATTGATACTTTCTACTATTTTTCCTATCCTCTTATTCAGACACCGGTAGGCTTTACTCTTGGTAGAATAACCCAAAAATATGCCTTCATCACTCTTTGGCTCAAACTTGCCAGAATACATATCTCTTTTAATGTAACATTTACTACCAAAAATTCTAAAGTAGCCTACACTGGGAGTGCGACCGATCCATAATTCATAGGGAGTCTTACCTGTTCCTTTCTTAACTTGAACTCGGTTCAATGTGTACATAGCAGTGCTGATAGCACAATCAATCAGAGTCTTGTTCCTTCTTTCAGCGACTCCATTTTGTTGTGGGGTTCTTGGTGCAGACAACTGTCTTTTTATACCCTGTTCCTCACAGTAGTGAGTGAACTCTTGAGAAGTGTATTCACCTCCTTTGTCTGATCTAAGACACTTTAGGCTCTTACCGGTCTCCTTCTCCACTCGAGCCTTGTAGATTTTGAACATGTGAAAGGCCTCTGATTTCTCTCTAAGAAAAAGTGTCCACATCATTCTTGAGAAATCAGCTACAAAAAGCATGAAGTACCTGTCTCCATAGTAGCTCTTTGTTCTCATAGGTCCACACAAATTTGTATGTACAAGATCCAGAACATTTTCAACAGAAAAAGATTTACTACTGAAACTTGTTTCTGTTAGTTTTCCCAACTGACAATCTTTACAAATACCTCTATCAGGTTTTGTAATCTCAGGAAGCCCTCTGACTGACTTCTTCTTGCTCACTTTGACAATGTTGTCAAACTTTATGTGGTAGAGCCTCTTATGCCACAACCAACTATTATCCTCTCTGGTTACAAGACAGATTTTGTTTGTTTCTCCTTTTACTAATGCTATGAGGCAAGCTCCCTCCATTGAGTCCAGGTAGAACAGGTTCCCTTTTCTTTGTCTACCGGTAGCAACATGAGCTCCTGATTGGTTCCTGACAACACAAGAACCTTTTTGAATTCCAACAGGTATCTCTTGTTGTTTAGTTGAGCAACACTCGTTAGATTGTACTTGAGTCCTTCTACCCAGTACACATCCTCACATACAGCATTATTGCTAAGTGTAATAGAACCTTTACCTTTGATAGCACAGGGAGCATTATTACCAAAGGTTACCGATCCGCCATCATTGAGCTTTATGTTGATGAACTTGTTCTTATCACCAGTCATGTGGTGACTGCATCCGATGTCAATGATCCAGTCATCATGCTGATGAGATTTTGAGATAAGTGTCATTTCACTTATCACTTGGCTTTCTTCTTTTATTGCAACAAAGGCAATTTATTCATCTTCAGATTCATTGTCTGTCGGCATGACAATCGTTGGCGGCGAAGGATTTTTTGTCTTGCCGATAGCCGATGGGGCTATCGATTAAGCCTTCACCGATGATGCCAAGGAATGAAGACATCGGGGGGAGCTATGCCGATGGGCATTATCGGCATAGCAATACATAGCGGTGGAACAATTGTTGTGCTATGCCGACCCCCGATGAACCTATCGGTATCACCTATGCCGATGGAAACATGAAATAGACTGTTCCATTAGGGAGAGAGATTGTTTGCCGATGGCGCCAAAGAGGGATTTTTCCTATCGATATCACCTATGCCGATGGGAGGCCATCGCCATGACATTTCAAATCTGATCAAAGGAAAAGGATTTCTAGCGCTCCGACCGGAACTTCTCCAGCGGTAAAGTGAAGATGACTGCGACGCTACCTGTGAACACCATTTCGAGTATACAAGAAACATGGAGGATTCTTCAAATTTTCTTCATCAGACACATATCCAAGGCGGTGGCATTGTTCCAATAGTGAAGAGAAAGGGCAAGGCTCGCAGTTATGGAGGGTCTTAATGGCAATACTTTGGGGCATGACTTTGGGGTCACATTTTGGCCTCTTTACAACTGTTTAAGGGCCTCAAGGATGGCCAGATTGACTGCATCCGACCCAGAAGTTATTGCTCATTTGTAATGTAGTTGGATTTGAAAAAGCATAAGTATGAGTTGAGGGCTCATTTGTAAAGAGTCCATCTTCCCTTTGGCTTGTTGTTTTGTAACTTTTCCTAAGTTCTTGACAGAGGCAAAGTGGTTTTTGTAACCCATTTCAGAGAGATTATACAGATTTGAAACATCTTTTAGTTTTAATTCTATGCAGTTGGATTTGAAAAAGCATAAGTATGAGTTGAGGGCTCATTTGTAAAGAGTTCATCTTCCCTTTGGCTTGTTGTTTTGTAACTTTTCCTAAGTTCTTGATAGAGGCAAAGTGGTTTTTGTAACCCATTTCAGAGAGATTATACAGATTTGAAACATCTTTTAGCTGTAATTGTTAGCTTGTGCTTTCTCTTTTTTCTGCACTTGTGTATTGCTTATTGATGCCTTTTGTAGAAGTATAATCTTTGTAGGTTGTGGGTTGTGCTTAATCAATTTTGAACTTTGAGGAATTTATCCTCCTTTTAGGAACTGTCATTTAGCCTTCTTATAAATTACTGTTGCAAAGATTATGTCTTATTGAGTTGTGTAGGGGAGCTTTTCATTACAGGATTTATTGTGCGTTGGTTATCTTTTGAGTCTCAAAGATTCAGTTTTTGGTGCATCACCTTTTAGGAGTTAGATTTCATTTTTATGCATCCTTCTAACCCTTTTCCTTTGCAAAGAATCTTAGTTAGGCTAGTTTTAGGTGAAGTACCATAAGAACCAGCTTTCTTTGGAGGTTAGCTTCCAATATCTGAGCCCACAATCAAGGAGGCTTTTCCATGTTCATCGGTAGGCTTGAGTTTACTCAGCAGGGGTGCATTATTTAGGTGACAATAGTTGCTTTGATGTTGCCATGATTTCTCCCTCAAGCCAAGTTGACTTAAGCCATTGCACTTGCACTTCCACTTTGATTTCCTATCCTAATCCTTTTTGCTTGCTTGACAAATGACTTGCAATTGCTTTGTTGATGCTTCCATGTTGACCTTGGTGTTTAATCATCCTTGTTCATGAAGAGACTCAACCTTGAACATTATCCCTTGATGCACTTGTTTGACCATCACCTTCTATGACCATCTCCATGTTGTACTTGTATTGTTGAAGTCTTGAAGCTTTGTACTTTGCATTTCCACTTCCATCTTTTGCTATCATCTTACCTCATTCCACACGCTTGCTTCACCTCGATCCTTGCGTCAAACCTGAAAAAGAAAGAGAAACCTTGAATCAAAATTATGAACAAAAGGGGAATACAAATGTTAAATATTAAAAATATTTCGTGATGAAAAATTCTCAGGGATTAGGATCATGGATTTTGCATTTGAAGTACTTGGCTTTGTGTTTTGGAACTTTGAAATCTTGGAATAATCTTATGTTGTCCTTAACAATCTTGATCATTAGACTTAGAAACCGTCTTGAAATGTTCATGACTAATCTGGAGATGGATCTTCCTCATTCTGATTTTTCTTTCTTAATCCTGATGGTTGGACTCTGGAATACTATTTGATTTCTGATTTGGATTTCAAACGTTGAAGTCTTGTCTTGATTCTGGAAATTTTCACCTTGTGTCTGATTTTCTTTTTTCAATCTGTCCTTTTAGTGGTAGAATTCACACTTGCTGATCTGCATTTTAGATCTGGAATTTTGCACCTTTATCTTGAATTCACCCTGATTTTCCACTTAAGGTCTACTCTGCTCCTGGAATTAATGTTTGAAAGTTGTAAATTTGTCATCAAAATTTGCATAAGTTCTGTTTGAAAGTTGTAAATTTGTCATGACAATCAAGTTGAATTTTGAAACAACACTTGGCTTCACCTTTCTCTTAAGCATTTTGATTGATTTGCAGATTGGAAATTACACAGGTCTTTGGATTGTGCATCAAGGCAGATCGGAAATTTGCACATCCTTGTGAATTTTATCATCAGAAGATCGGAAATTCTAAGTGCATTAGGATTGCATTCAAGATGCAAGTTAAAATTTCACCTTGGTTTGGAAATTTTCTTTGGACCTCCAATTGCACCTTCAAGTTCACAAGCAATGTTGAGTCCATTTTCTGAAATTTCTTACGGATAAGTTCATGGACTGATTGGGAACTTGGTGGTCCTTATGAGTTTCATTTATGAGAAAACCAAAAACCAAAAATTTCACAAGTGTTAGATCAAGACTTGACATTTTAAACTTCTAACTTACTCCAAGATCCTAACTTGCAACTAGGAGTCGACTTTCATCTTAACCTTGCTTAAACTTCCTACCTTATCAGCCTGAGACTTCGAAATTGTTGCCAAACTAAGACTAAACTGGACAAACCACTACACTACTAAGCAAATAAAAGTAGAGGTCCCCATTTGCAATGGGGCATGTGCGTTTTCAACACAACAGGTTGATCCTAGATGGATCCCCTTGTCATATCTGAATTCTGATGTACTGCTTCTTCTGATTAATACAATGGGAGCTAGCCCTTACCAGCTATTTAACTACCAAAAAAAAACATTTACCCCTTTCTCAAAAAAAATTCCCAAAAAGATTGCATCTTTTGCCATTATGTTTGCCCCAAGTCAAAACAACTCAGATTTAGAAGTCACTGTTGCAAAGAAGGTCAACGGATTTGTAACCCATAGGGAAGAACAGAGAGTCAATACATTTGCAGCCTTAAGGTACCTCTCATGAGTAAAGATTTTTTCTGTTATGGTTTACATTGTTAATATTATTTTATTTTCTGTGCAACAGCTAATATTTTATTGTGGTGACCCTTGATCTAATTTTCTCTGTTTGAGAGCTTTCATCTTCAAATCTTAGCATAAATATAGTGCAACTTGTTTCATGGGACTGCCAAGCTCTCCCATTTTGGCTCTATAAAATAGTTAAGTTGCTTTGTCTTGTCATAATTAGCATCTCTTTACTGTTTCACAAAAACCCTTAGAAGACTGACCTGTTGAAAATTGAAATCAAATTCAAAAGCTTCCACGAGAAGCACAGACAAAAATAAAACCAAAAAAATTGGTGTCAAATGGTCTTACAAGAATGCTTTAGAGACATCTTTAAGTACATGACACAAGTTAAAAAAAAATTTTAAAAAATCAGATATAATTCAGATTCAAAGCTGAATCCTTTGTCAAGAAACATTATTCCAGATTATTCAATTTTATTTAAAAATCATATATTTATTTAGAGAAAATTACCAATCTTTTCGAAACTTTATGTTTTTTTCTTCTTCTTTTTTTGTTCATTAGGTCCTTTTGGGCTTGTTGGTGATTAATTAGTGCTTGCAGTTTTGGTAAAATTGATCCAATACATGTGCCATACCTTTAGAAATTTGGCACACACTACACAGATAATCATATATCCTGTACTGGATTTTCGTTATATTTCTGACCCTGACATTTGGTGATGCCTTGTCAATGTTGGAGGACCTTGCAGTTGGAGCTCCATAAAATATTTCCAATCTGAGATAATGAACTATGTTTAATGAAGTAAGTTTAAGTCTGTGTTGCAAGGTGTATGCGGATATTTTTTAAATAAAATATTTTGATGCATGGTTTCTGAAAATATGACGCTTTCTTTGATCCTTCTACTGCATTGATATTTTTTAGCATAATCTCTTTACATTTCTTTTTTTGTTTGAAAAATTTATGAAATAATCTGGAAAATCATTGGAAAGATTGATTTAGAAAACCTGGAAAGATGTAAGTTCTGATGCAGATGAAATAAGTTTTAGTTTTACTACTTTTGAGTTCTAGTTATCCATATTATTTTATGACAGATTTCCATTCTGCTATCATTGATAACAGAGTGCATATTGTGAACCTAAATTGTACATGGAATTTTTTCATTAAGGAAATATAAAATGTAATACCAGAAATTGCTCTTTTCACTGGAGCTTTTTAATAAATGCTTTTTCATTGAAAAACCTGCATCTTGTTTCGTTTGGTCATTGTATTATATTGACAGTTATGATTGTAATCTGTTTTCAAACATGTTGCTTCAAAGCCCAACAAAAGAAATTGTAGAACTATAGTTCTGCAGCAATATGGAAGAAAGTGTTGAACATGTATAAGGACACAACAAACATATATACAAAAACAAATATAGGATGTAACTGCCAATTCTTACAAAATGTTTTGCAGTACTAAAAAAGTTTTTTTCTTAACATTTGTACATATGCTACCTTGAATAATCAAGTATTTGACCGACTGAATACCCCCTCTCAAACAATGATTTGCATAATCAAGTATTTGACTAACTGAAATACCCCCTTCGAAACAATGATGGTATTATACTATTATATATTCAATCAACTTTCTATCTGCACACATGAGCAATACTGTTGGGAAGAGGATTTACATACAAGCATGTCAAGTAATGTCAACATCAAAGCAGAGTGACCTGTCTCTCAAGTTGCTTTTCTTTATAAAGATGTGAGCTTCTTCAGTTCTATGGTCAGCTTATGAAATTAGTAACAGAAATCAAGTCCTCTACGAGAAATTTGGGTTTTTAAACCTCATTTTGAGTGTATGCTAGTGATGGACCCAATAGAAGATCAAGAATGTTTTGTGCAATATCATCTGGCATTCCTGTATAACTAGAAAAAGTATTTTTCTTGCTTTGAAGTTTGAACCATTAACGTTAAAAACTTATTATTTTCAGTCATATTGCTATTAGAATTACCTTTAGTAATATTTTCAGCAGCTAAAGACTCTGCTTCTGAATATCTTGTACTACTAGAAAGATCTTTCCATTCATCATTACAGAACATGGATGCGGCTTTTTGGGTGGCTTCTCTTTTTCTCATAGCTCTGCCTTCATGTCTGTTCTTGTACCAAGAATTTAGCTTCTTTTTTCTCTGCATTAACATGCTTCACAATGCAATGACTCATGTAGAATCAGCAGCCAAATGAATTATTATTTTGTCTTTATTCAACTTTCAATGTCTATAAATCTTCAACGTACTTAGCAGAGATGTGTAGATCAGGCTTTTGTTCTTTTAATCTTAAAGCAGTATCAGTTATCCACATGTATTCGTGCAGTATGTTTTACATGAGGTGGCTGGTACCATGAAAGACTGAATTAAGATGCTATTGCAGATTTGATCATAATGCCACGTAGAAAGACTTTGTATTGACACGTTGCACATCAATCCTGGGTACAGATAAATTTAAATGCAAGTGGTGTAAAAGTAATAGCAATGATGGCATTCATCACTTCGAATGGCATTTGGTGAAGAAGGCAGGACATGACACCACTAGTTACACAAAATTCCTTGCCTATGTGACATATCAAGCGGAACAAGCTCTTCTAGCAATTTTTGATGGCAAGAAAAAAAAAGGCAAAGAACTAGGACAGATAGTTTCTAACTCTGTAGGTACTAGGAGTGATCATTTGGATGAGGAAGGAACGTGGTGCACAAGATTATTTTTGGGAATTTGAGTCAACGCCTTCTATATACTAGCAAGCTATGGTGCATTCTATTGAAGCTACGAGTCTTGGGTTTAGAGTCCCATCTTATGAGAGAGTGAGGTTTGGTATACACAATGATGTAATACAAGATGTTAAGGATGTTAATGAAGATCAGATAGAGTAGGTAAAGATTGGTTGCACCATAATGTAATGTCCCCTATTGGGACCTTAATTTTCTCTGAAATTCCCTATTAGGGTTTGGATTGCACTTGGAAATGGAAACTTGTAACATTCCCTACTAGGAGAATACCAATTTCCAATGATTAACATCATCACCATGTATTTAAATCAGATTAAGGAACAACCATTGATTCATAATACATGCTTAACCCCTTGATTCCTTACCCCATCTTCTAATCACTAACCTTAAGAAGGATGGTAGATTTACTATGCTCGGGTGTAGAAACAGTCTACAGGCGGGCTCCCTCAAGGTTCTTAACTTCTTCCTTATCTTTAGACCCTCCTATCATGTGACCGAATTTACTCTGCCTCTCCCTTCAGAAACTCCCTATCCTCTTAATGGTAATTAGTGAGCAACTAAGGAATTGGCTAAGTATATATTATTATCTTATACATTACAAATATATATATATATATATGTAAACATATATAACATAACTGATATATAATTCTGATTTCATTATTACTAATGGATAGATATAATTTATATATATAATATATATTATATATATTAGACCATATCATGGTTCTTTAACTTAATAGAATTTAAATAGAATACTTTGTAATCAGTATCTGAATTATAGATACTTGTCATCAATATGTATGATTCATTTCTTTCTCATCTCTTCCATCACAAGAGTACCCAATATATATTTCATAATTCTTGTTCTTCCATGTGATTAGTATTCCTGTTTTCATAATCTCCTATTTGATTAGTACATATTCAATAATCTATGATTCCCTCCTACTTCGATCAATACCAATTATAATTAATAAGCTATGTCCTTCAATGATCTCCATTTCTGATCTAATTCCTTCCTTGGTGTATTTTTTCATTCCCCTATAACTCCCTCTTTGAATGACCATAAACAATGCCTTCTTATAAGTTGTAATGCGAACGCCTCCCTTCCTTAGACTAATTGTGCCTCTTCAATATGATTGTGGTTATCGAATATTACCTCTTGTCTATTATGCTTGTTTATTAAAAGTAGTCGTCTTAATATTTTAATTAGTGATTGTCGACTTGTACTTCTAGTTCTTTGCTTGATTGATTACTTGATAACCAATTCTTACTAAGAATATTCATGCATCCCTGGTGTCTAACTTCACCTATGAGAGATTGATAATATTATTTTGTTTGGCTTTGTGAGCTGACTTGAGTGTACTACTATCCTCAAATGCTCGAGCTTACGGGCGACCACTATGACTTCTATTGTAATTCTATAATATATCGATGACCACTTGATTGTCAATTTGTCCTCGTGACTCCATTAAAATGTTGATCATAGTATCATCTATTCCTATCCTCTAATCACAGGTTTGATGTCCAACGTGGTTGAGGAAATGTTGGTGCTACGTCGATGGACAAATAGAAGGAAATGAACCCTCAATCAACTTCCTCGTCTCTTGCAATACTAGCACAATATGTTTAAGATTCTTGGATACATCAAATATAATAATATCTGCAACTACATTATTCAAGTTCATTGATATGGTGATCAAAGATGCAAGCCCACCAAATGTGGTTCAGCTTATTACAAACAATGTTGCTAATTGTGAAGCTACTAGGAGATCCTAATGGACAAATACCCTCTATATTTTTGCCCCATGTGCGGCATATTGCCTTGATCTAACACTAGAGAACATAAGAGAACTTGAATGGGTTGAAGAGGTATTGCAAAAGGCTCACATAGTTGCTAACTTCATCTATAATCACATGGTGATTTTGTGTATAATGCACTCTTGCACACAAGGCAAGGAGCTAGTTTGACCACGGTGAAAAGATTTCCTTACAAGTTGTAGAATTTTCAAAGCTTCTAGTAAAAGTATCAGGATTACAGGATGGGGAAAAGTCTCCAATGAAGCCTAGGAGAGGGCCAAGGAGATGATGAGGGTAGCATGTAATGTTCCCAACTGCAACCTTACAACAAAACACACCTTCAAATCCCCACGCTACCTCTACACAACCCAGTTTGGACCATACGGAGGGAAATAGGGAGCAGGAAGGTCGTACGGAGATGCCAAGGGAGGCCATACGGTGCTAACCAGAAGGTTGTACGAAACAGTAGAAGGCCATATAGAGGTGATTGGAGGTCATACGGTGTTGGCAGGAAAGGTCGTATAGAGGTGATGGAGGTCGTACAATGTTTGTAGGGAAGACCGTACGGAGGTCACACGGTGATGGCAGGGAGGCCCTACGATACTGACAAGAAGACCGTATGGAATAGCAGAGAGGCCATATGGAGGTGATTTGAAGGCCGTACAGTGGCTGAAAATGCCTGCAAGAAGGTCATGCGATGTCCCTCTTCCCTTTGCCTAGTATGTCGCCAATTAGATGTGATGTCACGATGTAAGAGATTCAGACACAGAACAAAGATGCAAGCCAAATATATTTGCAAGGAAACTTTATTGATATTACTGATAGTACTTGAGATTTGCCAGACCCGATACAACAAAACAAGCAAAATAGGATGAGGGTTGAATCCCACCAAAACTACGAATACCAAATAGGGAGGATCTTTCACCTCCGAAATGGCAGCCAGCAAAATCCCAAACAGGAATTCGCAATTACAAATAAAATATCAAAACTCAACATGAGAAATACATCCTACACACCGGTCATAAATACCCGTCGGACAACTCCCGAGGGTGCACAAATAGAGCCGACACGGCAACACCTATGCCTATGCCAAAAATGAAGATGGGCCCAAGATAAATTAAGTCGATTGGAACCCAAATACAAATATTATTATTTATTTAATGACGGGACATTACAGTCCTCCCATCCCGAAAATTGCTTGTCCTCAAGCAATCGTAAATTGGGGTGTTCCAAAATCTCCTTGCCTTCCTAGGTGGCATCCTCTAGCGGTAGATCCTTTGAGCATACAAGAAATTCTTTGACTGTGCGTGACCTCAATCTCTTCTCCTGAATGTCGACGTTCTCAGCGAGTTCTAGTACTAACTTCCCTCCTTCGTTGAGTGGTGGCAGATCTGTTGAGATCGTAACATGTTGATCCACAACTTTCTTCAAGAAAGAAATGTGAAACACATTGTGGATTCGGCTTCCTTCAGGTAGTTCCAATTCATATGCAACCTCGCCTGCCCTCCTGGTCACATGGTAGGGTCTGTAGAACCACGGCCTTAACTTTTCTTTTCCAGAAACCTTTAGAGAGGACTACCTGTACGGTTGAAGCCGAAGGTACACCAAGTTCGCAACTTCAAAACTCCTCTCGAGTCGATGTTTGTCAGCATACATTTTCTGTTGATTTCGAGCTCGCTGAAGATTTTCCTTTAGGGTCCTCAAAATTTCTATTCCCTCCTGTAGCTAGTCCTTGGCCTTTGGTGCACGACTGTCACCCAATGCCAAGTCCATGAACGAAGGGGGTTCATAACCGTACAATGCTTTAAATAGTTCCATCCCAATCGACATGTGGTATGTGGTATTGTAACAATGTTCTCCTAGATGTAGCCATTTGACCCATGCTCTTTGTTGTGCCGAAACATAGTTTCTAAGGTACCCTTCCAGCCATTTGTTCACTATCTCTATCTGTCCATCAGTCTGTGGGTGATAGCTAGTGCTCAGCAACAACTCCATCCCTGCAAGTCGAAACAATTCTTTCCAAAAAGTACTAAGGAAGCGGCTATCTCTATTGCTTACTATGTTCCGAGGGAGACCATGTAGGCAAAATACTTCCTGGAAGAATAGGTCTACCACATGTGCGGCCTGATACTCAGCAAAAACAAAAAAGAAGTGCGCATACTTGGTCAATCTATTGACCACTACAAAAATACAGTCCTTTCCTTGCACCTTGGGATGCTCGGAAATGAAATCCATGGAGATGTTGTCCCATTTCTGCTCATGCATCGGTAAAGGTTGAAGTAGACCCACTGGTAAGGTGTGTTCGGATTTATTTTGTTGACAGGTAGCACATTCCCGGACATACCGTAAGATATCATTTTTTAGACCCTTCCATGAAAACCTTTCTCGGATCTGGCTATAGGTCTTCAGGTACCCCTGAAGCCCAACCAAAGGCAAGTCATGCATCTCCCTTAATATTTTCTCCTTCAATTTGGACTCAGGTACCAAATAAATTCGATCTTTGTAATAAATGATATCATCGATCACTTTGTAACTGTCATCTTGCACTTCACCGCCCAGCAGTTGGCACGTGAAGGTGTTCATGGAATATTCGACTAAGAGATGTGCCCTCTAATCTACCGAAATCTGGGATAAGGAGCATATGGATGGCCTTCTTGATAACGCGTCAACCACAACATTATTTTTCCCTTTTACGTACTCAATGTCAAGGTTAAAGGTCTATATTTTACTCACCCACTTTTGATGTCGTTCGTTCAACTCCTTTTGTTCCAGAAAATGCCTCAGGCTGTTGTGATCCGTACACACTACGAACTTGGCTCCCACTAGGTACTACCAAAATTTTGCCAGGGCATGCATGATGGCGAGCATTTCTTTGTCGTAGATGGAGTACAACCTTTCAACTCCCGAGAGCTTCCGACTCTCAAAAGCAATCGGGTGGCAACCCCGCATCAGCATAGCCCCGATGCCTTCTCTCGATGCATCGCACTCTAGGATGAAGGGCTGAGTGAAATCTGGCAGTGCAAGAACCGGTCAAGAACTCATAACCTCCTTGAACCTTTCAAACATTTGTTGTGCCTGTTCACTCCACTGGAAGAAACCCTTCTTCGTTAGATCAATAAGTGGCACACTTAGCTGTGAAAATCCCTTCACGAACCATCTGTAGTAACTGCACAACCCAAAGAATCCATGCAATTCTGCGAGAGTCTTCGAAGGTGGCCAATCCAAGATAGCTTGAATCTTTTCTTGATGTACCTGAATTCCTCGGCTACTGACTATGTGCCCCAAATACAATATCTTTGTCATCCCGTATTCACATTTAGATCTTTTGGCGAACAACAGCTATGACTCCATAATCCTGAGCACTTCTTCCAAATGCCTCAAGTGCTCCTCCCATGTCTTGTTGTAGATTAGTATATCATTGAAGAATACCAACAGGAACTTGCGCAGCTGTTTGTTAAAAATGTGATTTGTGCAAGATTGGAATGTAACTGGTGCGTTGGTCAAACCGAATGGCATGACCAAAAATTCATAATGCCCATAATCGCAACGAAAGGCTGTTTTCTCCACATCTTGTTCCCTCATGCGAATTTGGTGATATCCCGAACAAAGGTCTATCTTGGAAAAATAAACTGCGTTGTGTAACCCATCCAGCAACTCGTCGATCTTAGGAATAGGATACCTATTCTTGATGGTCTTCTTGTTTAGTGCGCTGTAGTCCACACACATACACAACGTTCCATCCTTCTTTTGAACCAACACTACCGATGACGCAAAAGGACTGGACCTGGGCCTGATCCAACCCTTGTCAAGAAGTTCCTGCATTGTCTTTTCAATCTCGTCCTTAAGCCTCTTAGGGTGGCAGTATGGTGTGGTGATAACAGGTTTGGCGCCAGCCTCCATCTCAATAGTATGTTCGAACCCACGATGTGGTGGTATGCTTGGTGATATGTTGACGAAGACCAGGTGATGCTTATCCAAAACTACTTGAAGTTCATCATCCTAGTAGTAAGCCCTTTGTCCCTGTATAGGTTCTGGTGAGATGAAATAGTGTGCAGCCCAGACCACGTCGTCGTGTCTGAGGATTGCCTTCATTCGTCAGGCTGAAATTTCCTTTGGTCCTCCATTCGACATCCCTCTCAGCACAACCTTCTTTCCATCCACTTCGAAAGAGAACTCCATTCATTTGAAACTCTGTGTATTCATCCAATGTTTCCATCCACTAAATGCCCAAAATGACTTCCATGTAATCCAAATCGACCACGAAGAAATCATCTGTCACTGTGTGGTTTCCCATGGTGATGCTCAGTTGCAAAACCAAATGGGTACATGTCAAAAGGTTTACTCTTGCCACTTTGACATCAAATCCTTGGTGTGCCTCCGTACGTAAACTCTGTCGGCTGACCAACAATGAGTTAATGAAGTAGAGTGTGGCTCCGCTGATGAGCATGACCACAACCTACTACCCCTGGAGGGTACCCCAGACTTGGAATACGGTACACCTCGGAGTTCCTACCAGAGCCGCAATGGCACCTCCTCTCTTCAATAGTGTGGCGATCATTTCTGCGTGATTGATGTTTACCTCCCCGGAAGCTTGTTGTTCATCCCCTTCGAGCTCACATGCTTGCTCCTCCTTGTCATCGGACAACACCTAAATGTAATGGATTTTTCCCTTGCCTAGGCATCGATGCCCTGGTTCCCATGGCTCCTTACAGTTCAAACAGAGCTTCTTTCTCCTGAGCTCCTGTCGTGTGGCCTCATCCAACGAGGGTTTCTTAGGTGGGGGTTTGTTGTCTTTCTCCCTTTGAGCGAGAGGTGGCTTGGAATGCGAGTAATTTTTGGCAGAAGAGGAAGAAGATGTCGCCATAGCTCGAGCCTTCTTAATTGCCTCTGTGAGTGTGATGAGGTTGAATCCCTTCACCCAACCTTTCAAGAGTTCTATCAGCCCATCCATGAACAATACCACCAATCATCTTTCTAAAATATATGTCACCAGGATAGACAGTCTTTGAAATTCTTCTATGTAACTGTCGACTGTACCGGTTTCCTTTTTTTGAGCCAGCTCTTTGAAATTTAGTTCTAGATCTCTCCTGTCAAAGCCGTCTATCAGCCTCTCCATGAATTCGGCATAGGATGTTATTTGATCGTCGTAGAGAGTAACCATGCCATGATGCCACCATTCATGGGCTATCCCTTCCAGATGCAATGCAGCAAATTATAGGGTTGAGTTGGAAATATGTGTCTGCCTTCTGCACCCATGCCCGAGCTGTAGTGGATCCAGACCCATCAAAAGATGACAGACTAACTTTGCCAATCTTCTGTCTGAGATGGTCATTATAATAGCCACACTTGTTTCCGCCAGAGTATCTCATTCTCAAATCAGCATAATCTTTATACGATATATCTCCTTCCATATTTGCGTTTCTCCAATCCTCCCAAAGTTGATCTTGCATTTCTTTGAAAGTTGGTTGCTCTCTGTGCTATTCTTCCGCCTGTGAAGGGAAAGTTGGCATCAATGGTCGAGAGCATACGGTTTGGGGGTTTGCCTTTCCTGAGACAAAATTGTCACTTTGTTCAGCAGATATCTTGCCTTCAGCGAATTTCCATAGTGTCTCTTCCATGAGTCGCTGAGTGTCATTAATTTGTGTCTGGTTCCTAGTGAGCTCTCTCAACAGAGCCATGACTTCAGCGGTAGGATCTTGTGGGTCCGCCATTCTACCAACTGAGTGATACCTTCTTCTCTTTCTGGTACAAACTTGCATTCACTACCCACAAGCTAGCAAAATCACCAGCTCTGATACCACTGTAATGTTCCCAACCACAACCTCATAGGAAAACATGCCTTCAAATCCCCACGCTACCTCTACAGCCCATTTTGGACCGTACGGAGGGAAATAGGGAGCAGGAAGGCCGTACGGTGCTGACCAAAAGGTCGTACAAAACAGTAGAAGGTCGTACGGAGGTGATTGGAGACCGCACGATGCTGGTAGGAAAGACCATATGGAGGTTGTACAGTGTTTGCAGGAAAGACTGTACGGAGGTCCTACGGTGATGGCAGGGAGACCGTACGGAATAGTAGAGAGGCCTTACGAAGGTGATTTGAAGGCCGTACGATGGCTGAAAATGCCTGCAAGAAGGTCGTGCGATGTCCCTCTTCCCTTCGCCTAGTGTGTCGCCAATTAGATGTGATGTCGCGATGTAAGAGATTCAGACACAGAACAAAGATGCAAACCAAATATATTTGCAAGGAAACTTTATTGATAGTACTGATAGTACTTCGGATTTACCAGACCCAATACAGCAGAACAAGCAGAATAGGGTGAGGGTTGAATCCCACCGAAACTGTGAATACCAAATAGGGAGGATCTTTCACCTCCGAAATGGCAGCCAGCAGAATCCCAAACAGGAATTTGCAATTACAAATAAAATATCAAAACTCAACATGAGAAATACATCCTACATGCCAGTCATAAATACCCGTCAGACAACTCCCGAGGGTGCACAAATAGAGCTGACATGGCAACACCTACACCTATGCCAAAAATAAAGATGGGCCAGAGATAAATTAAATCAATCGGAACCCAAATACAAATATTATTATTTATTTAATGATGGGACATTACATAGCTTGGAAAATAACAAGGATGGGTATATGCCATTATGGGACATAATTGATAGAAGATGGAATCGACAAATGCACTATCCTCTCCATGCTACTAGATAATATCTCAATCCAACATTATTCTACAGATCATCATTGAAAGATGGTAATGTTGAGGTCACATAAGGCTTATTCATATGCATGGAGTAAAATTTTGCGTACCTCGAAAAATTGCAGGCAGCTATGGCAAAGTTGCCAATGTATGGGCAAGAAAAGGATTTTATCTCAACTAAATCTATTGTGGAATGCAGGAAGACCTTCAACCTAGGTAAACTCTATAAAATTTTAACAATAACAATCTCTCTACATAGGGAACATGTACTGTAAAGGTATTAAGATTTTAAGATATTCATAGGTGGAATATTTTTTGCCACGAAACCAAAAATCTTATATGAATGGCAAAAGTCATTTTGAGTCAGCCATGTTGTTCATACAATTGTGAATGCACTTGGAGTGTTTTTTAATTCATACATTTCAAGAAATGCAATCACGTCTAACACAACAACAAATGAATGACTTGGTGTTTGTTCACCATAACCTTTGTCTGAAGATAAAGAAAGCTCAAGGTTAGACTTTTAATATACTTGCAATCATATTTATAATTGTATTCATTATGTTTTTCACTTTCAATTGAAAAAACTAACTTATACGTGGACAAAATCAAACACTATTGAGAATGATGAGCCTTTTCACTTTCAATTGAAAAAACTAATTTATACGTGGACAAAATCAAACACTATTGAGAATGATGAGCCAACTAAATTTGATAAAATTATCCAAAGTCTGAATAGATTGTAGATGATTATGAATTTTTTGAGCCTGAGGATTTTGAGATTCTAACTGATTTGATTGAATAAGTTATAACAAAGGAGACAAAGACTCCTTAAATAAAGAAATACAAAGATGATGTTTCTAAAAGAAACAATCGTTAAGTGCTTGAAAATATACTAAACTAACTAACTAGACACATTACGTAACCAGATACATCCGAAGATACATTAAGTGACCAGAGACATCTAAGCCAATTAAAATGACCATTATGAGGTAAATCATACAATGTTATTCTAATACCCTCCCTTAATGGTCAAATCCACAAGTCATTTGGCCATGAATGTATAGAAGGCTGACACCTTCTCTTCAGACACCCTCCCTGGTGTTGCATAACTTCTGGATACAACCAAGCTCAACATAATCCTTCCGACATGATGTCGGGTAACAAAGCTATCCCTCCTTTTATTCAAATGTATCTGGTTCTTGTTTGTTTCAGATTCTTGTTTGGTTCAAGCTTCTCCTTGGGTCAATTTCTTATGCGCTCCCATCAACTTCGCATGGAGTCAAAGCATTATATTTCCAAACGCCAGCATATTTTCATTCTCTGCAACAATGGACCAAATTAGAGGAGTAATTTATATTTGGGTGTCCGATGTATCACGAGATCGGTGCCAGGTTTTCTCTTAGAGAAAGTCGGCGGTCATTATTTAAAGCTGTGGCTCTATTCATCAAAGAGACGATCTACCTTAAGAGTCGTCAGGGAAAATCTTTGTTTCAATATTTACTTTCGGGATTTATTTTTCAACCTCAATGTCGCATATTTAAATGGAGCATCGCTTTGCCTAGCAGACATGGATTATTAAGAATAGGACCTGAACAACATCATAACATGTTGATTCCGAGTATCATTTATACATACTTTTCAGTCAAAACGGTTATCAGTGGATAAAAATCAACATTTCAAAATTCCAATTTGTACTCACTAAGCAATTCAAGCATTCTGTGAATTGACTGCAAGTCAGGTTAATTAATTTAGCATACATACAGTCAGTTATGAAATACCAAAAAGCGTTTCAGTTAAGGACGTAAGAGCCGACACCTCGCCCCTTCTGAAAACTATTTATACTGTATATAAAAGGGTGCATGGATGCAATTTACCATAAATTTAGCTTCTGCTTTGAAACCTAATCCTGTTAATATTATATTAACCTGTCACCTCCCTTTGAGCAAACCTACTTCCCACTATCTGCTTGTTGACAAACAAATGATCAAACAACATGGTATTTCTCAATGTGAAAATACCATTGGCACATTCATAAGAGCAAATGTAATAGCATAAGATGTAGAGAGACTTCTGTCGAAAGCTGTCCAAAATTGTCCTCAGATAAAAATATAGAAAAAGGAAACGATGGAATCAAGAACAAACCGCAGGGTTATTGTAGGCTCTCAGATGTTGAAAAATTAAGAAGAATGAGAGTGTGAGAGCGACTGCAACAGAAATCCCACCAACTATGAGAGCCCACTTGTAAAGATAAAATACTGATTCCATCTTAATCATCTGTTTTCAGAAGACTCGCAAACCATAACTAATGCGAATCAAACAGCAGCCTGCAACAAAATACAAACGAGCCGAACAACATAGAAAATCAGCTACTTTCTTTTCATAACGCAATACAGCTCCCATCTTTAGATGAAGAAGAAGCCCACAGGATTTTCAATAACTACATTAATACAATGACAAATATGTATACTCAGGGTAAGCGTACAAGAAATTTTGTATATTCAAACCACGCCTGTGTAGCTTTAAGATTGCATAAATCTTCCACGTAATGTTGCAAATAACAGATTAAAATTATGAGAAGTGAATAATAATAATAATGAAAGCGAGGGCGCCATTGCGACTGGTAATGGATACGAAATGTGGGTTGGAAGTTGATAACGTGGGTGATTGCATGAGATGCCACAACTGCTATTTCTCTCAAACGTGGCGCGCTTTTGTTTTACAGTATGATTTTAATTGTTTTGGAGCTTTTATTGACTTAGATTTAGTTTATATTCAGTTATTTATTAGTTCCTGCCAAAGCATGGAACTATATAGTAGAGGCAATATACATAATATTAATTATTAATCAAATTAAATTTAACAAAATAAAATTATGAATTTTTAAAGTAAAAAAATATATACTTTTTTAAATAAAATATTATAAAAATTAATTGTCTTTAATTTAATTGTTTCTTAAATTTTAGATAATATTATTAATATTATATTTATTTAAAAGATTAATTTTTTAATTATTTGAATATTTAAATAATTTAGTATTAAATATTATATTATTTTCAACTTTATAATTTATTATAAAATATTTTTAAAAATATTCAGAATAGTATATTGAATATTTATAATATTCTAAATAATAATATTATACATTTAAAATAAATAATATATTATCTAAAATAAATAATTATTATAAATATTTTTATGAATATTATAATAATCATATATTATAATTTATTAATATAGATGATGATAGTTTTAATATATTATTATAATTATTATTAAATTATTATTAATATTAATTAGAAATAATATTATTATTAATAATTTTGAATGTATAATATTAATATTTATAATATCATAAATATTCTAAATATTTAGGATGCTGAATTTTTTTTTTAATATTTAAATAATAAATTTCTATTTTTTTTAAATTGATAAATAATAGATTGTGGTTTTGAGAAATTTAATTTATTAATATTAACTTTTTACACTTTATGGAGGCACTAAGGAAAAGAACGGGGAAAGAAAACCCCCAGTATAGTCCAGGACTTATACAGTCCGGAAATAATGTATACATGGCAGTAAAGACTATTTTGGCTTTCATTTACATGTCCAAATTACAAAATGCAACCTTGTTGCTTACAAATTCACTACCTTATAGGGCAGGATAAACTTATCTGAATACAAGATTTTAATATTACATATTACATGATTCATTTTGAATTTGTTCCTTGGTGGCTAAATCCTTTTGATTGTCTCTTCCTTCATTCAATAAAGAGGATCCAGATCTTTGTAAACAGACATGTCCAAAAAAAAGCTTTATTCATGTTAATCCAAATTAAAATTAAAATCAGTCATAATAGATTTCAAATATCTTGCCAAATTCAATATTGGATTCTGATATTAATGACCCAGTAGTATGATATGTCTCATGAGTCACTTCTAATGAATGCTAAACTGATTTCATCCTTCAATCTAATCTAATAACATCATATGCAGGGAGAAACAGGCATTGTAAAAGTTGGGATTCTATATTTCCAGATCATGTTGCTTTCTCTACCTAATAAAAACCAATAAAGCAGGGTGTTGCAAATTGTGAAAGAGAAAACAGAAGCCTAATAAGGCTCCAATAATGTATAAAGGAATTAAAATCTACCAACCCCTTAGTATCAATTTATTGAAATAAACCACCCCCTTAAGTTAATGCAACCTTATTTATCTCTTATCTTGGAGTCAACATAGATTATCTACAATCTGTGTGTTGATTTTAAGATAAGAGATTACCAAGACTACAACAAAAAAAAGATGAAATCAACTATCTCCTTAAGTACTAATAATCAATCCATACTTAGTTTGTAACATGAGAATATCATAATCAAGAAATTTATTTGAAATGGGAATATCGTATCAATTATATGTTACCTATGCTTCAGTTTACATATCAAATTTAATTTCTATCATGTATCAAGATATTATATTTGATCACCATATACTTTGCCCCTTAGGCCAGACCGGATGATGCAATGGTCATCAATAATGTTGTAAAGCCAAAGTAAACTTAAAAATGTCATCACACTATGTAACCAGTATATCTTGTTTGTCATGTCCATTTTCAGAAAATGGAATATCTGGGGGATGTTGTATCCTTTTGTATTCAGAAAATGGAATAACCATCCATTATCTGCCATTGGAATGATATTGGTCCAGCGAAGTAGAAATGAATATTCCTTTTTCATTTCAGGCCAATGAATGTTGAAAATAGTTTTCTTTAAATGGAGCAATTGCCCTCCATTCAATGTGTGTTTCCCTAATCAAACTACCAACATCTGCAGTCATGTAAAGATTGGAAAGAGGTATCTCATTTTTGTCATTGATACTATAAACTACATTTTCAAGGCCACAAAGATATCTTTCAAGAAAACCTCTCTGCACATAGCTGCAATGTCCTCTTAATTAATACCTGCTAATATCATGCAGACGATGAACGTACCTACAAGTTCCCCATATGATCTTCGTGTGAAACTGTAGTCAAAGTACTTATCACCAAAATCCTTAACAATACCTCTCCTTACCATGTCTTCCAATAGCTTAGTATGTGGTTTCAACAATCTGGGGTGATGGGGCCAAGAAAGGCCATGTCTTTGGTTCCTGAAGTCTGGAAGGTGCGTAAATTAGTCTCATCTCAACCTCACTAAATTCAAAGGGCAATGATACGGTGGTGAGTGCCAACGGGAGTATAGCTAAGAAATAGACAGAAGAGATTCCCGAAGCATCCTAAGTCATGCTCGTGAATGATGGGGGACGGGTATAAGGAACGGGAAAGGTGAGAAGTGGCTCATTAAAACATGATGACAAAGACATCGAGAGGGTTGAGAAGGGGGAAGAGTTAATAATAATAATGAGTGGGGTGACAACAAGAAACAATCGAGTATGACTTGTCCAAGTGGCGTCAAGTAAGCCACGATCGAGTCTGACCTGGTTATTGCATGGAGTGGCAATTAGTTATACTGATTGTATATACCGATGTATGTAAAGATATCTTGGAGCATCCAATCTATATTGGTGTATCTTCTCCTGGATATACTTTTAATTAATTAATTGTGTCCGTTGAGATAATGTCCAAATCTATATATATTTATATATAAAAAAATTATGACCTTGTAAATATATTTATACAAATTTCCAGTAGTGATATGTATATATATAGCTAAATAAATACATGTTCCTCATATATATATATATATATATATATATATTTGAGGTTGCTTGGATATTTATACATATATTACAAGGTGCTTAACTTATATAGAAATATGTCTAGATTCAAATATCTTATGTGGGGTTAGTCTCTAATATTGATATTTGTTTTAAGGTCAAATGGTTCATTTAAACTTAAATGCATATAGCTCATGTTGTTAAGTTTTCGTAGAAGATTTCTATGATGTATAGCCCATTTGCCCCTGTGTTTGTCAATGCATATGCATGTTTATTCCCTTCTCTATATAAATATGCATAAATTTTGTGTCTATGAAGAAACACAATAGGTATTTAGCTCTTTCTAGGATAGAGTTGAGGTGCCAATTGAGGGTATGGCATGTCCTGGTCACATTTATAATTATTTGTGAATCTCCCACAATTTCCAATTTTTTAATATACAATTCTTTACATGTAAAAAGACCTATCAGTGCTTGTATTTCAGCACCATTGTTGGTAAATTTGTACTTATTTTTAATATTTAAATATTAATTTTATTTTTAAAAATATTTTATGGTAAATATTTTTAATATTTAAATACTAATTTTGATCATTCTCCCATATTTGCGTGCATTACTATTGATAAATTTAGCACCCCCACCAGTAGACCTAAGAACAAAATCTCCTTCAAACTCAATGTGTCTCTTCTTAAAGATGAAGATTCATTGGATGCCATCAGGATAGCCACTTGTCTATCTAAGTTTCGCAATGTTGTTTGTAAACCAAGGGAACGGTGGGATCACCTTACTGAGGTTTGGAGGAAATTGTTTCAGGTTATAGGGGAAAAGAAAGCCAATGACAAATCTAAAGAAGAATCATTTCTTCAAATTAGAGTCAATGATATTGAGAAGAGACTTCAAGATAAAGGTAAAGATAAATAGTTAGAAGAATACTTGATTTGCACCAAGATGGAGCTAAGGGAGGGCTCAAAATTATAAAATTCAAGGATAGAAAATCGGAGCCAGAATGAACTGGCTTAAAGATGGGGACAAGGGTACAAAATATTTTTTTAATCTTATCAAAGAAAAATAGAAAAGAGAGCTAATTGAGGAAATACAAGTGGACAACGACTTGACCAATGATAGTAATGCAAAAAAGGAAGCATTTTATAAATTTTACAAAGAGTTGTTCTCTTCAGAGAATGGGCTCAATAATAAAGACACTCTTCATAAATGCTTAAAATTGATTCCAAAAAGAATCTCCAAAGAAGATGCTAAAGTCTTAGAACAAAGTATAAACATTGAGGAAATTGAAGATGCCATTAGATCTTTGGCTAATCGAAAGTCCCCGGGTTGAGTTTTACAAACATAATATTGATTAGATTAGTGTGGAACTTCTGGTCTTACATGAAGATACTTTTGAATAGGGTACTCTTGGTGAAAATATTAATAGGCGAGTAATTAAAATTTTTCCTAAGTGTATGATCTTAAAATGGAAGCACTTCCATGTTAAGAGTGTTTATCCCTCCGAGTAAGTGGTCTGGGTCATGTCAAGCACCTAGAATCAGCTCGTTGCTCGGATCATACTTGTTCTCCTCATTCTGCTTCTATATGCCCTTGATTTTCACTCCAATCTGCATTTCCTAACATTTTGGGACAGGATCCTAAGATTTTTGACCAAAAGGTCAAAGTTGACCTTTTGGGGTCAAAGTCGACCTTTATCCTGACCTGGTCAGGATCAACCTCAATCCTGACATGGTCAGTTCCACCCTCATTCTTGACCCTCTGTTCAAAATTTCAAGATTCCTTAATTTTCGGGTGTCGGGCTTTCGGGGATATTTGTTTCCCGCCTCTGGGTTGGCCATTTCGGGTTTCAAAATAGTAAATCTTTTAATTGCATTTAATCTAGGTATATTTTCTAAAGGTTAGGACCTAATTGGATTTAATTCTCCAAGGTAGCCCCTCTAGAGGATTGTGCCCTAGTTCACTATAAAAGGAGACCTTCCTCTCATTTTCTCATCCATTTTTCATATCTCTCCATCAAGTTTTTGTGAGAACATCTCTCAAGATCTCAAGGTGATCAAGAAAGCATCCATTCAAGCATTCAAGTCCTCTTCTCCATCCAAGTTCTCCATTGAAGATCAAGGATTCAAGCATTCAAGCCATTGAAGGGATTTGGTTCAAGCATTCAAGATTCATCATTCAAACCCTAGATCTAGCCATCACGATGGTGTGATCTTCCTTCAAGATCCTTTTGTTCATCTTCAAGATCTATTTCATTCTTCCCTCAAGGTGGATTCCAAGCATACAATCATGGAGGTTTGACTTACATTTATTGATGTTATGTTCAAGCTTTCATATCAATATACTTGTTTACATTCAAAATACAATTACATATCTATCGAATTGCATAGCTTCATTGTTAGATCTACTTCAACTACTTGCTAGCATTCTCCATTTCAATTTCAATATTAAGATTGATTGCAAACCAGGGTTTGACCAAGGCAAACCCCCCCAAGCAAACAACAAACCATTTTTCTTGCAGGTACAGGTACAGAATTTCAGATCTGAGAGTAGATTTGGATACCCTTTTTGGTGAACTTTTGGGATCTGCAAACAAAGTCAGAATCGACCTTCAAATAAAGAATATAGCCTTTGACCTTTTATGAGGGTCAAAGACTACTTGTCGTCGAAAAGACAAAAGATTTTTGGGTTTTCTTCATCTCGACATTTCTTGTCCGAAACAGGTTACAGAATTGCCCGAAAGTACATGCAGACATCAAAAATTGGCATTTTTCAGAATTGCCCTAATTTGAGGTTAGTACTTGTATTTCAATTATTTTAGATTTCAAACACTTCAATTCCATTATAGGGAAATATAAGGTTTTCTTCCTCTTTCATATTCTCTATAGATTGATTCGATCATGTATTAACCTTTTTGGTTGACCAATTTGGATCTCTCCTTTGGGAATTTGGATTTAGAATTAGATCTCATATTTCCCCCACACATTTTAGGGTGAATCCTATTTCATCCTATTCACTAAGGGCCCGTTTGGACCACGGCATACGGAATGCCAGATATGGTCAATTCTGGAAGATGCTACAATTCTGGAAGATACAAATTCTGAAAATGATATCCACAAAATGGAATGACCTGTTTAGCAAGCTGTAGGCAGATGAAAGTGAGCAAATCCACAGGCAATCTCTCATCAAATATTTGACATGAGTAGACTGCAGTTTTTAGATCTGTCTTTCTCCCCTCTTAAGAGTATTCCTTCCAAGATAAACAAGCTGAAAAGTCTCCAAATTCTCAAGTTAGCCCACTGTTATGCTCTGGAATTCATTTCATGTGACATATCAATGCTCATTGGTTTGGAAGAGCTTGATATGTGGCAGTCTGCGACAATGTTTGCATATTCACAGGAGGTGAGAAAAGGGGGAGAATTAAGGGAGGCTTTGTTGCAAGATGTATGCAAACTCCATCATCTAAAGCATCTGTGTCTAACCCTAAAATCTTGTATTGAGGAGAGAACAATGGGGAATCTAGTAGAGCTTCAAGAACTTTGGCTACTTTGGAAGCCTGAGAAATCTGGGCCTCGGTGGCCTCTGGAGTCTGTCAGAAAGGTGCCCATTTTGAGGCTTCTGCAACACGAAAAGCATTCAACCACCCAGTGGAAAATCAAAACGGACCCGACGGTCGATTATTAACTGCAAAAATGGACCCGACGACCGATAAAATTAGCATTCGAAACCGGCATGCGAGCCCCATATTCCAATTCCACCTTTTCAAGTGGAAGACGGTATGCTCATTTTTTGGCAAAATTGGCATATCAAAATTCCAATTCCATTCGTGCATGTCGAGCACAAACAATGGATTTGGAATTCGGAATATGCAATTCAGGAATAACGGCCAATATGTCATGGTCCAAACGGGCCCTAAGAATGGTGATAAAACCCAAGTTAAAAACTGGAGACCTATTACCCTCCTTAACTTATCCTGCAAAATCATTTCAAAACTCCTTGCTCGAAGAATTGCTAGTATTTTCAATGACATCATATCTATTACTCAAATTGGTTTTATTAAGGGAAGATATATATTAGAAAATTTGATTACTAGTTGGGAATCCTTAAACTGGGAAAAAGCGAATGTGCAGAATGTAGCAATGATTCTTTTGGACTTTGAAAAAGCATATGATAGGGTGGAATGGCCCTTTGTCATTGGCATGCTTCAAGCTTTTGGATTCCATCCTTATTTCTGCAAGTGGATTTTGATACTATTCAAAGACTCTTCTATGATCATCAATGTAAATGGTGAACTCTCTAATATTATCTCATTGAAGATATATATCTGATAGAGGTGCCCCATTGCTCTAGCCTTGTTTGTGGTTGTTTTTTATGCTCTATTTTACATTCTTAGAGCTTCAGACATTGGTCCTCCTATAAAAGATATTTCCCTTCCTAATACCGATGATTTGATCAATGCTCAATTTTTTGATCATACAGTTGTTGGCATAATGGTCAGTGCTCCCCTCGGGATTCGTGATATGGCTTAACCACCTCCTATGTCTTCTATAAGTCTAGTGGTTGTATCAAGCATTAACATGTCAATCTTTTGGTGCAAAAACAACCACTACTTGTAACAAGTGGTGTCAGAGCTTGGTCACAAGTTCGAATCCCCTCAGGTAACACTGAGGGGGCAATTGTTAGCATAATGTTCAGCGCTCCCCTCGAGATTTGTGATATGGCTTAACCACCTCCTGTATCTTCTATAAGTCTAGTGGTTGTATTGGGCATTAATAGGTCGATCTTTTGGTGCAACAACAACCACTACTTGTAACAAAAGGCTTTTTCCTAGAGCTATCTGAGAGAAATTTTGACAATGTCATGGATAGATTGCAAGTTTTTTGTTAGGCCTCATGTGCAAAAGTTGCTCCTCATAACTCTACAGTACTTAGTTAGACAGAGAATGCCCCTCAATGGATCTCTCATAGGGGATGGATGTGAGCTAGTCCTAACACCATTGTAAGGTATTTGGTAATCCCCTTTGCAGTTGAACCCTCAACTAAAGACATGTGGTTATGGATTTATTCTAAGATTGAGAAGAAACACATAAAATGGAAAGCTCATATTTTATCGAAGGTAGGGAGGATCTAGGTGACACAAAAAACATTGACATCTCATGTCATCTATTACGCATCTTCCTAGTTTTTTTCTAATTACCAAACTAACAAGTTGGATAAGATATTGAGGGATTTCTTGTAGTCAGATGGTATGGGGAACAAAAGAAGACATTGTGTAAATTGGGATTGGTATTGTAGACCTAGAAGACTGAGATGATTGGGTCAAAGGTTTTCTTCTATCTTGTTGATTGTCGATGAGGTTATCGGTGAGACTTATGCTGATAAGTATCTAACTTGAGGAAGTCTATCGGGTGGATTTTAATCAATGTGTTCCATAGGTATAACTAGTGCCATTGGGGTATGTGTTTTTGAGTTCTTTCGATGCCCAGTGGACTCATTGTAATATCCTAGGCTGATACAAGGTTTGGGCTGCTTGGTTAAGGTTGTCAACACAGGTTATAATGATAGCCTTATCGGCGTGACTTACATTGATGAGCTTCATCGATGAAACCTACACTAGTGGCAAAGGCACTTTTCTATCTTTTTGATAGCCAATGAGGTTATCAGTAAGACTTATACCCATGTATACCATAGGGAAATGATGCATCGACAGGAGATTTGTTGATGAATTCATCGGCACAACATACAATGATAAAGGCAACAAGTGACCATTATGAAGAGGGATCAGGTTGACTTATACCAATGAGCTTCATCGGCAAAACATGTGCCAATGGAAAAGAGACTTTTCTATCTTGTCGATAGCCAATGAGGTTATCGGTAAGACTTATGACAATAGATATCTGAACAAAGGTGGTCTTTTGGTAGAGGTTTGGCCAATGAGGGGCATCGAAATAGCTGGGACCAACTTCATACCATTTTTTTCATTTTCTCGATGCCCAATGAGCCTATTGGCATAGGTTACCGTGATGGGGGTGTTCTAGGCTACTATAAGAATGACATCAGGTAGACTTATGCCAATAATACAAGATGACGCATTAGTAGGACTTTCATTGATGGAATCATCGACATAACGAGTGCCATCATTGGAGAACATTTTTTGCTATGCCAACATCCGATAAGTTTATTGGTATGATTTGTGTCGATGTGCTCCATCGCCATGACAATCGCTGGTGGTAAAGGATGTTTTTTGTCTTGTTGATAATTGATGGGGTTAGCGGTTAAGCCTTCACTGATGATTCCAAGGAACAAAGACATCGGTGGGAGTTATGTCGATGGGAATTATTGGCATATCAATGTAGAGAAATGGAGCAATTGTTGTGCTATGTCAACCCCGGATGAACCTGTCAGTATCACCTATACCAACATGGAAACATGAAATAGAATGTTTGATCAAGGAGAGATTCTTTGTCAATGGCGCCAAAGAGGGATTTTTTCTATCAGTATCACCTATGCTGATGGGAGGTCGTCACCATGACATTTTGAATCTAATCAGAGGAGAAGAATTTGTAGCGCTCTGATCGTAACTTCTCCAAAGGTAAAGTGAAGATGACTGTGGCACTACTTGTGAATGTCATTTCAACTATACAAGAAACACAAAGGATTCTTCATATTTGCTTGAAATAAAACACATATCCAAGGCAACAACTTTGTTCCAACAGTGAAGGGTAATGCTCACATTTATGGAGGGTCTTTATGGAAGTACTTTGGGGAACAACTTTTGGGTCACCTTTTTCCCTCTTTACAATTGTTTAAGGGCCTCAAGGATGGTGGATTGACTACATCTGACCCAAAAGTTATTGCTCATTTGTAATGCAGCTGGATTTGAAAAAGCATAAGTATGAACTGAGGGCTCATTTGCAAAGGGTTCTTCTTCCCTTTGGCTTGTTGTTTTGTAACTTTTCCTAAGTTCTTAACAAAGGCAAAGTGGTTTTTGTAACCCATTTTAGAGAGATTATATAGATTTGAAACACCTTTTAGGTGTAATTCTTAGCTCATGCTTTCTCTTTTTTCTACACTTGTGTATCTCTTATTGATGCTTTTTTTACAGAAGTATAATCTTTGTAGGTTGTGGGTTGTGCTTAATCAATTTTGAACTATGAGAAATTTATCCTCCTTTTAGGAACTGTCATTTAGCCTTCTTATAAATTATTGTTCCAAAGATTATGTGTTATTGAGTTATGAAGGAGATATTTTCATTACATTTTTTATTGTGTGTTGGTTATCTATTGAGTCTCAAAGATTCAATTTTTGGTGCATCGCCTTTTAGGAGTTAAATTTCATTTTTATACATCCTTCTAACTCTTTTCTTGTGCAAAGAATCTTAGTTAGGCTAGTTTTAGGTGAAGTGCTATAAGAACCAACTTTCTCTAGAGGTTAGCTTCCAATATCTGAGCCCACAATCAAGGAGGCTTTCCCATGTTCACCGGTAGGCTTGAGTTTACTCAACAAGAGTGCACTATTTAGGTGACAACAACTCCATTTTATGATTTGGAGCCCGGATAGATGATAATAGGATTTTTTTGTTGCTATCATATCTTCTCTTTTTTCTCTTCTGAACTGCATTATTAATTCTATAGTATTAGGGTGTGAAGGGATGATGAATTTCACGTTATTCTTGGCTATTATATTGTATCAGCATCATTATAATTGATGATGATTCATATGTATATGTATATGTATATGTATATGTATATGTATATGTATATGTATATGTATATGTATATGTATATGTATATGTTTATGTATATGTATATGTATATATATATGTATATGTATATGTATATGTATATGTATATGTTTTATTAGTTTTTATCATATGTGAATGTGAAAAACTAAAAAAGTAAAAAGTAAGAAGTAAAATGTTAGTTTATTAGTTTTTAGGAGGTTGGAATAAGTTAGCATGTAATCATTATATTTGTTAGTTTGAGATATTGTTCTCCATCTCATGTTAAGATGTGGAGGAAAATATTGTATTTATTATTATTTTCCATCTCATGTTGAGATTTGACAAATATTTCTAGATCCTTTATTTTAGACATATTAATGTCTATATATTTGCAGTGTCTTCCTCACAGGGGTATATTAGAGAATGCAATTCTTTAGTTTATTTCATTTAAGAGATTATTGTTGGTTGTTTTTATCAAAGCTTATGGTATGTTTCTTGAAAATTTAATCTCTAACTATTGGTGTGATTCTTCGTTCCATATCAGTTGGTAGTAGAGCATCCTCTACTCCATGGGTTTAAAAATATATTTTCCAATCCATTTGATTTCATTTCATTTTCAAGCTATCAAAAATCAAAGTTAAGTATTAAAACTATTATAAATATGAGATGATTTTGAAAGCTCTCTTCAATTACATATGAAGGGATTTTCACAAAAATATCTCAAAAGTATTTTTCTTGAACAAATTAGTTATTTATTTTTTTATGTTTTTTGTTAGTTTCCTTTGAAACTAGTGATGTTGTTTCCTTAACAATATTTTATTCAAGAAGTATCATGTTAAATGGTTTATATTTCTAGAAGCGCCTTCTTGGGAGCTTTCCAAACCATTTTACAATTTCAAATTTGATTGTGTTTTGAGAAAGTTATGGCAATTTTAAAATTGTTGTTCTAGTTGCTAAATCTAAATGCATAGGTAGTTTTATTGGTGGTTTTGAGTACCAAAATGTGTTTATGGGTGTAAAAGTGGTATTGAGTATAAATAATGTGGTTTTGACCATTTTGGCTTGGGTTTACATAAAAATTTATGCTATTTTAGTTCCTTGTTTCATAAAAATATCTTTTGTTAAGCTCTTCCAAATGTTCTTTAATTTTTTATTTCAAATATACCTTGGAGAGTATTATTTCCATAATTTGTGATCCAATGGGTATGTTTCTCCAAAAAATTGTCACATTATGTCTAGTGCTAATCCAAAACCTTCTCACCAATTGATCTTTTTATAGTAGTCAAAGATCTTTTAATTTAATTACTTTTGTCCAAGTCTAGTGGAGTGTTGGTCCATAGTGTTTCTTTATATTTATTTTTGGGAGGTGTAAAGCACTTCACTAGCTTTAACTCATAATAATATGGCTACTAATTTGGCTAAGCGAGTTGTTGAACTTTTTGATCTCATAAACGCATTGATTGATAAAGTTAATGAAATTGCAATTCAATAACTTCCTAGACCTAAAGGCCACAAACCCCCAACTAAACGTGAGGTAAAGATCTATGAAGGATCCCAAGATTTTGATATGATCTACACTTGGATTGTTGATATGGATAGATGATTCTCCTACAATGGGATTTGTGATGAGGATAAGTTTTCATTGTAAAATTGAAGCTCTCACTAGTACATTTGACACACTTTTTAGACCAACATTTCCGACCAAGCTATAAAATGATTTTCCATGGTCATTTTATAGAAGAAAAAATTGATTTTTTTAAAATCTATTCCCATGTTGGTCAGAATTACGACCCTAAAGAGTAGTCATAATTCTGACCAACATGGGAATAGAAGTAAAAAAAAGGTCAAATTTTATACATATATCCTACCTACCGGCACATTTCATTTTATTTCATTTTGGCATAGTCTGCGAGCAAAGGAGTGCTAAAGGAGGCAGTATAAGGTGGGAAGATGCACTACGTCAACACTGCGCACCTATATGCAAGTAAGTTCAAACCAGTGGTTGAATATCAGGGAAGTGTGGAACGGTGAGCAATAAAATCTTCATTTTCTATTATTTCATTGCTTGGTTTGGTGTGTTAATGAGTTAGCAAGTTTTACATTTTCCATTTCAAACCATTTTTTAATGAGCTCTACTTTGCTTTGAAAATTTGTACGCTTGGTGTTAATTCTTGTGTTTATTTGGCTGTAACAGTCTTAAGTTTTTGTTAATATATAGCAATCCCATGAACTCTAAGGGCCCAATTCATCCAACAACTTGATCCCACACAGTTTTTATCTGCTCTTGCAGTTGAGTTTCATTTCGTCTGGTTGAATACATATGAAATATTCAACCTAGGGCATCATTATTGAAGAAGAAACTAACCTTCCCAAGTCTGAGCTTTTGAACTCTTATAAAGCATTGCCTTAACTCACCTTTCACACAGTGGCATTGAATCCCAACAGTGAAAATGTGAGTTAGGGGCACATCTTCCAACAAAGATTGTTTGCATGCCAAGCACTGTACAGGAACAGTCAATAAAAGGACTAAAATTATTTATTTTAAGACTTCAAAACAATATAATCAGTACATGGAATGATCAAAACTTATAATACCAATCAATGAATTCTTTTCCTATCAATGTTGTATTGAATAGAGAGTTTAATAATATAAACACTAGACTGCGTCTTCATGAGAAGAGAAGTGACTGTTTGTAAAGAATTAAAAGTTTATTGCTTGGTAATTCATTACATTGTCTTCTTCGACCATACACACCTCCAAAAAAGGACTAAAACCAAAACATAGGATGGTCTAGGAATTTAGAAGACATCCTTTATTACAAAGAAAAACAAAATATAGAACTCAAGTCCCAAAGTAAAACTGAATGGCCTAGGTGCTGAATAGTCTCACAATAGGTAGAGATGATCATGCCATTGTCTCTCTCTTAAGGGTAATATATCTATGCCATGGACTACCTATCCTCATCATGAAATGCATTTAGATTGTCAACCCAAGGACGTAGACTTGAAATGGGACAACACAGTTTGTGCACTAAGTTCCTTTAGGAGTCAAAACACTTATGCTACCAAAAGATAAAATGCATGAAAGGAATCTATGCTATTGCTGCAAGAAAGTAAACACACTTGAATATTGAATGGAATTACTGTAGAAAACTTATGAAAGGAATCTAAGTCTGTCTAATACTCAAAACATTCACTATACTTGTCTCTGCAAATGTTGTAGGAACAAACACAGATATAATGTTGCAGGAATAAACAGTAGCTCTATTTGAAAATAGGAAAAGTACAGAAAACAAATCTATTCTATCTTAATCTAATCCACCTCCCAAGTGGGCCCCCTTGGTTGGCTTCTGCTAACTACTCAACACAAGAAAATAATCCAAAATCACTCTTCCATTAAAATCTTCTTAACTGGTTACATAACTGAATAACTCATGAAGAGCAGAAAAATAGAGTAACTTCTATTATACTGAATACATCATTCTATCTTTCTCCATTACCTACTAAATCCATCAAAATCCCTTTATATCAAGGATCGACACTTATTGAAAACATAACAGAAAAGTCTCATCAAGTCTCGCCACATGCGGAGGAGATAAAACAACCATAACATGATATAATTACTGTTGTCAATAGAATAACAGTTATGAGGAAATGTAGCAAGACTAATTCCCTATATTTTCTGGAACAACAGCTCCTTCAAAGCTCGCACCTCCATCGGAATCATGCTGAATTATCTCGCCATGGTTGGTCTTCTAACTCCCTTCTTCAATGCAGATGCATCACTCTTCATACCACTCCGCATTTACCTAAAAGGTTAGTTCATTTGGTACACATATGCAAGTCAATGTTTCAACTCCTACTTAGATGTTAGAACATAGCTTGAAATATTTATATGAAATACTACATTATATTTATAATAGTTGGCAAAACATATCATTCGGGCTACCCTTAGATTTTGTGGCTTTGGCTATACTTGGCATAGGTTCACATAAGCATAAGTAATAAAATGTCTTGGAAATTTTTGTCAAAGTATCAACAAAACATAAAGATCATAACAAAATTGAGTCAATAATTAGACTCATCATCTGCCCCCTACTAACAGAATGCTTGTCCTCAAGCATTGTATCTCTTTGCAATTGTCCTAAAATCTCCAATAGTAGTCTTTCCTTTATTTCTACTTCTGAAAGTGTAGTAGAACCCTCTTGTGCGCTCCAAGTGATTTCCTTGATGTTCCTCAACCAATAGATCCAACCTAGAAGTATTGATTTCATATAATGGCCAAAAGAGTGTAGGTGGTTGGAATGATAAGGGCATCCATAACTCCCTTCTGGGATGTTGTCCCAACTTTATGTAATTAGCCACTCTACTGACAGCTATTTCATAATTAATGGGGCTATGTGGATCTGGTCTTCTGAAAGCATCTGGCATCCAGTTCCACCTATTTTTTACCCTTGAAAGAGCTCTTTGAGCTATAAAATTGGGCAGTGTCTAATAATCCTTGTAAACTTTATCCATTAATGCAAACACTTTCTCCCTAATTTTTGGCTTTTGTCTCCCATATGTCAAATTGAGCCAATCCCTAAGAAGAACATCCGGTTTATGTGACTTAGCCCTTAATGGCAGAGGCTCGGATTTCTCTAGTTCCATATAGGTGTTCAACTGTCTGTCATAATTTGTCTCATTATGCATCCATGACATTAAGGCCCTTAGGTGAATGTCTCCTATATAAAGCAGGGGATTCCACTCTGTTTCATGCGGGATAACAAAATTGTGCAAATAAAACTCACATAACAAATTTTGTTGCCATGTTGGCAAAGTTTGATACAAACCATAGAACTCTTGGGCCGTTTTGAATTCACAATCAATGTCCTTCATTGTCATCATAATTTGGAACAAAAGAAATTGCTCCTTTAAGAAAATAGCATATATTCTAGGTGGTGGCCTACAAGTTATCACTTGGTCAGCTAGTTTCAAAGCCTTGTTCATTTGCTCTTTTTGTTTCTTTAACTGGTCTTTGAGGGATTCAATTTCCTCATCCTTCTTTAACTGGTCTTTGAGGGATTCAATTTCCTCATCCTTCTCAAATATTTCCATTTGCATTTGATTCCTTTCCTGCTTCCACCATGTTTTCTGAAAGGTAAAATGATTATACAGATGAAAGAGGACAGACTGAATTGTTGACGGAGGGAACTCTTGCATTTGGGCTTTCTTTTTCTTCTCTTTAATAGTCTTCTGGAATAAATCAGTGAGCCAAGATGATTGGTAAGGTACAATGTACACATCAGAATACACAGGATGCTGAGAAGTAGATTGAACATTCTCAGGAATGTTTTCTGGTATTACTTCAGGGTTGGGCTCAGGCACTCCATCATTTTGAGGTATGCTACTATTGGGTTCTTTCTCATTAGGAGTTTCCTCCATGTGTTGGGGTTCTTCTTGTAAAGGAGAATCATCAGGAATAACTTCAATAGAGGGCTCTTTAGCTGGTGTTGGTGATGGAACATCTAGTTTTTGAGGAGAAGGTGGGGTCACTTGTCCTCTCATTTGAGGGCTTCTACGCAGAGTTGCCTCTTCGACCATTGCAATTTTAGGCTGGTGAGACCTTTTTTCTTTATGTGTTGCAGGAATAGATGCTGCAAGAGTAGTTACTGCATGACTTGACCGTTTCCTTTTATTAACTTGGATTACAAGGTTTGAAATTTCTCCTTCTAAGTCAAGGATTTCTTTCCTAACTTTCTGCTTTCCTTTTCTTGAGGAAGAAGTGGGTACACTACTCTCTGGAGTAGGTTCAGGGGGTTGGTTTTCTGGCGGTAATTCTGGTTCTTTTTCTTTCACAACTGCTTCTTTAGTAGGGTTGGAGGATTCTACTACATCATTTAGAGGTTGGGCCATAGGATTTTCTTGAGGTTGCAAAGTTTTAGTTTGGACAAATTCTGCCCATGACATTGGGGAAACATCCTTAAGATATTTTTCTACTAAAAGCTTGATTAGGGCATGGTGACTAATAGAGTTTGCATTGCCTCTTTGAGTTTCCTCAACACCAATACTTAGCATATTATAAAGAAAATTGGGAATATTAACCTGAAGATTATGTTTGATACAACTAAGCAGCTTAAAATGGTGAGCATGTAAGTTTGAAAATCTCCCCTCATAGGTTAAATACCCGATGAAGTGCGTAGCTAGTCTTGGAAATGGCTGAGGAAGGGATAATCTGCTGCACCCCTGCTTAGTAATTTCAAGTAGAGGGTCACCTGGCCTAGAAAACTAAGCATGAGATGACCTAGCATCATGCTGGTTTGGATAATGTTCGCCCACAACTGGTAATCCTATAACTTCTGTAATTCTCTCTTCAGTGGCCACAACTGTCAATCCCCACACTATCACTTCCCCTTCTTCAAATGTGCCCATGAATTCCGCAGCAACGTCCTCATTAAACTCTGTCAGCTGCAGAAAATAACCAAGCTAGCTATATGCATTGAACCTGTGGACTGCCTCAACATCCGCCAACAAAATACCATGAATGATTGGTTCATGTCTCTGTAAATGTCTGCCCATCTTAATAGTGCCCAATTTCTAACTTCTCAACTCTCCAACCCACTGCTAAAATTTCAGTTCTTCTGCAAATTCCCTCTCTCGAAATGCAATTGCGATTCTTTGAAAAATGTTGATATTTTCGCTTGCATTACCTTTATTTCACTTGACAAGAACTATAATAATGTCATTGATTTTAGAACACATCAATACATTTAGTGTGAGTTACCTCACAGATTAATTATGATCCTTTTGAAGTCATGTCAAATTCAGGAAATTGGAATTTGAAAGTACGGGGAAAATGTGTGAAGGATTTAAAAATTAATGGAACACAGCCTAAGTACAACAATGATGTGATAGGGGTATGACAAGGATAGTCTAAGAATGATACTTGGAAGTTAGTACACTTCCCCTGCCCCCTACGAAAGTTGAACAAGTGTCCTCACTTATTAATTTTGGCACAAGGTTCGGAAATTGGCTTAGTGCTTATATCATAAATTTAATGCAGTACTAGATATAATTAATTTAACTTGTGTGCTAAAAATAAGTAAAGAGTTAGAAAGTTGTACCTGGCGATGAATTATCGTACATGAATGTGAGTTGATTAGAGTGTTGATTCCGACAGTTGTTTAAGATTGTTGACGTGGCATTTTATTGAAAGCATTTGAAAAGAGAAATTGTGGGTGACGTGGAATTTGGGTGGGTGGTAGATATAGAAATGAGATGATTTGATGAGAAGAATATAGAAAAATGAATGAATGAATATACCTCATTGAATGAAATTTTATTATGAATGCTGACAGAAAGCATGTCATGGTGAGGCTGCAGGAGGAAGGCTTTCACCTTCTGTTGCAAGAACTATTTCCTGAGAGTTTTTTAAACTGGGCATGTTGAACTATTGTAAGAATTCTTCTTTTATTTGAGGTTTATGATACAGGCGCAAGCGGTGTCCATTGACTAGCAGCTTAAATTGTACTGGATCAAGTGCGGTTAGCTAAACTGCTCCATTATCAAAGACATGTTGAATTTCATAGGGTCTGAGCCATCTGGTTTGCAGCTTTCCTGTGTTCTCCTTGTATCTGGAATCATATAATAAAGCCCAATCTCCTACTTCAAATTTCTTATTCTTGATATGTGAATCATGCCATCTTTTCCTTTGGTTTTGTATTAGTTCTGTTCTCTCTAACGCTGACTTGCACATTTCATCCAAGGAGTTAAGATGGAGGAGACGTTCTGCTTGTGCTGTAGGAAGATTGATGTTTAGCTCAAGTGTTGTGGGCAATGTTTTGTGTTCAAATTCTATGGGCAACATTGTTGCTTTCCCATACATCAATTCAAATGGTGTGAACCCTGTTGTTGTCTTCCATGTGGTACAGTAAGCCCAGACTGCTTCTAGTAATCTACTGCTCCAATCCTTGCGATGCAACTATATTGTCTTTGTTAGTATTTCCTCTATTTCTCTGTTTGTCACCTCTGCCTGTCCATTTGCTTGTGGATGATAAGGACTAGATTTCTGATGCCTTATGCTATATTCCTTCATTAGCTCTGTGATCACGTTTGATGTGAATTGTGCTCCTTGGTCCATGCCAAGCTCTCTAGGTACTCCATATCTAGTAAATATTTCTTCATATAGAAATTTAGCTACTTTTTCATCCCTTGCATTCTACATAGCTTTCACTTCTACCCACTTTGTCAGATAGTCTGTACAAACTAAGATGTAGGATTTTCCATTTGATGGTGGATCAATTGGGCCAATGAAGTCCATACCCCACTTGTCAAAAGGTGTTATTACTATCTGTGGATTGAGTGGCATCTCATCTGATTTCATTGGTTTGCCCATCCTCTGACATTTATCACATTTTTTTGTATAACTGGCTGCATCTTTATGTAATTGAGGCCAATAATATCATGTGGTCAAGATTTTCAAGGCTGTCCGCTTTGTTGCAAAATGACCTCCACAAGGCTCATCGTGACAAGCATGGAGTATATCATACACTTCATCTTCTCTCACACATCTTCTCATAATCTGATTTGGACCAGTGTAAAATAGATTGTTATCTATCCATGAAAACTGAAAACTTTTCTCTACAAGCTTTTTCTTGTCTTTCCGAGAAAAATGTGGGGGCATCTTATTTGCTGCTAGATAGTTGGATATGTCTGCATACCATGGGTTCTTGAATGCTATATGGAATAGGTGTTCATCTAGAAATGTATCTTCAACATGAGTAGTGTCTTCATCAGCATTTTGTAGTCTAGAAAAGTAGTTAGCAACTACATTGGCCTTCCCTGGCTTATCAACAATTGTTATATCAAATTCCTACAATAGTAAGAGCCATCTTGCCAACCTGCCTATTATAGAAGGTTTGTTCATCAAATATTTTATTGCAGAGTGATCAGTGTGAACAAAAATAGGATATCCTATGACATAATGTCAGAATTTGTTCAATGCATAAACTACAACCAGGATTTCCTTTTTAGTAACTGTGTAGTTCAATTCAGGGCCATGGAGGATTTTACTAATATAGTAAATTGCATTCTCAAGGTTAGTAGACTTTTTTCCCAGTACAACACCTATGGCATAATCAGATGCATCTATATGGATGTGGAATGGAATAGACCAATCTGGTCCTTGGAGGATTGGGGCAGTGGTTAGGAGTTTCTTAAGCTATAGGAAGGACTCATCATATGCTTGTGTCCATTGAAATTTAGCTTCTTTGGTAAGCAATGTATACAGAGGGCTAGCAATTTGACTGAAATTTTGAATAAAGCGTCTATAGTATCTAGCATGTCCTAGAAAAGATCTGACATCTTTTTGTTTAGTAGGGGTAGGTAGTGTTAGTATTACCTCTACTTTAGCTAGGTCCACTTGAATTCCTGCTACTGAGATGAAATGCCCAAGTACCACTCCTTCCTGCATCATCATAAAGCATTTATCACTATTAAGGGATAGATTATGTTCCTTACATCTGATTAGTACCTTTTCAAGATTCTTCTAAGCTTCATCAAATGCTACCCCAAATGCTATAAAGTTATCCATATATATCTCCATACAGTCATGTGATATGTCAGCAAAAATACTAATTACAGCTCTTTGAAACGTTGCTGGAATATTACACAACCCAAAAGGTAGAACTGAATATGCATATGTCCCCCATGGACATGTGAATGTAGTCTTCTCCTGGTCCTTTGGAGCAATAGTTATCTGATTATAGCCACTATATCTATCAAGAAAGGAAAAATACTTCTTACCAGCCAAAGTATCAAGTACTTGGTCAATGAATGGTAGTGGGAAGTGATCTTTCTTGGTAGCTTTATTTAACTCCCTGTAATCCACACAAATCCTCCATTTGCCTCCCTTTTTAGGTACTATAACCAAAGGTGATACCCACTTATTATCAGATGTAGGATATATAAAGCCAGCATCTAATAAATTTTGCAATTTTGTTTTTACTATCTCCCTTAATGTTGGATTAATCCTTCTTTGAGGTTGACGAAGGGGTAGGCTTCCTTCATTGATATATATCCTATGAGTACATAATGTTGGGCTCAATCCCTTTATGTCCCCATAATCCCATGCAAAGGCTTTCTCATGTGTTTGCAATAGTTTAGTGAGTTGTTCCATTTGTTGTGGAGGCAACTTGTTATTCACATTGAGATTATGGCCTTTAGAAAGCTCAATAGTGGTGGTAAGGTCAAGCATGGATATTTCAGGTACAGGACTTGTGTGCACTTCACTAGGTAGAAACTGATGGATAATATTGGGTTCTGAAGGTAATACACAATCCTTAGTATAATCTTCATATGTACTTAACTCTAAGACAGAACTTTCAGACACATCTTTGATCACAACACAGTCATTGTTAAGAATGCTCTGAATGACTTCATCCTCCTCTTGTAGCTTTAGAAAAGATTGTCTATGTAACATCATGAGCTGAGCCATAGAATTCAGTTCTTCTTCCCCATCTCTTAAGTCTGGCCATATAGGTGTACTCAAATCTGGTTGCGGTTGAGCTGGAGGATACAATGCTAATTTCTTAGTGGTTTGCCCATCTGAAATTGTCATGTTGCCTGATCTACAACTTATGTTTGCATCGGCTGTTGCTAACCATGGACGTCCTAGAATAACAGGGTAACCAACAAGGTTGACTTTTGGTGAAAGGATCATGAAATCAGTAGGGTACTCCCAAGAATCTAAGGCAACTATTATATCTTCTATCATTCCATCAGGAGTAACAATAGAGCTATCTACTAATTGTAATACTATTGGAGTAGCTCTCAACCCTTCAATACTCAGCTTATTCATAGTATCCTTAGTCATTACATTAATGGATGCACCTAAGTCTATTAATGCATTTTTGACAAACTGGCCATTAATGATGATATTCACAACTGGACTCCCTAGATCTGAATATTTTGGTATCACCAATTTTCCTAGCATGATATCAGCCAATTGTCTTATAACATGGACTGTTGTAGGATCCTTCTTCTTTCTCCCAGGCTTCTTAAGACAAGCTTCTTTTATTTCTTTTCCATATACTAGAACATCTTTTATTGCTTGAAATAGGGGAATCTGGACATGCATGTTCTTAAGCTGGTCAATGATATTAAATGGTTGATCTTCTTCTTTTGGTATGGGTTTCTCCATGTTGAGCCTTTGAGGAAAAGGTGGTTTAACTAATGTTTGAACATTAGCTGAGTTGCAAACATTTTATGATGCAATAGTATTTGGAAAATCATTCTTTGGAATTGGTACTGCTGCTGCAGGAAGGTCAGGCACTTCAATGATAAGGGGTGCTTCAGGTGCTGGCAAGGTAGTACCTGATCTTAAGTGTATATCAGCTATATCAAGTGCATAGGTAGGGTACTACTAAGCATCAATAGCATACATTTTCTACTGTGGTTGTTGAATGTTTAGATTTGGTTGAGGTTGAGCAGGTAATTGCGTCTGCTTTTGGGGTCCTGCATTTGGAGGTGGTGGCATTATTGCAAGCATATTTGTTGGAGGTGGTACATGTGGATATCCAAGATTTGGGTTAGGCCATTGCTGAGGTCCTCTCCACTGATTAGGTGGGTTGCTAATTTCCTTGTGGTTGTTTCCATTGGTTTGGAAATTGTGACCATTGGGGTTGCTGTGGAGGATACCATTGATTTTGTTGATTGTTTGGCCAAGCATTATTCCAAGTGGTTTGATTATATTGTGGAGGACTTTGGACATTCCGATTTTGCCACTGACTGTTATATGGACTTGAAGTTTGTAATGGGTCTTGAGGCATACCTTGTCTCGTGGCCCATGGTCGGCGTTGAGCAACGAAGAATACTTGCTCGTCCTCTCTTTCTATCTTCAAGTACTCAGTTAGAAGATGCTAGTTCTCCATGTTTGCGACCAATTTGCATTGACAATCCTTCTTTTGTTTGCGGCAATGAGGACAGTACTCTGCCAGCTGCGCCTCTGCATCTTCATGTTTCTTCTTGGCGGTCATAGTGTCAAAGTGTGTAGCAACAACATTTATGATGTCTTGCTTGAAGTCTGACAACAGGTTTGAAATCTCCATCTTTGAAATACCAGAGCCACTCCCTTTTGTTAGCGCTGAGCAAAATCCTCTTCCTTTCTTGACCGCTGCTCTACAATAGTTCATACAAAAAAATTTAAGGTCATCCCAGGAGGACTGAGATATATCACCTCTGACCATGAGCTCCAAAGCTTCAAGACAATCTTCATTTACTCCTCTTAGAAAAATTAGCTTCTGTGAATCCTCTTGCAATGCATGTTGCAAGTTCTTTTGTAGACTGAATAAGAAGCGTGATATGTAGTCTTCTAATGTCTCATCTTCTCTTTGTGACATACGGAATATATCATCTCCTTTTGAATCACTTCCCTTTTAGTAGTCTATATACTTCTTTAGAAACAAATATCTCATTCCATCCCAATTAGGTACTGCATTCACTCCGAAGCCCATGAACCATCTGAGGGTTGACTCCTTTCGTGTTGATGGGAACAAATTAAGCTTATGACTATCAGTATTGTAGTCAAAACTTTGACATAGTATGTCAAACTTGAACAAAAAGGTGTCAGGATCTTTCGTAACAAGTCCATAGAACTTTGGAAGTGTTGTGGCAGGTATGTTTTTGAGGTTTGGATTTGTAATAAGACTTGGAATTGGAAATGGAAATATAGGAGCTGCCATTACTAGAGGTGTTGGATATTGAAACTGTGGTGGGAAAGTATTGTTGACTGGAGGGTTTTGAGCAACAAACAGTCCTAGAGTAGGATTATTATTATGAAACTTGACCAATATTTCTACAAGAGGACGGAGGTCAAATGTTTCTTGGGTTTCTTCTTCTTCTGTTGAAGATGATGCAACAAACTCAAGACTGGCGTCAAGAAATGGTAATTCAATCTCTTCAAATTCTTCTTTCAGTTTAACAAGCTCCTTTGGGAGAAATCTGCCATGAGCATCTCGCCTTCTCCGATGCATGCAAGTAAGTTGATGGCTTGTCAAGCAAGTTTACAACTTCTTGGTATTAACTAAAAATAGGAAACTAATCTGAAAAATAAATGACTCTTTTGAGGTTCCTAGTTTGACACCATCCCCGGCAATGGCACCAAAAATGAATAGTCTCACAATAGGTAGAGATAATCATGCCATTGTCTCTCTCTTAAGGGTAATATATATATGCTATGGACTACCTATCCCCATCATAAAATGCATTTAGATTGTCAACCCAGGGACGTAGACTTGAAATGGGACAACACAGTTTGTGCACTAAGTTCCTTTAGGAGTCAAAACACTTATGTTGCAGGAAGATAAAATGCATGAAAGGAATCTATGCTATTGCTACAGGAAAGTAAACACACTTGACTATTGAATGGAATTACTGCAGAAAACTTATGAAAGGAATCTAAGTCTATCTAATACTCAAAACATTCACTATACTTATCTCTGCAAATGCTGCAGGAACAAACACATATATAATGTTGGACGAATAAATAGTAGCTCTATTTGAAAATAGGAAAAGTACAAAAAAAAAATCTATTCTATCTTAATCTAATCCACCTCCCAAGTGGGCCCCCTTGGTTGGCTTCTGCTAACTACTCAACATAAGAAAATAATCCAAAATCACTCTTCCATTAAAATCTTCTTAACTTGTTACATAACTGAATAACTCATGAAGAGCAGAAAAAGAGAGTAAATTCTATTATACTGAATACATCATTCTATCTTTCTCCATTACCTACTAAATCCATCAAAATCCCTTTATATCAAGGATCGACACTTATTGAAAACATAACAGAAAAGTCTCATCAAGTCTCATCAAGTCTTGCCACATGTGGAGGAGATAAAACAACCATAACATGATACAATTACTGTTGTCAACAGAATAACAGTTATGAGGAAATGTAGCAAGACTAATTCCCTATATTTTCTGGAACAACAGCTCCTTCAAAGCTCGACACCTCCATCAGAATCGTGCTGAATTCCCTCACCATGGTTGGTCTTCTAACTCCCTTCTTTAATGCAGATGCGCCACTCTTCATACCACTCTGCGTTTACCTAAAAGGTTAGTTCATTTGGTACACATATGCAAGTCAACGTTTCAACTCCTCCTTAGATGTTAGAACACAGCTTGAAATAATTATATGAAATATTGCATTAAATTTATAATAGTTGGCAAAACATATCATTCAGGCTACCCTTAGATTTTGTGGCTTTGGCTATACTTGGCATAGGTTCACATAAGCATAACTAATAAAATGTCTTGGAAATTTTTGTCAAAGTATCAACAAAACATAAAGATCATAACAAAATTGAGTCAATAATTAGACTCATCAGGTGCCCTGCACCAATACACCCCCATCCCACCATCCACACCCATCCACTCATGTCAAGATCTTGTCCAAAATCATGTTTAAATATCCATTGACCTAAATCAAGATCCTTCCCTATCACTTCCTTCATTACATAATCACTTTTGGAGTATATTCTAAAGTCCTTGAATCCAAGCAAATGTAAGTCAATAACACCAAATATATCACTTAGAAGTCTTGTGAAGAGTCTTGGTGAGTTAAAGCCTTTTGAAGCACTTTAGAAATATTGAATACATCATTGCTTGCCAAATATTTGACAGAGCCTAGGAAATCATTGGTTCTTCAAGACAAAGATTGTTTGCACGCCAAGCACTGTATAGGAACAATCAATAAAAGGACTAAAATTATTTGATTTTAAGACTTCAAAACAATATAATCAGTACATGAAATGATCAAAACTTATAATACCAATCAATGAATGATTTTCCTATCAATGTTGCATTGAATAGAGATTTTAATAATATAAACACTAGATTGTGTCTTCACAAGCAGAGAAGTGATTGTTTGTAAAGAATTAAAATTTTATTGCTTGGTAGTTCATTACATTGTCTTCTTCGACCATACACACCTCCCAACAACTTCTAAGACTCCTCTCCCATAAAAATCACATACAAAGCCAACCAAAATCCCCTTACAAACTGATTTTCAATTTCTTATTTACCTGCACAGTCGGTTATATGACTGTTATAGTTGGTTATTCATTTGCATTGTTGTCTAGTTGACAACTAGTTGTCAACTTCGACCACTTTAATATTTCTTGCATCATCTTTAACCTTTCAAAAGGTTTTAGGTTCCTATCCTAATGCCCTAAACTCTCTAAACCTCTACTAAACCCTCATTTAGCCCTTTAGGCCATAATTGTATAAAAATGCAATTTTACATCTTTTTGGCATCTTTGCACTTTGAAGTGTAACTACATGATAATAATGGCATAAATGGCCATATAAAAAACTTAGATATAACTATAGGTCCTTGGCCCTTACATAAATCCTTGGATCACTCAAGTGACCCGATAAATCTATACTCTATCATAAATCTCCCATTTTGACATAGGATAAGAGCATAGTGATAGAAGATAGATCCATTTTGTGCATAACTTGAAGTCATCGTATTCCATGAGAGTGTATCTTTTGAGAATTTTCTTTTGAACGTTTCAAGGGTTAACCATCACACATAGCACAGACTATCTTCAAAATGACAATACGTTGCATGTGTAGTACAAAACTATTAGTAATTGGCAGATTAAATGCAGATAATTACTAATAGATTAAGCATATTATTGCTATGCTTAATGTTCCATTCAAATGCTAGTATATAAAGAAGACAATCAGAAGACAATGAAGATAATAGAATGGCATGTTTACAAAAAAGAAATAGAATGATAATAATATGCTGAAAATTATATTATGTTTAATACACGCCAAAGGACCAGTCCCAACAATTCTTAAACATACTTTATATGATATGATGAATTCTTAATAAAGGTCTAATTCTATAGACTGCTAGCATGAAGGAATATTTGACCTAGCCAAATATTCCTTGTACCACACAAAAAATTGTGTGATAACTATGTCTACTCCAACCTTAATTGTTTAAGAATTCATCATATCAGATAAAGTATGTTTAAGAATTGTTGGGAGTTCTATTAGACCTTTGTTGTAAACATGCCATTGGTTCAGTTTTGTAATTTTGTTTTTTGTGTTAAATGCATTTAAATGGAACGTTAAGCATAGTAATAATATGCTTATTACTATTAGTTAAGATTTAAAATGAAGATTTTATTGCTCACTGGTCTGCACTTTTGTGATATTCAACCACTGGTTTGAACTTACTTGCATATAGGCACGCAGTGTCGACCTAGTGCAGCTTCCCACCTTATACCACCTCCTTCAGCACTCCTTTGCTCGCGGACTATGCCAAAATGAAATAAAATGAAATGTGTCGGTAGGTGGGATATATGTATAAAATTTGACCCTTTTTTTTACTTCTATTCCCGTATTGGTCAGAATTACTTTATCTGATACGATGAATTCTTAATAAAGGTATAATTTTGTAGATTGCTAGCACAAAGGAAGATTTGACCTAGCCAAATCTTCCTTGTACCACACAAAAAATTGTGTGATAACTATGTCTACTCCAACCTTAATTGTTTAAGAATTCATCATATTAGATAAAGTATGTTAAAGAATTGTTGGGAGTTTTATTAGACCAAGACTATTTGACAAAGCAATGATTTATTCAATATTTCTAAAGTGCTTCAAAAGGGCGCTTAAACTCACCAAGACTCTTCAAAAGACTTCTAATGTTTGTAAGCTATACTTGAAAAAAATTACAAGTTTGTTGTAATATCTTGGTAGTGATGTTGCAGTTACTATTTTCCCTTGTTAAAACCAAATTATAAACTTGGAATGAAGGTTTCATATTCAACAACATTAGTAGTGCAATAGAAATGTAATTTAAAAGTTTGAAGACAATCACTGTTCCTTGCCTCCTTTCACCTTCCCTGCATAAACACTTATAGGCCTAGGTAATACAAGGCAAGGCTTCTCCCACAAGTCACATTAAACACAAAAAGTGGGAGAGCCTAGGAAATCATTGGTTCTTCAAGATAAAGATTGTTTGCATGCCAAGTACTGTACATGAACAGTCAATAAAAGGACTGAAATTCTTTGATTTTAAGACTTCAAAACAATATAATCAGTACATGGAATGATCAAAACTTATAATACTAATCAATGAATTATTTTCCTATCAATGTTACATTGGATAGAGAGTTTAATAATATAAACACCAGACTATGTCTTCACGAGCAGAGAAGTGATTGTCTGTAAAGAATTAAAAGTTTGTTGCTTGCTAATTCATTACATTGTCTTCTTCGACCATACACACCTCCCAACAACTTCAAAGACTCCTCTCCCATAAAACTCACATACAAAACTGACCAAAATCCCCTTACAAACTGATTTTCAACTTCTTCTTAACCTTCACAGTCAATTATATGATTGTTATAGTTAGTTATTCATTTACATTGTTGTCTAGTTGACAACTAGTTGTCAACTTTGATCACTTTAATCTTTCTTGCATCATCTTTAACCTTTCAAAAGGTTTTAGGTTCCTATCCTAATCCCCTAAGCTCCCTAAACCTCTACTAAACCCTCATTTAGCCCTTTAAGCCATAATTGCATAAAAAAACAATTTTACATCTTTTTGGCATCTTTGCACTTTGAAGTGTAATTGATAATAATGGCATCAATGGCCATATAACAAACTTAGATATACCTATAAGTCCTTGACCCTTACATAAATCCTTGGATCACTCAAGTGACCAGTCACTGTCACCACACCAGTCAATTCCTTGTTGTTATCAATGACAAAAATAATGAAATGATAACATAAACAAGTAAAACTAATGCAAAGAAACATTTCTACATCCAAGGATCTATCAGTGACCCTGGTGCACTCCTTAGGTCCTTTCCTTGACCTTGGTGCTCCTGCACCATGAGTGGAAGGATAGAAGTAGGGTGGGATGTGTAAGAGACCAAATTTGTAATGATTCAAATCAATAAATAAAAGTCATCCTTGCAATAGTAAATCTCTGCCCGTGGGTACAATCACTACAACAATGAATTAAATTTCTTATGGAAACATGTTCTGGAGTGAATAGTGATGTAAGATCATTGCCTTGTGTCAAAACCAAATAGATCAATGATCAAAGTTTTTAGATTCTAAGAACACATATATTCAGTGGAGGCTATAAGAAGGGATATTTGTGAAGATTTGCTAGATCTCTAAAATTCTACAAAATATCTTCTTTACTAAGTTTCAAGAGGTGGGACAAAAGTAACATAGCTCTATGAAACCTTCACAAATATCCCTTCTTTGGCCTCCACTCATACCTCTTCTCAGAATCTGGAAACTTTCAAAGAAACAAGTGATGAACATGCAAATTTTCCTAATCACTATTGGGAGTTGACCCAACAACACATGTACTATTGTGAAAATCATCACAAGTCCATTTATTGTCGGGTCTAGTTCTCAGTAATGCTTGGTCAAATCTGCATGTTTGTCAAATGTAAATTTAATACTTTGTGTCTAACATACTTAAATGGAATACACCAAGAAGTACCAAATGATGAATGCTCAATTGTTGTAATGGAAAAGCATCAAAACCGTCCATTTCTAGAGCTTGATTTTTCTATAGTCCTAATGATTTTTCTTATTTTTTGTCTTTTGTCCCTTTTTTATTTCCTATGTATGTGCTTGATGATAGAATTTTGAACATTGTTGACATAATTAAATGGAATACACAATACCAAATGATGAATGCTCAATTGTTGTAATGGCAAAGCATCAGAACCATCCATTTCTAAAATTTAATTTTCTATACTCTTAATTATTTTTCTATAGTCCTAATGATTTTGAACATTGTTGACAAAGAGTGTTTCTTTTTGTGATTATAGTCTTAATGATTTTTCTATAGTCGTAATGATTTTTCTTATTTCTTGTCTTTTGTCTCTTTTTTATTTCCTATGTCTGTGCTTCGTGATAGGATTTTGTCACCTTCTTTTGATGGTATATTTCATTCACTCTATGTGGAATACTATTTTGTTCACTAGTTTATTTCAGCTTGATATTTCTTTCATTTTTCATATACATAGGAGACTACACATGCTGATAAAAAAATGAGCTATTTGATTTAGGTTTACTTTTCATGATTGTAAATGGTTAATATTTCTGATGGTACTCCTTGGTGTATTCCATATAAAAATAATCAGGTTTCTGTGGTATGATAAATATCCCTTTGCATTCAAAAAATTAGAGTTGAGAAAATGGTTGTTCAGTGACAATTTGTATCTGCAGGTTGCAAAAAAATCATCCTTCTTCCACCAACAAGTCATTCCATTCAAGAAAGACCATATCTGACAATATCAACCCACAATAAAATAGGGAGACAATTGCTAGATTGTGGTCTAACTTTAAAAGAAAAGGTGATGGAAAATGTTATTGTCCCTACAAAATTTGTAAGGGCTTAAAGACTAAAAGATATCTAATCAAAAAAGTCGAGAAACATTGTAGGCAGCATGGTCACATTGAAGAGGGAAACAAATTTTGTCCATTGGTATGTATTTTAATAATTTATAAAATACATAACACATGATTTGATGATGACATCATGGTCATGGTTAATTTAAGGTCATCATTTTGATATAGGTTAACCACCCTGGGTTTCATGTTATGGACCATGACTATTTAGAGAATGTGGATTTCCAAATGAGGGAACATGGAGATGTGAATATAGAAGTAGAAGGTAATGATCCCATGGAAGAAGATCACGATGATCAAGAAGATCACGATGATCAAGATGATCACGATGATGAAGATGATGATAATGATGATGATGATGTAGATGACTTTGATGTATCTATACTTGAGAAGGCATACGAGCCCCTATACGAAGGCTCCCAAACAACTCTTCTTGCCACTGTATTGTTTTTGGTGAAATTGAAGGTTATGAATGGTTTATCCAACATAGCAATGACACGTATGTTAAGGTATGTCATCTTTTTTCATTTTTTTAGTTGTAATTCCCTTACAATTAAGAAAGGGTGAATCATGTAGAAATTAGTATTCTTTATATTAACAAATTATATCTTTGGTCATAGGTTGATAGGTGAGTGTTTGTTACCACCATCAAACATTCTACCTTGCTCGTACCGAGAATTATCTGTCATTATGAAAGATATTGGAATGGAGTATCAAACAATACATGCATGTCTAAATGATCATATTATATATCATAAACAACATGAATTTACAACAGAATGCCCTGATTGTCATATTAGTAGATATCGATAAGATCGAATAACAAAAAAGGTGTCTCACAAGGTTCTTTGGTATATTCTCATTATTCCATGTCTGCAACGATTATTCAGGTGCAATAGCTTGGCACAATTTATGGATTACCATGCACGCAATAGAAGTCGAGATGACATTATGTGAATGCCTACGGATGATTCAACATTTAAGGAAATAGAGGAAACTTGGCCACACTTTAAAGAAGAACATCGTAATCTCAAGCTTTCATTGGCAACAGACGGTGTCAATCCATTTGGAGAGATGAGATTTTTTTACTCGGTGTGGTCTGTTTTTGTTATTAAAAATAGCATTCCTCCTTGGATGTCCATAAAGAGGGAGCACATAATGTTGGCAATGATTGTTCTAGGTATTTTTTCATTTAATAGTCATCTAAATTAATTTATTATAAATAATCTATCAAAATGGTCATAATAATTATGTAATGTTTTTGTTCATTCAACTAGGTAAGTACCAAGTTAAAGATATCAATGTATATATTGAGCCCCTTATCGACAAGTTGATGGTGTTATGGAATGGGGTCACTATGTATGATATCTCTAGACCAATAGAACAAAGACAATTTCAATTCCATGAAATGCTTGTATGGACAATACATGATGCCCCTGGGCTAACACATTTTTGTGGTATGTTCTCTTCTTAACATCTCTTTTTTGGTATGTTATAGTGCTAACACACAATTAACATATTTAATCCAATTATACATGATCTTGTAGGTCTTCAGACAAAGGGAAAATTTGCATGTCCAGTTTGTGGTCCAAAGATGAAATTTCATCATTTAAAAAATTTAGGAAAGCAGGTGTTCGATGAGCATAGACACTTTCTCCACAAAAATCATAAGGTACCGAATTATCGAAAACATCTTTTCAATGGGAAAGAAGAGACTACATCAAAGCCACAGAGAATGACACCTCACCTATAGAAGTTGGAATACAAGAAAAAAAATCATCAAGGTAATGTCATTCCATCTAATGGTTTTTATTTGAAATTTATATTTTGATATTGTGTTTTGTTTACTGATGATGTAATTGATGCTCGTGAAGGTTGTCTAGGCATTAATGACCAACTTCTAAAAGGACTAAAAAGTTATCTACGCAATTTAGCAGGTTGTCGTACTATAAAAAACTCTCAATCGTGCATTTGTTTGATGCTATGCATATTGGAAAGAATGTAATAGAGACATTATGGAATATATTGGATGGAAGGAGTGACAAAGACAAAATTGTCAAAATTTGTAGTGACATTGAAGAATCCAACCATGCAATGAAAATGACATTCGACCAAATAACAATGGAGACCAGATTGATACAAATGCCCTTACTTGGTTATTGTCGGAGTAGCAGAGCAAAGCTATAAAAGAAGTCATAAAAAAATACGATTTCCCACAGGATTTGTTGCGAACATAAACAATCCCATATCAAAGAAAAGTGAATTTGGGTCAGGGATGAAAACACATGATTGACATAAATTTATTAAGGTAATTCATGTTATTTTGTATTCACTATATATTTGTATACTGCATATAGTTTTCATTGCATTCTTTTATAAAATATTGATAAGATCATTTTACAAATATTGCAGTACGTTCTACCGCTATCTCTCCCACACAACTTCGACAACAGTGTCAAAAAATTTATATATAATCTTGGAAAATACATGAGGTGGTTGTCATCAAAAGAAATCAATAAAGAAGATATAAAATATTGGAAGAGAAAAATTCCTCATCTTATGTGTGAAATGCAAAAGTGTCTACCTTCAACTTTTTTTAATGCACAAGAACACTACCTCATACATCAAGTTGAGGAGATTGAATTGTGTAGACCTGTACAAACTAGGTCAATGTAGATGGTTGAGAGGCACTTGAAATTTTTGAAAAGCTTGGTTTGACAGAGAGCACATCCTGAGGGTTCTATGGTGGAGGGATATATGGTATATCAGACCATGGTGTACATTAGTGAATATCTTTCTAAATTTGCAACAAAGATCCATGTAGATTGTATTTGGGATCCCAACTCCATTAACAAATTCGAAGGGGAGTACTTGATGGGAAAAGGTAGATTGAATAAATTGAAAGGTAAATATAAGATGTTATTGTAGTTATTTAATTCTTATAAATCTTCAATATAAGTTATTTGTAATTGGTGTATTATTTTTATACAGTTGGTCGAGTGTGGGATGCAATACATTTTTATATTGCGAACAATCTTGATTGGATGACGGTATGGATTGAACGATGTCAACAAAATGGTTGCTCATTAACATGGGAAGGTGTTTCTTCATTGACTAGAGAAGCTCATCGTAATGGAGATTCTAATGTTACACCAATGGTAATTGATTTAGCATATGGTTTAAGAGGTAAAGAGGTACATAAAAATTTATTAATGATCATGACCCATATATTTCATATCAACTCACGATGCAAATAATTTTCACACGCTTGAAAAATTTCAAGTCAAGCATCACAAAGCTATGTTCTATCATGGCCACAAATTTCACATAAAAAAGCTGGATGACACAAAAAAACTTGTGATTCTGAGATAACTGCAGTTTTTGAGATCACTAATATATCATCTAAAAATGATATACATCCTCAACAATCTCAAAATCGATACTATGACATTTTGGATGATATAATTGAGTGCGACTTTAACTCTTTCAAATTAGTTCTATTCATCGTCAAATGGTACAGGTTACAACTGAATCAAAATGATCCTGATAGAACTGTTATTCAACATGATAATGGATTTATAATGATTAATACAAGGTCGTTTGAGCCAGTTGGAAATGAGCCATATGTTCTTCCAAGCCAATGTGAGCAAGTGTTTTACTTAGAGGTTCCACATAAACAGGGTTGGTCATTTTTTGTTAGACATGATCTAAGAGGAAGGCCGATAAAGTATAATGTTACGGAAGAAGAAGATATTGAAGAAGAAGAAGAAGAAGAAGAAGAAGAAGAAGATGATGAAGATGATGATGATGATGATGATGATGATGATGATGATGGCGATGATGATAGTGGTGGTGATGATGATGATGATGATAAAGATGATCAATGACATAATTGAAATGTACAAGGTATGTGATCTAATTATTTATATATATCTATATTGATTAGTATATATATTTAATATTGATTTATTGATTTCAATTCTAATGATTACATATTTATTGTGTTCAATTCTAATGATTACAACATATGTGATTTATAATTACCAATATTTTGCTTATGATGCTCAATTAATTGTTGTTGATACATGTATATATTTTGTTTGATTGTCACCCTTTCTACAAACAAATAATTGACTACAGACATCGTCACCCCTTCTGTTGACAATCTTGCATTCCATATATAAGGTAAAAGTAATTTGTTCATGTTTACGACCTTGCATATTGTTCATGTTGTCTTCTACGTTATTTGTAGCATATGTATCATGAAATTTTTAGCCAACTTAAGATAAATAATTAACATATGCAGGAAATTTAACCCCTTTGGCGAGGATCCTGCACTGTGACATGGATCAACAAGTATAAGTCACTAAATAGACATAATTTTCTTATATTATTCTTGTTTATCACTGAGCACGTATGTTATAAATAGACATATTATATAATTATATAACGTGTCGAATAATTGACGCAAAAAGTTTGACATGTTATATTCTTCTTGTTTATCCTTTTACATGATTCCTATTTTGGTGTCTTTCCTTCACTTTCAACTTACATTTTATATCTCCCACGTATATACAAAGAATAACCGTATGGGTCATGACTTGATTATTCTATATATATTATTTAATTATTATCAAAATTCTATTTGAAGCGAGGACATGACAATATCTAATTTGATGGATTGTAGGACTCACCAAATAGGTACTTGTTAGATCTATCTACATCAAATGAGGGAAATGAGGGAATGGTAGATGAAAGTTCTACATGTAGTACAGCTAAAATACGGAGATCAACTAGAGGCCAAAAGATTAGAAAAAAATTCAATAAATGCATGAAATTTTTCATTGCTAAAGGGGGGTCATGTTCTTATGATGATGAGACCAAAGGTGACATCAAGGTGCCCTTTCGGTACACACATCTTGAGAAAGAATGGGTTCCCAATGAGCTACCTCCAATTAACACTATTTTTTTTGTTAACGAGAGGATATATCGCATAGCTCCATCCTCATTACATGGTTTGGGCCTATTTTCCATAGATGGGATAAAGGTATGTTACAAAAAATTTGTTGAATTGATGGAGTATGTTGGTCCTTATTACAATTACAATGATTGGATGCAGATTGTTCAATATAAAAAAAGTATGCGTAGGTATGCACTATCAGCAAATTATATACAATGGAAAGAAAATGATCAAAGTAAAAAAAATTTCATGTACATTAATGGGAGACCAAAAGCAATAGGGAATATTGTGGATTTTATAAATAGTACGCAACCTTCCTCAACTAATAAGCAACCCAATTGCATATTTGAGGCACATGAGGGGAATCATGTTTTTGTATGTGCAATAAAATCAATAAGTGCAGGGGAAGAACTACTAATAGATTACCATTTAAATCACATAGATACAAACAAAGTTACTATCATGAGGGTGGTAAGTACTATATACCATTTAAACTAACCTCAAGTTTATGACTCCAATATACCATTTTATTAATAAGTTTTTTTTGCGAAATCTATTACTTCCAATTCACTAAAGTTTTTATATTTAATCTTTGTCACAAGATGACATGGATCCCCCACATGATAGAGGCCGCGGGGATTCTCCTCTCACCCATTCTTCAACAACGGTAAACCTTATTGAAATTGTACAAATTAGATAGTTGAAAAATGTTATATTATTATGTTATTTTATTTAAGGTTTTGGAGTTATTATGATAGTTTTACTAATATTCTTGTCACAATTTGATGTTCAGGATAGAGGAAAAGAACCTACAACAATAGAGGCAATAGTTGTAGATATAGATGAGGATATCCTAGAAATCCCTAATATAATAATACGGTGAAGAAAAAACTAAAAAGAGTCAATGCAGAAATTATTAGCATTTTGGAAGATGCAAATCCAACCAAGGAGATGCTGAAGAGGAGAGATGAATTGATGGCACGAGCACGTCATTTTGAAGTAAGCAGTAATGAATCTTTAGTTATAACAAAAGTTCAATAAAGGTTTATATTTTATACTCTTTTATGTCGTGAACTAAAATATGTATGTGTTCTTGTTACAAAATTTTTTGCTTGCTCAAGTACTTGGTCGTGGACATCGCGGTGAGGCCAATACTAGCAGAGCTCTGGCCACCTCAGGTAAAATAATTTTTAAGTTGACAAGTTATAAGGAATTTTTTCTTTGGAACATTCAAAAACTTCTTAAGTTAACTCTCACTTTTATTATTTCAGAATGTCTTTGCTAACAATGTATTGTTCACGTGATTAAGTGCAGGTGACTCCTCCTAAGAGGTCGACCGACGTCCATCCGAGATTGCCGAGTGCAATGTCAGAAACAAGGAGCATGCAAACATTGACGCCTTCACGGTCTATGTCTGGTAAATCCTTGTTTTGATATATTTGGTTTTGTGTTAATTATGATTTGATAATTTGTACTTTAATCTTGGGTGCATCTAATAGTGGATTAATTTTGTGGAGTAGGAGATACATCGGCACCATCTGCTACGCCAAATACAAATCAGAGTACCTGTATTGGTGATAATTCACCATCGTTTCTTGGATCTACCCATGTTTCTAGCACGGGAGTTATGCAGATGTCATTGTTGATTGACGATAAAGAATTGATGCCTTTAAAATGCCCTAAGCTTCTAGATAGTTTAAAATTATTATTATTTATATTGTAATATGCATTTACCTATTCATGTAACAAGTTTTGGATTGATGATCCCATGACATTTTTGCAGGAAATGATTCTTTTTATAAGACGCTTTATGACTTCACATTGAAGATATTCGAGCCCACCATACGTACAAGGTGGAACATCATAAGTGAACTAACCCTATCCCACTATTTTTATTTCATATTATTAATAGGTATAGTATTTTTCCTTTCATTCAAGCCTTTTCTTTTACTATATTCAAGGTACACAACTTTAGTTAATTTTTCTATCCAATAATTTTGTGTTTTTTCTTAAAAGGTAGAACTTGCAAGACAAAAATTAAAAGATCAGCTCATTAAAGATTTAGAGCATGAGTTTGGTAGTAATATTTTTTAGGAGAAGAAAATTTTAGAAAAAGCTGCCAAACATCTTAAGACTGTGAGGGACTCATATAGGAGTCTCGTCTAGAACCCAAAGTACGAGCATCCTCCCTTTATTCCAGTGAGGGATTGGAATGAGTTCATTTTGGATGCAAAGGAGAAAGGGGATGCTCAAAGAGGAATTACACCAACAAATGAGAGAAGAAGGTATGCAATAGTATTAACTACTAGTAGAATGTAATAATGCACTAATTAGTGATCTTTATAGCTATATCATGTAACATATTTCAAACTTTTCATAGGTTGCAGGACACATCAAAGGCGACAAAGGCCAGACTGCAAAAGATTGGGCAGCACAAACTTGGCTCGAGTGGATATTCAAAAATTAAATCACGAATTGTAAGTAGCAATCAATGAATTCCAGAGGAAAATTATTAATAAAATGCAAATAATTTTGTTTAATCAAAAAATGCAAGGCTCAACATTTAATTTAGAGGTCACGACAGAACACAAAAAAATTGCCTTCAAGGAAGGCTATCAAGCCATGGTTGAATGCCTACACCAAGATTCCACTGGCCGAACCCAAGAGTCTCTTGCATCATGTGAATATGTAAATATGCCAAAAAAATATATTTAAAATTGAATACTTGAGCAACAATCTATTTGATAATAATGTGCATGACATTGAAATGCAGCCTCCTAATCGTAACACAGATCCTACGCCACATGATGAAGGCCCTAATGTGCATCATAGTGTCAAAGGAGGTGTTCATTTTCTATTTAAAATTAATTATGTAATTATTAATACAATTTAACATCTTAAATTGAAATTGGTGTAACCTTTTTTGTGTATATTTTAGAGCATACAAAATGTCATGTTGAACGAGTGGAGGATGTTCAGAGTGATCACCATGTAGATCATGTGGCACATTTAGGTAAAGAAAATCTATGTTTTATTCTTTTAAATTTATTTTTTGATTTATAGTTCTTTTACTTAATTAAATACTTGTAACACTAATATAAAATGGTGTGAATTTAACCCATGACGTAGTTGTTATTGCAACGGACCCCCCTTTGGCACAGCAACCTCCTGTTCTTGAATAGATGAGGAGGAGACATGTGTTGGCATTAGAATCAGTAGAGGAGGGTAATGATGAGGATATTGATGCTCCACTTAGCCGTTACCTTAGAAAAATGAGCAAGAAACCAAAAAAGAAATTATTGTAATTAACATTTTTTGCTAATGAAAGAACATTGTCTTAATGGATGTAATTTTGTACTAGTAAATTTTGATGAATGTTGTGTTAATGAATTATTCATGAATGTTGTGTGTTAATGAATTTTATGTGTTAATGAATGTTATCATGTGATTATAATGATTGAATGTTATATTTCAAAAATGGATGAATGAATGAATGAATGTTATTAGATGTTAATGGGGAATTTAGAGTGATGTTAGGGGGGGGAGGGGCCAAATGAGATTCCACCTTCATGTGGTTGGACTTGTTAAGTAGAGAATATTAAACTATTCTTGAAACCAAGTGAAGCTCAAACTAAACCAATGACGTAGATTCAATGGTCAAAAACACCTACTTCTTATTCCATATTATTTCTCATTCACTTTAAGAAATATTTTACTTCTTAAACATATTCATCAACCAATCTGCATCACCATGTTCATCAAAATAGATTTATAGATAAGAGAGTGAATGGGGAATTTTTATAAAGCACTTACCTTTAAGCCTAAAAATCTAGATGAAAAATTATTGGATGCCTCTGAATGACTCATTCTCATGTTTCTTCCTATCCCTTTTACTTCCCTACTACCTGGTCTTAGGTAGTTGCCTTCTTATGAGTTTTTTAATTGATTATGAATGATGGATTTTTAATTTATTACCGTTAAAGTGTGTAGGTAACAAGTCACCTTGTAAATCTTGCATTTTGTATGCTTTGGTGGGGAATTTCATTTGTAATCTTAGGTCCTAGCCAATGAATTTTTAGTTTCCTTGTGTATCTAGAAAATTTGGAGTATCTCTTTCTTTCCTTTTGTATCTCTTTCTTACCACTATCATATTCACAAGACCTCATACTCTATTGAACATCCTTTTGACTGAGTTATCATGACTGTCACTTTATTCTTTTTGTTTTTGTAATGGTACATATCATCTAGGATCTAATCTTCATGTAAAGTCCCTCTGAATGACAGTATTTTCCACAGACTTGTAGATCAACCCAATCATCCTCCATTTGATGCTAGGTGTCATTCTTACCCAACTACCAATAGTAAGTTTACCAGAATCGCAGATATTTTCTTCACAAGCAATGCAACCTAGAACTTCATCCATATGATGATGAAAACTAATAAAAGTAAAAATCTATCATAAGAACTCCTATACTAGAAACATTTGTGTAAATATTTCTTTCATCTACTTCATATCTTTTCTAATAGCTATCACATACTTTTAGTGTTTTCATCATTTCCCTTGATATTGTCTTAATTTCTTAGTTTTTTTCCCTTTTGTCATGACTCTTCATAACTATATATGCTCCTAACTAATCTTATCATCTTCAAGATCTATGTAATATAAATGACCTTGCTTGTCATAGCAGTAACTTCTATTCAATATTGTTGTCTTTTATTGATATCTCATTATCATAGAGGTGCATACCTATCTTAAAACATTGTTGATATACACTATTACAATGAATCAATGTTTTTTGTCTTCAACATATTTGAAATCATTATTTTAATCTTCATTTTATGGCTGCATTGTTACTGATAAGTTTTATTTAATGTGTTGTATAATGTGGAGGTGACAAGTTGATCTCACTCATTAAGGATAGAGATGTCCCATATATATATATATATATATATATATATATATATATATATATATATATATATATATATATATATATATATATATTCATTCATTCATTCATCACCTTCACATGTTAATATTGCATATAGGGAGGTAAAATTGTTTGAATGGTGATGTATTTGGAGTCTTGGGTGATTATTTTTAGGTGAGATGACAATATATAATGTCAGCTTATACTCAGCTTATGTTCAATTTTAGATAGTCAAAATTAAAGTTAAGTCTAAACTTCATCTAATGAACATCTTGCATTATTTTAAGATGTTAATCATTTACCTTAAGTTAGCTAAAAATTAAGTTAGCTAATTTAAGATAAATGATTAACATCTTAAAATGATTATCTGAAATTCTTAAGTTAGCTAACTTAAGATAAATGATTAACATATGATTAACTTCGTCTGAAGTCCTTAAATCCAAGCAAATGTAAGTCAATAACACCAAATATATCACGTAGAATTCTTGTGAAGAGTCTTGGTGATTTTAAGTCTTTTGAAGCACTTTAGAAATATTGAATACATCATTTCTTGCCAACTATTTGACAGAGCCTAGGAAATCACTGGTTCTTCAAGACAAATATTGTTTGCACGCCAAGCACTGTACGTGAACAATCAATAAAAGGACTGAAATTCTTTGATTTTAAGACTTCAAAACAATATAATCAGTACATGGAATGATAAAAAATTATAATACCAATCAATGAATGCTTTTCCTATCAATGTTGCATTGAATAGAGAGTTTAATAATATAAACACCAGACTGTGTCTTCACGAGCAGAAAACTGATTATTTGTAAAGAATTAAAAGTTTATTGCTTGGTAGTTCATTACATTGTCTTCTTCGACCATACACACCTCCACACAAGACTAAAACCAAACCATAGGATGGTCTAGGAATTTAGAAGACATCCTTTATTACAAAGAAAAACAAAATATAGAACTCAAGTCCCAAAGCAAAACTGAATGGCCTAGGTGCCCTGCACCAGTACACCCCCCATCCCACCATCCACACCCATCCACTCATGTCAAGATCTTGTCCAAAATCATGTTGAAATATCCATTGACCTAAATCAAGATCCTTCCCTCTCACTTCCTTCGTTACATAATCACTTTTGGAGTATATTCTAAAGTCCTTGAATCCAAGCAAATGTAAGTCAATAACACCAAATATATCACTTAGAAGTCTTGTGAAGAGTCTTGATGAGTTTAGGCCTTTTGAAGAACTTTATAAATATTGAATACATCATTGCTTGCCAACTATTTGACATAGCCTAGGAAATCATTGGTTCTTTAAGACAAAGATTGTTTGCACACCAAGCACTGTACAGGAATAGTCAATAAAAGGACTGAAATTCTTTGATTTTAAGACTTAAAAATAATATAATTAGTACATGGAATGATCAAAACTTATAATACCAATCAATGAATTATTTTCATATAAATGTTGCATTGAATAGATATTTTAATAATATAAACACCAGACTGTGTCTTCATGAGTAGAGAAGTGATTGTTTGTAAAGAATTGAAAGTTTATTGCTTGGTAGTTCATTACATTGTCTTCTTCAACCATACACACCTCCCAACAACTTCTAAGACTCCTCTCCCATAAAACTCACATACAAAACCAACCAAAATCCCCTTACAAACTGATTTTCAATTTCTTCTTTACTTGCACAGTCAGTTATATAACTGTTACAGTTAGTTATTCGTTTGCATTATTGTCTAGTTGACAACTAGTTGTCAACTTCGACCACTTTAATCTTTCTTGCATAATCTTTAACCTTTCAAAAGGTTTTAGGTTCCTATCCTAATCCCCTAAACTCCCTAAACCTCTACTAAACCCTCATTTAGCCCTTTAGGCCATAATTGCATAAAAATGCAATTTTATATCTTTTTGGCATCTTTGCACTTTGAAGTGCAATTACATGATAATAATGGCATAAATGGCCATATAAAAAAGTTAGATATACATATAGTTCCTTGACCCTTACATAAATCCTTGGATCACTCAAGTGACCCCATAAATCTATACTGTGTCATAAATCTCCCATTTTGACATAGGATAAGAGCATAGTGATAGAAGATAGATCCATTTTGTGCATAACCTGAAGTCATCGTATTCCATGAGAGTGCATCTTTTGAGAATTTTTTTTTGAATGTTTCAAGGGACCAGTAGTTCTACAATTAAATCATCATAACTTTCTCATTACTTAACCATCACACATGGCACAAACTATCTTCAAACTGACAGTACATTGCATGTGTAGTACAAAACTATTAGTAATTGGTAGATTAAATGCATATAATTACTAATAGATTAAGCTTATTATTACTAATAGATTAAGCATATTATTACTAATAGATTAAGCATATTATTACTAATAGATTAAGCATATTATTGCTATGCTTAATGTTCCATTTAAATGCTAGTGTATAAGGAAGACAATCAGAAGACAATGAAGATTTATCTGACCAATAGTCTACATAATTAGACCTTTATTTGGCTTTTCATGATAATGTTCTTGAAGCTATGCTTGTACAAATAAACATGGTTTCTAATTTTTATGGCAATTCAAAAGTGACAGAAGTTTCACATTTTTTAAGTCAATAGGACATTACAGAGATGAAAACAAAAATTGGAAGCTAAATTTAATCTCCTTTCAAGATTGGAAGTCCTAAGAGGCAACATATATATGCAACCCATCTTGTCCTTTATTGGTTTTGATTATGATGTTAGACATTTTTGCAGGCAATAACGGAGATTGCAAGACTATTGATCCACCTAGCAAGGATGAATCAATCCTCCAACCTCTACCTATTGGAGTACCTGAGATCCCTATAGAGGAATTGAAGGAAATAACAACAGACAACTTTGGTCCAAAATCACTGATTGGAGAGGGTTCATATGGTCAGGTGTACTACTCAACCTTAAAAAGTGGCCGCCCTGTAGCCATTAAGAAGCTTGATACCAGCAAGCAATCAAATCAAGAAATTCTTGCACAAGTTTGTTTTTCTGATGTTGTGTTTTTACTAGCAAATAGATTTTACATTCTGTTTTCACAAGTAAATCTTAATCCTAGATCTTTTTCCTTTTTTCTTGAAGAACAAATTTGTTGTCATTTTTGGATTGTGTTTGTAGGTGTCTATGGTTTCGAGGTTAAAACATGAAATTTGTTTTTAGTGTCCCATATTGTTTCTTGATTCTTTATTTGAAAATATGTGTCGATTCTAGGCACTTAGTTGAGAATGGAGTGAACTACCATCCAAAATAATGGACATGTGTGATACTTTTAAGTGGAACACCAAGGTTGTGATGTGAAAGTATTTTGATGTCAATGTAATTATCAAATCCTACAATATGGTAGCACTACTAGAAGAGATATAGAGATGAATACCATTGTTTAAACCTTAGACGAACAAATATCTTGATGACATTTAAGTAGGAAAACATATTGCATAAGTTAATTCTAGGTTAACAATCTAGGCAAGCATATAACCAAGAAACTTCAACTCATAAATTCATCTATACATAATGCCATCAACAGGAATACAGTTACCCTTTTAGCAGGTAAGTATAATGGCATTGAAGAAGGGAATGTGTCATGTATCTTAATAAAGCAAGAAGTTAATCATCACTCACTATTCGATTTTCTATTTACCTCTCCATCTAAGTCGCTATTTTAAAATACTGAGTATCTAGCATAACACATAACCTTCAAAACAAGAATGTGGACATGCTGAACAAGTCTATATACTGTGCTTTTCGTACTACCAAATTTATTTTCATTCATAATTTTATCAAATCCTACAAATGGAATATATAATATGTAGAACTAATCTATATCATGATATAATGAACTATAAAGGAACCTAGAAGAATCAGTTGGGTTGATTATTATAGTTGTATGTGTTTACCGGTTCTAATACCGGTTAGAGGAGGAGGATGGTGTTGTAGGTGTCTACTAAGCATAATGTAGGCTACGGCATCCATTCAATCTTGAATTCCAATCAATTCCAATCACTATAATATATTAATAGATTTGATAATACATTTTATTTTATTTTTAAAAAAATTGAATTTGCTGTCGCTTTTTCGACAGTCAAAGAATATACTTTCAACAAGAATGCTATATACTTGATGACTATTCCAACCACCCCTCGTTGCAATTTTGACCCACATTTTTTTGTCATTTTAACGAGAATGATATACACTCGATGACTATTCTGACCATAAGTCCTCACAATTTCGACCAACATTGGTTGAATAGATGAAAGGTATGTCTGATATTTCTTCAAAGTTGAAGTGATTATTTCAACGACAGATCTGTTGATAATTCAACCGCTATAGAGGTCACATTTTTTACAATGATTTTATGTGTCGAATAATCGACGAAAAAACTTCGACAATAGTTATGGTCATTTGGTTGACCAATTTGCATCTAAAAATTGACTAATCCTCATCAAAAAAAAAGCTAAAATTTACTAGCGTCTCTAGTGCCACTAAGGTTTTGGTTAACAAACAACAATATGCTCAAGATCCAATCACCACTTGGAATCAACTTGTCATAAATTTAAAGGATACATTGTGTACTTCAAACTATGAGAAAGACTTGAACATCAAGTGATTTCACTTGCAACAAGGAGAACAGATGTAAATTCAAGATTATATCTAATATTTCAATTGACTAAGAATACTACTTTGAGTGCAAGATCTAAGTGTTGCTCTAATATTAAAGGTTAGCAATGGCTTACAATAATGTTTGTTTAGGGTGTTGAAATATACTTCCTTATAAATATTTGATGCCACATTTAACCAAGTACAATTGGTAGAAGAAAAATTTGTTGCATAATCTCGTGAATATCAGCCTTTGTTTTCTATATGTCCTTGAAAAGCTACGAGTTCTCAGCCACACAAAAAAAAATTCTAAAGAAAAAAATTCTTCTCCTTACTCTTCTTTTAATTCTCCTTATTTTGATACTTATAATAAATCTAAATTTTGCATGTATTGTAAGAAGAAGGGACATGAAAATTCTAATTGTTTTAAGTTCAAGAAGAAGAATCTTGTTTTATAGTCTAATTATGAGGAAAGTAAAAATATTCCCATTGAGACTTCTAGCGATGATAGGGAATATGAGTTGAAAGCTCAACTTAATAAAGTCACCTTGATGAGCCATCACTCAATTTCAGGGGGGGGAGACAATTTGTTTGTCGTTGATGCTTACTTACCACATGATTTCTCTGTGAATTGTATTATTGATAATGGCTTGCAAAAAAAATTGATTGTGAAGGCCATTATGGACAAGTTGCATTTTTTTATACATCCACATCCTCATCCAGATTCACTTGGATGGAAGGATAATGATTCATCCTCACATATCATACACACACATGTACTGGGTCTTTTTTATTTGGCCCCAAATTCATTGATAAGATCATGTGTGATGTGATCACCATGGACTATTATAGCTTTTTGTTAGGAAAACCCTATCAATATGCTAGAAAAGCTCACTATGATTCCTTTAATAACACCTATACATTGCAAAAATATATATATGCCTAATAAAATGTACTAAGAAAATTAAAAATCTAGTACCTAGTTGTAGACAAGAAAGAAAAGATATCAATCAAGCACAAGAGCTTGCATTAATTTTCATAAGAACACAACATAAAAATTCTAAGGAAAAACATATTATTTATAAGCCACATAATACAGTGAAAAAATTATTGCAATAAATTTCACTTGTGTTTCAGAAGCCCAAGACACCTCCCCTAGAATGAGAAATCAGTCACACTATTGATATTGTCCCTGCTACAGTGTTTCCTAATGCCCCATTGTATCGATAATCAATTCTTCAAAGTGGTGAGATAAAAAGACAAATTCAAGATTTATTGTGTACAGGTTTTATTAAACCAAGTACATCCCCTTGTGCATAACCAATTTTACTAGTGCTCAAGAAAGATGGAACTTGGCATATTTGTATTGATTTTTAGGCATTAAATAAAATCACCATCAAAGGTTGATATCTACTTCCATGCATTAATGACCTTTTAGATCAACCAAGGTGTCAAATTATTTGCCAAGATTGGTCTAAAAATAGGTATCATTGAAGTTCAGAGTTCGGGAAGAGGACACATGGAAGACAACTTTCAAGACCAAAATATGTGTTTTCAATTGGAATGTAATACCATTTGGTCTCATTAATGCTCTGGCCACTTTCATGCAATTGATGCATGAGTTATTTTGTGAATTTTTGGACAAAATTCTAATCATCTACTTAGATGAGATTCTTGTTGGAAATATATGTTTGGTTGTTTGTTGTCATTGATGTCAAACACTCGGTGGTTCAGAGGCATTTTCTCTTAGACTTGTGTGCAGAAGTATTTGTTGATGACATGTTCAACTATATCCATTGGTCCTAAAAAGAAGTAAGATTGAGTGTTGAACATATTAGTGCTTTTAAACCTTCAAAACAATGGAAGACAAGTATGTATTCAATGATACAAAACAACTATGGAAGACAAGTATGTATTCTGGAGATTGTGACAATGATGTTTGTCAATGCTTTAGAATTTTTTCTTAGGTATAGAAGTCTATGGTTCTATACATATGTTAATGGTTCAGTAACAAAGTTATGCGATAAAGGTGACAATTATTCAGTTATTTTTTTCCAAAAGGTTTCTCTTATGAGAATCAAGAATGAAGATATGCAAATGTGATTTGAATTATTTTCAGGATTTGGTCTTGGTTGCAGTGTTTCCTAGTGATCTAGAAATGAATCATGGTAATTTGGAAATAGTGTCTTCAAGTGTTGCAGTTATCATTAGTTTGTGGTCTTTTTTGTAAATGTGTTGTGATGGCTTCTGATGTGGACTATTGGAAAGTGAAATAGTTTTTGATGTGGCATGCGGATCTTGCCATGTCATGTAGAGGCTAAGATATAGTTGGTAGTTAGGTTCTTCTTTGGTTAGTGTGTTTCTACATGTTTGAGATGGCTATAGAAGTTGTTCTAGTAATTATGGATCTGGCATTGGGCTATGTGTAGCATGTTCATGGTCCCTCTCTATCTTGGAGTGGACCATGCTTCATATTTTTGGTACATGGGTATTTCATTTAATGTCTATCTTTTATCCAAACAGATTTGTGCTATGTCTGACCTATGTATTTAATTTTCATCTCTTATATGGTTGGGTCTATGTTAAGCATTATCTATGTTTTGGTTTGGATTCTTCTAGAATGGGACCTTATTGCATTTTTCCATTGTTATGGATGACTTGTAACTTAATTGTAATATCTTTTTGGCATGGCCAACCTTGTTGTAAACTCCAATGATCTATCTCGTATATAATTATAGTGTGTGCTTTGGCAAAATGTAAAAGTGTCAGTTGTGGGAAAACCAATGAAGGTCTATTTGCAAAGTTTTAGAAGAGTGGAGCTTGGCTCATGAGGTTGTTATTTGATGATGGTGATATAGAAGAAAAGGCAGTAACTGTGTTCTACTGAGGTTTACCGCGTTGTATAGATCAGCTGTAATATCAGGAGAATTTCTCATTATCTATTGTGAAGGGTTGTATGTACCTTGTCCCTAGGATAGTGTTTCTTGGGTGAATAAGTTCATTGTAATATCTTGCTACTTTGGTAGAGAGCCTTTATTTACAAGTCTGAAGTAGCAAGCTCCTATTTGTATTCATTTTTGTATTGGTAGCAAGCCTCTAGTTGCAAGTCTGAATCAATGAGCTTCTATTATCTTTGTAATTAGACTATATACATCAGTGAATTATCTTTGTGGGCAAGTGCACACTATAGTTTTTCCCGGTTTGTCTTTTCCATGTATAAATCTCGGTGTTCATGTGTTGTTGGTTTTGTTCATTATTTTCTTAATGTTTTATGTGGTGAATATTGAAGCTAGTTGTTTAATCAAGTGTAATTTTGGTGTATTCTAATCCACCTCCCCTCTTAGCATCTGGAGTGTGTTCATCATTTCTCATCTTTTTTAACACTTATAAAGTTTATCTTCAATATTTGGAATATGTTCTTTGCACACTTCAACATAATAGTTTATATGCTAACATTTTTAAGTGTTCTTTTGGTCAGACATCCATCTCCTATCTTGAGTTCATTGTTGATGCACGTGGCATTCATGTAGATCTTATGAAAGTGGAATTTATTTTCAAGTGGTCTACTCCTTCAAATCTCACTAAATTGAGGGGTTTTCTAGGTCTTTCCAAATTTTACCACCAGTTCATCCTACATTATTTAGACATTGTTGCACCTTTTCACTAATAGACAAAGACCAATGTTACTTTTAAGAGGACAAAATTCACTCTCATACTTTCAAAACATTGAAAGGGAACTTTTGTTCAACACTTGTTCTTGTTCTACCAAATCTCTCACAACCTTTTCAGATTGAGACAAATTCTTACAATATGACTTGGAGTTATTTTGAGCCAAAATGGCCATCTTGTGGCTTATCACTCGAAAAAAATTTCTTGTACTAAATGGAACTACTCCACATATTATAAAGAATCATATGCATTATTCCAAGCCATCAAGTATTGCAATATTATCTTTAGAGGAAAGAAATAATTGTTTATATTGATCATTTGCCTCTACAATTTCTTCAATTTCAGAGTAAATTGAAGAAGTAAGGCATAAAAAGTGGGCTTCATATTTATAACCTTTTTACTTTGTTATCAAGTATAACAAAGGGAACAAAAAAAATGTTGTATATTTTTTGAGTTGGCCTCCTAAAACACATGGTTTAATTATATTGACTACTTCTCATTTGGGATCCCATACTTGGTCTTCTTAGTATGCTAAATATCTTGATTTTGGCACCACTTACAAAATTCTTCAATATCCTTCAACTTCCAATTTGACACCTTTTAAATATTTTCATATCAAGGAAGGCTTACTCTACAAGTTGGATAAACTTAGTGTCCCTTGAGATCAACGAGCTTCACTTCTTAAGGAGACAAATTCTACTCTTTATGTTAGTCATTTTGGAAAACAATAAACACTTCATCATTTGCAATGTTTCTTTTATTGGCCTCATATGCAACGAGATTTTTTATGTTTCCTCAAGAGATGTGCAGTTTGTTGCCTCTCAAAACTAGCCAACAAGAAGATGGGCTTGAGTATTCCTTTGCATATTCCTCCATTTCCTTGAGAGAGAATTTCCATGGCCGGTTAGTAGATTTTGATTGACTTTTTTTTGCCATGACTATTTTTTTTAGTTTTTTATCGATTTAGTGAGATGGCTAAGTTCACTTCATGCCAAAAGACAAGTTCTGCACATGACTTAGCCAAACTCTTATGTGAATCTATTTGGAGGTCTTTTGGTTTACCAACTAGCATTTTTTCTAATCATGGCTCTCATTTTTTAGATCATTTATGGTGATCTTTATGGAATATTTTAAGAGTTTCCCTTAACTTGTCCACTACTTTTCATCATCAATTAGATGGTCAAACTAAAGTTATAAATTGAATCCTTATACAGAGTTTGGGGATTTATCACCATGGTTGTCCCACCAAATGGGGTTTAAGCCTAATCCACATAGAGCATGCATGCAACTCAATGGTTCACTCCTTTATAAGTCACTCACCTTTTGAAGTGTGTCTGAATTTTTAGCCTTTAGCTCCATATGAGTTGCCCTTGTCTTTTCCATCAATAGCCATTATTTACATTCAAAAAGAGCAAGATAAGGCCCAAGCCTTCATTCAACATTTGTATAATCTATAATCCAAAGTAGTTCATATTCTTCAAAAGAAGCAAGAAAAGAAAAAACAACTTATGGATCGTCATCACATCCCTCATACTTTTCAAGTTGGGGATAAAGTTTGGCTATACTTGGACAAACTTTATTTCCAGGAGAAAGCACATAGTAAGCTCAAGCCACTCCATTATGAGCCTTACACTATTCTTCAAAAGGTGTCTTGAAATTCTTTCTAACTTGATCTATCATGGATGTTGTTAATGTTGATCTTCTCAAGCACTACCATGAATCAATATTATTTTAATTAGATTTTATCCTCTATAAATGTCAAAAAATGAGAAAGTGAAAAGGAAAATGTTAGTTTCCTAGTTTTTAGGAGGTAAGGATAGGTTAGGATATGATGATTGTAGAACTAATTTGAGATATTGTTCTCCATCTCACGTTGGGATATAAAGGAAAATATTGTATTTGTTATTATTTTCCATCTCACATTGAGATTTGGGAAATATTTTTACATCTTTTTTTAATGCATATTAATGCCTAATATTTGTAGTCGCTTCCTCACGAAGGGTGCATATTGGAGAATGAAAGTTTTCAATTTATTTTATTGCAGAGATTATTGTCTATTGTTTTTGTAGAGCTTATGATATTGGTAGTAGATTTAGTCTCTAACTGTCGGTTTGCTTGTTCTTTCCATATCAATAATGGTGGTTACAGTAGTGGCAATCAAGAACATCATTTGGTGAAGATAGTCACAATTCTAAGTGATGGAATGAAATAATTAAAGTTTAATTTATTTATTTTAAGAATGAAGAAGTGTTAATTGAAATAAGTTATGATAATATAACATAAAAAATATTTTTATTATCTATAATTTTTTTTAGACTCAATACTAAAATATATATAATAAATATTTCACACAAATAAATTTATTTTATCTTCATCAATAAAAAATATACATTAATTCTAACTATCTTATTCTATTTTCATATCTTATGTAATAAACGTCTAACTCTTAATTCTTTATACAAGATAATTGACTTATTATTAAATTCTTTACACACAACTAAATTTATAAAAATTCATATAATCACTTCTAAATGATTGCATGGAAAATTCTGAATTTAACTAAACATAAACTTTACTAGAAAAAGTTATATATAATTAAATCTAAAAAAATTTCATTCCATCACTTAGAACTGCTTTAAAAACATGCATTAATTTTTTTTAAAAATAGTTTTATTAAACTGAAGAAAAGCGAAGGTTTCTTTTTTTTTTTTTTTTCAAGAAAAGAAAAGCATGCATTGAGTTTTCAAAATAAGATACGCTAGGCTGATCTGGAATTGGTGCTAGTATATGTAATGCATTATCTCGTATTAACGTGAGATTAGTTTTAGAGAAGTATACAAATAGGTAAAAAGCGTGGATAAAATAAAAAAATAAAGTCGAGTTTCTTAAAAAAGAGAGAAAAGATGAATAGGTATAAAAGAGTTAGCGTGTGAGGGAGGGATGGTTGTGTAGAATGGAGGCAGAAGAAGAAGCGTGCAGGTGCTATAACGTGAAGTGCGGTAGAGCGGTGGTGGGAGGAGGAAAGAGCGGATGGCGTCTCGCTTCTGGCCACCCTGCAAAGTTATGCTCCCTCTGCGCCTCCTTCTTCCACCAACACACCTTCTGCAACGCCTTCCACTTGGACGAGACCGGGTGGCGTGCTTGCAAACTCTGCAAGAAGCCCATCCACTGCGGATGCATCGCCTCTCTTCACCTCTTCCTTCTCGATGACACCCCCACCGGAGGCGGAGGAATTCACTGCTTCCGCTGCTTCAACAACATCATCAACAACAACAACAATGCTGCTGCTGTTGCACCTCCCCCTCCTCCCCCTCTTCCTCCTCCCCCTCCCCCTCCTCCAACGAAGAAACATCCTCGCCATAAACCTGATTGTGTGTGTATTGTGTGTAATCAGCCACCCAGCGGATACAAACACCATCCCACTTGTGCCTGCACTCCCTGCCAGATTCTCAAGCGCCGACTCGAAACGCAGCGAAGGAAACGTACCACTGCCAACAACAGCATCAACTAGATTCGGACGCTCAAAATGTTACTTCTATTGACTACAACTATTTGTACGTGATTTATATATTTTAAGGCTATTCGCTGTGTTATTCTCTTTCCCAATGGATGCCTCTCGGTTAGCGTAAATTCAATTGTTTTCGGCGGACTTCATGATTCGGCATAGTGAGATCCTTTGTCTTGATACATCTTTGCACAACTAGATGCTTGCTACGCCAAGAATTCTATGCTTATATTCATCCCTGCCGTACTTTGTATCTCGTGGTGCTTGTGCCTTCCGCACGGCCAATGGCTAAAATATTTTCATTATTTACCCCTTTATAAACTTAGGTTTTCATTGTTATTTCTAATCTTCTTTCTCTATTCTTCAAGAATTTGCAAGACTATTATATATTTCGAATTATTAGAACAAATGGCAAACATACATTGTTTTAGTCATACTTAAATTAAATTAAAATTAATTAATCTTTATGCTAATTATCAAATAATAATTTGACAAAATTGTTTATTTCTACATTTTTCCTTTTTTTTATTCTAAAACTTTCATGTGATTTTATCTCTTTCTTTTCTATCTACTTTTTCTCTTTCTATATTTCTATTTTAACCCCTCTCCCATCTCCTCCTCACCATACAATGCATCCATGTTACTTTTTTTTTTACTATGTAACCGTGTCTTCCTTTCCTTAACAACATTTAGCTATTATGTTTGTTTTTAGTGCTGCGACATCTAAAGTTATACACAGGAAATTTATCCATTCATGTAAAAAAATTGTTATAAGATTATAAAAATGGTAAGATATTGTTCTACAACCAAAACTTGGGATATTTAAATTTAGGACAATTTTATGACTCCTGAAATTTTAGAAGTTTTTAGAAAAAATCATCTTGTTCTAATAATGTGTTAGAAGTTTGTTTTGAATAATATAAGGAATAACATATCAACAAATAATCAAAGGACGTGAAATTAAAAAAATCACATGTTACATAATTTTTTAGAGTAATAAAGGTAGAAATGTTAAATTATACATGTTAAAAAGCATTTTAAATATCTTGTAAAGTTATTATTTATTGATTATAAATGTAGTATTAGCTAAATATAGGTTGTACAAAAATTAGAACCATTCAATTTTACCATAAAACAAGACAACGTGTCTCATCACGGATAGCATTTCTATAATGAATAAAATCATCTTATGTGAAAGATAGATGGTCAAGATACAAATTTGGCTTAGTGGTGAATACACATATTGCACATATAGAATGATAAACTATGACTATGACAATGACATTGCATTTGCACATTCATCCTTATGATAGAGAGATCTATAACACCATCAAGATTACATTCTTAGTCGTACATATAAACTATATGTTTTTTTTATTAGTTCAACAACCAAATAAGGGAGTTGGCCCTTACAAAGCCACAACCACGAGACTCTCAAGAAATCAATAGCACAAACAAAAGTGTAGTTGTTATAACAATAGGCCACTAATGGCACACAATTAGCAAAGAACCTCAATAGAAATGCCACTTGGAGAACACAAGGCCACAAAAGGCCATATACAACACATAGGCCCAGAGAGACCCCCAACAATGCTCAACCAAGAATCCACCTGTTGTGACATTCCAAAAAGGGATAATGAAAGGTTCCCCAATTCTTCCCCTTGGGATATACAAAGTTGTCCAAGACCATCCTATGATAAACAACATCACCCTGACTGCAGATCCACCCAACAAATGCAAAGCCACTTTCCACCTCAATAGAAAAGGATCCCACCTCTATAGGAACAACTAAGTGATAGACCATAAAAACAAGGATCATACCATTAAATCACTTTTCATACAAACATCCACCAAAGGGAGCCCACAAAGAGTTACAAACTTCATTTTTTTACGAAGAAAGTCTCCACCTCTATAGGAGACTCTTTCACCTCCATAAGAATCGTGAAAGAGGAAGTAAACTATTAGTACCATGCCCACCACAAGGTCAATAGCACACTACCCTCATCCTCATGATAGTATCAATTTTCTTCATATAAATATCATAAAATTGATCAAAATATCATAAAATTAGATAAAATATTTATATTTTTAAATTGGTGGATCTATAGATCTGACTTAATTCTTATAAAACTAAATATATTTTTTGTTAAGTTTGAAACAACAATCATAAACATGATCTATGAATATATTAAGAATATTAATTAATAATTAGATTGGTAGTAATTAAAAAGTGTTGCACCATAACTGCAATCCCCACCAAATATCTTCAAAATGTTCACATATATTCTTAATAAAAATTTTAACCAAAATTGACAATTGCATACATCTTATCTTTAACCAAAACTAGCTTTACTAATGTCTTAAAGTCTTAAACATCTAGAAAATTTAAACATTTTCTCATATGCTTTGAACATAATGATTCATGCCAAGAAGCTACACATTGGAGCTAAGTATAATAGAATTGTGCAATTGTTGAAAATTGTTGGTGTAATTAAATATTACTAATTACACTTTATTTAAGTTTACTTAGGATAATGCATTTTCATATTAGTTGTCATGTAGACACCTAAGAGTTTGCATCTCATTTTAGCACACGGTGTAGGAGAATTTATAGTTTATGTGTGAGATCCACCATTAATACACTTATCACATTATCATCATCTCATTGATGCACATACTTTGTTGTACAATGGAGAATGATCCACTTTTGGTGGACATGTGATTTTACCTTGGTTAGGTGATAGGTTATCATTTGTACATCTCCTACTTATTATGTATTGTCTTTATATTCAAATACATCTACTTTGTATTTATCAATTGTCTCCATTATATTTATTTGATCATTATTGAATCAATCATTTCATCATCTCATTTGCCTATCTCTATTTTTCTATCTATTGAGCTTCTAGATCTTGACATTTTATTCATTTTCTTAGGCAAATACTTACATGGTATCAAAACCATAAGAGTGTCATTGTATAGTCTATTTGGAGAGAATTTTGTTGCATGTCAAAATTGGAGTTTGTTGGTGCAAATCAAAGGTTAGCATCACATTGAGAAGGTTCAAAAACCCCTAAATCAACTTTTGTTTTATCCAAATCAGACATCTGAGACCAAATCTAGAGTCATTTAAATTTTGGAGGTACGGTGGTGGTGATTCAAAAAAAATTATTATAGTGGTTATTTTCAATCAGCAATATCTCAGTCATTCAGACTCCTTTTTTGAGCAATTTTTTTTTATTTTGAGGTAGAATTGCGTAATCTACACAATGATGTAGGTGATTTCTTGTCTCTATTTCTGAGTTTTTTTAAATCACAAATCTCAATTTTTGCAACTTCAGAGGCTTCGTTTGGGCTCATATGGACACAAATTCAGGTGCCATTTTTTTTAAAGTGCATATTTTTTGTCTACTTTCCAAATCTCGTATCAGGTTGGAGAAATTTTGAGTGGACATAGTACTTTCAGCATTTGGTCTATTTTGGCCTATATTTGGCACTTGTAATTTGTTGGATCCTTGAGTAGTCTTGTGTCTTATTTGTTTGAGTTTGTTATAGCCCTATTTTTGTAGTTATAATCATTGAAATCATAAGTCCACTTTGTCTTATTTTGCAAGTGGCAATTGTACACGCACTAAGTATAAAGTGTCAAAATCATTTATTTTGGGGGGGGTTCCTTGTTTCATTACATTTTGGGGGTTGCATTGATTTTTTTATCTCACAATTTCATGTGAAAAGTGCATCATGGATGGTTTAATTAGATTGACGAGAGGAAACTATAAGCAATGGAGTGATTTAGTTCTCTCTCATCTTTGTGAGCATAATCTATTTTCCTATTTGTATGAGCACAAACCTACTAGTCCTTATGATATGAACTCTTGGACACAAGTTCTTAATGTTATCTATTGGAATATGGATATGGATGTTATGGATTCCCTTGATGATGAAAAAGATAAGACAAAGACTATTCCTGATCTTTGGAACTATCTTTGGGTAATGTATGGAGATCCACATGTTCCTCCACTCCTTAAAGATATAGAACCTCCAATTGTAACTCCTACTTCTCCTATTAAGATTGATTCTACCATTGTTCATGATGATGTTTGCTTTCATACAATACCATGGGTTCTTGTGAATCAATGCAATAGGATATTCCTTGTGATTCGGTACAGTAGGATATTCCTTGTCTTCTGGTTTTGGTTCCTTGGGATGACTTCTTGATAGACATTGCAGGTTTGTTTGTGGAGCCCTGCATTGAGGATTCTGAAGATATCATTGATGACATTCATCTTCTTTTTTATGAGGTTGATCCCTCTTCAGTTGTTGCGAGGATATACTCTGACCCTCATCTTCATTCTCCACTTGATCATTCTTTCTAGGTTGACATAATTGTGGATCTTTTAATATTTGGAGGAGTTCTTTTTATCTTTAGATATAAGACATTTGATTCTTTGGAGATTGGCATTCATGAGTCTCAAACTTCACTTGAGATGTCATATTGCATGGTTCAAGTTGATCATACTCATGTGTTGGAGATACCTATTCACTTTCTTGAGACATCATTCATTCTGAGGATTCTTCCTAGAGATTGGGGAGGATTCATTGATACACCTATGGAATATTTTTTCCTAAAGGGAGGAACATCATTCAGTTTTCTTGGTACAGTTTCTACATTGATCCAAGATCATCTACCATGGGTGTGCATTCTACATTGAGGGGGGCCTTCTTTGTTTCTCTTCCTACTTCATCTTTTGAGGAGACATCCTAGTCTTTGGAGTTTGATCCAAATTCTTACATGGATCAGTTACCATTGGTTCCTTGTTTGTCACCTTGTGTTGGATATATTCTTGACTGGTTTGTGGCATCTTCATCAACCAAGGACATGGCGACACGTGAGTATACTTCAAAGCCATCATACTTCATTTGGATTCTCCTTCCTTCTTCCTATCCACAATGGGAATATTTCTTGCATCTATACTTGGTTTATCTTCTTCCTAAGGGGAGAAATGTTGTTTGTAGGCAATGGGCAATGTTTTGCCTTCAAGCACTCACCATCCTTGGAGGAGATTATTCATTATAGAGAAGATATCATGTCTCCTTGTTTCCTTCCTATGGGGGAATTCTTTATTGTATATACATGATGCATATCATAATGGAGGGTCTTGATTACTCCATTCATGCATCTTGTTTTCATCTCTCTTTTGTGGGGAGGGTTTTTCCCATGAGGTTTTCCCTCTTTCTCCACTTTATGAGAGATTGCATTGCTTTTGATTAAAGATATTAGGGATTAATCCTTATAATTGTGGGTTCAGATCCTGGGAGTCATCCTGCTCATCCTTTGGCTCGTCCTTTAAATCCTCTTCGGGCTCTGCTAATTCCTGCTTCTTGTCTGCCTCTTCCGCTTCCAACTAACTGTTATCCACTGCCTCTGTTTCTACCTCTGTTGGCTTGGCTTCTTCCTCACCCACCTCTGAGCAGTCCTTGCTTCCCAGGCCCTCACTATTTCATTATATTTATATTGATAAACCCAACCCAAATTCTCTTGGGTTTCTATTGGCTAAACCATTTTTTAGCAATAGAGTGCAGTGAGGCAATGTGTTGTTTCAACCAGCCTAGTCTTGTTAAACTTTCAAAATTTCTATCCTTCCTTCCTGCCACCAAATGTCTGTTTAAGATGATCTCCCTTCGCACCCATCTTGGCTAAACCATTTGCTATTCCCTTCTCTATAGATATGATTAATTGTAACCTACTCAAATTTGTTAATCAAAGATAACACCACTTCCAAAAGAGAGTGCAATCTCCAATTTGGGGTCGCCTCGGATCTTACAGCATTTATCACAATCATTGAGTCCCCTTCGATTTCTATTTTTATTAACTTCAGTTCTAGGCATAGGGATATTCTTGCTAGTAAGGCTTTGAATTCTGCCATATTATTGGTGTCCTCAGCTAGGGGTAGTGCTAACCTTGCTATAGGCTCACCATTGCTAGAGTGAATGATGCATATAGCACCTGATGGGTCAAGGTTTCCTTTGGAGGCCCCATCAAATTTTAACTTGTACCAACCACTAGCTGGCGGAGACCATCTACAACTTTCTCAATTCCTGGAGCTTACTGTCCCTCCTTTACCTATAACCTGAGGAACAATGAGTCCAAACCAATTCTTAAACATAAGATCATCCCATCTAGTGTAAAACTTTGGAGAAGACCGTTGAACTAAGAGTCATGAGTTCATTGTTTCTACTACTACTGCTTCTATTTTATTTAACAATGAAACTATGCCCATGCCTTTATCTTGGAAGATTCTTCTATTTCTTTCTTTCCACAGTTCCCAAATAAGGATTGAGGGTGATATAATCCACAAACTTCCACATAGGCTCTCTTGGTTTATTAGTGGCCATGACTGAAAAAGGGACAAAACATCATTTGGTAATGCAGACAGCCACCCTAATTTTGCACACAACCACTGCCAGCATTGAGATGAAAAAGGACAGGTCACTTATAGATGGTTGACATCCTCCTCATTCATTTGGCAAAGGGGGCAAATTGATGGCCGTTGGAACCCAAACCTTTTGAACTTGTCCGCAATCAAGATTTTTCCTTGTAATGCTGCCCAAAAAAAGACTCCCACTTTTGGCAGCCACACTTTGCTCCAACATAACTGAATTGGCAGTTGAGATTTAGTCTGATTCCGTTGATTGGCTATTATCTTGTACCCCCTTCCTTCACACTATATTTCCCCGACTTAGCACCATTCCAGATGATTTCATCACTACCCAGTTTAAGAATGAAAAACCTATCTTTCAAGATTTCATTCAAGTTATCTATGTCTTCCTGGTGCAATCTTAGACTTTCAAATTGTTTCTATTTCCACCTACCCTCAAGGTTAGGCTCTGGAATTGTAATGTAATCCTTGACATATTTTCCCCATTTTTCAATGCATGCATTTTTTATTTTTTCTGAACTCATTAGTTGACTGATTATGGGGTATCCTCCCCATGAATCATCCCAAAATAGAGCATTACTTCCCTCCTTTATGTTCCAAGTGGTGTGTTCTAATATTATTTTGCCGGAGTTAGATATGAAGTTCCATATCCAGGATCCTCTGGGATATTCTGCTACTCTCAGGGCCACCTCTCCATTGAGAATGGCAAGGTATTTTTCCCTCTTAAGATTCTAACCCATTTGAGATGTGGTTCATGATGAATTAGGAACAAAGTATAATTACACCTCTAATTGTGAATAATAGATCATTGTTAGAGCATCCATGTATTTTTTCCTTGTATATTTTATGATATGGGGGTCACATATGCAGAATACAAAGTAAATTCATAATTGCAGTTTGAGGTTCTTATAGCAGCAATTCTGGTCAGACTTATCTGGTTTATTGTACACGGTTATGTCATTGTTGTGAAATATTTTATCAAATAATTTATCACTTTTTCTGTGACAGTACTCTTGCTAATCACAGCATCAACATTTTCCTCAATTTTCTATAAATGGAATCAGCAAACTTCTTTATACTTTTAGTGGTAGTTGTATTTATCATTTTAATATTTTTTGTCTAATTCTCTAGAGTGAACTCTGATTCTTCCAGAAAAGCAGAAAAGCACCAGGGTTGGATAAATTGGTTTTTGAATGCGTGCATGAAAGGTTTAATGTTTTGACATCTCACAATTTTGTTTTGGATCTTTAAAATTGATATTTTTCTATTGATGTGGATGTGAGATGAAAGATCTGGAGTCATAAAATCAATGAAATATCTAAATTGAAAAAGTTTAAAAAGTTGGAGTAGTTCACAGCAGAGGAAAACATAATAAAATCATATTTTTTATTATAATATAACAAAATTACATTTTGAATATACACTTTCATGGTTAAAAATGATCCTGCAGTGGGGTGTGGAATATAGAGCAATAAAGTCAGATACAAGCTAGAAAACAAGCTCCAACAAAAACCACTAAAATGACCGAAAGGGGATATTAGGAACCATCCAAAAGGGAGACCTAAAAAGAATCCCCAACCAAACAGAGCAAAAAGAACAACATAGAAAAGAAAAATATATTGATCATACAAACCTATAGAAATGCCAAGCTCATGCCAACAAATCCAGACCTACAGAAGTACGGTGATGATGCCAAATATCTGAATCCCACATTAGAAAGAATATAGTATGAAATGTTGATTTAGCGAGCTGTATTTCCTCACAGATGGGCCTCAACAAATAATCATCTAGGCTGCATATCTCATTCATCCAATTAATCACAACCAAAGAGTTTAAAAAGCTTGAAGTTTCTTAACACTATTTTTAGTCAAAAATATTAGTAGTAACTTTAAAGCCAGGATTTTAGCATAGATATTTGTGCCCCTACCCAAACTAATTTAAAATTTATAACATGAGCTTCCTTTAGGGCAATGACGTTCCCAACACCACATACTAGTTTATTGCTACAAGATGGCCCATCGAAACAAGCCCAGCCACCACTTTTGTTAATCTGGTCAACAAAAGTCTGGCTTTGGGGATTTTCCTTAATAGTTTGGTTGTAACCATCAAGAACATACATAGTCCGCACAACATATTGAAAAGTTGAGACAGACCCTTCTGAAAAAATAAGAGCATCACAAGCCAACCATCTATTCCATGCAATGAGCAATGGGGGAGCTACAATTTTCTTAAAATCGGATTGTTTCACAATTCGTTCAAATTTCCATCTATAGTGGTTCCTCCCCAAGCCTACCTAAAACTAGAAACTGATTCTTTAAATATTATTGACTCAAATGGGAGTGGGATGCTAGTTGATAAAATCATACAAGCATTTTATCATTTGCAGATAAAGAGAGTAACTTCAATGTTGTTCAAAGAAGTTAAATTTTATATTGCCTTTAGATCTCAGGTTTTTGCAATTTCTTTGTGATCCATATTTCAGTTTGATTGGAAGTAAAGGCTGCTTCATCTTTGTTCATTCTTGAGATAGCAGCAGTATTACTTGTACAATATTTGGTATTTAGATGCTCTTTGAAGAAGATCTTTTTAGCCATAGCTATGCATCTGATATATGAATGGTTTCCCAATCATATCTAAGAAGATTCTGTTTTGTGCCTTCTTATGATTTTTAATTTTTAATTTTATTGGATAGAGCGTGCTTGCAGTGAACTTATCATCTTGGTTTGTGGACTTCTTATTTCACTTCTAGAGAAAGAAAATTTGAACTAAGCTATTAGAAAGCTCTTTCGTAATCATTGATAATGTGGTTCTGGGGTGCAATGGAGCAAAAACATTTCTATTTTCCAATGCAAAGTGTGATTGTGTTAATGCTTAAAAGGCAAGTAATGTAAAATTTCTTCAGAAGTCAAATTAATGGTCGCATACACAGGCAAACAAAATCAATTTTGACCCCAAAATGAGGAAGGCTAAATAAAAGAAACGTGAGCATAAAAATAATTGCACAAATAACTTAAATAATATAATACATGAAGAAAACAACAATGGATAAAACTACAGAACCAGTGCCTTCATTTAACAAACAATAACAGAATAATAAATCACAAAAAAATACGGCCATGTAAGGAGTCCAAATAAATCACTTAAGCCATGGCAAGTGACTTACCTCGAGATTCTACAAAAATTGTGTCAATGCCAATGAGAAAAATGGACAAGGTCTGTAGGAAAAATATAACAAAACCTACCAGAGCATAATTTTTAAAAAAATTTGAACATGGGCTGAACCAAACCTAATCTTCCTACGGCTCCTTCAAAAACAAAAAGTAGATCAAAATATATATGGGTTGCAAAGCTAAGATAAAAAAACCTAACTGCAACTTGAAAGACTCAAGTGTTCCATTGAAGTACCAAAGTGGAAGTGGCATACATCCAAGCATAACAAGCATGCCCCCCACAAAATATGGTATGAGAACTATTTGACATGTTATCTGAAGAGATGGCATCTCAAGGAACGCAAAGAGGGCAGTATTGTAGAACTTAGATTAGCAGATATAAAATCAGATTCATCATCAGTTGGAAAGGGAAATTCAGATTCAACAAACTTAGGCCAGTGTCCACCCTATCTATGCACTGTTTGACAAATTACCTCAAGAGATGTCAACTCAAGGAATGCAATGTGAGGCTGAGCTCTCTGCAAGTGTCCAAAAAGCCTTGTATGTGAATGGGAGCTTGGGACCCGGATCTGTTTTGCTGCACTGATTTTCACATACGCTGATAATGAGAGCATAAAGCCCCCTCTGAGAAGCCCAACAAAGTGCCCAGGAAATGAGATCTCACCACTGTCACAACCTTAGGATGCGTGACATACTGATTTTTCGACCAGGCTATCATAAATTTAAAGATAATTGTTTACTTATTATATATAGATATTTATTATTTAATAAAATAAAAATAAAAATTATTTGTCTATAATTTAGGGAATCAATAAAAAAGTTGTCTAAATTTAGGGAATCGATATAAAAGTTTTTTTATTGTGAGATCCATTTTTATATATAAACAATCAAATATATTGACTCAAATACATCTTGTATTTAAACTCTCTTTTCAAGATTAAATAAATTTAAATACAATCTCAATTTAAATAACATAACAAACTTTTTTTGAACCATCTAAAATTTATATAACTCAACTTTTTCTTAAATTTAACTCGGTGGGTGCAGAACACGGTGTTGTGGGGCGGGCTGCAGCCGATGGAGGTGGACGAAGTGTCGGAGGAGATGCCGAATATGGTGGCAACGGAGGAGAGAATGGTAGGCCTCCTTCTTTGGGTTTGAAAACTCTCTCTCTTTTGCCTAACGAAGACATGGTTAATGCCATTAAGGCCGAGCAATGTAGGTTAAAAAATATTGCTATTTTCTTTGTCTAATTGGATAAAGATGCATTGCCATCTCGAAAAAAAATTGATGATTGGTTGGCCTCGGTGTGGGGCAAGAAACTCGGAATTTTTGTTAATCATTGCAGAATGATACAGAAAGGACTCTTCATTATTTTTCTAAAAAATCATAGTATGCAAGAAAGGGTTTTGGATTAAAAAAATTGGAATGTGGATCGGTCTATGTTTAGGGCTTTTTTGTGTTCTCCCAAGGGTAACTATGATAAGTTGATTGCTAGGTCTGCCCCAAATTGGGTTGAAATTAAAAATCTTCATGTTGAATTCTGGCCTTTTATTGCTCAAATTCTCAAGCCTTTGGGTTTGGTTCTACAAATTGAACAGTCGAGGGTCACCCTTCCTCATTTGAATGCCAGGGTGTTGGTAGCATTAACACCCGGAGTTGATTTTCCTGACTGCATTTCCTTGGAATTTGATGGGGAATTGTTTTGTTGGGAAGTTGCACTTTTGGGGAACCTAAGTGCGTGTTTTCATTGCAAATGCAATGGGCACACAAAAAAAGATTGTCCTGCTTTAAAACATGTTCAGAAAGAAAGATTTAATATTGTGCCAAACTCTTCCAAAACCAGTAATGATAATAACAGCTTGAATAAACCCACTGCTAACGGGAGCAAACCAATAAAAAGAATAATAATAATTATAGCATTCAGGTCTCGAGATGGGCACTTGATCATATTGTGGAGAAACAATCTTCTGGTATAAATAAAGAATCTCATATGGAGATTGTTGACAAGAATGCTTTTGTTACTTTGTCCAATCCCTTATTTGATGAGGACTTTGATGTTATTCCTGCGGGGAATTCTGTGGAGGAAGTGATTCCCTCTACTCTAGATGCCCATCCACCAGTAGATGAACCGCCTAATATAGAAGGAAATATTGCAACCCGCGCCAAATTGAATGCCCAACAATTGGCTATCTCCACTATCAAGGAAAAAGATGATAAGTTTAGAATAAATCATAATAAGCATCAGCCCCCGAGTGTGGAACCAACCCTCTCACCTGAATCCCTCCAGATTGTGGCCTTCAACAGAGATGAACAGTTTACAGAGGTGGTTAGAAAGAAGAGGAAAGCGGGAGATAGAAATTCCTTGTCTAGCAGTAATAAAGGCAAGAAAGGTCTTCCAGACTATTTTAATAGATTGTGCAAGAGCACAAAACCCTCCTCCAAATAGTTTATCATGATGCACATCCATAGCTAGAACGTTAGAGGATTAGAAATGCCCCATAGAAAATATACTGTTAGGAGGTGGTGTAATTAGTTGAAATACAAGGATATTATCTATCTGCAAAAATCAAAGTTGTAGGATTCCATGCTCATGCTATCCTTAAATTTCTTTGGGATCAGGCTATTGGCTTTCATTCGAACCATGAGAAGGGCAAAGGTGGGGTGGCCATTCTCATTAACCCCAAGTGGACTGATCACATAGTTAGTCATGGTTGCTCCCCTTGTCAGAGAATTATTTGGGTTACTTTGAAGATTCAGCAAGAGGTGATTGGGATTTGCAATGTCTATGCGTCTAATAACTACAGAGAGAGGGCAGAACTTTGGGAATGGTGTTTCATGCATCTATCCTGTAATCCTTGGTTGTTTGTAGGGGATTTCAATATGATAAAACATAGTGCAGACAAGTTGGGAGGTCTTAAACATTTGTGGAAAGGTAATGAAATGTTAGTTTGGCAGAAATTCAAAAGAAAGTTTCATCTTTTTGACCCTATGGAACACAAGAATAAGGACTTTAAGGATATTTGGTTTACATGGTGTAATAATCAAGGGGGCAAATAGAGGTGTATTGTAGGCTTGATAGGTTCTATGGAGATGTTTTGGCCTTCTCCTTTATCTCTGAAGGGGGACATGCCCCGGTTGTGGTTTGCCCCGTCTCTATTTCTGATCAATCACCTATTTACTCTTGCATTAAAATTGAGATTGGTGGAGCAACAGGGCAAGGAGAGAAGAAATGCAAGTCCTTTAAGCTTAATGTTTCCTTACTTGATGATAAAGATAATTTGGAGGCCATTGAGATGGTCACCTTTTTGACCAAATTATGTAATTTTCTTTTAGACCCTAGAGAGCTTTGGGAGATGTTGGTGGAAGCTTGGAGAAATATCAATATCATTGGGACAAAGAAGACCATGGACAGGAATAGAGAAGAAACATTTTGGCAGAACAATCTAATTTCCATTGAGAAAGAATTGCAGACCAAAGGCATGGATCCAGTCTTGGAGATAGATTTAGCTACCACTAAACATCAACTAAGAATCATTCAAAGATATAAGACCCAAGGACAAAAAATCAGAGCTAGAATGAATTGGATTAAAGATGGAGATAAGGGTTCTAGGTATTTTTTCAACAATCATCAGAGCTAAACAGAAAAGGGAATTGATTGAAGAAATTCAATTGGAATCTGGTAATACCAATGATCCAAAGGCCATTAAAGATTTTTTTCATCAGTTTTATAGTAATCTATTCTCCTTAGAATTTTCAACAGAGAGTCAAGAGGCATTAGATAAGTGTCTTAAGCTTATTCCCAACAAGATTTCAGCGCCTGATGCTTCACTTCTTGATAAACCTATATCTCTTGAAGAGGTCAAAGCAACTATTAATTCTTTTGCTAATGGCAAAGCACCTAGATTGGATGGGCTTCCTGCTGAGTTTTACAAACATAATATAGAATGGATAGGGTCTGAACTTCTTAATGTGTATGAAGATGCCATGAATTAAGGTTCTCTTGGAATTAATATCAATAGAGGGGTTATTAAGCTTTTACCCAAAGCAGGAGATAGAACTCTAGTTAAAAATTGGAGGCCTATTACACTACTGAACCTTTCATACAAGATCCTGGCCAAAGTATTAGCTAGAAGAATTGCTCCTCTTCTCTGCAACTTTATATCTAATACTCAAACTGGATTCATTCAAGGAAGGTACATATTAGAAAATTTGGTTACCAGCTGAGAAGCCATGCATTGGGCCTGGGCTGATGGACAGGTGGTGGCTATGATTCTGCTTGATTTTGAAAAAGCATATGACAGGGTGGAATGGAAGTTTGTGCTAGGGATGTTAAAAGATTTTGGTTTTCTTGAGTATTTTTGTAACTGGATAAGCATATTATTCAAGGACTCTTCTACAGTGATTGATGTCAATGGCTCTCTCTCAGATTCTATCTTGCTTCAAAGATCTATTAGGCAAGGATGCCCTATTGCCCCTTCTTTGTTTGTAATTGTAGCAAATGCTCTCTACTATATTCTTAGAACACAGAGCCTAGGTCCTCCCATTAAAAGTATCTCTCTCCCCAATAATGAAGAGTTAATTAATGCCCAGTTTGCGGATGATACAACTCTTTTTTTAGAAATTTCAGAAGGTAATTTTGACAATGCAGTTGAAAGGCTTTATTTTTTTTGTAAAGCTTCTGGTTCTAAAGTATCTCCACACAAATCTACTATGTTGGGATGGTCAGAGGAGCCTCCTAATTGGTCAAGTCTGAGAGGATGGCAATGGGTGGGGCCTAACAAGATTGTTAGATATTTGGGCATTCCTTTCTCTGTGGAACCCAATATTGCAAGCATGTGGGAGTGGATATATGAGAAACTTAACAAGAAACACATCAAATGGCAAATTCAGTCCCTTTCTATCGCTGGTAGGGTTCAAACTGTGCAAAAAGTCCTCTTTGCTCACCATATGTACTCTGCTTCTGCATGGTTATTTGCTAATACTCAAGTCAATATGCTTGAGAAGATTCTTAGGGATTTCCTATGGTCTGATGGATGTGGAAATAGGAAGAGACATTGTGTAAAGTGGATGTGGTGCTGTCAGGAGAGAAAGTATGGAGGCTTGGGTTTGAAAGACATCAAAATGCATGGCATTGCCTTGGCAGCTAAATGGATCTACAAAGCACTATGGGGTAATGAACCTTGCAAAGTTCTTATCAAAAACAACATTCAGAGATTTGTCATCAGGAAAGGCAAATAATGGAAGGATGTTCCAATTTGTGACATTGTGATGGGGTATTGCAAGTTGAAATTGTTTGGATAAAAAAATTTCCACTCTTTTTGGAAGGAATGGATTTAGGTGAGAGAGTTCATTCCACACAAGGGTGTTGTGGGAGGTCCTCCTTTTTATACTGCCGGTGACTGTTCTAGTTGGTGGAGGTTGTTTCATAATGAAAAACCCTTAGCTCTAACACAAAGTTGTTCTGCTAGACTTTGGAATCTAAAAGGGATTTCAGTAATCCAGGATCTTCTGGTGGATGGGCATATAGGGTTGTGGGATATCATTAGTTCTAAATATAATATTCCTACATCACAAAAGAAGACTTATACCCTCATCAGTAAGGCTTTGAGAGGTAATTTGGTGGGAGAAATAATGGATTCAGATTCTTTTCTTAAGAGTATTAAATGGGTTGATAACACTAAACTAGTTGCAACAACCACTAAACAATTGTATAACATTATTAAGAAGGAATTCTCTATCATCACACACATATCTCAGTGTTGCGGTTCTGTTAGTCCTTTCTCAGATTGGCAGTTTTTTTTTTAGTTTTTTTGGATAGGTAAAGTTGAACCCAAAAATCTTTGTTTCAGATGGTTACTTTTGCTTAAAAAACTTGTTGTTGGTCAAGTATTATCTTATGTTGGTTTAGCTCCTGTTATTTGCAGCCTTTGTAATCAAGTTGAAACCTTTGAGCATCTTTTTTTTGAATGTTTATATGCACGCAAAATTTGGGCCATTTTTTTTGGGTCTCCCTGTCTTTGGAATTGTAAACCTGGTGTGTCTTGGACTGAAATTCGTGCTAGCTATGTGGAGGTCTTTGATTCAAAAATGAACTGCTTTTGGTTTACTCTAACAAATGAAGTTCTTTGAATTCTTTGGAAGGACAGGAATAGAGAGATTTTTTAGACAGAACAAAGGAAGCCTACTAAGTTTAATTTTAAACTCACATTTTCACATTATGTCACAGGTATCTATGGTTCTTAACATTCCAAAGAGCAAATTTATGATGCTGGTTCCTGAAGGTAGTCTGTTGATCCACAAAGATGAGGTGCAATCTGCTAATTATATCAATACCTATCAAATCTTTCTGGCTCCAACTGAACTTGAAGATCTTAATAATCTTCTAAAAGGTTGTCATATGGGGTCCCAAGAGCAGGTTGCTGCAAAAACTCTCCAAACTATTCAGGGGGAGCTTGCTAGATGGAAAGAATATGTACCAGAGGCACATGACACTACACAGGCAAATAATGCCTAGATCCCAAGAGATAATGCACACCGGGATACTGGTTGGGAGTAATTTCTATTTGGAAGTAAATGTTATTTGGATGTAATTAAGCTCTGAACTCGTGTCTAGGTAGTTTATACTGAACTAGTAACACTCCCCCAATTTTGTAATTGTATATGTTATGGGGCTGTGACTAGTTATAGCTGGTTGTTAGCAGTTATATTGGATACCATATATCTGGTAAACTTTCTTGCTATCTATATCTGTATCTTTTGCTAAACTATCTTAATAGAAAAAAAAAATTAACTTTAAACAATATTATAATTAATCATATTCTTAATGTCTAAATGATATATCTATTTATATTTATTTCTATATTGATTTATAAATAATAAAATTGTTTCAATTTTAATGGGATGCGTACTAGTAAATTGATAAATATATATAATGAAGGTTTGCAAATCATGGGTAGAAATTGCAGCCACAAATATAGTACATCAATCAAGTCTTTTCACATGAATTTTTGGTGCAAAGCATAAACTTGTTTGTCTTTATCATCTTTTGTTTTATTACACACTATTTTAAATTAGAATATAATGTAATCAGCCATATCAATATGAAAAACATGAATCTATTTGATGGGTTAAACTCTAATTTATTCTCTCTATATCTCTATGCTATGGAAATATCCTTGAATTAAAAAAATGTTGTTTTTGTCTCTTTTTCCTACAATTTTTGCTCCTATGAACTATGTATAGATGAATATGTATATATCTATCTCTATGTTCATATATACACACATACACACACATGCATAGACACACTGATATTAGTAATTAAAATATATTCTGTTAAGTTGAGCCTACGCGGATTGCATGTACCATTACTATAAGGCATATTGGATCTTAGAGAAATATCAGGCACTTGAAAAATTTCTGAAATCAGCATCTAACCTGGGAAATTCTAGTCATTCAAAATTTCAAATCATTTGTGTGTTCCTAAAATTAATCAATAAATTAACTTGGTTCATTCCTGCTTTGGTGTTGGCACAATTTCCAATATATCTGGGAGAGCCTAAGAAACTACCAAGAAGCTCAATTACTTTCCAAATAAACAAGTTCTTATGTGTTTCACTAGACATTCCTGAATTGTTGAGTTAGATGTTTTCATGGTAGACACAGTCCACTGCATGGCTTACAAAAAAAGATGGTCTGCAACTCATATTCAAACAAATAGAAGAAAAACATAGATCACCAATCTGAGTAACCTCAGATGTGGAACAGATGAACTAGAAATGTTGCTAATGTCAACTAGAAACTCCTTTCTGAGAAATGATGACAAACAAAACCATTGGCCAAAGCAACACTGAACACCTCAAACAATGCAAATGGTTGATGCGCCAACCCTTGGAGTAGAACAGTCCAAATGCTATACTACAAATTAACACAGGACACTTGCCTCACCTTAATCTTGAGTCTGAATTTTGATACTATAATAGGATTGAAACTTCATATAGGACCTGTGTAATTGAAGGTAAAGGGTCAAAACCAGACACACAATTTAAAATGAGTACATTAAGTACCCTCTACGTCATTCATTGTTTCAATTCCCAATATATGAAAATACATAGTAAAACTGAGCTTTTTATATATTGGCATTGAACCAGTGACCTACAAGGCAGAGTCCATGTGGGATAAATCCCCTCGCGCAACATAATATTCAATGACTACTGGTATGTTACAGAAATGAGTCATCTAAAGTTCTATGGCTTATAGCTCATTCGAGGGCTGATTCCATATCTTTGCAAAACTCAACTTACTCTTTTTTAGTCATGTGAACTGGATTTAGAAAAGGCAATAGACCTTCTGTTAACCCGTTATTGTATTGGGCATGTTCTTAGTTGACAGTTCAAACTGGTTGTGGTTTTCTACTATTGGAATCCATTATACTGATTAATAAGTGTCTATGAATATTTCCTATCTATATTGTTTTCTTCTTCCAAAATGAAAAGCACATCATTTAAATATTTAAACAGCTGTCAGAAGTACATTAAAAGTTCATGCATGCAGTTATTAGCTTTTACCATCATAACTGTGTTGGAGGAAAAATAATATTACATTTTCTAGTCTTGCATGATATAGAGTGACTTGGAAGAGAATCGAATGCACACTGTAATGGTGAAATGTCTGATATGAAATCCTTGTTCAAATTGTTTGAAAGTTAGTTGGGGTGAGTACTTAAAAATATTATCCTAATCATTCTTAGTCCGCATGACTACAAGGAAGAATTGCAGACGAGGATGGCAGTGTGACTCCATTCAAAACTTTCTCTTACTAGTATTCTAGAGTTAAATCAATCTGAGGATGAGCATGATTATTGCAATTTTGTTGTTTTTGGTATAACAATTTATTCAGGCGAATCCATAGCTAATACTGTCTCATGGAATGCCCTGATCTAAGGAATATGCACAGGATGATCAGGGAGAGGAGGTTGTGAAGCTCTTTCGGAGAATGCTTGGGGAAGGGGTTACTGTAGACTAATTCCCTTACGTGATCACCTTAAAGGCTTGTGCAAGCATAGGAATTCTAGAACAGGGGAAGCAAGTGCATCCACACATTATCGCAAGTGGAAATGAGATGGTTGCCTTTGTTGCAAGTTCCCTTGTTGAGATGTATGAAAAAATGTGGAAGGATAGATGATGCTCATAAAGCATTTTATAAATAGACCAAAAATGATGTTGTATTGTGGACTGCTATTGTTACAGCAACAGTTCATGATTCAGCGTACTCATAACTCTAGGTTAAACAATATTCCCTTGGAACAGGGAGCTTTGGCCAATCCCAAAATGCATTGATAAAAAAAATACCTTCTAAAAAAATCTTCTCTCGCAATACCCTCAAAACCCAATTGCTCCCATCGTAAAAAAAGATCCCAAACCCCTAATTCTCCATAGCCAATCCAAAACAATTTCCACTTCCAAGAAAATTAAAAATATGCAGAATTGTAGCAATATCCATACATTTAATGCCGGTGCAAAATACTCTGTAATGTCGCTGTCTGACGCTAAAGCCTCTCCAGGGACACATCTAGATCAAGGGAACATCCCTTCATCTTTATGATCCTTTCCTTCTCCACAAACAATTGTGCCCTAGTTTCAACAAAAACGATGAAAGAATTGGGCAGAGTTTGCAAAAAGAAAAATTAGAAACCCTACTACAATAGGAGACAAACCAAGACTGCATCAATTTATTCACCGCATTAGAGACCGCCTGAAAAGTGAAAACCCATGATATACACTTATTCAATTCTTTCATTTTAGATTTTGTTTTTCTTCCTAGATTTAAGTTGTGGCTTAATTAGACATACTTGTTACCCAGAAGCCGGTGCAATCTGAAATCATGTCTTCTTCATCAAGCAGAATTTGGCCACTTTTCACATCGGGCCGCAGGTAATTCATCCATTGCAATCTGCAGCTCTTACCGCGTCAAAGCAAACCTAGGAAAACAATATTGCAAGACCTAAATTAAATTAGTTCTCTGATAACTCAAAGAAACAAAAAGAAAGAGAAAACCCTAAACAAAATTGCGTACGAGTATAAATTTGCTTTCTTACGAAGTGTCCTCTATCCTCCTTCCCCGTATTTTTGGAGTTTTCGCGAGAAGATCATCTTTCTTGGGAGTCCATGGCCTTCTATTCAGACTCACTATCTTACAGTAAGGATTTCGGCCCATTGTAGACCCTAATTAAAAATTTCAGGCCTCCCAAACACTTTTCTTCCTGCAATGACTCAGGATTTGAGAGTAAATTATGATTTCTTGCCTATAATTGAATTCGTGCACATAGAGGTGGCCAGCAGAACTCTCTGAATCATTGACCAGAGCTCTATATTACTTTGTCCCCACTACTTCTAGGGGTCTCGATCAACAGAATTTGACAAACCCTAATAGAGGAGCAAAACAAAAACTCTTAAAAAATGCTAAAAATTCATTTCCCCTCATTCCCCTGCCTTGCCACTTATTGAAAATTTAAATGCATATTTCTTTTCGTCTTAATTTCTAATTTTAAGACAATTAAAATAGTTTTAATTTTTAACTTAAAATAATTTAAGTATTTAAGACAAAATATTAAAATTGTCTTAAAAAATGTCTTAAACTACCATGTAGTGTATTAATGTGCCCCCGCCAAATGAGCAGCACCTGTAATCAGAGATGTCTAATTGCATTCTAGTTTTAGTTTGGTCACATGACTGTGGGCTGTCTACAACTCACTAATTTCCAAATCATGGAAATGGAGATTGGTAAAGGCTTCAAAAAGAAGGACTCCATCATTGCAGGCTCTTTCCAACCTTTTCTGCTCGTCTTCAAAGGCCAATCTACCTGTCAATGGATAAAAATCCACCAAAACTCCACTAACAAAGTTATCTGTTCCATTATTTGTATTTGAGACCATGCAGGTGGGTCTAACATTGCTAATGAGACTGTTATTGCTCTAGGTAAGCATCCCTTCCTCTTTAATTTTTCAAACAAAGCTAAAAAAATTTGGGGAATAGTTCAGTTTGTCCTTCCAAAGTGCTAAAAGAAATTTCATCTATGACATGATTTCAATCGTTCTGATACAGGTGGCTCCATCGGAGGCGTAGCACTGATGGCAGCAGTAGCGTTGCTTTGTTTTTTGTATGTGATGAGAACAAAATGACTTCAGGCTGGAGGTGATTACAGCAATTCTCAGAGAAGCGAGATGGAAGCACATCACCCAAATTATACAGCGGACAGTTTGTCCATATTTCCCTCTCAAGAACTTCAGCAGGCGACAAATTTCTTCGACGAGAAGAACGGACTTGGAGTTGGAGGGTTCGGAGCGGCATACCTGGGTAAACTTGCAGATGGACGAGCTGTAGCAGTGAGGAGGCTTCATCAGAAAAGCTCTGGAACAGTTGAACAATTTATAAACTTAAATCCATCGCAAGCTCTGTAGCAGACATAGGCATAACAGACATCTAGTTTCCTCCTCCTAGTCAATCCGTCTCACCCGAAGCTAAGCCAACTAATACTGCCCGCGTTTCACGAATTTCCAGCGCCGTTCCTTGTTTACAGGCGTAAGACTGCCGGAATGTCTGAACAATCCAGCGGGAAGTCTCACCAAAACAAGCCTATCAGCTTAAATATACCCATCTTGCATTACCTGTTTGACTATTTCCAGTGCAATAAGTTCTACAATATTTGTCACTGCCTACACATTTTTCACAGTAATTTGTTTTCAATTAACACTTAAAAATTAATGAAATTTCTAAACTTCAGATAAATGACTTCAATTCCCAACAAGAAAATGACAATGATATGTAAACTAAACAGATATTAAAATATGAGAGGAATCATTCTCGTTGCAAGAGAATGTACCTTCATCCTACTTGTTTATTCATCAAAATGGTGACATCGAGAAACGTAAATGATGAAATAAAGTTTTCATAACTAAATGAGAGTTACATTACAATGCTTCCTAAACCATAATTAAGTTGAGATTTATTGGAAGCAATTTTTGTCCACTTTGGTCTTTTCACTATAATGCATATTCATGGTTTTTAATAACCCTCTGCTAGGGCTTTATTATATAGGCCACAAATTTGTAATTTGTGATATTTTAACTTTTGGTTTTGAATTAATAAGCTACTTTTATTGACCGTGACTGAAGAGAACTAGAATCAGAAACATATTTGAACTGTGGAGCATTGATTAACGAAGCAAATAAGTTTTCTTGCCAAACTTGCTAACAAGAAACATTTAATTGTTCCGCCTACACTCTGATTAGCACTATTATAATAGCATTCCCTATCAATCTGACATTTAACAATTACATCATCTTTTTAAAGTATATATCAGATCATCAACCTTTCGGTGGCCTAACTAGGTTCTTTATCAACTGTCATTAATATTTTGGAATTTTGCAAGTTATTTATCATTTATGATAATACACAGGAATTGTTAACTATAGTGTCTTCTCAACTATCTGCTTCTAGTTTTGATTGTGTAATTATTTTTAACATCAACATTTCGGATCACACTCCGTAATCCATCATCAGAATGAAAGAGAGTGCAAGAAACAATCAGAAATTGTTAACTCCAGCATCCTTATCTTACCTCTCCAGCTCCAAAAAACAAGAACTAAGGATCAACCAACATCCCACTAGTCAGTTTTAATGATGCGACAAGGGCTGAAAGGGACCAATGCAGCCATCCCCTAAAAAATCCCAAACATTGTTGAGAAAAGATAGGTTTCTCACAAGAATCTATCCATATGACTTAACTTGTATATAAACTAGTGCTTGTACCAAATGAGGTGCAACGGTTTACCAAGGTTCGCCCCCTACCCCTCCGAATTGGCCCAAGTTCGAACTGGTCCATGGTCTGGGTCCAGTTCGCCTGTGGGTCTGGGCAGGGTTCGAAAATTTGGGCCCAGTTCAAACATCTGCTCTGGACGAACGGACCCGGGCGGACCAGCTCACCAAAAAACGAACCCATGGCGAATTTTGGCGAACTTCAAGGTATAGACGTCACTTTAGTGACATTTTTTTGCAAATTTTATAAATATTTGACATCCGGAACCCTAAAAGGTGGATATGAAAGGATAATTTTTTTTTTGTTCATGGGCGGGAGGATTTATACAAATATAACATTTTGATTTAAGTATAAGTTTGATTAATTTCTTATACTCTAATTTATATCTATATAAATACCAGTTAAATACATTTCAGGATGTTTGAGATAGGTTTCAGCTTCATAGGAGTTAAGATGCAAATTCTAGATTTTGGGGGTTTTTGAAAAATTCCAGACTTAGCCAAATTTCAGGATTCAGCAAGCCTTCAGCAGGGTTACCTCCCACAATCCATCATGGCTTTCTAAGGTCAAACTGAAGTTGGCAAAATGATTATCAAAGGGTTTTAACTCGTTTTATCACAAATCAATTGGTTTCGACCCCATCTCTATGACAGACTTAGCTTAGCTCTCGCCCAAATCCCTGACAGACATGACTTACCAACAGGCCAAAATCACTCAAACCTCATTTCCCGGACCTAGGGACTTGAAAACAGCCACCAACAAAGATATAAATGTTAGATATTGGTCCTTTTGTGTTGGATATACGTGTTACATATAACTTATATGAATATCTAACATTTATATCCAACACAAAAGGACCAAAACTTCAACACAATACTTTTACATCTTTATGTCTTATATCCCCCCGTCCCCCCATCCCTTAGGGTGGTGTAACTATGACTTGAAGTATATGATGGTATGATCACGATTCATGATGCTATGATTACAAGTTTATGGTGTTTTTGTTGTTTAAATGTTGTTTTTATGATACTATGTGACATTCTCTATTTTACTCATGCTTCTAGGCTTCATAAATATGTATATATATATAATTTTAAAATTTTTACATGTATTTTCAAACCCGAACCCCTTTTCAAAATTTTGTCGAACTTGCTAACCGGTTCTTCGTACCTGAACTTCGAACCGAACTCGAACCGGTAACTTAGGTTTTGCCGATAGTAACATATACTAAATGTTTTCTAAATAAATATTGAAAACAAGTCAAAAGATGAGCTGTTAAGAATATAATGAGTCAGTAAAATAGATCATATAAAAAAACATGGCCAGTAAATATAAACCATATGTTCGGTATTAATTAAAGAAGTGAAGGAAAATGCATATATATACAAAGAAACTTGTAAGACATTTAAGTTTGTACATGAAATAATGAAGTGAAAAGCTTTCAGAGAAAGAAGTGAGAATAATGCCTTGCCTGTTCCAAAGAATGGTGTGCATGTAATGTAACTTTTCAGAACAAGAATCATCTTCTGAATCCGTGAAAGACCGGATGACTTTATAAGAAGACACAATGTGAACAAAGCAGTAAAGCTGCTTTAGCCTTTTAACTTTGATCTATCACAGACGCATTAAAATAAAATATTCTTTCAGTAACTATTAATAAAATGAGTGTTAAATAGTTTAAGGCAAAATAGAAGAATTGTGTGCAACTCCATAATTGCTTCCTCTTTTGTTTACTCAACAATCACTGTTATTGTATTCGTTATCACAGTCTCTTGGATATGCCTGTTACCAGTATCGTTTTCCATATAGTATCTTCCATAACAAAAGCAACATGAGGCAACAAACATCATTTGCATTTTTCTTACATATACAGATCAAGTGCAGTATTACTATTTATTGAGTTGAATAGGACAAAGACAAATGGCAGAAGATTTGAATTATCAATGATATGTCTTGTCTGTCAGTAAGAAGACATCTAAATAATCAAGTCATTGTTGAGAGAGTGAACAGTTGAGCTTAGAGAGAAGATGTACATAAAATCCACTAACATCAAAAATCGCACATAGAAGTGTATATACATTTCCTCTTGCTGTTTACCAACTAAATTTAAAGCTTAACTAAAATTATTCACAAATTCAAGAATGCACAAATATAAGCTATAAATTCAATATACCATGGCAAGTGACTCACTTGAAAGTTGAAGGTTCTGCACCAGTAATATCACGCTGACAATGTTGCCAATTAGAAAACTGGGCAGAGTTCACACGAAAAAATTAGGAACCCCTACGATAGCATAGATGAATCATAAACAATCTCCCTATAGTTGCAGATACAATTGCAGATATAGTTCTTTTCAATATTAGATTTCTGCATTAGATGCTAGATTATCCCAACGGTAAAAAGCATACAGTCCAAAGGTTAATACCACTTCATCATTAAGTTTTGGATGAATTCCATCGTAAGTTTATCCTATGATCATTGCAGTCCATGAGACCACATTTCTTTGAGATATTTTCTCAAACAGTTGAGGTGCCTGATCTTTCCTTCCATATTTTGCATACATGCCTACCAGAGCACTTGCAACTACAACATTCCTCTTCCATTATCTTTTGATGGATGGCCATACCCTGTTCCAAAGCTCCCATTCTGACATTGATAGGAAGGATGCTAGCAATTATTGTAGAATTTGGCTTTACACCTGTCAATTGCATTTGCTTGAAAGTTTCTGAAGCGTTTTCAACAATTCCATTTTCTGCATACACTACAAGCATTGCAGTCCAGGAGACCACATTTCCTTGAGGTATTTTGTTAAAAAGTTCACATGCCTTTGTATGCTTCTGCATTTTGCATACTTTTCTACCAGGGAACTTGCAACTACATCTGAGGAAAAAACCCCTTCCATTATGCTTTGATGGATGTCTGTACCCTGTTCCAAAGCTCCCATTCTGGCACGCACTGGAAGTATGCTAGAAAAGGTTGTGAAATTTTTCTCTACACCTGCTGATTGCATTTGTTTGAAAGTTTCTGAAGTCTTTTCAACAAATCCATTTTGTATATATCCTGTAACCATAGCATTCCATGAGACATCATTTCTTTGAGGCAATTTGTCAAAGAGTTTACATGCCTTGTCTATGCCTCCACATTTTATGTCTTTCGCATGCAGTAATTGTGCATCTACCAAAAACCTAATAGCAAAACACAAGCCTCAGGCCCCGAAACAAAGATCATTTTCTTTTAGCAAGTCCCGCTGCAAATGCCTGGGTCTGAACATAGGAACAAAAGTTCCGCCTCTGCTCTTCATCACTTCTCAGCATGCTCCTCTTGTGTTGCTCTCTCTCATTCTCCATAACTCCCAAATAATTAATCGCAAGATGTGGCGCAACTGCAGCTGCATTTACATTAGAAGCCCTTGTCTCAATTTGAACGGGTTGTGAAATTGGAGTCTGCGTGACAGCAAAAATAGCTGGCACAAATGGTTGTACAATGGGAAATGATTGTGAAATTGATGCCGAATTTTTCCCTGAACCTGCTTGCATCACTTGAGCTGGTAATGCAACTGAGATACCATTAATTAACATGTTGGCAGGTTCACTTCTGCTTTAGACAATGAAGGTGACACCATGGATGTATTCACTGTTGACAGCCTTGCTCTTTCATTCTGCAAAAGCACATAATTAGCCTACTCTCTTCACAGTAGAACAACACATGAAGTAGCTTCTCTTTTAAGAATTTATTCACCTACTTGGGGAAAGAGATATATAGAATCATCTAAAACCAGAAATAATTTCCATAGAACAAGACTGCAGAACTTTGCTATTCTTCAAATTCATGAAACCTGGATCCTCCCTACACTCTTCGGTGAAGAATGATAGTAAATGCGAAAGAAAAAAGAGTAAACAGATTTTGGGAAATTGCTACTGCGAACATTATGGTTGCAGATTAATCCCTACCATAGCATTGTCTCAGAAAAGATGTAGAGGAATGTGGAGCATACCTGCACAGTGCAACTGTTAACAGGTTCGAGAGTTTCCGATGTACAGAGGTTGTTTCTCACCTCAAGAGGAAATATTAGTCAGGTTTTGTTGTGGTGAGTCTGGCAAGCCTCCATGACCAATTTAAACAGTCTTCGGAGGGGTTTGATTCCAAGGCGGTCGTGAAATGGGCTCAACAAAAATTACCGGCAATGGCCGTGGAAAATTCTCGGTGACCTTTACCAGCGCTCCTCCCTTCATCCACAGAAAAAACCTTGACTCAACTCGACCACCTGCTCCTGCGTTCCCCTTCTCTGCAACCCTGAACAGAGCATCTGCAATTCAACAAAAAGTTTTCAGTAAAACCCTAACAAACAATCAATAATTTGTATGCCTATGAATATTCTCAGTAGCTGTTTGAGAAATAATCTCATTCACGTTTGGGAAGAAGATTAGCGCTTTATAGAGCTACAAATTTTGAATTCACAGTGCAATTGTGTAGAACTTTCAGTGAAGCTGAAGCGATTGGACGATTAGTTCAAGAAAGGCCAGCTTTACGCGATGTTGAATTCTGTCCATTCTTCAGCACGTTGTTTGCCAGGAGAATGTAGTGTTCCATTTCAAGGGGTTGGAGAGAGAAGTCGATCCGAAGAATTCTCTCATGGTGACTTTCCCTTACCTGTCCTTCAAACCTTACCATTTGTCAAAGACAAGATTTTGTCAGGCTTGACAATCTGATGCTTGGATAGCCAGTGTCGTCAATAGCATGGGGACACCACTTTGGTGTTAAGTCTGCTCACATTTTATTTGAACGGGAACGCTTCAACTCCTAGATTTTGATTACAGGTATGGTGGAATCCCGAAGTTTGTGAAATACGACAACATATCTCCTTGTTTATCTTTTACCGACAATTCCGACCGCCTGAATATAGCGTGACACACTTTGGCGGTGGAGGGGTTCTCCCTTAGAAGAGCCTATCGGCTAATAATAATATCTGAAAGCCAATTTGCTGATCAATAGCAGCGTCCAGAATAAGCTATACCTGCAAGTACAAAAAGAGCTCGCATTAATTAAACAAAGCAAATAGACCCCAATTTGATGGTTAGTTTTTCTCTTGAAATTATCCAATTTTAGTTATTTTCAGCGTGAAGTGTAGATATACTGCAATCATTACTCAGTTAACAAGATAAGTGTTAATCATCTCTCGTGCATTCCTCTCCCAACATAAATTCTTGCCTGAGGCTGGTATGCTCAATAGTTTACTGTGTCATTTGAAACTAACTCCGTGTTTTATAATATAAAAAATCTTAAGGAAACCGTCTTCGAAACAGAAGCCTATCACCATAATCCATAAACAGTTTGAACAAAGCCTTGCACAAACAATAATGGAAGAAATTTGCTTTTTCAATAGACACATTATTGGCTAAGAAACTAGAATTCCTATGAAAACACCATTGTATGCATCTTAAAAAATATTTAGTCATGAATGCTGGGCATGGCACCTGTGACCACTTGAGAATAAGATGTGTAATTGACAATCAGGTCCTTCAATCCATCTCCAAGCAGAGGAATGTCACATCCCTACATCAGCCCAATCTGATGGGGATCTTAAATAAAGTAAATAACTAAAATAAGGCATATTGAAAGAATTGTCAGAAGTATCTTCTTCTCAACCATTTTCACGAGGGAGTAAGAGAGGGGACGTGTAGAGAAAAGGAGGTAGAAAGGGCAAGAGTGAGAATGACACAGAATCTTCATCAAAAAGGGTGTGCTATCGTAGATAAGAGTTACTTTGAGAGAAATGATCTAAAGATTTATGATGAGGAGCTGGCGAAGAACAAGCTGAGAGAGGCTGTGTAGTGATGGTAAAAGGAGCATACGAGATAGACTGCTTAGCTGTGAATGATTTTGATTAAAATTCGTCATTTATAATTTATTCTCTTAAATCTGTGTAAGGTTCAAGCCATTTTCTATAAAAGCTATAAATTTCCACGATGTATGCAATATATGTTATATAATATTAGAATAGATTTGGGTATTGGAGCATAGGATTTATACGACTAAAAGATATCTATTGAATCCTTGAATATAAGAGCCCCGATATCAAATCTATTATATGAATTTCGAATGAAAGTATTTTTCAATGGATTGGTATAAACCAAGATAACTTCTTATTGGGTTAAAGACCTTACATCAATATATAGTTGTCATGTCTAGTTGTTTTTGTAGTCATTGATGGTGGATATTGGAAGATGTTTTAAGAGTTATACGATGTAAGATATCGTAAATCAAATAAAATCTAATGGTATAACTCTTAATTATAAATAAAATCTGATATGCGCAAATAAAGAGAATTTCTTAAGGGTACTCGAGGAAAGGATAGTACACCAATGTTCTCTTAGTACACCAATGTTCCCTTCGTAGACTACCTTGGTTAGGCTTATTGGGGTAATCTATATTGAGTTTACTTGGTCTCTTAATAATGCAAGTAAGCTTAGAATTAAGTCAACTTACTTGGTAAGAGATATTCACACACTAGTTCAATGTATGTGTATTGGAAATGTAGTGAGGATGTCATTTAGATGTATTAAAATGCATGGCTATTATTTTCTAGAAGTTAAAATGAGATTTAGAAATCTTATTATATAATTTGTACTATAACCATTGGATTATGTATTTAATGATGTTGTAGCCAATATAAACGGAAAGTACCAACATTATCTAGACCATATACCGAACTAATAAAAGAGTATTGGGCCAAGCACAATAACATTATATGATTAAGAATATTATTATTTATATTATTGAATACACATGTTCATATGAAGATATAAAGGATATAGTGTCACTCATTAGTCGTAAGTATGACTCAAAATATTGATTATATTTAAAGCACATTGTATTATTGACAACAAAGTGATGAGGTTGATTGCTCACTTTAAATATAACTTTAATAACATTTTATTACTCCATGTAGTGAAATAAAGTACCAAAGTATGGATAGTATGCTTGGAAATCAATATAAACTCGTTATGCAATTAAACTAGTCCAAGAGGAAGGATTTTATTTGTTTTTCAACACTCAAATGGGACAGAAGACTCTCGAGTTCCATCACGATCCTTAGAGATTATCAAGGACTTGAATTCTAGAATAGAAATATATAGTTAGTAATACAATAATATAACATGATTTTTCTTATGAGTGGTCATTTCAATTTTGAGTGAATGGGCTAGCAAACCCTACCTACTTGGGTTTTGTAAATGTATTTGATTATTTGTGCTTAGTGTAGCCATTAACCCAATAAGCCTTTTAAGAATTTGTATAATTGAACTAAACTATGTGAAATAAAGGTGGTGTGATCTAGTTAGATGGTCATATAAAAAAAATTAGGTTATTGTTGGATTATGAACAATTAAGTTGGTGGTAATTAGATGGAGGTTTTAATGTCTTTAGATGGAAGTATTATAGTTTAGGCTTGCCATATTAGGGAATGGTGTTGGGATTCCCTAAAAAATTTTAACCACTAAATTAAGTGTGGGAACTATTTAAAGAAATCCTACTAGAGTAAGATAGCAATTAATGAAATCTTATAAAATAGTGTAAATGGACACATAATAATACACAGGGGCATAAAAAGAACATTGAGGAGTAAAAACAATGCACAAGGGTGCAAATATGTTGCTCTCATTAAGATGGAGTCATAAAGCTATGATGATGTATTAAGGAAAACTAGAACAAGTATATCCACCTTCAACACCAAGGAGATATTGTTAGAGTAAAGAATTAATTTAATTACATTGATTAAATTAACTTTACTACCTCTTAAAATTTCCCTTTATGCACTTGCATTAGTCATTTAATAATTAAATCTAATTATTAAATGCCTATTTACCTATTAGGGTTTCCTATTAGGTTTTTCGATCTCCTTCTATAAGGATTGATCCATTGTATATTTACTTTTATTCTTTTGGTTGATAATAAAAACTTTCATATTGTCAGAGCAAAACCCTTGTTTGTTTCCTACATATTTCTTCCTTGTGACAGGTTTTTGTATGCAAGTTTCTTGGGCTTAATAGATTTGTTTTTCATCAAATCTTACATGGTATCAAAGTTGGATTTGTTGTAGCTTGTTCATGTTTGAAAAAAAAAAGGAGCAAGGGTTTGACAGAAGAAATTTGAGATTTTTTGGCTAATTTGAGAGGTTTTGGTTATAGTTCTCAAATCTGGTATTCTTTGTAGGACGTTATTTTTTGTTTCTTTTTACAGGCGTTGCATGTGAAAGGGCATTTTTTTGGGGTGTCCTTCCCAATGTCATTTATAGTGGTGTCCTTCCCGGTGTCATTTACCAGACCTACACCTTATTCCTATGACCGTTGTGCATGATTCGACATCTGTGTTGGCATATCTTCAAACCCTCATGGGTAGTGGCACTGTAATTTGACCTACAAGATTTTTTACCTGTGATTTTTATCTAGATCTATGGATATTTTCATCAAAAAAATTCAAAGGTACACATGATACTCATTTGAAGCTTTTTTTCTCTCTCATTGTAAGCAATATTTTCTAGCTTCTAGGGTTCAGTTTATTGAATTGTGGGGGGTGTTTTATTTCTTGTTTTCTGTAATTTACTTCAATAAACTTGAAATTATATCAAAACAAAACCCCTTCCAAAAAAAATGGCTGAGACCTAGATTCTTGTCTAGAACTTCTGACCCCTCACAACTATCACACATGTAAATCCCTGATGACACGACTTCTTCGGTCAAAAGGGTTGTGGTCTCTTTTAGACACAATGTAGCCAATTTTACAAAGGCCTTTTGAGGTCATGCAGCATAGGAACAAGATGGATGAGGCAATGGGGTTGATTGCTTTACATGTATTAGACAATCTATAGTTTCATCTTGATGGGTGCAATACCCCTCTAGCTATGTGGACCAAGCTTAACACCTTGTTTGGTACAATGAATGAGTTCAGAGCACTTTAGATTGAGGCAGAACTTACCTCTCTTATACCAGATCATTTTCCATCCGTTGAGAACTTCTTGATGAAGTTCAAGTAGTAGAGATCTTTATTACAGGGATGTGGAAAGGCTAAGACTGACACAGAGTGTATCTACTTGATTATGTCAAAGCTTCAGGGAAACTTTCATATTTTCTCCTCCACCTTCCACTCTACCATGAATGCATTGGGTCAGAGATTCTAGATACCACTTTTGAGGTGTTCTTTGATCAGTTGACTACAGAGCAAGCCAAGCTCACACAATTGGATTCTTTATCTGGGACTAAGAACCATGATTTGGTTGCTCAAACTTCTAAGGGGACACAGAAGCAGAAGCAGAATCCCAAAATAGATTCAGTTGGTAGTGAGCATTCCTCCAAGCCACCTCAAAAAATAGAGTCTAAGAAATCCACTCCTAAGGGTAAATCTTCTAAGTCTGGAGAGTCTTCCTCCAAGACAAAGAAGTTCACAGGTGAATCTTGTAGTTTTTGTGGCAAGGAAGGGCATCCAATTTCCAAGTGTAGGAAATGTCTTGAGGCTCTAGAGGAAGCCTTGTAGCAACATAGTATTGCTCCTCCACAGCCTTCACCTACTCCCACAGGGAAAGGCCATGCTCTTTCTACACAAGCATTATCTTCCACTACTACTGAACAATCTCACAATAGGTAATGATAATCATGCCATTGTCTCTCTTAGGAATAATGTATTCATACTAAGGATTACTTTTCCCATCATGAAATGCATTTAGATTGTCAACCCAGGGATGTAGACTTGAAATGGGATAGCATAGTTTGTGCACTAAGTTCCTCAAGGAGTCATACTACCTATGCTGCAAGAAGATAAAAATGCATAAAGGAAACCTATGCTATTGTTGCAGGAAAGAAAGCACACTTAACTACTTAATGAAATTAATGCATAAAGCTTGTAAACTTATCCTAAGCATGTTTAACAACTCAAGGCGTTTACTATGTCTATCCATGCAAGTGTTGCAGGAACATTCACAATAGTAATGTTGCAGGAGTAAAATAATAACTTCTACTTGAAAGCAGGAAAAGTACAGAAAGCAACTATACTCTATCCTAATATAATCCACCTTCCAAGTGGGCCCCCTTAGTTGGTTTCTACTAACTACTAACACAAAAGATACTCCAAAATCACTCTTTCATTATATTCTTAGAAATCAATTACATAGTAATGGAACAGTACATGAAGAACAGAAAAGAGTAACTCTATTATACTTAAACACAATACTTGAACATATTTTCTCATTACTAACTAAATCAATCAAATCCCTTTATATATAGGATTGATGCTTATTGAAAGCTTAACAGTAAAGTCTGACTAAAACCTCACCATAAAAGGAGGAAATATAACAACCATGACATATTACAATAAAGTGTGGATAACATAATAACAAGAACTGAGGAAATATAGCAAAGTTGTTTCCTATATTCTTTGGAATGATGGCTCCTTTTCAGTAGTGGCATGATCCTCGAAATCGTGATGGCTTTTTTCATCATGGCTGGAACTCCAATGCTCCCTCTTCAATGCGGTCGATCCACTCTCGAGGAGCTCCTTATTTTCCTGGCAGGTTAGTAGCATTTGGTATGTATACAAGTCAACATTTCAATTCCTACCCAAATATTAGAACACATATTAAAGTAGCTATATGAAGTGCTGCAATTTATATATAATATTCAAAAAAACATGTCATTCTAACTACCCATAATCTTTGTGACTCTAGCTATACTTATCACAAGTTCACTTAGGTATAGGTTCACAAAATGTATTGGAAATGTTTTATCAAAGCATAAAGAGTTTCAACAAACTATAAAGATTATAGAGACAATAAATTCTCTCATCATATGCCCCCTACTAACAGAATGTGTGTCCTCAAGCATTGCATTTTCTAGCTATCGTCTTGAAATCACTAACAATTGTCTTCCCTTTCTTCCCACTCTTAAAAGTGTAGTAAAATCCTCTTGTTCATGCCAAATACTCTGCTCGATGATCCTCCTGTACATGATCCAATCTAGTGGCTTTGACATCATATAGTGGCCATAGGAGTGTAGGTGGTTGGAAAGACAAGGGAATCCACAATTCTCTTCTAGTCTGACGCCCCAACTACATATACTTAGTTGCTATGTTTGTAGCTACTTCAAAGTTGATTAGGCTATGTGGCTCTACTTCCTTGAAGGCCTCTGGTAACCTACTCCATCGACTCCTTACCCCTGCAAGAGCTCATTGAAATGAAAAGTAGGGAAACCCTTGATATTCTCTATAAACTCTATCTCTTAATGCAAAGACCTTCTCCCTTATATTAGGTTTCTGCTTTCCATAGGTTAGGTTGAGCCAATCTCATAAGAGGACACTAGGTTTGTGTGATTCAGCCCTTAAAGGTAAGGGTTCAAATTTCTTTAAGTCCCTGTAATTATTCAGCTGCCTATCATAGTTTCCTTCATTGTGCATCCATGACATCAGAGCCCTTAAAATGGATATCGCCTATGTAGAGCAAAGGGTTACATTCTTTTTCATGTGGAATGACAAAGTTATGTAAATAGAGCTCACATAGTAAATTTTGTTGCCATGGAGGGAGAGTCTGGTATAACCCATGGAATTCTTGGGCTGACTTAAATTCACAATCTATACCCTTCATAGTCATCATGAGCTGGAACAAGAGGAATTGTTCTTTCAAGAAAATGACATACACTCTGGAAGGTGGCCTACAAGCAATAACCTGATCTACTAACTTAAGAGCTTTGTCCATTTGTTGTTTCTATTTCTTTATTTGATCCTTAAGATCTTCAATTTCCTCTTCCCTGTCATCTATCTCTTTTTGCATTCTGTTTCTTTCTTGTTTCTACCAAGTTTTCTAGAAAAACAAACTGATTGTATAAGTTAAAGAGTATAGATTGTATTGTTGGTGGGCCAAATTCTTATAGCTGGGTTTTCTATCTTTTTTTTTTTTCCTTTGAAGCTTTCTTAAAATACACAGTAAACCATGTTGATTTGTAGGGTACAATGGACGTATTGGAATAAACAGGGTACTGTGGAGGAGTCACCTAGACATCCTCAGCAATGCTTTCTTGTGCCACAATAGGGCTTTGCTTAGCTGCTCCCAGGTCATCATGTGGTATGTTACCACAAGGCTCTTGCAAATTTTGGGATTCTTGCAAATTTTTGGGAGACGAAGACACTTCTATCTGCTTGGGAGAATCATCAGGAATGTACTCAATAGAAGGTTCTGTGGTAGGTTTTGGTGTTGAAACATCTGGGTTTCTAGGGGAAATTGGAGACACTTGTCCTCTCATCCAAGGACTTCTCTACACTATTGTTTCCACAACCACTATAATTTTATTTTGGTAGGTTCTTTTTGGCCTCTCTGCTATAGGAGTAGATGCTGCAAGAATAGATGCTACGGGATTTGACCTTTTCCTTTTATTTCTTTGTACTACAGGGTTTTGAATTTCTTCTTCAAGGTTAGGGATTTCTTCCCTGACTTTTCATTTTCCTTCCCTTGTGGAAGAAGTAGGAGCATTGCTTTGGGGAATAGGTGCAGGTATATTTTCTTGTAATTCTGGCTCCTTTTCTTTTGTAGCTATTTCTACAATGGGTTCAAAAGATTCTGCTTCATTTCCTAGGGGTTGCTCAACAGGGTTAACCTGGGGTTGCAATGTTTTATATTGAACAAATTCCAACCATGTCAAAGGAGAGACATCCCTAAGAGACTTCTCGACTAACAATTTTATTAGGGCATGGTGGGTAATAGAATTTGCATTCCCCTTCTAAGTCTCCTCAGCACTAATGCTCAGCATATTGTACAGAAAATTAGGGACATTAACTTGGAGATTATGCCTTATGCAACTAAGTAGTTTAAAATGATGGACATGCAAATTTGAAAATCTCCCTTCGCAAGTTAAGTACCTAATAATATGCATTGCCAATTCAATGAACGGTTGAGGAAGAGACAGTCTTTTTCATCCCTACTTGGTGATTTCCACAGGAGGATCAGTTGGACGGGAGAACTGAGCTCGAGATGACCTAGCATCATGCTCATTGGGGTAATGCTCCCCAATGAGTGGCAACCCAGTGACCTCTGTTATTCTTTCTTCAGTGGCAACAACCGTTAAACCCTAGATAGTTTCATGTCCCTCCTCAAAAGTACCCATAAATTCAGCAGCTACTTCCTCATTAAATTCTAATAGTTGAAGAAAATACCCCAACCAGCCACATGTATTAAATCTCCAGACTGCTTCAACGTCTGCAATTAAAATGCCATGGTGCACTGGTTCATGCCTCTATAGTTGTCCACCCATTTTTGTTCAATATCCAGCCTTCAATTTTTTGCTCACCAATTTCTCTATTAATCTTTTAGTCTCTGTGCTCTGCAAATACCTTCTTTCCTTCTTAAAATTCAAATGCACTTCTTGAAAACACCGACTCTCCTTTTTAATTCCTTTATTATCTTAGCATGAATAATAATAATGACATTTTAAAAAGGACATTATAACTTTAAATGTGAGTTACCACGCAATTTAATTATAATCTTTTTCGGTCATATCACCTTTAGAAAATTAGAATTTTCAGTACGAAAAATGTATGGGAATAAAGGAAATTTATATAAAACAAGGCCTAAGTACAACTTGGAGTGACAAGGAAGTGACAAGGATGGCTTAGCAATGACACTTGGAACTTATTACACTTCCCCTTCCCCCTACCAAACATCTACAAGTGTCCTCACTTGGCACATTTAGCATGGGATGGGGAACTGGCTTAATGCCTAAATTATATATTTATTGCAGTTTATATATAACTACCGAGATCTATGTGCTAAAAGTGAGTAAAAATTGAATAAGTTGTACCCGTGAATTGATTACCGTACGTGCGAAGAAAGGGTGGTGAGATTGGAGCAATTGTGGTGGCCACATGCGTCAACTGATGTGGCGTTTATTGAAAACATTGAAAATAGAAAAAGTGGATGACGTGGATTATGAGTGGATGGAAGAGAGAGAAATGAGATGGGTTGGAAAGAAGAAGAAAGAAAAGTGAATGGAGAAAGGTACTTCATATTAAATGACGTTTTATTATGGTTGAACTTGAAGGCATGTTATTTTGAAGCTATGAGAAGAAGGTTTTCACCCTCTGTTGCAGGAAATGTTACCTATGGTGTTGCTAAAGTTTGTGTGCTGAACTGCTACAGAAATTCCTCCTTTGTTTAGGTTTTGTGATATAGGTGTAACCAGTGTCCATTAATGAAGAGTTTGAATTGTATTGGATCTAGTGTGGTCAACTGGACTTCTCCATTGTTAAAGATGTACTCAATTTCATAAGGCCCCAACCATCTAGTTTGTAACTTTCCTGGAATCTCCTTAAATCGTGAATCATACAACAATTTCCAATCACCCGCCTAAAAATGCTTGCTCTTGATATGAGAATCGTGCCACCTCTTTTGTTGGTTAGGGATCAGCTCCGTGTGTTCCAATGCAGATTTGCGCATTTCATCTAAGGAATTAAGGTGGAGAAGGCATTATGTCTGTGCTGCAGGAAGATTGATATTTAGTTCTAGAGCTCTACGTAATGTCTTGTGTTCAAATTCTATGGGTAACATTGCCCTTCCCGTATACTAATTCGAATGGAGTGAAGCCTATGGTTGTCTTCCAAGTTGTGCGGTAGGCCCAAACTGCTTCGGTGAGTTGACTGCTCCAATCTTGTCTGTGCAACTAAACTATTTTTGTTAATATAGCCTCAATTTCTCTATTTGTGACCTCTGCCTATCCATTTTCCTATGGATGGTAAGGGCTAGACTTCCTATGCCTGATACTATATTCTTTCATTAGCTCATTGATCAGATTTGAAGTGAACTATGCTCCCTAATCAATTACAAGTTCTTGAGGCACTCCATAACAGGTGAAAATATCCTCATATAAGAATTTTTCTACCTTTTGATCTCTGACATGTTGCATGGCTTTCACTTCCACCCATTTGGTCAAATAATTTGTGCATACTAGGATGTAAGATTTTCCATTTGAAGGAGGATCTATTGGTCCTATGAATTCCATACCCCATTTATCAAATTTCATTACCACCACTTGTGGATTGAGGGGCATCTCATCTGATTTGGTCGGGCGACCCATCCTCTGGCATTTATCACATTTCCTTGTATAGTTGGCTGCATCCTTGTGGAGTGTTGGCCAACAGTAACCCATTGTTAAGATTTTCAGAGTTGTTCTCTTTGCTACAAAATGACCTCCACATGGCTCATTATGACAAGTGTGGAGTATATCATATGTTTCATCTTCTCTCACACATCTTCTTATGATTTGGTTTGGACCAGTATAAAATAATTTGTTATCAATCCATGAGAATTGGAAACTTTTCTCTACAAGAATTCTTATGTCCTTTGGAGAGAAATGTGGGGGCATTTACTGGCTGCTAGGTAATTGGCTATGTTAGCATACCATGTATTTTTTACTACAATATGAAATAGGTGTTCATCAGGGAATGTATCTTCAACTAGAGAAGTGTCTGCATCAACATTTTGAAGTCTAGACAAGTAGTCAGCTACTACGTTTTCCTTCCTTGTCTTGTCAAATATTATTATATCAAATTCCTGCAATAAAAGAAGCCATCTTGCTAACCTGCCTGTGATAGAAGGTTTTTTCATTAGATATTTAATTTCTGAGTGATCAATATGAACAAAGATGGGATAACCTATTACATAGTGGTGGAATTTATTCAATGCATTAACTACAGCTAGTAATTCTTTTTCAGTTACTATGTTGTTTAATTCTGATCCATGGAGGCTTTTAATGATATAGTAAATAGCATTCTCAAGGTTACTAGGCTTTTTCCCTAACACAACACCTATTGCATAATCTAATGCATCTGTATGTATGTGAAATGGGATAGACCAATTAGGTCCTTTGAGGACTGGTGCAGTTGTTAGAAGTGACTTGAGCTATAGGAAAGACTCATCACAAGCTGATGTCCATATAAACTCAGCCTCTTTGGTAAGAAGTTTGTATAGAGGACTAGCTATTTGATTGAAATTTTGAATAAAGTGCTTATAGTAGCCAGCATGTCCTAAGAAAGATCTTATATCCTTTTTCTTAGTAGGTGTGGGTAACGTGAGAATTACCTCTATCTTGGTTGGGTCTACTTGGATTCCTGTTGTTGAAATGAAATGTCCCAGGAAAATGCCTTCCTACATCATCATAAATCACTTCTCACTATTGAGTGACAGATTGTGTTCCTTTGATCTTATTAGCACTTTTTCTAGATTTTGCAAAGCTTCTTCAAAGGTCACTCCAAATGTTGTAAAATCATCCATGTATATCTTCATGCAATCATGTGAAATGTCAGCAAAAATACTAATTATAGCTCTCTGAAATGTTGTTGGAGCATTACACAACCCAAATGGTAGGATAGAATATACATAAGTCCCCCATGGACACATCAATGTAGTCTTTTTCTGGTCCTCTGGAGAAATACTAATCTGATTGTATCCACTATATCCATCAAGAAAGGAAAAATACTTTTTACCGACTAAAGTATCAAGTACTTGATCGATGAAAGGTAATGGGAAATGATATTTCTTAGTGGCTTTGTTTAATTCCTTGTAATCTACATAGATTCTCCATTTACCCCCCTTTTTGGGCACTATAACCAGAGGTGATACCCATTTACTATCAGATATAGGATATATAAAGCCAACATCTAGCAACTTTTGAAACTCTATTTTGACTCTCTCTTAATGCTAGGTTAATCCTCCTTTGAGGCTAATGGAGTGGTAGACTTCCTTCATTGATATATATCCTATGAGTATAGAGTGCGGGGCTTAGTCTCTTCATATCCCCATAGTCCCATGCAAAGGATTTTTCATGTGTTTGTAAGAGCTTAGTTAATTTCTCCAGTTGCTGTGAAGGAAGCTTATTATTTACATGGAGGTTATGACCTTTGGAAAGCTCAACAATAGTTGTAAGGTCAAGCATGGATACTTTAGGGATAGGACTTGTATCTACTTCATAGGGTAGTAACTGATGGATAATATTTTGTTCTGAAGGCAAAACATAGTCTTCAATATGGTCCTCATATGTAGTTAATTCCAACACAGAGCTCTTAGATATATCTTTAATCACAACATAGTCATTATTAAAAATGCTTTGAATTACTACATTGTCCTCTTGCAACTTTAGAAAGGATTGCCTATGTAGCATCATGAGCTGAACCATAGAGTTCAACTCTTCTTCCCCATCTCCTAAATCTGGCCATGTAGGGGTGCTTAAATTTGGTTGGGGTTGAGCTAGAGGATATAATGCTAGTTTCTTAGTTGCTTGCCCATTTGAAATTGTCATGTTCCTTGATCTACAGCTAATGTTTACATCAGTTGTTGCTAACCATGGACATCCTAGAATAATAGGGTAACCAGCAAGTTGACCTTTGGTGATAGAATCATGAAATCGGTAGGGTATTCCCATGAATCTAGGGCAACTATTATGTCAACTTCTATCATCCCATCAGGGGTGACAATAGAACTATCTGCTAGTTGTAAGATTGTTATAGTATCTCATAATCCTTCTATGCTTAGTTTATTCATAGTATCCTTATTCATTAGATTAATGGAAGCACCTAAGTCTATAAGAGCATTTTTTATAGACTGACCATTAATGATGATATTAACAACTGGACTCCCTGGATCAGAATATTTTGGAATTACAAGTTTTCCCAACATGATATTAGCTATTTGTCCTATAACATGAACTATTTTGGGATCCATTTTCTTTCGTCCAGGATTTTTGAGACAAGCTTATTTGATTTATTTTCCATAGATAGGAACATCTTTAATGGCTTGAAACAGAGAAATCTGGACATGCATGCTCTTTAGTTGGTCAATAATATCAAATGATTGATCCTCTTTTGGTATAGGTTTGTCTAGGCTGAGCCTCTAAGGAAAAGGAGGTTTGACTGATGTTTGAACACTATTTGAGTTGGATATATTAGCTAGGGTAACTATACTTGACAAACCATCCTATGGAATTGGTACTGATGCTATAGGAAGGTCTGGCACTTCTATAATAAGAGGTGGTTTAGGTGCAAGCAAGGTAGTACCTGATCTTAGGTGTATGTCAACTATGTTGAGTGCGTAGGTAGGGTACTATTGAGCATCAGTAACATACATTTTTTATTGTTGTTATTGACTATTGGGATTCAGCTGTGGCTGAGCAGGTAACTATGTCTGCTTTTGGGGACCTGAATTTTCAATTGGTGGCATAATTGCAGGTGTATTCATTGGAGGTGGCAAAGATGGATATCCAGGATTTGGATTAAGCTATTGTTGAGGTCCTCTCTACTGGCTAGTGGGCTACCAATTCCCTTGTGGTGATTTCCATTTGTTTGGTTGTGTCCACTGGTTTTGTTGTGGATTAAACCATTGGTTCTATTGATTATTGGGCCAAGCATTATTCTAGGTAGGTTGAGTATAATGAGGGCTTTGGACATTCTAGTTTTTCCACTGACTATTATAAGGATTTGAAATTTGTAGTGGGTCTTGAGGCATACCTTGTCTTGCCGCCCATGGCCGACGTTGAGCAACAAAGAACACTTGCTCATCCTCTTTGTCTATCTTTAAGTGCTTAGTTGGAAGGTGTTGATTCTCCAGGTTTGCAACCAGCTTGCATTGGCAATCCTTCTTTTTCTTGCGGCAATGGGGATAATATTCAATGAGCTATGCCTCCGCGTCTGCATGCTTCTTCTTGGCAGTCATCATGTCTAAGTTTGTGGCAACGTCATTAATGATGTCTTGCTTGAAGTCTATGTTGGTTCTTGAAAAGATTTTATACTCCATGAGACACCAATATACCTAAGACTAATTTTAGGATAGGTTAGTTCCAAACATAAGAAATCTATAGGTAACTGGACCAACTATAGGGACAAGACCGCCCTCTTCACTTCTGGCTATGCAAAACCAAGGTGGGTACATCTGATCCAATAGATATAACTTTGTTTCTTACTTGATACTAGATCTAACAACAGATATTAGTAAGAAACTACTAAACAACAACCTATTATTCATTGACTCTCCATCACTAGGTAGGACATCTACTTTTAAAGTAAATGAAATTAAATGATTGGTTTGATTATTGTATTTCTGACTATAATAATTTCAATCATTCCTCATAAATAAAGATACATTTACACAGGCCAGTGCCTTATTCATTGGGAAAATAACACCAAGAAATAGAGTGAATACAAAGATCCTTGAAGAACCTAGCTCATGAACATAAACACAAATACCCCAACTCTTTCCTACTTGCAAGTTATCCTCATGCAAATTTAAATGAACATATATCCCTCTTTGAGCAATATTTAATCTAACCCTAGATCAGAACTCAAAGCAAAAATACATACACATAAGTCTCTGATAGACTCAAAAATTCACAAATTTGACACAAAGGAGAGGTAAAGACCTAAGATTTGTATTAAGTATAACCTTTGATCGCTTGTATACAATATATGCTAAAGTAACAAGCCTGTAAATAATAGTATCAACCTGTGCTTTTTCTCTATTACTCGACAAGAAATAATACAAAATATTACAATCCTTGACAGAGGGTTAGGGTTTCAAAAATTTTATCTTCTCAACACCTAAGACTCTCGATACTCAATATGATCATGGAAAATCCTTTTATATACAAGGAAATGCAACAAGCTTCCGATCATATTAGGGTTTACAAAACTTTTACCCTAAAAATTTACAACAACCCTACTGGGTTTACAATAAATGCCTCGATCAGATCTGGACAGATATTTTACAAGTGAGCCGCCTTACTTTATGTCTTCCATCTTTTCCTCGGTTTCTTCAAATAAATTTGATTGCCATTCCTTCGTAGTTGCTCTTGCAATAAATACATTTTACATCTCAACCACTTTCAAGACCCAGAAGGTCATAATCTTTGATCAGCTCAGGAAGTAGGTGGAGTATCTACTTTTTCTGCATGAGGAATGTACTGGTACCTCCACCTGTTGAACACATCTTCACTTGGGAATTCAAAATTGGCAAATTCAGCCTTCTTGTTGGATAGTTGTCCCCACTTGTCTTCCATTTGCTCAACCTCCTGCTGAATATATTCAAACTTTGATTTAGCAATCATTAATAACTTGATGGTGTGGATAAAGGAAGAAGTGCCTTCCAAAACACTTGTCATTCTTTCCAAGAAAAGTTCATCCATCTCCTCTCTCCACTTGTACAACTCCTTTAATTCACCAGTATCTTTGAAAACACTTGGTACTAATTCACAATTTAGATGTGTTAATTCATTCTTTAACACATTGGACTTCCTTTTAAAATCATCCAAAATTATACTATACTCTACAAGCTTCTTTACATTTTGATGCACTGGCTTGATCAATGGATCAAGATCAACTTGGCCCTTAGATAGCCAAAGAAACAATCTCACATTTGGGGACCTCTCAATCCACTTATTCAAAACTGTTCCACACTCATCTCTATCTTTATTCAAAGTTGTAAGCAAAATCTGTAACCTATTAGCATGATTAAACAAAATTGAAGGCTTTAGATCATGCGCAAATTGCATCACTGCCTCTATTATTTTCACCTCATATTTTTTATTTGCTAGGGATCTAGCTTTCATATGCTCATTCTTCTCCTTTTCAAGCTGCACCCTAATCTCCCTTAATTTATTTGTTTCCTCAACCAATTGTTGCTTCTCCCAACTGATTCTCGCATCTATATTTTCTTCTGGGAGTGGTGATGGTGGAAATTCAACAATAGGGCTAGATGAAGAGGGTACTACTATTCTGTCAACAATCATCAATGGAGGTGACCTATGATCCTATGGTCTAGACAATTGTGCAATCAATTTGTCCTTCTGGATCAATTCTATCTTCAACTCATTATAAGACTTAAGAATAGTTTCAAACTTAATCCTTAATTCCTCCTTTTCCTATGCATCTTTTTCTGCTACCCTCACATTGAACTTAGCTATTTCCAAAATGATGTTTGAGGCCTCCACACCTGAAGTCTCACCAACTCTCTGTACTAACAAATTTCCAGCATAATCTGAAGAGAGAACCTCTCTTTTTCCTTTATTTTCTTCCCTCTTAAGGGACCACATGACCAAAGCTCACATGGTCATCAAAGAAAGCAATACCCCTAGTAGCCTATTGTGCTTGTTCTATAGTAGTGAGGGTCTTCACTTTACTTTTTCTGACTAAATCAAAGATAATTGTATTTGCAATATCCCATTCAGGAAGAATCAAAACTCCTGTAGTATGGATCATAGCTCTTCCCTCCTCCGGGGTAATCTTCTCAAATTTCTTCATCATTTCCACTTTTGTCTCATTCTCAATCTCAGTCATATCCCTATCAAGGAATTCCTCCTTCTTTTTCTCACAAAATTCTTTGAATTGATTTATTTTCATTCTCCACAAAAATTGAAAAAATGCCCTAGTTGTTACAAACTTGTCATCAGAAATAAAAGAATCGCTAGCTTGTTTCAAAATTGGGTCTATTTGCTTACCCCCAAACTCTGCCACTGTAAGATCCATCTCTACCCCTTTGGGTGCCTCTAGCATTCCCTCTTGTATCTCATCATTTGAAAAAAAAATATTTCCCTCAGTACTCAATTGTACCAGTTGCTCAACAACTCCATGCTCATTTAATTATAAGGGGGATTGTGAAGGAGAGTATACATCCTGCTCTGGTCTAGACTCCCCTCCTATCTCTGCCTCTTTGGAGAGGGCTCTTGTATTGTTGGGTCACTCATAGGTCTCTTTCCCTTAGAAGTAGATGGAAGATTCTCATCTCTTTGCTGAACTGGGAGAAGAACACTATAGCCCTTCCTTTTCTGAATAGTATAAGTTCCCCTTGGGGTCAGCTTTGTGTACCCTGGCTAGCTCAAAATTAACCTGGCTCTTTCAGGATTTGCCTTGCTTACCAAGGCCCTCTTCTCATTAGCTGCTTGCATGATCCCCTCAAAATGCTCCATAAGGGCATTAATCTTTCTTGCCCATGGCTGAAAAGCCTTCAGTGGGTCATATCCCTTATCAAAATTTCTTATAAAATCTATAGTCTTTTTGTAGATTACCCACTTCACTTTCTTAATCTCTTGAGTTTAAAGATCAAACTCATTTCTAATCACATCCTCAGGGAAATTAAACTGGTGCTCAATAAGAGCACACCTTATTTTCTCTCTGAACATCCTAGATAAGAATCCCTCATTATCTGCACATCTGGCCATAGTTGTAGGCATTTTGTAGGGCTGCAAAACTTGATTAAAATGCACCCAACCCTTCTTGACAATGATATACTAGTGTGCTATTGTAATGTCTAGGAACAAGGTTCCCCTTCCTTTACCAGTGAGGGTTGTTTCTTGCAGATCACCAATCTGCCTCAAAATTTTTGCATACCATATTTTCAATGGGACCTAGTAAGGCAATATGTAGGGTGCCTTCTTACAAACATATACTCTGAAAATAGTAGAAAATGGATATAAAATTATATCACCAAAATTATGCACGATGGTGATATCTTTGCAATATTCATTAGGCCTAATCAACCTTAGTAACTCCCTTGGAATTCTAGGATTCTCAAAAAATAACAAGGTCCTAAGCCTTGAAGCAAAATTTCTATCAAAGACAAGGAAACTAGCATCACTCCTATCCCATGATAGGTCTGTAGTCCATAACTGGACTGTCAATGTTTCTCCATTCTTCTCTTTAACAATATCAATTGTCTTGCTGAAAAACTATTCACCCTTATATAAAAACATATGCATTAGCATAGAATACCACCCAAAAGGCCTGTTTATCTTCATGTTTTTCATTCCCATTAATCCTTCATGAATAAGATCTGCAAGGTAAGGGGCAAAATCAAAATAATGCCAATTGTGGGTGTAAAGACTGTACCATCATGAGCATGTAGGGAATAGGCATATGAGTAGCCTCATCTTGTCCAAAAATTAAAGCTAAAGACTTATATACACCCTGTGCTCTTAAGCTAAAAAGGTCCAACTTGGAAGGCTTAGGTGTGCTCTTACTGACCATACACATGGCACCAATTTGGCCAAAGAAATCCCTCAAAGGGCCAGACCTCAGATAGTCCCTTTATGCCTCATAAATCTCATTGAATTCTTCAAAGTCAATCTTTTCTAATCCAACAGAAGGGTTGTTTAACGAGAAAACTTCCCTGATCTCATCTTCTAAAATACTTATCAAATCATTTCCATTTATATCCTTGACACACCTAGTGACAGGGTCATAACATTTGGCAACCTGTATTAGAAGGTCTGCATCCATAAAAACCCTAGGCACAATTAGTTTTCCTATGTTAAACTGCCAAATCTTACTAAGAGGAGCACATGAATTTCTTTGAGAGTATGCAACTTTAAACAAGATCAAGCCATTGTAATCTTTTCCTACATGGGTATCCCTCATCCATAACACTTTGTCATATAATCCCTCACTTACAAAATCCCTAGGGTTTTTTGGGACCAATTATTTCATTCTAGATGCCCCATTCTCTGAATGTGAAAGTAACTGCATCAGATCTTCAAATACCCCCCTATCTTTATATTCTATCTTTCCCGAAAGTTCCCTTTTGGGTGGCATCTTCAACTAGGTTTTTTGAGAAAATGTATGAATACAAGAACTAGAACTACCTGGATATCACAAGACAATAATAATAGGAAATGTAAATCACCTAAACTTCCTTTCTTTGAAAATTTGTGCACTGTCAAGTTAAAACTGGCCTACCAGATGCTTGAGAAAATTTGCTTGATGACGCTCCGCAGAGAAAACCAGTTCAGTCACAAAGATAATTTGAAAAGAGGTGAAATATCTAACAATCAAATCAAGATATGTAATATTTTGCCAACCCATTGTAGCTCACCCACATGAAACTCATTAAATCCGCCATTACTAAAAACTGGTAGCTTCAACGTTCACAGGACGTGAAACAACATCACTGAACAAAATTTGAATTTGAACTGTTGATTGCTACTTCTTTATGGTGCATCGAACGACTGGCAAAATTAGTGTCATAACCATTTAATACTTTCCCCAAACTAGTTCTCGACCAATGAGAACATTTCAAATTTATGCATATGGAGAAATGCACAACTTATTTTAACTTTAATCGACCTAGACAGGTGTCAACCTATCGCTATTTCACAAGCCTAAAATGTAAGCACCTTTTCATTCCAGTAATGCGACCATCGTAGATCCTCTTACAACTTAACAAGTCTTTACCATCCCTTAAAAATAGTGACCCCACTTCACAAAAGAACACGTGGAGGTGTCTAGACTTCAGAGCGTAGGCAACTGACAACACAAAAGACACATGTCAATCAGTCACAATTTCACAAGCCGAAAATTGTCAAGTATGTCAGGCAAAGATAAAGCGACAACCACTGATGATGCTTCAATCAGATGATCATCATTTATTTATAAATTTTGGTCCCACTTCAAACCTCTGCTGGCTCTTTACCAATAAAAAATAGCCACATTATAAAATCTGACAGGTGAGCATACCACCTTTTCTTTCTTGACGTTAAAAATACTGACAGATGCCACATCATATGTTAATTTCAACCAATTAAAAACAAGCACTTCATCTTGACCTGGCGACTAAGGCCCCACTCCATAGTATGCATCCTATGTGTAAGATCGAACGGTTGTTGCTAAAGCGTGAGCTTTAAATACCAAGCATCTTCTCTTGGTGGTATAATGACAACCATAAGATTTTTCAGGGCTTTAACCTTTGGAAGTTCATGGCCCCATAGTATTACATCATCCAAGATGAGTGTCAACATAGAAAAGCTTCCACAGATACCAAAATTTTTGAGCTCTGCTTTGTCAGAAACGAACTTAATCGGATGCTTGTCACTAAAGTGATAGATTAAAAAATGGTTAACTTGACTCAATGGTATAACGACAACCATCGATGCATTCCAAATTTTAATTTACAACACATTACTGAAGATGGGCCTACTTCAACAAGTGTCACCCTATCGCTAAAGCGTATGTTAGAAAGTCTGACAACTCAGAACCTTGAGATAAAGCGACAACCACTAGATAAAAAAGAATCAAACGTTTAAAAGAAATAAACAGGGAACACTAAGGATTGAAAGAAATTTATTAAAAAAGGAACCCGCTCAAAAACCTAACTGCATAACACACAAAGCAGACACTTTATAAAGGTTTATAATGACACATACGTTATAGGAAGTCTTAGTGAACGAAAAAGTAACGTCCAAACATAACAAAGCTTATATCAAACTAGGGTTTTCAACAACATCACTCCCTACTAGGTTAAAAAATGAGGGTTCATCAAAATTTTGAAGTATGAGGATCAAAATTTTAAAATAGTACTAACAGTCTAATAGCAAGTTTGAGATTTCTATCTTGGAAATGTCAGAACCACTTCCTTTTGCAAGTGTTGGATGGAATCCTCTACCTTTCTCTACTGCTGCTCTGGAATAATTTAAACAAATCTTCTTTAGATCATCCTAGGTAGACTGTGATATATCTCCTCCAGCCATGAGGTCCAATGCTTCTAGGCAATTATCATTCACTCCTATTAGAAAGATTATCTTTCGTGAATCCTCCTGCAATGCATATTAAGGATTCTTCTATAGATTTCATAGGAAGCGTGATATGTAGTCCTATGGGGTCTCATCTTCCTTCTATGACATTCGAAAGATGTATTTCCTTTTGAATCACCTCCTTTGTAGTATTCCTTATACTTCTTTAGAAATAAACCTCTCATTCCATCCCAATCAGTTATTGCATTTTCTTTAAAGCCCATGAACCATCTGAGAGTTGACTCCTTCAATGTTGCTAGAAATAACTTAAGTCTATGACTATCAGAGTTATAGTAAAAAATTTGACACAAGATGTCAAACTTGAACAAAAAGGTGGCAGGGTCCTCTGTAATAAGGCCATAGAATTTTGCAAGAGCTGAAGCAAGTATGTTCTTAAGATTTGGATTATTGATTAGACTTGGAATAGGAAATGTAAATGTAGGAGCTACCATTACTGGAGGTGCTAGATAATGATACTGTGGTTGGGAAGAATTATTAACCAAAAGGTTCTGGTCAATAGGTGGTCCTGGATTGGAATGATTAAGGAAACTAGCTAATATCTCTGCAAAAGGGAAAAGGTCAAATGGATCAAGAGGATCTCCTTCTACTAAAGATGATGCAAAAAAATCAGGACTTGCATCAAGAAATGGTAACTCAAGTTCTTCAAATTCTTCTTTCAGTTTAACAGGTTCTTTTGGAAGAAATCTGCCATGAACATCTCGCCTTCTTCGATGCATGCAAGTGAGTTGATGAACTTGTGAAGCAAGCTCACAACTACTCTCTATTAACTAAGAATGAGAAACTAATATTTAAAAATAAATGACTCATTAAGGTTCTCAGTTTGACACCATCCCCGGCAATGGAGCCAAAAATGAATAGTCTCACAATAGGTAATGATAATCATGCCATTGTCTCTCTTAGGAATAATTTATTAATACTAAGGATTACTTTTTCCATCATGAAATGCATTTAGATTGTCAACCCAAGGACGTAGACTTGAAATGGAACAACACAGTTTGTGCACTAAGTTCATCAAGGAGTCATACTACCTATGCTACAGGAAGATAAAAATGCACAAAGGAAACCTATGCTATTGTTGCAGGAAAGAAAGCACACTTAACTACTTAATGAAATTAATGCAAAAATCCTGTAAAGTTATCCTAAGCCTGTTTAACAACTCAAGGCATTCACTATGTCTATCCCTGCAAGTGTTGCAGGAACATTCATAATAGTAATGTTGCAGGAGTAATATAGTAAGTTCTACTTGAAAGTAGGAAAAGTAAAGAAAGAATCTATACTCTATCCTAATCTAATCCACCTTCCAAGTGGGCCCCCTTGGTTGGTTTCTACTAACTACTAACACAAAAGATACTCCAAAATCACTCTTTCATTATATTCTGAGAAATCAATTACATAGTAATGGAACAGTACATGAAGAACACAAAAGAGTAACTCTGATATACTTAAACACAATACTTGAACATATTTTCTCATTACTAACTAAACCAATCAAATCCATTTATATAGAGGATTGATTCTTATTGAAAGCTTAACATTAAAGTCTGACTAAAACCTCACCATAGAAGGAGGAAATATAACAACCATGACATATTACAATAAAGTGCGGATAACAGAATAACAAGCCCTGAGGAAATCTAGCAAAGTTGTTTCCTATATTCTCTGGAATGATGGATCCTTTTCAGTAGCGGCATGATCCTCAAAATCATGTTGGCTTTCTCCATCATGGCTGGAAATCCAACACTCCCTCTTTAGTGCGGTCGATCCACTCTCGAGGAGCTCCTTGTTTTCCTAGCAGGTTAGTAGCATTTGGTATGTATACAAGTCAACATTTCAATTCCTACCCAAATATTAGCACATAGATTAAAGTATCTATATGAAGTACTAAAATTTATATATAATATTCAACAAAATATGTCATTCTAACTACCCATAATCTTTGTGGCTCTAGCTGTACTTATCACAAGTTCACTTAGGTATAGGTTCATAAAATGTATTGGAAATGTTTTATCAGAGCATAAAGAGTTTCAACAAAGTATAAAGATTACAATAAAATAGAGATAATAAATTGTCTCATCAGCTACATGGATCATTGATTCAGGTGCTTCGCACCATATGACACACACACCTAGTTTGGTTACCTCACTTGCTCAGAGTTCTACTACACAGATTGCAATTGGTGACTCAACACAACTTTTAGCTATAGGTTCTGGTACTATTTCATTAGATGGTGGCTCTCTACAAGATGTTCTTTTGGTTCCTTCCATTTCTATGAACCTTCTATCTATCTATTAGATTTTCCATTCTGGTTCTAGTAAGACAATTGAGTTCTCTTCACACGATGTAGTTATTCGAGACCTCCATGATCCTGATTTGGTTGTTGCTACTAGGAGTGTTGATTCAGAGTCTCACTTATACAGGTTTGATGGATTTGAGAGCTCTGATTATACATGTGTTTCTCTTGTTGCTCATGGAGACACAATGAGCAAGATTTGACATGAGCGTTTTGGCCATGTCAACTACAGATATCTACAACAGATGAGTACACAGGAGTTAGTGATTGGGCTTCCTCAGATCTCTTGCACTGATGGTGTTTGTCGAGGTTGTGCACTTGGAAAACATCATAGAGATCCTTTTCCGATAGGTAGATCCTCACGTGCTAAGGCACCATTGGAGTTGATACATAGTGATCTCATTTCATTTCACACTCCTTTTTCTGGTGCTCGTTATGTGCTCACCTTTATTGATGACTTCTCTAGACGCACATGGGTGTACTTCTTGAAGTACAAGTCTAATGTCTTTGATTCATTTTGAGTCTTTAAGACATTTGTGGAGAAGCAGTCTAGTCTTTCTGTTAGGCAGATATGCATTGATAATGGGGGGGAATATGTGAATCAATCTTTTCATGATTTGTGCACAGAGTAGGGTATATTGCATCAGCTGACCGTTCCCCATAACCCTCAGTAGAATGGTGTTGCTGAGAGAAAGAATAGAACATTGTGGGAGATGGCCAATTGTATGATACAATCTCGAGATACACAACCTTCTTTTTGGGAAGAGGTAGTGAATTGTGCCAACTACATTCAAAATTGGATGCCTCATAAGGCATTACGACATTTGACTCTTGAGGAGGCTTGGTCCCATGTCAAGCCTGATGTTTCTACATTTTGAGTGTTTGGTAGTGAGGCTTGGGCATTTATTCTAGATGCTCATAGGAAAGCTATGGAGAGGAAGAGCCGACCACTAATATTTGTTGGCTACTATGAGGATATGAAGGCGTACATGTATCCTCTACGAAACACTTAGCCCAATCACAACCAAATCTCTTCTTTTGTTTGGGTCGAGTAATCAACTTAACATGAAGAAGGTTGAAACCAATGTTATCTTGGTTAAATTAAGGCATAAAATATATATAAGTAGTAGATTATATAGGTTTATCATGATTCTCATCACTTTGTTGCACATATCTTAAACCATGTTCAAGATTATGAATTGAAATGTTAGGAGAAGAGAGTTGAACAAATGACATACTAGGCCCTTTAAATGGTCCAATCTTAAACTTAGGATCTTTATATTCTCTCATAAAAGATAATGTAAAGTATAATGACCCCCAATCATCTCTTAGGAGTTTCTCTTGAGATGGTGTATCAACTTGTATTGGTGAAGGAATAGAAGAATGTTCCATTTGTAAACAAATTTGGATTTTATGGTCATTCTCTATGGTATACATTATTTTATTATAGATGAACTTTTCATTTTTACAAAGAGGAAAAGGGAGAAATTGCATAGCATGCAACCAAGGTCTCCCTAGAAGAAGATTATAAGAAATTACATCTGACATGACATGAATAGGTGTAGGTAAAGTAGCATGATCTATTTCAATAGGTAAAGTTACAATACCTAATGATTATTTAGGAATATTATCAAAGCCACAAATAGGAATAATCATGTTGCATAAGAGAAGTATCCACATTAATAAATCAATGTTACAAATATTACGACCAAATCCATTATCAATCAATTTTTTTTGAATAGCATTACTATTAATAAGAACCATAATCATGAGAGGATAACATTGATTTTGAACTTGCTTAGAAGGTAACTCCTCTTGGGAGAACATAATCTTAGCTTGAGTAGTGGTTACATGCATACACTCCAATAGAGAAGTCATATCATTAGATCTAATAGAAGGTAGGACATTCATGTCTCTTAAGGCTTCTTGTAACACTTCATGATATGTGGAGGTGATGCAATCAAGGATGGAGAACCTCAAGGACATCGGTCCAACCCTTGCAGCCTATACAACACAATGGAAGAAACAAGACAAAATAGCAAGAAAATGAGAGATTCAACCTTTTATTGTCATTGGTGAATCATTTATAACATATCTGCAACATGCAACCTTACATGCCAAGCATACATGCCTAGTTACATCCAAAACCCTTACAAATCTAGCCTAGCTAAGCCAAATAATCTAAGAGATCATCCCCACAACCTCCCCCTTTTTGCTTAGGAACAAGTCCATAGCTTATATAGAAATTTACATCATTGGTCGGCCCAAACAATATTATATTTCCCCAATAATTGAGAAAAAGTGTTACAACAAATAGGTCAGGCCCCCAAATCCTTAGGAACAACCTCCAATGAAAGGATTAAGAGATACAACAACACAAATATGTTGGCCTCTAACATAACAAAGATCTAGCATGATCACACATGGAAAAACCAATCGCTAGATCAAAAAATGATCGGATAAGCTCCAAGAAAACACCAAGAACACATTATAATGATCACAACTCAAAAGAACAAGCACAGATCAACCACTAACCAAAACATCAGGTTGAACAAATAAGAAAATAGGAAAACAAACATTTTTTGTTGATGCAAGATTGCCAAGATCCTAAGATGCTTCTGCATCAGGAGGATGTTTGAATTAACTCCCAAAGAGATATCTTGGTAGGAGTAGCACAAAGAGTTTTTGCTAAATCATATTCCTTTCCAAGATTTTGAGGAAGACACGATGCAAAAGAAAGCACTGGTTGAGAAGTGGGAAGAGGAGGGACAACTAAATTGGTAGGTTGTCTATTATTTCTTGTGTTATATGTGATAAACTACATGATAATCAGGTTTTTGAGAACCTTTTACAACAATTGCTGATTTATTTTAAGTGTGAGGAGTATCTTGATGAAGATAGACAATAATCTTAGGCTTCTCACTACCCAAAACATGGACAACATTGACTTCCTTATGTTCTTGGTTCTAGGCTTTATCTCTAGAAGGGGGAGCATCAAGGAAAGTGGTAATGGTATTGTCCTCTTATTCCATGTTGTCCTTATGATTAAGATAATCTTTAAATGGTGCATTATCCAATTCTATCAATGCTCATCTCTAAAATAGATGTCATTTATTGAAGGTATGGTACACATTAAGAAAGGTGTTTATGATATCTTCCTTTTTCTCCAAAATATTCTAATGGGCGAGAGGGGGGGGGACATCATAGGAGAAGGATCAACATCTCTCATTAATGATTCATTTCTAGAGGGAACATCACTAAAAGGAACATCCTTTTTCATCATGGTCCTTTCAAGGAGGATAAAATAATCAAAAATCATTTTCCAATGGTTCATCCCAAATAGGGAGATCATTGAGAGTAGAAATATAACAAACTTTAGAAGGGGGGAATCATAAATCACTAAAATTGCATTAGAGGGAAGGTCATTGAAATGAATATCATGAAAGGAATCATCATTTTTCATTGAGGTATTCTCATAGGGTAGGAACATATTAAGATAAGAGTTAAAATCAATCTTCAATGTTTCTCCCCATAGAGAGGAGTAATCAAGAGAAGGGGTAAAAAAATCTTCTTGCACCAATATGTCCTTATGAGTGGGATAATATTTGGGAAAGGTGTATGGTGAGATAAGATAATTGAAATAAACATCAGATGCATTGAATTGATTCTTTTTAGTGGTAACAAAATGTAAAGACAATTTAATTGAAGTGTAATGTTTTAACTAAAAATTGATAGAATGTGTTGGAACCTCAAAATTTTGATTGGAAAAGTACCAATAGATATAGTGAGCCTTTCTAGTCATCAGCAAGCTTTTGTTGAAGCTACAAATTTTTTCTTATAAAATTTTCAACACAGACATAAGCCTTGACCCCAGATAAAATGTCCACTTTTATCTATAAGTTACCCATGTGTCAAAAGGTCCATCCGTAGAGACAAAGTGTTCAGTGAATATTGTGAAGCATATTTAATCTAATCATGTCATGTTTTAGTCACAATTTTTTATACCAATAGAAGTATAGGAAAGTTATACCAATTAAGAAAATAGAGATAATAAAAGCATAATGCAAGGAGATATTGACATAACATTATCCCGATAGAGGAAATGAAACAATCATCAAAGGAAAGAAGACTATCGAAAGAAGAATTTAAAACAAAACTGATAACTTAAACTACATTGATGAGCATTATTGGTGAAAAGATATGTTCGTTCTAGTGATAAAGGAGACCCATATAAATAATTGTTGATTGATGTATTGAAGGACCATATACTGATAAAAAGGGAATGGAAGAAAAGAAATGTTTTCAGCATAAGATATACTTGTAATACCCCAAAATTGGCACCTAATCATTTCAATCAATTTTGGTGCATTTCTTCAATTTTCTATGTCATCAAAGTCCTATCTCACTAGGCAATTTTCTCTCTCCTACTTGGCTCTATTTGACTTGATGTCAGTTGCAAAGACCCTAAATTGCAATAATCAAATACTAAATTAATTCCTAAAGTCTTTGACTTATATTAGCTAAATTATCCCTATGATAAATTAATTCTAAAGTCCTAAGTGCTTTCTAATTAAATTAAATCTACCCCCTTTAGCTAATTACACATCAAAAAGGAATTAATATTATTTAGTTATTCGAATGGACACCTCTTTATTTGAATTTAATTATTCGAAGAGTCATACCCCACATGTGGAAAAAATTCCATTCTTTAATTAAATAATTGCTTGCATATTTGTCTCATTCTCCAACAAACAAGTGAAGAGTCTCAAAGAGGAATGAAGAGTTAGGAGTTTCAAATCAAGAAACTCTTCATTCCCCTTTTGGCATTTCTGTTTAAAGAGTCTGTTTTCCCTTTCCAAAGATCCAATTTTTGAGAGCACATAGATGATAGTGAAATTCTACTACATCTCTTGAGACTCAAAGCTTTTGAGTGCATTATTTTAGTTAGTTCATTTAGCATAATATTTCATTTTCTCTCATCTAATTAGTTTGCTTACTTGTTCTTAATCTAGTTGCATTCTTATTTGAAAATACCAAAAATAATTTACATTCTCATTTTAGATTAATTGCATTCATACTAGTTTAATTGCAATTTGATTTCTTTCATATGCTTTTCTTTTAAATCCTCCATTGTAGAATTGGTCTTATGGTTGTTGGCTTTCAATCTGAGAGCAATTTTAAACACCCCGACTACATAGGAGGCAACAAGTCGCTTCACAATGGATTTCAGATTGAATAATTCATATTCTTTCCCACAATTTGATCATGTGAGTAAGGAATATATTGCGTGTGTGTTGGATTTGAGGTCCACATTCAATCATACACATTTTGGCGCCCACTGTGGGGCAGAAAAGATCAATTTTTGGCCTCATTCTTGATTGGTTTTTTAATTTTAGTGTTGGTTCCAGGTCTTGTATGGCCATGTAAAGCCTGGAAACCCTATAATATAGTAATGGATGGATAGAATGATGAATCCTATTTCTCATGCTTTTGGTTTGGTTCATTTTTATAAAGAAATGAATAAGTTATGATCATTTTGGTGAAAGTGGGTGTTTGCAGATTTGAGATTCCCTGAATACAGTCAAATTGAAACATTTGGTACGGACAAATTGTGAAGAATCAAGACCTATAATAATATTAATTGGAAAGATACATTAATTATATTTCATTTCCTTTTGGTTTGAGACATTTTTATGTAGATTTGTGAAAGTTATGGGCATTTGAGTGAAAACTAGTTTTTAACAATCTGTATTGGAGTTGCAGGTAATGATTTATTCTTAGAAAATGATTTATGAATGGGAAAAATAAATGGCTTACATATTTGGAAACTATATTCATTAATGGTTACTATGAAATTGGTTTGGTTTCATTTGGATTTTTTTTTAGAAAGATATGAGATTCCCTAGGCAGGGTTTGGTATTTTAAATCTGAATTATGACAGGGATGTGGATCAGAATTTGCAATCTGAAAAAGCAATTGTTTGAGGAATCAAATGAGGTTATCAGATCTTAAGATTTTATGAGGTGATAGATATGGTAATTATCTTCAAACTTTGTGTTTTCCAAAAATTTTGGTTTGGAGTTTTGGTGGGTCAAATAAATCAATATTTAAAGATTATCTTGAAGACAACAATGTTACATATGTTAAATCAAACTCCTAACAATTGATTTTCATATCTAACCATCTTAGGGTTTGCATAAGTTGGATATACATTGCATATCTTGTTTTCTTGTTTTCTTGTCCTGATCATTTGAAGGTTCATGGCTTGCTTTCATGGAAAATGCTTAAAACAAACAAAAAAAGGTAAAATCTACTAAGCGCGTTGCGTTGGACTTGAGGTATTTTGTTACATCTCTACAACATTTGGATTTTGGAAATAAGAATGAACCTCTCATGTGTTTGGCTTGAGTGTTTACATGCTTTCATAGAACACATTTCAATTGATGCTCTTAATGTGAAATGAAAGAACATAGATTTTTTTTACAAGTTTGTGTAAGTGAATGCTTGCATTTAAACCATAAGTAATTCTTGGTTTCCAATATCAAATATCCCATTGAGTGATTGAGGGCATGGATTCATTCCTTGTTTACATAGGGAGTTAAATGCACCACTTTGTGGACTCACTCTATGTTTTCTTGGAAAGTTAAATATTCCATTGATTCAACCCTTTTTCACTTGTGAGTAGTATTGATAAGCAACTTTAGAGTACTTTTGATTGAGCTTGTTAGCTAAATTGGGTGTTGGACTCGCTTATTTCTAATTGCCCCTCATTACCACCCTTTGGATGAAAGGTCAACATTCATACATAGGGGAGGGGTCTACTTGAAAATAACATTAAGTGTTCCACAAAGTTTCTCCCTTTTTATGATTTCTTGATCTCATTAGTTTTCTAAGGTGTGGACTCACTTTGAGTTTGTGTGAGGAGTTAAATGTTCCACTTTTTGGACTCACTTCACATTTACTTGAAGAGTTAAGTGTTCCACCTTTAGTGCTTTCCAATACTTTTGATAGTGAATTACTTACTTTTTAATTTTTAAAAGGCCTTCTTGGGGATTTCATCACCTCAAGGGATGACCTTAACTCCTATATTCTGACAGAGTATAAATAGCGGGTGGTGAATCGAAAGACACCTCTCTTGGTAATGAGTTAGATATCACTCTTGGCTAAGCCTCAAAGAATTTTATACCTTTGAGAAGTGAAGGAGGAGATTTGGGTTACCGTCTCCCCCCGACTGTGTGATTTTAGATTCTTCTAATCTATGAATTTGGGCCTCACATACCTTGCATATATCGAGGACTCCCTTTAGAAGAGCTATGTATAGCCTTGTAGATAGCTTGCTAGGATGTTGTTGTGTTTTAAGTGCTTGCTAAAACATTCTCAAGAACATACACAAGTGGAGTCCTTAGGGAGTAGAAATACTAAGTCACTATTCTTGTTCATGCACAAGGTTGCTTTGTCCCTTGCCCATTGCTTGAAGATTCTTTGCTTGAACTCCTTGATTGCTGTCTTACATGCTTGATCAATGACTGATCTAACTTTTGTCCATGATTTGTTTTTCTATTTTCCTATCATTCACCGTCAGAAACTAGTTGTCTTGAGTTAGGAATCGATCAATCTTTGCTTTGACTCATGTTGTCTCTCATCTATTCATCTTATCTCTTTATGCCTTTTGTACCTCGTGTTGCGATAGTCTTATCTTGGCTATTCTAGCCACTTCTTTTGATGATTTGTACCAGGTCCATCTTGCATCTTGGCTGTTCTAGCCATTCATCTCCCCTTCGTTATCTTAGAGATAGAGTCTAGCTTTATCCTGAATCTTTTCTCATCAAATCTTCATCTATGATTGTCACGACTCGAAGTGGCAAAACTTATCCCATTCAGAATACTAGTCAAGATAGAAGTGAATCTCCTAATCAAGAAATAGGTCATCCCGAATCTGTTGAGAATATTATTTCAAGAATATTATAACCCATTATTTCAAGACCAACGAGACTCTGAAGGGTCACTTTCTAGAATCGATCCTATCGATCCTCTTGAACCTATTGACTCTTTTGATCCTATTTTCAAGATGGGAGATCCATTCCACTTCCCAGGGGGAGGTAAATTCAGCAATAGTCATGAGCAATCTCCAAATGACCAAGGTCATGGTCAGTCTTGAAATGTCAAGAGTTATGATCAATCCCACAATATTCAACATTCGGTCAACATTCGAGATCTTTGCAATTTGAAATAGAGACAAGGGGAGCCTCTCCTAACATTTCTCCAGAGATGGAGACAACTATGCATGAAGTATCTGCATGAATTACTCGAGTCTGAAAAGCTCGATATCTTCTTGGACAATCTTGTCCCAAATTTTGGATACCAAGTACGATTGCAAGGTCCCCTCACTTTTATCAGTATGATTAGGCAAGCTATGATGATAGAGGCATTTATGGTCAAGAAGGGAGAATTGACTTTGACCAAAGACAACAAGCAATGACCTTCTCCCTCAAACAAGGATAAGGGTAAGATTGTCAATAGAAACATAGATGTTATGAATGATGGGGTTGTTGAAAATGTGACGCCAAAACCCTCAAAGTCTATCTTTAATCTCAGCTCTAGTATATGAGTGGTCAAGACCATTGAGAAGGCTACAACAAAAAGTCAACCACCTTCAAGATTCATTAGAAACAAACCTTGGTTCTCTCAACCTGAGCATAACTCCACTTCCTTGGGATAACCTCTCAATCTGGTTCATAGGACTTTGGTGCAGAACCATAATAGGAATCCAGATCATTAGGAATTTAAAGACTCCTTTCCTCCTCATGGGAAAAGTGAATTATCCAAGTCTAAAGGTACTAATGATGTGGTCAATTACATGTATGATACTAGCAACATTGTCACCAATGAGATTGAACCTATTGATGTTGAATACTCTGACATGATCATTGCTCCAGGGAGCAAGGATACTCCTAAACCCAAAACTCCCTTTATCTTGCGAGGCCCTGTGCCTCCCTCTTATAACTCCACATAGTCTCCAGCTTGTGCGAATGCTATCACTCGATCTCATGTGAAGATTGTTCTCAAAGGTCCCAAACCTTTGACATCCAGACCAAAACTATCTATGGATAAAACCCTCGCTGAAGTAAACGTCCCCAAAGATCTCAATCTTGACCAATTTCAATCTATGGTGGGTCACTTGACTTCACCTAATTATTTATCCTTCTCTGAAGAAGATGATCACTTGTTGAGCCACCTGCATAATGCTCTCCTGCACACTAAAGTTATGATAGGCCCCAAGAGTATCCCTCGTGTCCTCATTGACAATAGTGCTAGCCAAAATACTTGCTCTGCTAAGATGCTTACCCAAATGACAGACAAATTTGTTCCCACCAATAGAGAGTCCACTGAGTTCTATGATGCTAAGCTAAAAGAAATAGAAAAGACCTTGAAGATCAAAGATATTGGCGTGGGGGAATATCAGTTTGAGTCCATGTTGACATTGACAACTCTCCCTCCATCTCCACGTCCTTGTGAGTAACCTTCTGAAGATGGATTTGGTATTAGCTATCAGAGCTATGAGCTTGACCAACCTAGCTACAGCTTGCACTCACATGAAGAAACACAGATTCAGCCTATGACATATGAAATACCTTTGAATGTTCAAAATTCTGATTTGGACTACTAGAAAGAGTCTTATCTACCTTCTCAAGTGCTTCAAGAACATGATCTTGGTCCTCACCAGGAGAATTTTATACACTCTACTGAATAGATTTCTACTACTGTAGCTACTACTGAATATGTCATTGCCTCTAATGGAACACATACTGATTGGGAGCAATTGTTGGATGCTTCCCTTATCTTGGGTATGCCTCAAGGTATGCCTATTCTAGATTGTTCCACCACTTCTGCTATTGAACATACTCCTACTGCTGCCAACTCCAATGGCACACATACTGATTGGGAGCAACTGTTGGATGCTTCCCTCCTCTCAGGTATGCCTCAAGGTATGCCTATTCCAGATTACTTTGCTACTTCTACTATTGAACAAGATCCTACTGTTAAAGAAACACTTCCTATATTAGATGACAATAATGAAGAAAGTCTGCCTCCGACTATGTCTCTAGCTGAATTGGACTCTATATCAGATGCTACTACGAAAATACCAATTGATGCTATGCACCTATATGCTAGTCTTATCAACTCAAAAAGAGGAGAAAGTTATGATCCTCCAGATCAAGCTATTGATGATGATCCTTTCCACCCTCCTGTGGAGATCATTCCTATGGCTCCTAGGCCATCTACTCCAAGCTACACTCCTACTGCTCCTGCAAATCATGGGTATGTAAGACCCCATTCTATTATAGCTTCATGGAATGTTGGTAGATCCAGAATTGAAATGGTTCCTATTCGTGCACTCTTACCACCTGAAAGGGGACCTAACTCTTGGAATAGGTCATCTTGGTTAGGCTCACATAATATTCCTCCAAACCTATCTAACTCTTCTAAGATGACTCACAATCAACAACGCTCTATGGAAGATTACTTTCTTGATCTATCTGATGCATTCATGAATGATGAGGATGATACTGATATATTTGCACTTGAGCCCATCACATCGACTTCTCTTCCCTCTTCATCTCCAAGAAAAGTGGTCCATCCACTTCCATTTCCACCTCTCCACCTGAACCAGTCATATAAGCCTCTTTCATCCACCATTCCTGAGTCTTTTGGAAGTAACTTGGATGTGCAACATAAAAACAAAAATAATGAGAATCCACTTATATCTCAAGGTCACCATGTCCCATCTAATTAACATGTGACTACGAAGAAAGGAAAGCAACAGAGGTGTTCAAAAGACCGCAAAGGTCCTAAAAAAGAAGAAGACAATCAAAAGCCAGAAAATAAAATAAAAAATGGATCTCGAAATCCATTCGAAAGGCATTGTCATCAAAAGCACCTCAAAGTAAAGAAGAAAAAATTCAAAATCTATGTGGATTCCAAAGAAAGGAAAAATCAAAGTTGTCATTTGAGCTTCCAAAATTCTCATACTTCCTTCCATTCCATCACCCTTGCCTCTCATACTTTACCCTCTTCACTCCATCTTGCCTTGTCCCAAAGTGCATATCAACATCTCCTCATTGCTAATGACATGACTAAGAGAAATCTAGAACGTACTCTCCCTAAGCGTTTAGAGCGTGGGAAATCTGATAAAGAGTTAAGGTGTGCCCATGAGGATATTTGTGGGTCTCACTTAAGTGATCTTTCCTTGACTATGGATCTCTTGATAGTTGGACACTACTGGTTGGCTCTCCTATTACTGCTAAAACATCTGGTTTTGATTCTGCTGACTACTACTACAAGTGATTGTGTTTGCAGAGATCACCACTGAAGGAGAGAAACTTAAAGAGCCAATCAATGCTCTTCATCTGAAGAAGTTCTATAGTTGAGACATCCTCGGCATGCTCATGCACATACTTATTGGTCCTGAAAAAATTCTAAAAATGGTATATTGCAAAAATCCTAAAAATTGCAAAATGTCCTGAAAAAAATGATCATCTTAGTGAAAACCTGGTAAACAGGTGCTTTGATGTATCTATTATCTTGGTGAAAACCTAGTAAACAGACGCCTTGATAATAATAAAAAAAATAGAAAATTGAAAAAAAAAAAACCAAAAAAAATGAAAAGATCAAAAATACAAAAAAATGAAATATTCAAAAATACAAAAAAATCAAAAAAAGAGAAAAGTACAAAAAAATCAAAAAAGAAGAAAATGTGCCATTGATGAAAACCTGGTAAACAGGCGTCATGGTAGCAAAAATAGAATCTCTGCCAAGATGGTGAAAACCTGGTAAACAAGCGCCTCTTTTTTCCTGAAGCTACATCTCATCTCAGCGTCGCTTAGCTTTTAGTTTCCTGCTTTAGTTTGCTTTCCCGCTTTCCTGCTTTAGTTTGTTTCCTGCTTTTAGCTCATTTCCTGCTTTAGTTTGCCAGCTCATGCTCTTACCTTCAGTGGTCTTCAAGATTTCCCTTGACTCTTCATGGATTGGAACTGGTTCACACTTGGGGGCATCTTCCTAGTCTAGGGGGCATTGTCCTATCGCTTTCAAAAGTTTTTGCATTGGTCACCAGTGGTTCTTGCTGCATCTGCCTGCCGATGCCTAGCTACTTTTGAGATTTCTCTCCTTGAGGATCTCTTATGTATCGGTCACCAATGGTTCTCATTGTGCCTACCTACTGATACTTAGCTTTCATTCGATCTCTCTCTTTTGGGATCTCTTCCTTACATCAGTCACCAGTGGTTCTCACTACGTTTGCCTGCTGATGTTTCGCTTGTGCTTTATTCTCTCTTTTGAGAATCTTCCTTATATCGGTCACCAGTGGTTCTCACTGCATTCACCTGCTGATACTTAGTTTGTGCTCTGATATCTTCTTGAGACTTTGTCTCTCGCGATGGTCACCAGTGGTTCTCACTACGTCTGCCTACTGTCGCTATCCCGTCGAGACTTCGAATGTTGTTTGCTTCCAATTTGACTTCAATCTTCTTGAACACAAACTGAAACTAAAACTAAAACTGACTTTGTGTTCCTTCAAAGCATGCTGAGCTTTTCCTTTGCTTGTTTGTTTGTTTTCTTTTTCTTTTCTTTCTGCTTGTTGGTTTAGTTCCAATGATCCAAAGAATCTATCTAAGAGGGGTGTCCATCTGTAAGAGCCTTCATCTCATATTGGATAGCCATGTGTACCTTGACTCCTTTTATATGGATGCTTTGGTGAGGTTGGTTCTTCTCCTTGTTTGTTTTGAGTGACTTCTTTCTGCTACAAGTGAAATTGCTAACGCTTGTCCTGCTAAGTGAACGTAAGGGTCACAGTGAGCACTCTTTGGCAAAAGAAGGAACTCCTATGTGTTTGGTGTGTTTGTCGCAAGCAACATTTAGGTCATTCTAGCAAATGTGCTTTGATGCTTATGTTAACTTGCTAAATCAAAAGGAATAGGTGTTTAGGTCATTCTGGCTTCTTGTGCCTTAATGCTTACACCTCATTCCGACAAATCTAAGACTTATGTCATATTCATATTCTCATGATAGCGATATCAGTGAGGGTTGTGTGGCATCTTGCATTTGTCCAAACTTAAAAGGCTGTATGATGAAAAATATGGTGAGTCCAACAACCAAGTCCTAGGATTGCATCCACTCATTTTGGATTTGCATTTTCCAGTCTAGGCTTGCATGTTCATTTTAGGCTTGCATTTGAGATAGTGTTTGGTGCTCTCTTGATTGTCTTCTTTTCATCAAAGGTTCTCATCTTTCATCCTAGGTTCATCATGATTGCACAAGTTTTCGGGATCGAAATGGAAATCTGACATCTCTAGATAGCTCAAAATCACGTTTTAAATTTTGAGACCCTTTGGGATCGGACGCTTGTGCAGTCAACTTTTTGGCATCATTTTCCTACCAGATCCTCATCTTTGCATCATGTTCTTGAGATCTTTGCTCTTTTCATCAAAGTCAACTCTAGTCAAATTTGGTCAACCATGGTCAAAATTGGTCAACATGACCTTTGGATCGCTTTGAACTGCTTCTGATATGCTTTATCTTCTGGATCTTCAATCTTATCCTTATCTACAACCTCTTGCTGTCAATCATCGTCTGACGTGTCTTCTTTCGATTTCGCTCCCGAGGGGGCAGGATGATTGCTTCATTGAATCTTGTCGAATCAACTCTTGAATCAGTTTGATCTAAATCATCAATTTTCATTGCTTCTCAGTGTCTCACATCTGCTTATCTCATCATCTATCTTTTAGGTATCTAAGCAATCTAACTCAGATCCTCGAGAATCAAGCTTCATTTTGGAGAGGATTCTTGAAATCTTTTAGGCATTGGGGAAATCTAACCCTAATCCTTGGGAGTCAAGCTTCGTTCTGGAGATGGCTCTCGAAATCTCTTTTATACCGTTATCTGGGCAATCTAACCTGGGTCTTGGAGGGCTAAGCTTTGTATTGGGGCAATCTAACCCTGATTCTAGAGATAGTCCTAAATCTACATCTTCATCAATTGGTATTGGGGCAATCTAACCCTGATTCTAGTTCTCTTCTAAGACCGTTGTCTTCGCAATCTAACTTGGACTTCAAAAATTCTTGTCATCTGTCACTTCAGACTATTCTTTGAATCAACGCACTGTTTGCACATCAATTCAAAGAGGGGCAAATGTAATACCCCAAAATTGGCACCTAATCATTTCAATCAATTTTGGTGCATTTCTTCAATTTTCTATGTCATCAAAGTCCTATCTCACTAGGCAATTTTCTCTCTCCTACTCAGCTCTATTTGACTTGATGTCAGTTGCAAAGACCCTAAATTGCAATAATCAAATACTAAATTAATTCCTAAAGTCTTTGACTTATATTAGCTAAATTATCCCTATGATAAATTAATTCTAAAGTCCTAAGTGCTTTCTAATTAAATTAAATCTACCCCGTTTAGCTAATTACACATCAAAAAAAAATTAATATTATTTAGTTATTCGAATGGACACCTCTTTATTTGAATTTAATTATTTGAATTATTCGAAGAGTCATGCCTCACATGTGGCAAAAATTCGATTCTTTAATTAAATAATTGCTTGCATATTTGTCTCATTCTCCAACAAACAAGTGAAGAGTCTCAAAGAGGAATGAAGAGTCAGGAGTTTCAAATCAAGAAACTCTTCATTCCCCTTTTGGCATTTCTATTTAAAGAGTTTGTTTTCCCTTTCCAAAGATCCAATTTTTGAGAGCACATAGATGATAGCGAAATTCTACTACATCTCTTGAGACTCAAAGCTTTTGAGTGCATTATTTTAGTTAGTTCATTTAGCATAATATTTCATTTTCTCTCATCTAATTAGTTTGCTTACTTGTTCTTAATCGAGTTGCATTCTTATTTGAAAATACCAAAAATAATTTGCATTCTCATTTTAGATTAATTGCATTCATACTAGTTTAATTGCAATTTGATTTCTTGCATATGCTTTTCTTTTAAATCCTCCATTGTATAATCGGTCTTATGGTTGTTGGCTTTCAATCTGAGAGCAATTTTAAACACCCCGACTACATAGGAGGCAACAGGTCGCTTCACAATGGATTTCAGATTGAATAATTCATATTCTTTCCCATAATTTGATCATGTGAGTAAGGACTATGTTGTGTGTGTGTTGGATTTGAGGTCCACATTCAATCATACACAATACCGATAAATTTCATTGGAGAAATAGATAACTATCAGTTTGATGAAAAATGATCTTTCTAATAGTGCACATTTTCAATGATATTTTTTTGAAGAAACAAATTGTTAGTTACATCGATTAAAAAATAAATAGACTAAAAGGGCCCAAACATAAGATATCAAAGAATGTCACCACAATAATATAACATAGAATGATAAAACTCCATTAGTAAATGTTTTGCTGATGAGTTTCATTGGTGGAAGTAACACTATCGGAAGAGAAAATAATCTCAGGTCCGATAAAGTACATCTCGCTAATGAGAGGCATCAAGAAAACATTTTGTTAGATACACCAATGAAGAAGTCGAAGGAAGGAAACCGCTTATCGGAGGAAGTTGTGGTGAAAAGGTTCATCGGCCAAACTTTCACTATTGGAATTCGAATCGAAATGCTTCAACAATGATGTGAGTTACCCGGATGATATTTTCATTGGACTAATGTGTCATGTATTTCTCTAGCTGTCAAATGCAAAAGGAATAAACAATACTAGAGGAACTAACAAAGTCAGAATAAGTTTTTAATGGATTCCGAATAGAGTAAGCTATGCCGATAGAGATTGCAAATAGAATGATCAGTGGAGGTTACACTGATATAATCAAAGTGAAAGTTTATGTTTAGAAGATTATTGGGGGACATTAACCTAATGAGATAAGTGAAGTGGGGGATTGTACGGTTGATTGAGGGAGGTCCTTTTAATAATATAGAGGGACATGAAATATATCGAAGAGACTCGTCAGTCAAATAAAGGACTTATGAATGGTGCGAGATGAGATTACATTGGTGTATTACACAACAAGCTCCAATGATGATAAGGAATTTCATGTCAAATATTTCAAATTTAAAAATAGAAGGGGAATGATAGAGATCTTTCAAAAGGAGCATAATGAATCAGAATGGTCAATTTCAAGTAGGGATTTCTCACTTCCTTGTTCGAAAAATTTCTATTATTTCTTGGAATTTCAATAATAGAGAACTCTAGTGAATCTGGGAGAAAGAGACAAAAGAAATATGATGACAAAGGGGGAAAGAAATAAAAAAAGGAGAAAAAGGCTCCAACAAGAAAGCTAAACTTGGATATGCTAGGTCAAATGGAGGGATCTATCCCAAGTTTAGAAAGTCAAAATAGCACATTCCTAAGACTGAAAAGATAAAAGATAAGTATAAGGATGTTGGTGATGTATGGACAAATATAAGAGGTTATGAGTTATTTATTTTTTACTATATAAGAATAAATTATAGAGAAACTATGTGCAATCCTTGTAAAATGAATTTAGGAATGCTGGTAGTGCCCAACGTCTTTGTGAATATGGAATTTCTCATACTTCTAGTAAATAATTACAATTCATAGAAAAGGGCAATCTACAATCTTATTGGAGAACCATTTGTATATTTATAAAGGGATGCTATAATGGAAGTGTTCAGTTTGGATTACTCACATGCCTACCCTTTATCATTGAAGTACCTAGAAGATGAATACACAAAGATGGACACCACATATAATGAGTGGAGGATTCCACTGCATCGGCCTAGAAAATAACAAGTTGGATCCTCTTACTAAGAGGGATGACCCTCCATTTAATGTTGATCTATTCATGAATTATTTAAAACTCGCCCACTATTCGACAAGGCAGGTTGTGGGGACATAGGTGGTAGACCTCATCTCAATTGGTCCTATGGTGATAACAGTAGATGTTCAAATGCACAACCCTAGACCCTTTGATTATGTAGAGTACATTTCAGAGAGAATTGATTCATGTTTAATTTATGTCAGGGGTGATATTGACCATCCATATTTCAAAAACTACTCTATTATGATGCACATAATATTATTTTATGGGAAAATCAGAGGAATGTGGCCAGAGGAGTTAAGAATCACACAAAAAGGGAGGCAAGGGGAAGAGCTACTAGTCTAATTATGGACTTCAATATGGGATTCAAGGTATGATGAATCTCACTATGTTCATTTTTAGGAATTGATTGTAAAGACAATTTACAAAATTATAATTATCCATGTGATCGATCAATTTCAATTTCAATTGAGAAGTTTCTGAGGTTGAAGGAGTTTGATGAAAGAGGACTAGTTGATCACAATTGGGGTGGCTGGTATGTGCATAATGATTTTACTATGATTAGGGCTTTTGGAGTTGAAAGAGCACCCTAAAAATTACCAAAGATGGTACCATATAGAGTAGCCTACCTAGAAATTGTAAGACAACTAGATTACTCTAGTATTACAAGTCTAGCTGTACACCATAAGAAATCATTTATGCTTGGAACTCTCAATTTCAAAGATTTCTCCATTGTTTCCACTAAAGCCTATGATTTGATAAAGGATAAATTATTGACCAAATTCAAACTAAAAGAATACACCCCAAGGGTGGGTTATGATCCAAAAGGTTATATAAGTTCTTGCAAAAAAAGGTAAAATCTGAGTGGTTATACTCATATCCCTCTACCATAAGAGGTTGTTTTCAAGAATAAAGAAGACAAGTAGGTTGAGGAGGTTATAGAGAATTTTATCAAAGAACTATAATAGAAAATATAGGAATTACAAGAGATGGAAAGCATGTCATCTAGAGATGAGTCTGCTGGAGATAATAAAGTATAGTCTCGTCAAATAATGGTTCCTCATTCAATGATGGATGATTGTGTTGAGCTTCCTGACAGTGATGTCCCAATGGCTAAGGATTTACAAGTTGATGAAGATGATAGACTTACAGCCTATGATTCTTTTATATCAAGTGATGAGTTTGTAAAGTCAAAGGAATATAAATTATTTTTACACAATTTCAAAGGAAAAAGATTGAGGGAATATATCCCTAATATTATCCCAAATAATTAACAACAATTATTGAACAGATTGATGGGTGAAAAAGAACATGAAGTTAAGAATATGACCCCTGGTAGAGGAAGGAAACTACTGCTTGATGTAGGTATCATAGTGTTTCCTAGTTGGGATCTTAGTGGATCTTTAATCTTTGATAGTTTTATGCATGATAAAGATAAAGAGTATAATTTGAACATAGGAGTTAAGAAGATTTATACTGGATCAAGATTAAACCTTGATAGTGATTGCATGTTGATATGGGATTTGTATCCACTTCATAAAAGGACCAATATTATTGATATTAAAAAATCCTTTGGTCATATGATGACCTTAAAAGTGGGAGAGACTAACCTTTTTGCTACATCAAATATTTTTATCAACATGCAAAGTTCAACAAGGCCCAAATATTGTAGTTGATAAAGGAGAAAATTTTCTATAAAATGAAATATGAGAAGTCACAATTGAAAATCACTTCAATGAGAGATGCAAATTTGAGGATTACATCCAAGAATGATGCAGAATTACAAAGAAAATATGATGAATTACATGGATAACATCAGTAGTTATTGGAGAAGATGAATAATATATAATTTGAGATGACATCTACCATGCTTCATAAGAGATTTATAAATTTTAAAGCATATTTAGATGTTTTTTGGGATGCACATAAGAAGAATTTAGTGGAAATCCTTGAGCACATAAATTTGATGAATAGATTGGATGTTAAAAGGCATAACATGAAACTCTAAGGGTTTGACACAAAGTCCATGGACACTATTGATAAATTGATATCTAAACATAATAAATACACTAATGATCTAGATTCAGAGTATAAGGGATTTGAAAGTGTAGTCATGGTGGGTTTACCATATCTATGTGACAAGTATGTAGAGCTAAAGGAATAGGATGGTTGGTTGGATACATGAAACAAAATACTATAGGATGCATTGGACATGGTCAAAGCTAATGTGATGTCACTTGAAGGAGTGTGTCAACATATGGATTTGATGATCAAACTAGGGTACAAGGTTAGGAATTTATTCACGATGCAGACACCTATGCATCACAACAATACATAGATCATATTTCAGCCACTAAATCTATATTGGATGAAGATTAGTTTGTCCTTTAGTTTTGATTATGTTTAGTTGTTGTTATGTTCTAAAAGTCTCCTTCAAGAGACACCATTTTTGGGTCAATTTCATATATATAAGAACTCAAAATGTAATATCAAAAAAAATCATCAGAAATTTTATATAATTCAATGTAGTCAGTTGTAGTAGTTTCTTTTGAAAGCAATATACTATCAGTATTCTCACTCTCTAGTTGTGTTGTGGAATATTCTTTTTATTTAGATCAGTTCTTTGTGGTTTCCTTTCAAGAAAGTGATAGATGTCTTAAACTTTCTTATGAAAAAATTATTTATTGTCATAGAAGCTTGATAAAAAAGATTCATCTAACACTTTATTATCCTTATGATTCTTGTCTTATTGGTCTTTTCAAGTAAAAGTTAAACTTAGTTAGACTACTTTTTGTGGCAAGTAGTAGTGGAGTAATTTTGAAATTTGGATTTCCTAATAGATTCATCCAAGTGGCGAGTTCAAAAATTGTCTCACAAGGTTATACATAGGGTCTATAAAGGGGGTTGACTTTGTAGCCCAAGGGAGAAGAAGGAACTGGTCTAATTCATAAAAAACATTCAAGAACATAATCAAATTTACAGTGGGAGTAGTAGAAGATAGAAAGAAGAAAACTAAATCCAGATAAATCATAGAAGTTGATCAAAAGTAGCACTAGGAGAAATATAGAAGTAAAAAATTATAAGAACCAAGAAGTAGAAGTAAAGTAATCATCAAAAGTTATAATAAATCAAATTTTTAGTAAAAAAATCTTTCTATTTCAACTATACGTCACTTTGAAGTAGAAAATAGAAGTAGAAGATATAAGGAATAATTTTATATAAAAAGAATCAACTCGAAGAACTAGTTGGTGAATAGGTGCACCTACCTAGGTCTTGTAGAACCTAAAGAGTAGGGGATTAGAATCACATCTTGATTAACTTTGTTCATTGTCCAAGTCAGTTAGAAGGATTTGAAATAGAATTTGGAATACTCTTAGATCTTTCCAATTTGTTAATTTGGGAACCAGCAGATTGGTGACTCCGTTGGGGAAAAACATAAAGAATCTTTGATTATAGAAGGAAGATAACTATATTAGAAACAAGAAATTATAAGATCAATACAAATACATTCCTTGAAAAGAGGTGGTGACTCTGACAAAATAAATCTCACAGTTATATGAATGAAATAGTTTCTTGTGAAAGAACAAGGAAGGACCAAAGACATTTAAGTCTTAAATTTTCTAAAGCACAATCTTGTATGTTTGGTAGAAGATCATTGGAACAAGGTCACCCTATCAAACACATAGAGCTAGACCAAACAAAATGTAGAAATAGAAAAAACTAAAAATTAGATAAATCCAATAAGAGAACTCTAATGGGGTTTGAGGGCAGAAAAAGATTCCTTGAGAAACAACTTGGGATGCCTAAGTTTTATATAAATGAGAATGGTTTCCCTATGTATGGTGAGAGATCATCTAAGGACAAAATGAATATTAATAAGTATTCAATGAAATAATGTGAAGGTAGAAAGGGGAAACATATAGGCCTCCTTTCCCTCCTAGTTTTGGTTCTTCTAGAATATCAAGCAAAAGCTCAGAAGATGCCTAGATTGATGATCAAGAAGCTCAGAAGGCACAAGTTGAACAACAAATAAGATAGTAGTTAAATTACCTTATAGAGATGATGAAGATATTACAATCCATATCAAAAAACATTGAGTTATCTCAAGAAATAAAAGATATCATTGATTAGTTAATTAGACCTAAAACTAATGAACATAATTCACAAGGATCAAATGGTGAAACCCATGAAGATTTACCAAGAAATTATCAAAGTGGTAGAAGAGAAATTAATCAGAATCATGATTTAATTCATCATAATTCCCTATATATGAGTGTTTAGGTGTGAAATGGATACTATTGAATCTAACAATATAAAATATGTGAGATGCATTCATTAATTAACCATTTCAACACTAACACTCAAAATACAAGAGACAGAGGGGCTTCCAAACATAACTCCCAATATAACCCAAGTTAGATTAGTGAAACCCAAGAAGATAAAGGGATGCCAATGCTAAACCCAAATTATATCAAGGAAGTATGCAAACAAGTCCTCTTTCATGCAATGTAAGATCTGATTAAAGATGTGTAAATGCAAATGTGAAATTGAACCAATTGATGTAATGAGAAAAGTAAGATAGATCTAGATGCTAAGTGTATGCAATCAACCCAATTAAGATATGAAAATAGGTCTAGACTAAGAAGTGAAATGAATGATAGAGGAATATGCCCTTTTTCTCTAAAAACTATAGATCTAAACTTGTGACAAAACTTCTGATTGTGGATTCATGATCACAACATAAAACCCAAAGAATGTTGTTCTTCTTAGACCTCCAGGAATAACTCAACTTGGTGAAACATGTTATAGACACTTTTCCATGAAGTCACCATGTTCTTGGGATGCTGTAAAAAGTTGACCTAACTTCTTTGGAAATGTCTTGGCAAGTAGTTTCTAGATTTGAGGTTGTAATTTTGATATCCTGCTCCTGCACATAGAAAAGCTTGTTTTGTGGTTTGGGTGGATGATGGATTTCTTTGGTCAAGGCCTAGATTGAGGAATCAACCTTGAAATTGAAATGTAAATATGTAAAGGAAATAAGAAAAATGTAAGTATTCACCTTTCTTGTAGAAACCCTTGTCAATAAGGCTTTTGTAATGCTTGTATGTTGTAGATGTTGAATTTGCAATGACAAATGTAGGAAATCTCCACAAATGCAATGGATCTACCAAAACCACATCATGGAGCCATGGATGTAAATGTGTATCAATGAATAAGATGATGAATGCCTCAATGAAAATCTCCCCCTCTCTATGGCCAAAAAAATGCTATATCTTGAAGAGGAAATGCTCACAAAGGATCTTTGAATCTTGAATGCTTGATGAATGCTTGAATGCTCAAACTTTCTCTTGTGATTGTTGGATCTCTAATGGATATTATGGATGTTCATAGATAATAAAATGAGGTTCCTAGGCTTCTTTTTATACTAATTTTTAGGTGGGAAAACAAAGAAATCCGACAGGGTCACCTGATTTTACAATTTAATTCCCCAAGACAACACTAGGCCCAGGATTTAAAATCCATGGGGAACAGTTCAACCTGGTCAACCTATTCTAGAATAGTTTGACTTGGTTGACCTATTCCAGGGTTGGCCCACATTGAGCTATCCATGAGGTCTCAGAGACTACACATTTGAAAGTGGAAGATATGGGACAGAATAAGAGAAAAGGGGGATCAAGCACAAATCCATCCATGGTCCATAAAGTTGGTAGGAGCTAAAAGGTCTTAAATAATGTGTGTGTCCATTTTAAGATTGTACAATGAAGAAAATAACCATGGTTGAGGACCAAGATATCAACCTCCACCTTGTAATAATCATGTCCAACAAGGAAACAACCATCATATAGGTCAATATGGCCAATTTGGTTACACACCTCACTATTCAAATTTTCAACCATACAATCCACCACCACCCCTTCATAATTGTGAAAACTTAAAAAATTACTATAGTCAATATCAATATTTTCCCCAAAATCTTGGGTATTAATATCAACTAGATCCTCTTGCTTTTGTAAGAGGCCCCATAAATATTAATAAATACAAACCACTATATTTTACACAAATACCTAGGGCTCCTCATGACATTTGAAATGAATGGAAGACTGATATTCCTAAATTTGGAGGAAGTGTTGTTGAAATAGGATAAATTCACATCAAAGCATTTGAAAATGCCATGGAGAATCATGCTATACCACATTAAGATATTTATATGAAACTATTTGTACAATCTCTGATTGATGATGCTAGAGAATGGTACAAAGGATTACTTGATGTCTCAATTAGTAGATGGATAGATTTCTGAAGGATTTTTCTTAAATGGTATGGTGACCATAATGATCCTTCATTTTTCCTCCCTAAACTAACAAGTGTAAAGAAGGGATACAATGAGTCGCTAGCAGAGTTCAACAAGAGGTTTCATAAATTGCTAAATAGAGTTCCTTCTCACATGAAGCCAACTAATGAGTTTTTTTAGTGTCCTACATGGATGCTTTAAAAATAAATAAAATTATGAAATAAGATCTATATATCCACACACTTACAAGATGCATGTAAAGTAGCTATCACAATAGAAATAATAGAAAGGTTGTTGGTAAGATAGGAAGAAGGGATGATGTCAATTTTCATAATCCTAGAGCCCCAAAATAGAATAAAGAAAAGGAAAAATTAGACAAGGTCATAAATTATTTGAAGGATTTAGCACTAAAGGTAAACAAAAATGATAAACCTCAGTTTAGCAGAAATGATAGATCTCAGTTTAATAGAAATGACAGACCAAGGTTATAGGATATGTCATACAATACTACATGGAAGGATGGGAAACCTGAAGTACCAAAGAAAATTTTTCACAGAGACACACCTGATCCTTTAAGAAAAAAAGGAAACCATATGGTTAATGAAAACCCATGGTGTATAGCATGTAATTTACCCCACTCACCTCAACAGTGTATGGTGGCCTAAAGCCTAGAAGAAGAAGATTGTGATCTTGACCAGTCTATTAATACATTATCAATGGAACCCTTTGGAGGAGATAATGATTATGACTTGTCAGAGGATGGATATGAACATGATGTTATCTCACAAAGGTACAATTAACATTGTTACATGCAGTAGTTATTATCAGATCAAGAAAAAGAAGATGTGGCTAGATTAAGAAGACCTACAAAAGAAGAGATTAAGGCCTTGGTAGTGGTTGGTGTGGCACAAGATAAAAGTAATTACAACTTAATAAACAGGGTTGTAAATTTAGATCAAGTTAAGCTTGCTAGAATTTTAATGAAAGATAATACCCCAAAGAAACAACTACCAATCACAATAGTCGACAAGAAGTAAGCCACAAATATGACCAAACCAAAGGTTGATAATACAAAACTTGTGAGACCATATAGTGAGAAGGTTGAGATGGTCAAACCTACACTGGGTACAAATCAATCATCATTTGACATCACACAAACTCTATCACATATGAAGTTATCTTTTCCTTTACTCAAAATAATGAGGTTCCCTAAGTATAGGGATAAAACTATAAAACTTATGTCAATTCAAGGAAAGAGACAAAAAATAAGAGGTTATAAGTGGAAGTACCAATGCCAAAGGTGTATTTAGGTACTACAATCACTAATAATCCTTCTTAGGTTGATCCTTTCTATATGAACCTACTAATAAACACTAGGCTTGTAATAAATTGTATGACAGATTCTGGAGCAGCAATAAATATTATACCTTTTGAAGTCATGAAAGAATTAGGATTGTGGGTTGATACTACATATGGGAGATGTTATTCCATGGATAATTATTATGTCCTAGTTACTCACGTTATGAAAGATGTAGAATTCAAGATTCCTTTTTGTCCTGAGGATTCTTATAGAATTGATATCATTATGGTGGATGTCCATCCAAATTATGGAATGTTGTTATCTAGGCAATGGTCAAGTCTAGTTGGTGGTCATGTCCAATTAGATTTAGCTTATGCTACCATACTTGTGAATGGAAAGGAAGTTAAAATTGAAAGGGAGCCTAGGTCTTCTTACATAATTGAAGATATAGATCCAAACTAGATGACATATTTTTATTGTTTTGATATGGATAACTTTACAATTCAATTGACAAAACTAGATTTAAAGAATATTGCATATATAATCATTCATGCTCAAACAAGCCAAGATCAAGTATGGAAAATGTATTTTGATGGAGCATGTGGAAAAGAATGAAATGGAGTAGGGGTAGTATTTATATCACTTGAAGGAAAAATATTCAAATAATCCTTCCTCTTGACATTTGAATGTACCAATGATGTTGCAAAACATGAAGCCCTTCTTTTAGGATTGAAATTGGCTTACAAATATGGGATTAAATTTTGCAGTGTACATGGAGATTCAGAATTAGTAATTTTCCAAATAGGATCAAGTATATAATGAAGAATATAAGGCTTAGACAATGCAGGAATGAATTTTGGGACACAATTGAGTTTTTGGATGCATTTTTAGTTGATTGGGTTGATTTATCAAGGAATATCATGACAAAATTTTTGGAGAATGTTGCTTTGAAACAAAATGATGCATCATTGAGTGGTATATCAAATATAGAATTCAAAAAAAGATCTTTAATCCCTAATAATATATACAATTGGTAGATTTTTTAAGATGATGAAGATTTGCTAAAATTCCTCCATTATGAAGATCAATATAAATCATAAGAGATGGATTTCAATGCATATGTAGATTAGGTAAATGGAAAATATATTGTATTTGGAAAATAAGTGGTCCAAATAAAAACAAATAAAATTCCTAAGGGACTAGTAGCATTAGAGAGAGTCTTTGACAAAGATGATATAGGAGATTTGAAGACAACACTAGTTAAGGAGGAAGATATTGAAAAGATAAACGTTGGGAAAAAAAACTCACCTAATAATGGGCTAATTGGAAAAAGGCTTACACATCCAAGAATAAGAGAAAATTTGATAGCCATGTTAAGAAAGTATAGACACATCTTTGCTTGGTCATATGATGATTTGAAAGCACATTGAGAGGATTTGTTTCAACATGAAATACTATTGAAACCTGATGCTAAGCCATTTAGGCATGGGTAGATATCGATTAATCCTACCCTAGCCTCCAAAATGCAAGAAGAACTCATAAATTTGAGGGATGGTGGTATCATCAAACCTATAAGGAATCCAACATGGGTAACAAATTTGGTACCAATAAGAAAGAAGAATGGAGACATTAGATTATGTGTGGACTTGAAAAATTTGAACAAATCTTCCTTGAAGGATAATTATGCACTCCCAAATATAGAGGCTTTACTACAAAGAGTCACTAGGTGTAAGTTACTAGCTATGATGGATGGGTTCTCTAGTTATAACCAAGTAAAAGTGGAGTCAGAACAATATAAGACAACCTTCACAACTCCTTGGGGTACTTATGTTCATGTAAGAATTCCTTTTGGATTAACCAATGTTGGAGCCACTTTCCAAATAGCTATAGATGTAGCATTTGCAGAACTAATCAATGTGATCATGGTAATGTATTAGGATGATCTAACTGCATATTCTAAAAGGGTTGAGTATCATTTTAACCATTTGGAAAAAAAAATTGCAAGCTCTAGAATATGTCATATCCTTGAATCCTAAAAAATGCCACTTTGGTGTTACTGAAGTGAAGTTGTTGGGACAAATAGTATCCAAAGAAGGGGTAAAAATTTATCCTGAGAGAGTTAATGCTATTGATATAATTCCCATTCCCAAGAAAGTAAAAGCTATCCAGTCATTTTTTGGGCAAAATTTTTTTGTAAGAAGGTTTATTTCCAATTTTGTTGAGATTGTAAAACCTATATCCAGAATGTTGAAGAAAGGTGCTATACTAGATTAGACTAATGAGGCCCTTGATGCATTTGATTCTATAAAAATAGAAATTAAAGAGGCTCATGTATTAAAATATCCTAAATTGTCCAAGCCATTTCAAATATTCTCATTTTCCTCTTTTCATACCATTGCTTCTATTATGCTTAAAAAGAATGAACAAGGCCATGAGAAACCTATTGCTTTCTTTAGCAAGGATTTACAAGAAGCTAAGCTAAAATATGACATAAATGAGAAGCATGTGTATGGACTGGTGAATGTAGTAAAGTCCTTTATGTTGTACTTAGTATGAGAATAAGTTGTGGCTTATGTTCCTAATGCAACAGTTAAAGATATATTTAGGCAATCAATGGTGACTTGTAGAAGGTGCAGGTGGATAAACCAAGTCAAGAAATTCAACATAAACATCTAGATAAAAAATCTTGTGAGAGGAGAAGGGTTCACTAAGTTGATGGTTGAATCTAATCTAGAAGCTACTTAAGTGAATAATATTATCCTAGAAGGTGTTGTTAGCATAGAACAAGTTCCTTGGTACTCGAAATTATTCCACTATTTAAAACATGTGAAGTGTCCTGATGATGTGGATGAAAATAAAAAAAGATAACTAAAGCTACAAGTGGAAATGACGTAATCAAGGATGGTGGATCCAGTTAAGGATAGTCCAAACCTTGCAGCCAACAATCAACATAGCAGAATACTCAACAACACAACAAAAAATAATTGTTTAACTTCTGATTTTCATTAACATGCCCAGCTATAAGGCCTTCCGAGTTAGGGCCAATTACAATCAGAAACTATTTTGCAAGATCCACACAGATCCAATACAATCTCAGCTAGTTCGGCTTTGAAAATAATCAAAAACTGATGGAAACCTTAAGGTAGATCTAAGCTTGAGATCATAAGCCTCCAAGCAATCTCCTTGTCTCCAAGTGTGCAAACCACTAGCTCTGCAACTATAAACTATCAGATAACAATCTGATCTGCAAGATCAAGCAAGATCTTTTCCACAACTTTACCAACTCTAGCTTTTAGAACCTCAGATCTAATTCGCTAAGCCTTCCAAGTCATGAACGTCACTCCTGATCTCTTGATGATCCTCCTCATCCTCTCTAAACATCTACCCAAATATCCTATAAACACTAATCATCAGCCACAAGTCAGTTGGATGAAACCATTAACTCCCCCTCAACAAATATTAAATGCAATACAAGTCAGCATCAAAATAGCCTTACAAACATTTAATCCAACATGTCGGCCTATAATAATAGCTACCAACAATAAATGCACCAAGTCGGCCCAACAAATCACACAAAACTCTAGTCAGTAAACTAGAACTACCGAGCAATAGTGAAATAACCAAGCATGCCTAGGCATCACCGAGCACTAGTGTCAACTGAGTACCACAGGCATCATCGAGTAACAATTTCACCGAGCGCTAGATATTATTGAGTTCCTTCAGCGACTGAGCTTCCTTCATCGACTGAGACCATCGGTTAAGGCTACAACCAAGTAACACTGGCCAAACACACACCTCCCATGCAGATTCACTGAGTACCCTAGAATGCCCCTGCATCAGACACCCTAGGTTCAAAAAGATGTTCATATGTGAGAAGAGCATCTCCCAAGATTCAACACATAAACCCCAAACTAGTTATTCACATACAAGTCCTCCACCTTTTTAGCTTGCATACTCTTCCACTTCAGCTTTCTCTTTCTCTTCAAGTCTTTCCTTGAAAACACATAGGTCTATTCTCCATACTGATCATTCATTTTCTCTATATCTACCAACTCAACTCAGCTACCAATACTCAGGCTTCTCCTACCAAGCGTTGCATCCAGCAAAGGCATCAGGGAAAACATCCTGTCATCCTTCTCAATAGTAAACACATTCCTAACATAGTCATACATATCTTTGCAATCATATTACCAAGGTCTACTGAGAAATATATCACAACTATTCATCTTCACAATGTCACATAACACAAGATCCTTATACTGGCCAATCTAAACATCAATAAAGCATTGTTCTGTTACTTCTAGAGCATGAACATCTTGTAACCAGCCAATCCTATAAGGACAAGGATGCTTCATTCTGTTCAACCCAAGTTTCCAAACCATGTCCTCAGCAACAAGGTTATCAGTACTACCACTATCAACAATAACATCATAGAGTTTACCTCCAGAGTTGGATTAGGTCCTAAACAAGTTACTCCTCTGACAAAGTTCCTCCTTTGTACCGAGCAATGTTTGTCGAAGTAGAAATTTCTCAAATTTAGGTTCATTCTCATTCACCACATAAATCCATCGGTCACCAAGCCTCTTTTGTGTACACTCAAAAGAACGGTGTCCTTCCTCCCCACATTTATAGTAAGTACTTGTATACTAATGAAAGTATCTTCATATAATTACGGTTAATCATCAACAATAAGTAAAATAATAACTAAATACAACCACAATTGAGCAACTATTTAACAAAATCAATGACTAATTGAGCATCCTATGGCTCTCTAACTAAGATGTTAATGAGTGAGTTCTCAGCAAGCTCTCACTAATGATAGTCCTAGTATGAGAATGATAGAGATAAAACAATAAGCTAAAGCTAACAATTATCAAGATGAATGCTAAAATTGCTCTTAAATGCCTTTCTAAACTCAAATTGCAAGAGGTTTGATGCAATTCTTAGATAGGTGGTTGATGAATTATGAAAGATTTTGGCCTTCCTTTTATAATTTTTCCAATGGTAGGGAGTGTAGTTGTGTTTAATCATGATTGATTTGGGGTTAATTCTTTGGTTCCACCCTTTGAAGACAAAGCAAAGTTTGTGTCCTCAAAGCTTGGGACAAGTAGACAAGATGGATGGTCAAGATTCCTTTTCACTTTGAGTGAATGAGATTCAATTTGGCTTGATCCATGTGAATGCCTTTCATCAAATCTCATTGGTTGATTGATTTTCCTCTCCTTTTGGTTTGTTGAGAGTAATTGATTTTTATTAATTGATTTATTTTATCCATGTACCCCTTGAATGGGTTGAATTTAATTTAATCCAATACTATACAATTAATTGAATTAATTGTATTTTGATTTGATTGCACTTGATTAAAATGCTCTCAATTTTGATTGATCTTGAATTAAGACTTAATTTTAATTTTGATTGGCTAATTGTACATTGTGATTCAATTGATTCAATTATTTCCTTGATTTACCTTGATTTGACTTGATTTTCTTTGAATTATCATTAAATTGTCTTTGTCCATTTTTAGGTGATTATAGTACCCTTAAAGATAACTCTACCTGTCTTCTTCTTCAGCTCCACAGGTTTTTGTTCATCTTCTGCATCAGTCAGTTTATCCTTCACCGAGATATCAATCTTTTCCTTCCCTTGGGAATTATTATGTTGTTTCCTCTTCAACTTATTTTCTGCCTTCAGAGCATACTAAGAAGCATCTTCAACAAAATCAATCTTTAGCATAGAAAGCTCATCCTGAATATTAAATCTCAAACCATTCACATACCGAGCTACCTTTTCCTTACCAAGCTCTCGGTGTCTAGGCTAAATAGTAAGTTTGTAGAATTCTTTGGTATAATCTTCAACAGACAGATCCTTATGTTTCAGATTCTGCAACTTCTTAAACAACTAAAGCTCATAGTCAAAAGGTATTAACTTATCTTTCAATTTTGTCACCATCAACCTCCACCAATTGATCTTCATTTCACCTTCATCTTCTCTATCTCTTTGTAGTTTTTTCCACCAAAGAGAAACATGTCCTTTCAAATTTGTCTATGCTAATATCACCCAAAGAGGATCTTCAATTTCTTCTAGCTCAAAGAAATCTTCAAGTTCACCAATCCAGTCAATCAATTTCTTAGGCTTCAAAGTACCAGAGAAAGTATAAACTTCCATTCGGTAACTACTACTTAATTGAGCTCTAGATCTAGGCAACTGAGTAGTTCTATCTTCACTAGATTCATCCCTCCGATCATCACCACTAGATCCAATAGGTTCAAAGTCTAAAGAAGCTTCCTCATAACCATCCTTAGTACCAACATTCTGAGGTACACTAGCAACAACTCTCATGATCTTAGTGACCATGTCATTCTTCATCAACTCCATCTCAGATCTGAAATCTAATTTCACCTTCTCTGTATTCCTAGATTCAACAGTATCATAAAGATCTGCAAGTACTCTAGGGTCCAATCTTCTTAGAGGTATCCTTAAAGATAAGAGAAACCCTATGTAGCAAACCCTACATCAACCACCATGTGACAATCTCCAAGTTGTATGCAAGTCAGATCTCAACCTGCCACCTTGAACAAACAACTAGGGCAAGATCCATAAGTTTAGTGCTCCAAATCTGCAATCCAGATCATATGATCTCTTCACCAACAAGATCAGCCTTGCTAGGTCAACCTTCACTCCACAAGATCAACTCTCACTTTGATACCACCTGATGTAGTCAAGGATGGTGGATCCAACTAAGGATAGTCCAAACCTTGCAACCAAAAATCAACATAGTGGAATACTCAACAACACAACAACAAATAATTGTTTAACTTCTGATTTTCATTAACATGCCTAGCTATAAGGCCTTTCGAGTTAGGGTCAATTAGAATCAGAAACAATTCTACAAGATCCACACATATCCAATACAATCTCAGCTAGTTTAGCTCTGAAAATAATCAACAACTGATGGAAACCCTAAGGTAGATCTAAGCTTGAGCTTGCAAGCCTCCAAGAAATCTCCTTGTCTCCAAGTTTGCAAACCACTAGCTTTGCAACTATAAACTATGAGATAATAATCTGATCTACAAGATCAAGAAAGATCTTTTCCACAACTTTGCCAACTCCATCTTTTAGAGCCTCAAATTTGATTCACCAAGCCTTGCAAGTCATGAACATCACTCTTGATCTCCTGATGATCCTCCTCATCCTCTCTAAACATCTACCCAAACACCCTATAAATACTAATCATCAGCCATAAGTCATCTGGATGAAACCATTAACTCCCCCCAACAAATATTAAATGCAATACAAGTCAGCATCAAAATAGCCTTACAAACATTTAATCCAACATGTCAGCTTGTAACAATAGCTACCAACATTAAATGCACCAATTTGGCCCTAAAAATACACAAAACTCCAGTCGGTAAACCAGAACTACTGAGCAAAAGTGAAATAACCAAGCATGCCTAGGCATCGCCGGACACCAATGTCAACCGAACACTGCAGGCATCGCCAAGTAACACTTTCACCGAGCGCCAGAGATTATCGAGTTTCTTCAGTGATCGAGATTCCTTCAATAACTAAGACCATCGGTCAAGGCTGCAACCGAGTAACATTGGCCAAACACACACATCCCATGCAAATTCACTGAGTACCCTAGAATGCCCCTACATCAAGGAAGGTATGTGTTCAAAGAGGGAGATTTGTATTGGAAGAATATGAATGATGTATTATTATTCTATTTAGATAAGTACCAATCTAAAAAGGTTATGAAGGAGATGCATGATGGTGTATGTGGTGGGATTTTCTCATCTAGAACTATTGCCCATAATATCCTCAAGGCTGGTTATTATTGGCCTATCATTTTCAGAGATGCATTTTCATATGTGATGAAATGTGAAGCTTGCCAAAAGTTCTCTAGAAAATTAAAGTACCATGGAAGTTTTCCTTTAAGATCAATGCAAGTTGAGGAACCTTTTCAAAAATGGGGAATTGACTTCATAGGAGAAATTGTAGATAAGTCAAGTGGAGGCCACAGATGGATACTAGCTGCCACTGATTACTTCACCAAATGGGTGAAGGTCATTCCAACTAAATAGGCCACTAGTAAAGTAGTGATTAAATTCTTGATGGAAAATATACTAAGTAGGTTTGGGGTCCCCTCTAGACTCATAACTAATAATTGCATGTATTTTAGGTTGGATGAATTTAATACATTTTGTGAAGACTATAGAATTTTTGTTTCATACACTTTGACATATCATCCCTAGGGAAATGGTCAAGCAGAATCAAGTAACAAAAATATTTTAAAAATTATAAGGAAAATGTTGGATAACATCAAAAGGGATTGGGAATCAAAGTTGAATCAAGCTATGTGGGTAGATAGGATTACTGCTAAGAAGTCCACTGGTAAATCCTCATTTGAATTAGTGTATGGAAAGCAAGCTATACATCGATTAGAAAACCTATTGCCAATCTACAAATTTTTGGTGGATGAAGATCTTTTTGATCTAATGGAAGAAATATTTGTTTAATTAGCAGAATTAGATGAACTAAGAAGATAATCTTAGAAGCATAATCTCATAATCTTAGATGAAAAATCTTCATGATAAAAGGTCAAATAATAGGAAGTTCCAGGAAGGAGAATGGGTTCTTATATGGAATGCTAGAAATTAGGATAAAGGAAAACAAGGAAAGTTTGAGGCCTAATGGATTGGACCATCTATCATCATAGGAAAAGGATGTGAAGACTCATATGATCTTTAGAATACATTAGGAGAGAGACAAGAATTTCCAGTGAATGGACAATTCTTAAAACACTTATTTTCTTAAGAAAATTAGATTTTTTCCATGCATGGTAGATTAGGGTTCACTTTTCCATCCCATCTGTACATATCCAACACTATCACTCCATTATTCCTATGATCATTTTAATATATATGTCCCCACTGTATTTGATTTGCTTCAACCAGAGATCATTTTGAATTCTCATAGGCATTTATTAAATACCTCATCCTCAAAAAGAGCCACTATTGGAAACTCAAAATTTTGACAAAACTTTGATTGGAAAAGTACCAATATATATAACCTTCTTTAGTGAGCCTTTCTAGTCATTAGCAAGCTTTTGTTGAAGCTACTAAATTTTTCTTATAAAATTTTCAATACAGACAAAAGCCTTGACCCCAAATAAAATTCCCACTTTTACCTATAAGTTACCCTTGTGTCAAAAAATCCATCAATAGCGATAGAGTGTTCAATGAATTTTGTGAAGCATATTTATTCTAATCATGTCATGTTTCAGTCATAAGCCGCTATATCAGAAGAAGTAAAATAGATTTATATTGATTAAGAAAAAAGAGATAAGAAAAATACAATGCAAGGAGATATTGATAGAACATAGAGCAAATTACCCTGATAGAGGAGATGAAACAATCATCGGAGGAAAGAAGACTATTGGGAGAATAATTTAAACCAAAATTGATAACTTAAGCTACACTAATGAGCATTATTGATGAAAGGATATGTTGATTCCAGTGATAAAAGAGCCCCATAGAAAAAAAATTGGTTGATGTATCAAAGGACCATATGTTGATAAAAAAAGAATGAAAGAAAATAAAGGTTTCTGGCATAAGGTATACCTATAAGTTTCATCAGAGAAAAAATAGCTATCGCTTTGATGAAAAATGAGCATTCTAATTGATGGGCTTCTAAATAGCCTTCTTTCTCAGTACTTTTTATCCTCTTTTCAGAACAGTTAAATGCACATAGACATGAATTTATAGTTTTCAAGAATATGAACTTATGGTTTATATATATATATATATATATATATATATATATATATATATATATATATATATATATATATATATATATATATATATGTGTGTGTGTGTGTGTGTGTGTGTGTGTGTGTGTGTGTGTGTGTGTGTGTGTGTGTGTGAAAACATAAAATGGAAATATGGATACTTTTAAGACATGATATTTTCTTGAATTCATGGACAAGAATGGTAAATGCAATAGCTATACATGTTAATGAATTTTTCCTTGCCTAAGCTATGTTTTGGGTAGTTACCCCTTGTAGCCGTAGGACTTGCAAGAGTGTTAATTAGAACTTACACCTTTTCCTGATATTAATGATGCAGATATATATGTATATGGTTGTATGTGTGTGCATTGATTGTTTTGCAGGTGTTGACTATGGACATTCAAAGACCAACATAGTGGTGCTGGAGTAATCAAAGCCAACCATGGGATTGCAAAATCTTCACAAGCAAAGCAAGTCAATTGATGTTTTCTATTGCATGCAACGTGCATATTTAGTTTCCTTGACGCGCTATATTCCTGGAGATTATTCATGTTCAATGATGTTTCTATTCTAGAACTTTATGAGTTGTAACTGATCCTCATTTATGAAGTGATCGTAGATTTAGGAGATAGTTGTAGCTTTCCTTTAAATAATTGATTGTTGTGACTCTTTTGGAGTTAGTCAAATAAATTAGTTTTTATAACAGAACTCTTGCAATACTATTTTCAATCAAGTGTAATCATTTTGTTATGGATGAATAGAATGCTCAGTTCAAGTTTATATCTTTTATCTTGATTGTATTTCCTATTCACTCATTCAAGGGGGCCCACTTGATGAGTGAATTGTTCTATTAGCGTAGAGTTCATTTTCCTATTTATTTCTAAGTAATTAGAACTCTGTTGTTCCTGCAGCTACTGATAACAGAATTGGTAGCCTATTCCTACAGCACAGGCGGTTGGAGTAATTCCTAGATGTGAATTCCTGCTTTGTTAGAATAATTTCATTTACCAAGTTCTAGCATAGTTTTCCTGAAGCATAAGCATTTGAATTCCATAGATAGTCTTAGATTGAGAAGGTTTGAAGCATATAATTTGTGAATGCCATTCCAAGTTTACATCCCTGGTCGATAATTAAATGAGACTGATAATCCATTTAGGAATTATTTAGGGTGTCCAATCCTAAAATAGGCAGTCCATTGCTATGGGTTTTTGATGCTATTATTTGGCCAAGCATTTTTGGTGCTGTTGTCGGGGATGCTATTAATTCAAACCTATCTTTTTAGTTGCATTCTCAGTCCTAATCTAGCGCTTAGCCTTTATGCATAGAAGGAGAGACCACCTTGGGAGATTTCTTCCCCATAACTACTAAGAGGACCCATTTGATATTTTTAATCCTGAAATTGAAGAACCCCAAAGTGAGAACAAAGAAGAAGAACCCTTTGAAAATCCATTTGCTGATGCTTAGGAACATATATCCTCTTCATCATCTGAGGATTCACTGCATTTGAATGACCTATTTGTTGAACCTAAATACCAAGACAACCCGCTCACTCTTATTATCTATCAGCCACCACCACCAGGTTCTCCTCCTAGAATGGCTTCTCAGGCTCCCTTTCCTTTTCCTATCCCTCCTGAGTAAGGTAATCAAAATTTGAAGAACATACCTACTATTGTGTTTCCCAAATTCTATGGCCTCATTACAAAAGACCCTGAGACCTTCCTCTTTGAGTTTGACATCCTTTGCTGGAGCTATGACTATACAACTGATGCCCACAAGCTGAAGTTGTTCCCATCGACTCTAAAAGAGGCTTCCTTGAGATGGTTCATGGGGTTGGGTGCCAATGCTGTAGTAGTTTGGAATGCCATGCACAATTTGTTTCTTTCAAATTATAAAGAATACTATAGGGGTCAAGATTTGAAAGGTGATGACATTTTCAAAATGTCTCAGAAGGAGGATGAAACTTTGGAGGATTATATATCAAGATTCATTTTCAACCTACAATGTAATACACAACACCAGCTAAATGAGGCATCTCAGAAACACCTTTTCTTAAAGGGTGTGAATGATGGAAGCATTGAGGCTCTGGACCTGATGGCAGGAGGAGATATCACACAAAAAAGTTGGGTTGACATAAATAATATATGTCTAAATTATTCACGGGCCACTGTGAAGAAGGGTAGGGGACTTAGAGACCTACCACACAAGTCTAATGGTGGTTCAGGAGTATCCAAAATGGAGCTATCTAATTTGTTGTCTAATTTCAAGTAGGACATCATCAATGATGTCACCACTCAGCTCGATAGTATGCAGGTGAGGAGGAAGAAGGAAGAGGAAAATGTTGTGCTAGTTGAGTTCTTTTCTCATTACAAAGAAAATAAAAGAAATTGTAAATGCAAAATAGTTGCATCCGTGGACATCAATCCAATGCCCAGTGAGTTTAAAGCCATAGATGAGGAGAATGGAGAAGTTTTCTATGTTTCTCAAAGATGTCCATGGGCTTAGAGACAAGGTATGCCTCCAAATCCACTAAATAATTTTTGTTATAATAATAATAACAGTCAATGGTCAAACCATAACCCCCAAAATTCTGCCCCTCAAGGTCAAAATTAGAATTATAATTGGTCCAATTAATAGCCACACTATAACCAAGCTTATTAGTAGCAGCCACCATTTAACCCATACCAACAACATTATAACTCCTATCAACAGCCACAACAGAATAGCCAATGGAGACCTCATGGTAAGTGGAAATCACAACCTCAGTGGGGACCCAATCAGTCTAGTCAGTAGCACGCAATTATGCCTCCACCTCAGTAGCAAGCTATTATGCCACCACCTCCTATAGCCAATAGCAACCCTCAAAAGCCAACTCAACTTCCTACTCAACCAACTCCAAATCCTAATAACAAGCAACAAGCTTATTCCTTGCAAGTAAATGATATCCATCTCAGATCAGGAACTACACTGCCTGCACCCAAGGAGCCAATAATAACCAAAGTTGCTAATGCCGAGGACATACCCATGAACTAGCCTACTGATGTTCCACCCATTGTTCAAACTACACCGGTGCCTAAAAATCCTGCTTATCCACCAAGGCAATCAAAGAAGCCTGTATCAAGCAGCCTGGAAGAAAGAAAAAAGACCCTGATATTGTCCATGTCTTAGGCCAGCTCTCTGATCTCATGTTAAGCAAAGTTCTAATGCCTAAGTATTCTGACCCAGGAAGCCTAGTGGTCACTATACATATTAATGGTATCCAAATTCAGAATGTCCTAATTGATTTAGGAGAAACAATCAATGTCATGACTAGGGAAGTCCTGCTAAAACTCAGTATCATTGGTTTGCGAGATACACCTACAATATTGCAATTAGCTGACAATTCTACTGTCAAGCCATATGGTATGGTTGAAGATATTGTTGTCACACTGGATTCTTTAGATTACCCTTCGGATTTCATAGTCCTTTCACCGAAAGCCACCTTAGGAGGATACCCATTAATCCTAGGATGGCCTTGGCTAGCCACAACTAATGCTTGCATTGCATGTCACTTAGGAAAAATGACCATATCAGATGGGATAAATACCAAGAAGTTAACTATGTATTCCCTAGAAAAACTCCAAGTAGACCTTGATCAAGTTGTATGGATGGATTTAGGTGATGCTGCCCTTGAAGAAAACTCTGTGCAAAAACTTATGGTCATTGAGAGAAATACATTCATGGTATCACAAGAAGAAGATGATATACTAGCAGCAATCCTTACCAACCAATATGGTTCTGAGGAATCATCTCATGATGTTCCTAATTGTTCCCTTCAAATAATAATGCCCAAGCAAACCACATCTCAATTTCCTATAGCACCTAATTATCTCCACACCTTGCTACCCCATGAAATAAAGTCTCCATCCATGGCAGAAGTCTTGATGCTAGACAAAGTCAAAAGAGTTGAAATTGCTTCAGGAAAGGAGTTGAATATTAATAAGAACCTCACCGAATCTCAGATGTCTAGTCTTCTCAAGCTTTTGCAAGAAAGTCAGCAAGCCTTTTCATGGGACTACACTAATATGAAAGGGTTAGACCCTAAAATTTGCACTCACAAAATCTATATAAGCCCTAAGTACAAGCTAGTGAGGCAAGCCCAAAGGAGAATTAATCCCTCTTTGAGAGACATAGTGAAGACTGAGTTGTAGAATCTTCTTAGTGCCAATTTCATTTATCCTATTTCTGACAGCCAGTGGGTTTCTCCTCTATTAATTGTTCCAAAGAAAGGGGGTAAGTGGAGATTTTGTGTGGACTATAGGGAGCTTAACAAAGCCACTAAGAAGGATCACTTTCCACTACTTCATTGACCAAGTACTTGATAATCTTTTTGGGAAGAAGTACTTTTCATTTCTAGATGGCTTTAGTGGATATAAATAGATATAAATATCACTAGAAGACTAGGATAAGACAACATTTACCTATCCCTAGAGAACATTTTCTTATTCAGTCTTACCATTTGGGTTGTGCAATGCACCTGCTACCTTCCAGAGAGCGGTGTTGGGTATTTTCTCTAACATTGCTTCTGAGTGTGTTGAAATTGACATGGATGACTTCACTACTCATGGAACCACATTTGAAGAAGCACAAGCTAACTTGGAGAAGGTTATTAAGAGATGTTAAGATTATAAACTCTCCCTTAATAGTGAAAAGTGTTATATGATGATGGAGGAGGGAGTTGTCCTTGGCCACTACCTCTCATCTTTTGGAATTTAGGTTGACCCTACAAAAATTGCAGTTATCAACACACTTCCCACACCGGTTAAACATAAGGATGTTAGGAGTTTCCTTGGCCATGATGGTTACTATAGGAGATTCATAAAGGATTTTAGCCAACTTGCAGCACCTTTGTACAATTTGCTAAAGAAGGAAGCTGAGTTTGAATGGACAGAAGACTGTGAAGCCTCATTCCAGAAATTGAAAGATGTTTTAACAACAACACCTATTCTTAGAGGACCTGATTGGAAGCTTCCATTTCACATCCACACCGATGCATCTGACTATGCCATTGGAGTAGTCCTTGGGTAGAAGGAAGGTACTATTGAGCATGCAATTTACTATATTAGTAAAAATTTGCAAGGAGCTAAATTAAATTATGTTGTTACTAAAAAAGAGTTGTTAGTAGTTGTCTATGCACTAAACAAATTTAGGCACTACATCAAAAGTTATGAAGTATTTGTTTATACTAATCATTCAGCTATCAAGTACTTAATGAATAAACCTACCATTAGTGGTAGATTAGCACGTTGGTTACTCCTCATGCAGGAATTTGATGTGAAGATAATAGACAAACCAGACAAGGCTAATGTAGTGGCCAATTTCTTGTCAAGATTTCATGTACCAGATGATCCTACAATAATTGATGATAGCTTCCCTGATGAGAACTTATTTTCTATTGATTATTTTAATCCATGGTATGCAAACTTAGCCAACTACCTTGCTATAGGCAGAACACCACCTCACTTCTCTCCTAAGCAGTGTCGACGACTAGTTGAGAAGAGTTTTAACTTCTCCTAGATCTTGGGCTTCATGTGTTATATAGGACCAGACCAGGTCACCAGGAGATGTGTTTATGAAGATGAAACCTATGACATTCTCTGAGCATGTCATGATGAACCATGTGGTAGCCATTTTGTAGCAAAGTGGACAACCTATAAAATTTTGACAACCAGATACTACTGGCCTACTTTGCATAAAGATGTAGCAAAGCATACTAGGCATTGTGATAGATGTTAGTGTATGGGATGCCCAATGAAATCTGATGAAATGCCCCTACAACCTTAGGTAGTTTTCATGCCCTTTGACAAGTGGGGTATTGACTTTGTTGGACCCATTGAACCTTCTTCTCATGGGAAGTCATACATCTTAGTATGAACTAACTATGCCACCAAATGGGTTGAAGCCAAAGCTATGAGGCATGCCAGAGATCACAAAGTTGTTGAGTTCTTATATGAATGCATATTCAATAGATTTGGAGTACCAAGGGAAATTGTCACAAATCAGGGAGCATAGTTCACCTCTAATCTTATCACAGAGTTGATGCAAGATTATATGGTGTGCCATGGGAAATCTTCACCATATCATCCTCAGACCAATGGTCAGGCTGAAATCACAAACTGGGAGATAGAATCTATTTTGACAAAGATAGTAGCTGTTCATAAAAGGGACTGGGCTACCCATCTTCTTGAAGCCATATAGGCCTACCGCACAACATGGAAAACCACCACAGGGTTTACTCCTTTTGAGTTGGTGTATGAAAAATTAGCCTCCATGTCTATTGAGTTTCAACATAAAACACTTCGAACAACCTTGGATTTGGATATTGATCTCACCAGAGCAGAAGGAGACCGGTTGCTGCAATTAAATGGATTAGATGAATACAGGAATACTTCCCTCCACAATATGGAGTTGATACAAAAACAAAGAAAAAAATGGCATGACAAGTTCATCTGTGATAAATAATTTTCTATAGGTGATTGGGTATTGCTGTATGATTCAATATACTAGCACACACCCAAGAAATTTCAAACTCGATGGCTTGGGCCTTATGAGATCATACCAGTATTTGACAATGGAGCAGTTCAACTTTCAACCATCGATCCTATGTGATTCAAGTTACTGGTAAATGGATATCGCCTAAAACTCTACAACAAACCTGTCAGTCATGATGAGTTCTTGAAGCAGTTCCAGAGTAGTGGTGACTCAAGTGTTCCTACAGCCAAAGAATCTGGGTCTTCAACCCAGCCTTCTGTCAATTCTTGATTCCATTAAAGAAGCCCATAATAAACATTTCACATTTTGTGGAATTATATCTCCATAATAAATTTCATTTCACCTTCTCTCTTTTCCACCCATCCATTCCATCCCATCACTTCATAACTACAGATGTAATCTTTTAGAACACTCTTCCTGCAGTGCTTCCAGGTTCACACCACATATATCGTACATATTTTATTTTATTCATTAATTTTTAGGATTTTGTGTCATTTTAATTATCTACTCTTGCATAGCTTGGCTTGGTGGGACCCATGCCATTACTTAGTTGGGGGGGGGGGAAATATTCTATTTTTAAAATTTTAAATTAGCATGTAAAAATTGAAGTTTCTTGTCTTTATGCGATGTCTGTGTCATGTCTTGCTGATCCATCCTTCTATGATTACATCATCACATCTGAAGTGAAATTAAAGAAATTAAAAGCTAAAGTTAATTCCTAATGATATGTCACGATGTCTTCGGGGTGGTAGCCCTTGGCATGAGCGAGCTATTATGAGATGTTATGCAAGAAACATATCATTAGATGTTGTGCAAAAAAAATTAATTTCATGAAACAAGTTGCAATTGGTATGCCATCTTTTTCGACTGAAACATCCTATGCCGTAAGGCTTTGAATCCTATGATTTACCATTGTTGAGCTTTGTGAAAATATCAAGTTCTGTGAAATTCAAAAAAATTTGAGTGTACCAATGGGAGGTGACATTCAACGACATGAGCTAGTGGATCACAAGGTTTTGTTAAATGACACCTCCAGTTGTGAAATGTTTAGAAGAAGAGGGTGGCTGGATTATTGCTTAAGTCTTAAGGGGTTTGATGAAGAAATTGCTCTGCAATTTCTATCCACCTTGAAGGATGGATTTGTAGAGGTCAAGGGCTTAAAGATTGAATTCACAAAAGGATGAAGTAGCTGAAGTGACTGGTTTGCCGTAAGAAGGTGAGCAATGGGTGAAAGACTTTGACCTATGTTCAGTGAGGGCTCAATTCACTCTGCATGGTGACCCCTAGTTAGATGTTGATAGGAAGCAAGGTACCTAGTGACTATTGTTGCCTCTAGAATTCATTCAACCAGTTGCATTCATTATCTAGTACTTCACCTATGAGGGATGATACAAGTATTTGCATGCCCTGCATTTCAAAATTCTGGGTCATCATCGGCATGACAACAGACTGGTAAATCTTCCCAGCTTCCTATTTAACATTATAAAAAAGAAAGCTTTGTTAGTCCAATCAGGAAGTCACTAGTCTATTTTGAATTATTTTTTGATAAAAATAATTATAGAAAGAGAATTAAATAGACAAATGGTCGGGACATGGGAAGAATTCTTACAAATGAATGAGGTAGAACCTATAGTGGTCGGCCCTAGAGGTCGGGGTGTTGGCCAGAGAGAGAAAACATCCACTAGGGTTTGTAAAATTTTTGAAAGGGTTGAAAAAGTTCCTGAAGATTCCCCTTCAATTTCTAGGTCACCTGGGAAAAGAACTTATAGTGCTAGTGCCTCCACTTCTAAGAGAAAAAAAATAAAAGTAAAGAAACAACCAGTATCCCTAAAACACCACTGTCTATGAGGACTAGGTCTACATATAGGAAGCACAAGGATAAAACAAAGGAGACAAAAAAATAAATAGTAGAGCAACAACCTAATAGTAATACTGACAATGTTGAAGAAACCTTACATTCTCCTAGGGAAGAAAATTCAAGAAATCCTCTTGAAGCAACTGTAGAGGAAGTAACCACTAACAAGAGGAAATAGAAGAGTCCTCTGAGCTCATCCTCACCCCCTAGGAGGATAAGTCAAAGGATTTCCAAAAAGGATGATGAGGCTCCTATTCCTATTGTTAACCTAGAGTCCTTAGAATCTATAGAGAAGTCCTCTTCGGAGGAAATGTTTCATCAAAATGCAGCTAGTGACACTTCATTCAATAACCAGAGTCCACAAACAAACATTAACCCTAGTGTTAACTACATACTTATTGATAGTGATGAGGATTCTGAGGATGCAAAGGAATTTGTGAATAATTTTGCTAGACCAGATAATTGTATGGGTTTTGAAGAAACCCCATAATTTGGAAGGGATATTATTGAAGAAATGCCCAAGCAAAGTAATCAAGATGGGTTAGAAACACTGGCTTATGTAGCAGCTGATGTTAGTGAGGAAGGTAATGTAGTGAGAACTATTGTTTTGTGGAAAGGAGAATCCTCTACACCAAAGAAAACAATAAAAAATCCTCACTTGCCATCTAGTTGGGTGGATATTCTCAATTAGGAACCCCTACCACCACCAGATTTGTCTACACCCCTGACTGCAGGGATTAATTTATATCAACATTTGTTGTGGGAGAAGGCACAATGGAAATTAGAAAAGGAAAAATTGAAATGAGTCATTAGTGAGAAAATTTCTCAAATATAGAAAAAATTAGATTAGATTGAGGTGTTGAAAAGGAGGATTGATCAAATTATAGGGTTAATTCCAGAGCTTATGGAATTTAGATCACCATCTCTGGTGTATGTACTATTCCTTAAAGAACAACTTGTTAATTTCAAGTTAAAAAGAATTGTAGAAGGGTTCAGTCCCTCCATCTCAACTCCTCATGTGTTTTATGATGCATTCCAGTTTCCTCCAATGACTCTGAAAAACCTATTGTGTGAGTTATACCTGCATAACTTAGCAGTCCTTGATGATATAGAGTGGAACTCACTCCTCTATGCAGAAGATGTGCAGTTAAGGGCAATGATGTCTTGGATGCAAAATGAGATAAGTAGGTCGGAGCATCAGGCTGCACCTTACAAAAATAATGAGATGACAACTCCCTTGATGATGAGACCTGAAGTTCAGCATTCCAGGCAAACATATCTAGATTGGCTTTTAGTAACAGTGAATGTAAGTGGAGCTAATAAGATATATCAAGTTAGAGAGCAAGTTTTCATAGATTGGGAACAACATTCCTCACATGACATTGCAATAGCAATTAGTGCCTGCAAAAAAATATGGATACAGATGTCACATGATCTAAAGTCAAGGGAACCTCACTCTCTACAAAATTTAACCCTTTCTACAAGAAGATTTCCATGGTACATTATGCTAGGCAGGACACTCCTTAATCGCTAGTTTCCATTGAGGTTTCAGCCTCCACTCTTCCTGCAGCCATTGCTAGCAATAAATGATAGTGCAATAGATTATGATATGGCCACCGGAGTTCTATGATGGGAAAGACTCAAAGTAAATCATGGGTACTTTGACTATGTTAATGATGAGTCTAGGCAGAGAACAACCAGTGACTTAAGGGTTCGTGCTAGAATTCAGAATTTCATGATTGCTGGGGACCAACAATAGTTCAGTTGGGGAGAATGATGGGCTTCTAAATAGCCATCTTTATCAGTACTTTTTATCCTCTTTTTAGAACAATTAAATGCACATAGACATGAATTTATAGTTTTCAAGCATATGAACGTATGGTTTATATATATATATATATATATATATATATATATATATATATATATATATATATATATATATATATATATATATATATATATATATATATATATATATATATATATATATATATATATATATATATATCTGTGTGTGTGTGTGTGAAAACATAAAATAGAAATATGGATACTTTTACGACATGATATTTGCTTGAATTCATGGACAGGAATGGTAAATTCAGTAGCTATACATGTTAATGAATTTTTCCTTGCCTAATCTATGTTTTGGGTAGTTACCTCCTGTAGCCGTAGGACTTGCAAGAGTGTTAATTAGAACTTACACCTTTTCCTGATATTAATGATGCAGATATATATGTATATGGTTGGATGTGTGCACATTGATTGTTTTGCAGGTGTTGACTATGGACATTCAAAGACCAACATAGTGGTGCCAGAGTAATCAAAGCCAACCATGGGATTGCAAAATCTTCACAAGAAAAGTGAGTCAATTGATGTTTTCTGTCGCATGCAGCATGCAGATTTAGTTTCCTTGATGCGCTATATTCCTGGAGATTATTCATGTTCAATGATGTTTCTATTCTGGAACTTTATGATTTATAACTGATCCTCATTTATAAAGTGATTGTAGATTTAGGAGATAGTTGTAGCTTTCCTTTAAATAATCGACTGTTGTGACTCTTTTGGAGTTAGTCGAATAAACTGGTTTTTATAACAAAACTCTTGAAATATTATTTTCAATCAAGTGTAATCATTTTGTTATGGATGAATAGAATGCTCAGTTCAAGTTTATATCTTTTATCTTGATTGTATTTCCTATTCACTCATTCAAGGGGTGCCACTTGATGAGTGAATTGTTTTGTTAGTGTAGAGTTCATTTTCCTATTTATTTCTAAGTAATTAAAACTCTGCTATTCCTGCAGCTACTGATAACATAATTGGTAGCCTGCTCCTATAGCATAGGTGGTTGGAGTAATTTCTAGCCATGAATTCCTCCTTTGTTAGAATAATTTCATTTACCAAGTTCTAGCATAGTTTTCCTGAAGCATAAGCATTTGAATTCCATAGATAGTCTTAGATTGAGAAGGTTTGAAGCATATACTTTGTGAATGCCATTCCAAGTTTACGTCCCTGGTCGATAATTAAATGAGACTAAATAATCCATTTAGGAATCATTTAGGGTGTCCAATCCTAAAATAGGTAGTCTAGTGCTATGGGTTTCTGATACTATTATTTGGCCAAGCACTGATAGTGCACATTATATTGATGATATTTTGTCAAAGAAACAAATTGTGGGTTACATCAATAAAAAATAAATAGACTAAAAGGGTCCAGACATAAGATATCATAGAAAGTCACCATAATGTTATAACAAAGAAAGATAAAAATCCATCACTAAATGTTCCATTGATGAGTTTCATCAGTGGAAGTAACACTATTAGAAGAGAAAATAATCTCGGGTCTAATAAAGTAAGTCTTGTCTATGAGAGGCATCAGGAAAAAAATTTGTCAGATACACTGATGAAGAAATTAAAGAAAGGAAAATGCTTATCAGAGGAAGTTGTGGTGAAAAGGTTCATCAGCCAAAATTTCACTATTAGAATTCGAATCAAAATGCTTTAGTGATGATGGGAGTTACCTCGGTGATATTTTCATCAGAGTAACATGTTTCATGTTTCTCTGAAGACCAAATGCAAAAGGAATAAATAACATCGGAGGAACTAAACTCCAGGACCAGATGGGTTCCAAATGTTCTTCTTTCAATCCTTTTGGAGTATCACTAAGAAAGACATGTGCCATGTTGTGAAAGAGTTCTTTGGTTCTAAGTCTATCCTAAAAGAATTAAACTCTACTTTTATAGGTCTCATTCCGAAAAGACCAAGAGCCAACTCTACTAATAGCTTTAGGCCTATTAGCATTTGTAACTCTTTGTATAAGATTATGTCAAAGGTCCTTATGTCCAGACTCTTAAAACTTCTCCCTAATCTTATTTCTCCTCAACAAAATGGCTTTGTCTCAGGGAGATAGATTTTGGAATCCATCATAGTTGTTCATGAGAATATTCATTCATTGGAAAAATCAAGGAAACATGGTTTCTTGATGAAGCTAGATCTATCGAAAGCCTATGATAGAGTGGATTGGGAGTTTCTTTCTAATATTCTTCAAGCCTTTAGTTTTGATCCTGGGGTGGTCAGACTGATTATGCAACTGGTTACTACGTCTCCTTGTAGTACCTCACCCCTAGTCTGATTTTATAAATGTTGTAATTAATCTAGGATGATAGCTTATATGTTAGGAATTTGTTGATGCTTATGATTTTACTGACCCCATACTTGCATGTGTATGGTTGATGTGTTTGTTTTATATTTCTGTTTGACGTGCTTGAGGTGGTTGAGGGATGGATTCGTAGTTACTTGCTTGTGAGATCCACATGATCAGCCAATCCCCACCATTGTCTGTTATATCTTTCTATATATGCACATGCTTGTCTTTTTATGTAGGTTTGCAGGTACCGGGCATCGACTTCCCTGAATTGTCAGGATGAGCGTGCCCTATCGCTAATCTCAATGGTAAAAGAGGGGAGATGATATTCAGTTCCAAATCCTAACCTAAGCCAAATATTGTCCTAAAGTAGGGGACAAGATTCTGTGTTTCCACCCTTCTAAACTCGTCCAATTGGCAAGAGTTTATACCTATGTCCTGAGTATGAATGTGGGTCCTTAGGTCTTTTTGATTCTTTGATTTGTGGTGTTTGGTGTGATTTCCATATTTTGATTATT